>CP125978.1:504326308-505526308 GCA_030063025.1 Avena longiglumis | reverse complement strand
GTTCAACCTTGTTCTTGATAAGTACTCTTTTCTCGTTCCCGTGATATGTGATCCCTTGTGACCAAGTCACATGCTTGCAAGCTAATTGGATGACATTCCACCGAGAGGGCCCAGAGTATATCTATCCGTCATGAGGATGGACAAATCCCACTCTTGATCCATGTGTTTCAACCAATACTTTCCAAACACTTAATGCCACCTTTATAGCCACCCGCCACGGTGTGGTGTTTGATGTCATCAAAGTATCCATCCGGTAAAGGTGATATGCATGATCTCATGGTCGAAGGAATTAGGTTACTATGTATCAGAAAGCATATAGCAATTGAACTATTGAAATGACTTGATCTTTATGCTATGCTTATCTATAGGAGTATGTCCACCATATCATTCTCCTAACGATATGATCTTGTTGTTGATAACATCTCAATGTTCATGATAGGGAAACCACAATCATTAATCAACCAACAAGTTAGCGAAGTATAGAGGCTATACTAGGGACTTCAAATTAAGTTTACAAATCACACAAGTATCAATGTTTCCTTGTTAATACTATTATAGCATGAATGTAAACATTTATCATAAACACAAAGATATAATAATAACTACATTTATTATTGCCTCTAGGGCATATCTCCAACATTAATAAGCAAAGAATATAGCCATAACACGTATATCATCTATATACTCAAGCTGAACAATTCTAGTCTTTTCTTTTCTGCCATATATTTATGAGATTCTCTTTCAGTATTTCCTTTTCTATTTGAAAGAATCTATCAACATCAATAGTGGAGTCATACATATGACACATAGTCCAAAGCATGTATAGTTAAATACCAATGTCTTTGGACTTGCACTTTGAAGTAGATCACCTATCATAAAATGTTTGGTGTTCTTTCAAATTCCTTTCTTTAGTAATCTCTTGGTGTAGTAAACATTTTACCTACATCAAATATTCACCCTTATCATGGAATCGTCCATGATCAAGCTACTTTTAGCTTATAACGATGAATTATGAGTATAATGTTGCTATCCAAAACCTTTTGGAGGATTAGGACAACAAGTGTCTCCGACCTTTTGCAAATTCTCATCAAATATGAGAACATGACTTTAGCCATATTATACTCTATCATGTTGCAACCAAAACTTCGTTTCAGATATCACAATATCTTCCACACATCATGGTTTCTGAAACAACTCTTTCAGATCCTAGATAACCTTGATATTAAGAGAATCCTTTGAATATCAAGAATCATGGAGACAAACATGATACTTATATACTAACACTTGGAATTGTTACTCTTGATTTAATACTAATTATTAAACTTCATGGAGTAACCGAACTTCTTGAAAGTTTGCAATAGGACTTTTAAACTTTAGATTAACACTTCAAAACAATACGATACCAGTCAGAAAGTAACTAACCAGAATTCTATAGTTCTATCATCTCAATTATAACTAAGCGCAAGGTGGTAAACAGATGCCAATGACTACAACAACTATGCAAATTCACTTTGATTTAGTTTATGATAAATTGAGTTCTAATTAATAATTAAATTAATCTAGGTGAACTCCCACTCAAAACAATATCCCTTACATTGTTTTAGTGATCAGACGAACCAAATCCACCACATCAAAACCGATCATCACGAGAGTTGATATAGCTTCAATGGCGAACAATCAACATGTTCATCATATCTACTATATGACTCATGCTCTACCTTTCGGTAATCCGTGTTCCTGAGGCCATGTCTGTACATGCTAGGCTCGTCAAGATCAAACCTTAGTTTCCGCATGAGCAAATCTGGCTTGCTCACGTTGTATACACTTGCAGAATCTAACACACCCGATCATCACGTGGTGCTTCGAAACAACAAGCTTTAGCAACGGTGCTAACTAAGGGTGAACACTTTATGACTTGAAATTCATGTGCATGAGGGATCATCTTATAATGCTACCGTCGTCTACTAAGCAATACAAGATGCATAAAAGATTAACATCACATGCAATTCATAATATGTGATATGATATGGCCTTTCTTCTTTGTGCTTCCGATCTCCATCTTCTAGCACGAACATGATCTCCATCATCACCGACATTGCATCAAGGTCAATGATGCTTCTCCATGGTTGTCGTCCACCGGCTTCAACTATTACAACTACTTTGAATAGACACGCGGATCTTAACAGAATTTAAAGACAACCATATGGCTCCTGCCGGTTGCCAACTTACAATAAGAAACATTGCATACATCATATATAATCACAATCATGGCCATATCACATCACAGCACACCCCTGCAAAACAAAGTTAGACGCCTCTAATTTTCTTTGCATGTTTTACGTGGTTTGGGGCTTTCAATAAGTGTCGTTCTAACTTACGAACAAGAACCACAACATTGATACTAGTATTGTCAATCACCCGTTGTAAATTGAATCTTAACTATGCTAGGAGAAACAGCACCATAAAGCCACTTATGCAATACAAGTTGCATGTCAAGCGTGGAGCAAGTCTCATGAACGATGTCATGTAAGGTTATCCCGCCGCTTCATCCCAACATACCGCAAGATGCAAAGTACACAAAAGCAATCGACAATAAAGCATCAACTCCCACAATGACCATTGTGTTCTACTCTGCAACAGATCTACATATAGACACGGCTCGATACCACCGTAGGGTTCAGAGCATGGAAAACAAAAATTTCTATCGCATACAAACAAACAAGCCAAGATCTATCTACTAGATTGTAGCAACGAGTCGATGGAATAACTTACCCTCGAAGATTCCAAAGTGTTTAACGAGAGCAGATTCTCGTGGGTGATGTAGTCGATTTTTCCGATCTCAAGATCGTAGACGATCCTTCCGGCCATGCGTTCGGCAGCTCGCAATCGGTCACACGCGTACTCGACGAAGAACTTCCTCTCCCTTGTTCCAGCAGGCTGGAGGTTGTAGCACTTCTCGTGATTCGAAGACAACGGTGGTACCGGAAGTAGAGGAGATCCCAGGCTTCGCCTTAAGCCGAGCGAGTATGGTGGAGTATGAGAGAGGCTATTAGTGGTCTAGAGATTAGACACACCAATTAGAAGGCTCTAAACCGCAGGCTAAAGCAATTAGAAGCTCTAAACCAAAACGGCTCTAAACCGAGATTAGAGGTAGAAACTTGTGTGTCTCAAGGAGGAGGCCCCGCCTCCTTTTATAGGTGGAGGGCTAGGCGCGCCAGAGGAGGGAGGAGTCCCTCCCCAAACTCGGCCTAGGGCTGGCGCCGCTTGGAGGAGAGGAACCTCCTCCAAGTTGGTTTCAAACTCCTCTTGCTTGTTTCCCATTTCGCTTCCCACGCTTCTGCTTTTCCAGCTCGCTTTTAGCTGCTTGACTTTCAAACCGAGTTTGACTTTCAAGTTTTGGAACAGAATAACACTTAGTACATGATGCAATCATTCAATGACACATTCATGTACCCTCCCCGAGTGCCGGGACAATCCGAACCTTCTAGAACATTCCGATGAAAACACCTAATCATTCCCGAACTCAAACGGACTTTCCTTATATGAATCTTATTCTACGGACCATTCCGGATCACCTCGTGATATCCCGGATCCCATCCGAGACTCCGAACAACATTCGGTCTCTTTCTCATAATACCATAACTACTCAAAACAACGTCGAATCCTTAAGTGTGTCTCCCTACGGTTCGGGAATTATGCGGACATGATCGAGACACTTCTCCGAACAATAACCAATAGAGAAATCTGGAAATTCATATGGCTCCCACATATTTCTATGATTACTTTGCGATCGAATGAACCACTTACATACGATACCAATTTCCCTTTGTCTCACGATAGTTTACTTATCCGAGGTTATGATCGTCAGATTCTCGCATACCTAGTTCAACCTCGTTACCGATAAGTACTCTTTTCTCGTTCCCGTGATATGTGATCCCTTGTGAGCCAGTCACATGCTTGCAAGCTAATTGGATGACATTCCACCGAGGGCCCAGAGTATATCTATCCGTCATATGGATGGACAAATCCCACTCTTGATCCATGTGTTTCAACCAATACTTTCCGAACACTCAATGCCACCTTTATGGCCACCCAGTTACGGTGTGGTGTTTGATGTCATCAAAGCATCCATCCGGTAAAGGTGATATGCATGATCTCATGGTCGAAGGAATTAGGTTACTATGTATCAGAAAGCATATAGCAATTGAACTATTGAAATGACTTGATCTTTATGCTACGCTTATCTATAGGAGTATGTCCATCACATCATTCTCCTAATGATATGATCTTGTTGTTAATAACATCTCTATGTTCATGATCAGGAAACCATGATCATATATTAACCAACAAGCTAGTTTAACAAGAGGCTTTACTAGGGACTCTTATTTTAGTTTACAAATCACACAAGTATTAATGTTTCTGGTTAATACAATTATAGCATGGTATGTAAACATTTATCATAAGTGTGAAGATATGATAATAACAACTTTATTATTGCCTCTTGGGCATATCTCCAACAGAATTTGTCAAGTGCATTTCACTAACATATCTGAGAGTAATAATACTAACACTAATCTTATTTTGTTTCTATTTAGTCTTTGTTTTGCACGTACAAAGATAAAGATGAAGATTTAGTGTAGTTTTAAGTATAGGATAGTTAGTAGATATTCAAATGTAATTTTCTTATTCTTTTGTAATTTTTCTTTTATTATTCTTGTAATCTTTATTTTATTTAATTGTAATAAAGATTATATTATTATTAATAAAGAATATTCTTATTCTTTATTCTTTTGTAAATTGTGAAGTTTGGAATGACTCCAGTAGATTAAATTCTTTGTAACTTGTTTATGTATTAATAATATGAAATGAATTTCATATTCAATATTGTTTTTGGATAAGATTTAAATTATAATTCAAACACTTAAGTTTAAAATTCAAATTCATTTTGAACACATAATTCCTTAAGATCATCTCAAAGTTTATAACAATCACCCTTTAAGACTAAACCTAATCTCAAAGTATGAAATAAACATTGATCACTTAGGTTGTTTTATTTGGCGAAAAATTTATCCATATTTTCACAAATGAATGCATGCAACAATACATATTCCTAAATCTACCCTTCGTTAGGTCCTAAATACTGGGATGTTACATAGTTCCCTCCCGCGTGCTAATGTCATGCTAACCCTCGCCTAAGTTTCCGCTCCCTCGGTCCTACCGGCCTTGTTTTGTGGCTCACGGTGTGACGGTGGTGGGGAATTTAAGATCATGGTGGCACGTGCATGTGGGTGGCGAGCTTGGCAGAGTATTACAAAAGGTTCGGGAGCGTGGTTGAGAGGTCGGCAGAAATCCTTGTCACTTTGACATCGACGTGGTGACGCCTGCAGGTATCACCGTCCTTCCTGAAGGGCGTCGGTTATATATCTTCCCCACCTCTCGTGGCGTACCAGGGGAAACCCTATGACTAGTCCGGGCAGCAGTGTCGTCATCGTCACTTTCCTTCTTGGAGGTGCTGCTTGGTAAGCGACGATTTGAATTGCTAGATTTGTGGTGGTGCTTTTTCAGAGGACACAATGGTTGTGAGTTACCTCAGTTTTTGTCACACCGCCGATGTTGGCTTTATTTTCTTTTCTTTCTTCTTGTTTCTCTTTTGGGCTTGACTTGTGCTATTCTGCCACGGTTTGGTTCGGAACGTTGTATCGGTCGTTGGCTATATTAATATAGCGGGGCGTAAAACCTGTTTTGAGGACATATCCCACATGCACCAAGCTCATCTAATGGTTCTCCTCTACTTAGGACTAGTTGTTATAACCGTTTCTTAGTTTTTGATGGAAAGGCAATCCATCGGTTGGGTTTACCGCCAAAATGGACCACACTTTCTGCACCCCATTTCCTCACAGACCCTTCATTCTCACAGTATGAGCCTCCACATTAGAACAACCAGGTCCTGAAAAGAGGATGCGGATCAATGCATCGAGTTGCGCCTAGCAATCACCAAGACAATACAAAGAACTGTCAGCAGTACCGAGCATATATATCCATCGATAGTTCTTGCAAGTGTTCGTGGTGCAGCTGGTTGGCTGTGGTGGCCTTCTTCTTATCCTTCTTTTGTTTTCTTTGCATGCAGGTGTTGCAGTCCTCCTGTGCTGGGAGGTGCCTTTGTCACCCATACAGGTTTCTAGTGATGCAAAAGTGGTGAAATATTTTGTTTTACAGAGACAAGTTGATAGCAAGAAGATAGAGCATCAGATATAGCATGATTGATTCTAAAAGTCCCAAGAAGGAGGTGGTAAAGAACCATTATTCAACATTACAAAGAGAATTAGCTTAACTTTATATTAATCTAGCACAAGTTTATACTATAAATTATACGTGAAGTGTATATAAGCCAAGTTCCCTCCAAGCAAGGGAAAAATATTAAGCAACATCTGAAAAAATATATTTGATACAACAACACGACGCAAAAATTAGGGATTATTAGTTTAACCAGTGCCACAACTCTAGGACAAATTACGTGAAAAACTGTCAAGATCCACGGGTTGTTCTAGTTCTTGTTGTAACTGTGCTAGTTGATGCTCCTGTATCTGTAGATTGTCTTGTTGCATCGTTTGAGGGCTCATCTCTTGGTATGAACTTTTTGACACATGAGAGCCCCAAATCTCACCAGAAGCAAGTTTGAGACGATATACTTCAGCATTTAGGTTTTCATTCGTAGCTGCATACAAAAATAATATAAATATTTGGGTCAATGACTTAAGTAGATAAGACTTCATAGATAATTTTGCATGATCAACAGAAACAAAATCACATGGTAAACATGGGTAAAATAGCTACTATATATGCGTAGAGCATGGGATTAGAATGCTATCTAGCATTAATGGACTCATATAACACATTACTTTTCAGAAATATAGATTCTATATATTGATAATTTTGCATGATCAACAAAAACAAAATCACATAGTAAACATGGGTAAAATAACAAAATCTTGCTTCATCAAGATGCTTCCGTAAAATCACAAAATGATATGCCACAAAATGTAGCTAGGAGCGAGCGAATAGCCTTCCAGGATACTTGTTAATTTGGTGATAGTTAAAACACGTAGAGCATTGCAATTCATAGCCCAACAGAAGTAGCACGTTATGACTGTAATATAGCTTGCAACTAATTCATATTTCTGTTTGCTCCAATGTACCTTGCTCTAGCAAAATCACAAACAATAATCGAGCACAAGCATGTGCATACACATAAATGATACTTGAACTTTTAGGCTACGAGTGTTATTTCCAAAGTAGCTAGTCTGCGCAGACGAACTTGTTTGCGACTATATATAGCTAATTTATCTAGCTCAGAATCATTTGAAAAAATCCATCATAATTAAACGTAATAAGTAAATTAGTAGTTCAATATTCTATTATCTTGACAAACAATATTTTCACCAAAAAATAGCGCCAATTTACTTGATAAATAATATTTTCACCAAAAAATAGCGCCAATTTACATATTAGCTATGGAGATGCAACATATAATTGTTCCTATCCCATGTAAAGCATTTTCCGTAAGGATTGCGTGGACGGAAATACAAAATTGATGGACTAAGTGGATAGTAAAAAACCAAGATACACCAATATGGAATATTTGATCCTAAATCCCGAAGAAGGAGATGACAAAAAACTATAAGAACATGGTGTAGTTCGGGAAAAAACTTTAGGTAGAATGTATGGTAAAGAACCATAAGAGTCAACTTTGAGTTTTTGCAATCATCTATTCACACCCCACCCCCCTCCTCTATTAGACAGTGGACTATCTTTCATTTGCGCAACACAAGAATATAAGTTAAACCAATAATTATTGATTGTATGTAGGAAAAGATAATAGCATACCATTCAGCTGTTGTATTTGCTGCTCGAATCCATTTAGTTTGATTACTATTTCATTATTTTCAGCCTTAAGCAAAAGGGCCGCGCTCTGCAAACAAACAAGTCAACAACAAATATTAAGAGGATTGTGTAAAACTTTGAGCTATCATATGAGAATTAAGAACACCTCCATATATAATTGGGGTCATTTCGTGTGGACAACTACATATCAATTAGATTGTGGGAGGACGAGTAGCTGGGGATAAGTACATTTTGGGATTTCTATTTGTCATGCAACAGAAAATAACTATTTGTATCAACACATTCAGATGTGTGCAAGTACCAAAAAAATAGAAGACCATATTGATTAGATCGATACGAATGCTTGGAGCAAAAAATCACTGCAATGATTTCTAAATCGACCAAGCTAAAAGATATTCTCAAATAACCAATGTTGAGAGAATCACAAACCTCTAGTGAATTCAGTCGTGCAGATAGTGATTTTTTCTGCTGTTGCAGCAGCTCAAACTTATTCTCAAGGTCAGAGAGGTACGCTGCCTTTTCCTTCATAGACTTGTGTGCATTTCTCCGGTTCCTAAGGATCCTGCAAGTAGATTTCGTAGTAAAAGAAAATAAGAAAGGACAAATTTTACTAATGGATGGATGGTATTATTGTCTGTTTACCTCCGGACCATCTTAGGATCTGTGAGCACCATGTCTTGGAGGCCCTTGTCCTCCATGATCTTGTTAATGTCTCTCTGGGTGAATAACCCATCCGCAAAGTCTGGTACAACCGGAGCATTACTATTGGCGCCATCCTTGTATAGGATGCTGCTGCCTGGTGCACCACCGGATCCCCATCCCATCGCCGGAGAAGACGGCTGCTTTCTCTTGCTTCCAGCAACCATGGTGGGGCCTGTCTTGACGGAGGAGTAGGCCGGATGTGGCATCGACAACAGCGATGAGCTGCCGCCGCTGGCGATGGTGCTCTTCACTCCAAAGTTAGTTCCAGCGGCAGCGCCAGGCATGAGGCCTGGGGAGTAGGCCTGTGGCAGCATGGACATTGATGAGGTGCCGCTGCTGGCAATGGTATTGATCCCCAGCTGCGACGTTGCCCGTGAGCTCCAGTCCACAGCTCCCTTCTTGGCACAAGCGGCAGCAGGAGATGATTGTAGACCATCGTAGTGGCCGACGGAATTGTTGCCGGAGTCGTCGTCGGAGTCCCCAAGCGAGATGTACACCGGGCCGGCTGGACGGACGGCTTCAAGACCGACGACGGCCGTGGCCGTCTGCAGACTTGGAGGGCCGCCGAGGGAGGGGGGCAACGGTGGAAGGTCGTACTCATCCTCCTTCGTCGTAAACCCCAAGTCGACGCTGGTGATGCTCTGCGCCAAGAGCGACAACGGCGGAGATTCCAGCAGGCCAGCGCCCAACGCGGCCACGGACGCCGGCCAGGACCGTGGTTGCACCTGATAGCGCGAGGATCCCGGGAGGGCGCCCTGCGACGGTGGCCGCTGATAGGAGGACGAGCCAGCAGCTGCCTCCCATCCGGATCCGGTGGTGGCGTCCAGTGAAATGGTGTCGTCGACGCTGGCGCCGGTGCCGGCGCCTCCGGCCGAGGCATGGTTGGTGCGGGGCAGCGCCGACAGAGGCAGCTGTTGAGCTTGGCGTCCAGGAGGACCGGACTGGGAGGAGAAATGGGCGGTGGCGGCGGCTGGTTCGCGCTGGAATGGGCGACGGAGGGAGTGGTGCAGGTGGTGGGAGTTTTTGGCGTTTGGAACGGCGGTGGTGGTGGGCGAGTAGGGGCAGAACGGCGGGCGGAGCCGACTGCTGCTCGTGGAGCCGTCCATCTGCCTGTTCTCCATGGGGATCGAATACGGCCGCCTGGAGCTAGCTAGGGTATGTGCTAGGGGTATCAGCTATGCCGGCGGCGTGAGGGTGCAAAAGGATGTGCGTTCCGATGTACCGATCGAGCGAGTGCGAGCTGATATGGAAAGGAGCGGGAAGAAGGAGATAGGAGTAGGGTTTACACGCGGTTCTCGTGCCTCATAATATATGGGCCGTGTTGGGCCTCTCACTGCGTCAATCCAGCTTGTGCCCGTCTAACCATTACAAACCGTTTCTTTCCCTTTTAAATAGGACTGTACTACGCGTTTTCCGAGGATATTTCTCCAAAATCCTCCGGTTCTTGGGCCGACACATGTTCTAAAAAAAATTTAAAATTTCGCCATAAACATACCCGCTTCATAAAAAGTTTCGCTATATACGTAGCAGACTGTCGGAGATTTCGCCAAGCACCACGAAGAAAAATGTTGTCTTAATGTAAGATATCCGACCGCCTGGGAGACTCGACGGAGGTTTTCGCCGGTAGACTTCACCGGAGACCGTGTAGTAAGAACTTTACACTATTATAGCAAAATCGCAAAACGGTGGTCGCAAATTATATTGTACCGAATCCGACCTCGTGAGACACCTCGCCGGAGATCTCGCTGGAGACATTTGTAGCAAAACACAAGATAAGTAGCAAACCTCAACGCCGGACAGTGTTGCGCGCGATTTGTATAGAGGTTCCGACGAGGTGCCCGTGGTAGCGTGGCGCTCCGGTGGAGCGGGACGGTGGAGCAACACTCCGGCAAGATGCGGGCGGCGCTGTGCAGAGACGACAGCATGGTGCTCCGACGAGGTGCAGGCGGCGGCCTGTCGCTGTGCGGAGAGGGGCGGCGGCATGGGGCTGTGGCGACGAGCGGCGAGCTGGGCAACGGCGGTGCAGGGGCTGCAGCAGAACGGCCATGGGAGAACCGGAGAAGGCGTCCAACGGTGCAAGGTTCATGACGAGAAGAAAAAAGCAAGGCGTACGAAAGGATAAGGTAGGAGAGGGTCCCACCACGACCGCTATGCGTCGCCTCGACCCGGGGGATCGAATCATGGGATCCCCCGGGGGAGTACTATCGTTTTCCTTTCAAATAATACTCCTACTACAACTTTCGGCTTCGCCTAAGCTACTTACGCAGGTCCACGATGTTGAAATGGCTGAAGCGATGGCCTTAGTGCATATCTAACAAGCCCTATAAAAAGGTCAAACCCGTAAAAAAGTGTCGGTTACGATTTCAATCAAAATCAAGTTCTCTAGCAATGCCTGTAATCGGGGTCAATCCTTAAACCATTTACAGGGCCCAGAGAATCCATTCCCTCGACCCTTTTATACTTGGTCTGAGAGGTAAAACTGAGCCAATATTATAGGCACCTCTAGCTGGTCAACGCCGGTGCACATTCTTCAGAGCATGGCCGGAAATTCGCCGATTCTACCGGAAAATAGTCAAATCGATAGGCTAAGCGCGGGCGGCGCGGCCAGGCGCCGGCGACATGGCCAAATCACGGCCAGGGGCGGCGAGGCAAGCTTGCACGGCTGGCGACATGGACCAGACGAGGGCGCAACCGGGTAGCCGTGAGGCGGGATCAAGGCAAAGGACGGCGCGGCGGTCGTCTGCGCTCCAGGGTCCAGCGAACGGGAGGTGGCAAGCGTCGGAGGAGGACGGGACGATGACGCTCGGCGGGTGGTCGTGGTGTAGCGCAGAGGGCGGCGGGGAGAGGAGGACCGGCGGCGTCCTGAGGCGACATTGGGGCATGGGGTCGAGGCGAGCTCGGATTTTTTTTCTACCAATGGGGGCTTTCCCTTCACCGCCCGGTGACCTGAGGCGGCGAGGCAGTGTAGGTAGGAAGTGGGGGCGAGGGTGTCGCGTCAATGGAGAGGGTCGGGCTCGCGGGCGGCGATGTGGCTAGCAGCGAGCGGCTGTGTGGCTGCGGCGTGGGGCCGGGCCAGGGCAGGTTTAGGGAGGTTCTCGCGGGCGGGGTGCGGCCGAATTTGAGCAGGGCGGCCACATGAGGAGGAAGATGGAGTTGGAAAAAAAGGTGGACCCCACGAGATACAGCTTCCTTTACCATATCCGATCTGCGCGGGTCGATCACGCACTGTAAAATAGGTTTATCATGGACCACTAGTAGAAAAAGAGCCTTCGGTTCGATCTAGAGTCTGACACTAGTCCCGATTTATCACAGGCCGGGACTAGTATGAGCACTAGTCCCGGTTCGTACCTTTTTAGTGGCCAGGAGACCGAGAAAACTCTAGTCCCGGGTGATTTTGGACCTTTAGTCCCGGGTCGTGATACGGTTCGGGACTAAAGGTGTCCAGACGTGGGCAACACCATTTAGTCCCGGACCATGATACGGCCCGGGACTAAAGGGTCATCCACCCTTAGTCCCGGGTCGTGATACAGTCCCGGACTAAAGGGGTGCGACGCGGGCAACTTAAAATTGCTATAACTTTTGCGTACGATGTCGAAAAAAATGTACAACCTATCAAAATGTGTGGAAATTTTTTTAGTTTGATTTTAACAACCTTATTTGGATTCCTCACATTTTTAGATTTTTAAAATTATAAATAATGGATCCCTCACATTTTTCTGATTCTTTTACATTTTTAAAATTTGAAAAGGGGAAAAGTTATTTTTTTATTATATAGCAAGTTTTTATTCCATATTTTGATTCATCACATTTTTTTGATAATAATGAATATATTATTTGTCGAATTTCGATTTACAGATTTAAAGATATTATTTATGCCATATTAAATGAATAATGACAAAAAATGAATAAAATATTATTTTATTTAGTTTTTACTTTCATTATATTAAAATATTATTATTACTTATTTATGATTGTTTACTAAAATAGTTGTTTGTAGTTTTAATAAATAAAGATGTATGGCATATTGATATAGGCTAATAGGATTGATATGATAGTGTTGACAACAAGGTACAAAAGGGCTTCGCGCAAGGACATCCGGATGGAACAGAGAAGTTAAGTGTGCTGAGGGTGGAGTAGTGCTAGGATGGGTGACCGAATGGGAAGTTTGACCACAAGTATAATTTGACCTAAGATTAAATATACTTAGTGCTAAAAATGTTTCAAGTGAGAGGATTACGAGTCAAACAATTCAAAAGTTTAAGAAAAAATTCAAAAAAGAAATTCAAAAAAAATTAAATTAAATTAAAAAAATCAAAAAAATAAAAAAAATTGAAAAAAAATCGTTAGTCCAGGGCCGTATTACGACCCGGGACTAAAGGTCCTTCATCCCCCTGCAGCAAAAAAGGCCATGCGTTGGCCCTCTAGTCCCGGGTTGCCGGGAATAGAAATAGGGGCCTTTAGTCCCGATTTCGTAGTCCCGGGTGCAAAACCGGGACTAAAGGCCCTTGCAAACCGGGACTAGAGGCCCTTTTTCTACTAGTGGACTGTATATACGTTTTATACTTTGTGCATTTACATGCTCCGTTAGAGATGCTCTTACTCCATGGCAACAATTGGCGTCACATCTAGGGCGCAATAGAATCTTAGGGTGTGTTCGATTTGAGAACAAAGTGGGATGAAATGTCATGGTTCCATTCCACTGAAATGAGTTTGTTTTACTCCTATGTTTGGTTAAAACCAAAAATGTGTAATGAAATGGTTCCATCATATGTTCTGTTGGGCCAAAAAAGTGGAATGGAAGGGTTTTATTCTATGTTTGGGTGCATTTAGCAAAAAGGATGACAAAAAATGAGAGAGTGAGAAGGCTTGTGTGGCTTTAGCATAGATGAACGGAAAGATTCTACCGATTTGGAAGAATGGGTTCATTCTGGATCTAAAAGAAATATTCTCTTTTAAGGAACCACCTCGTTCCAGTCCATTTCTCAATTTAACACTAGAACGACTCTTAGGTGTGGAACCATTCCATTACATTTCACTTCGTGACATCAATCGAACACATCCTTAGTCAATTTTGATAGTACCATTGGGGTGGAAGCAATGAAGGTCGAACGGAATTCTCTAAGCCCAACTGCAGTTGTGCTACATGATGAATTGGCTAGGCTAGTGAGTTTGTAATAGCAATTGTAGATCACTGTCCGTGAGAGTCAAACGAAGCGGCGGATGAATTGGCTAGGCAGGCGTCGCGCGACAAGTTGGGCTTAGAGAATACAAGTTGGGTCCCTCGTTAGAAGATCCGCCTGATTTTCTTATGCATAAACTTGTAAGAGACATGACTATTGTTGAGTAATAGGTCCCTTCATCCGACGGTGGATCACACAGATCTGGGTTGCAGCTGCTTCTGTCGTAAGACTCATCTGTTGATGATGATGTGCGTAGCACGGGGTGTGGAGCCCACGAAGCAGGCCTGATCGACGGCAGGGGCACCCGCTCTGGGAGGCGGAGAGTGCCGAGATGCCCCACCTAGAATCAGAAGCTCCCGAACAGGATCTCGAGTCCGTCGCCCACGGGCTCGAAGTCCTTCAGGGTGGCCGGCGAGTGGGCGGTGAAGTCGAAGGCGCCGAAGAGGAGATGGCTCTCCGTTGCCGCAGAATTGTAGATCGCTTTGGTTGGGACCGTCACGATCGCACAATCAGCGCCCCCAATTCCCATAGACGACGCCAATTGACGAGGTTCGATCTCGTCAATGCCCATTGTTATGGACTTGGGTCTTGGAGAAGGTGGGGATGCTGGAGATCGCGGAACGGTTAGCAAACAAGCAACACGGGGACGCAAGGTTTACCCAGGTTCAGGCCTCCGGAGGGAAAACCCTACTCCTGCTTGTCTGCTCTGATTATGGAGGAACCAAAGGTTACAGGGGTGCGCAGATGCAATCTGGCGTGGAGGTGTGTATGCGAGAGGTTATGAGAGAGCCTCCTCGTCGTGCCCTCCTGGCCTTTATATAGAGGCAGGCAGGTCCCAGGCACAGATCGAGTCGGTTACAGGTTTTATGGTTTACCCCTTTGAATTTCCTATCTACTCTAGTCTTACTCTCCAAGGATCCAAAGGCGTCATGGGCCTTGGCCACCCGAAGGTCTTCATGGGCCGGCGTGTATTTGCCGTGGGCCTTCCTTGGACTGGACTAGGTATGCTGAGATCATGTACCCGCAGGGTATAACCATGTCATTAACCATGCTAATTAATTTACCGATGTCCATCTATCTGTATGCTAGAATATCCCTACTTTCTTGATAATACGGTGTCCTAACCCTAAGCGTTGTATTGTGGATCATGGCGCCCGTGGTCAGGGTGATATAGTTTTGTTATCCAAATGCATCTTCTATAACTAAAAGCTTCATTTTATTTTCTCTACCACTACACACCCATCCAACAAGTCTATGATCTCATGAACGGTAAAATTTATAAAAACATTCTTTATAAATACGAATAACTATATAAGGTTGTATAAGAATACTAAATAAATCAAGGGTGGATCTAGTATATGAGCATGTGGGGCAAGAAATAAATTTAGCATAAAAGAGATAAACATGAAAATATATCAAGACTCCCTAGTGTATAATATGGATATCAAATTATAACATCATATGTTTTACGATAAAATAAGCAAACCACATTCTGCTTGTTTGAGTATAGGTCTACGCCCAGACCTATAAAATAAATCAATAACTCAATAATTAGTTAATCACTAAATAATTCGTAAAAATGCTGGTGTATATAATCTACAATTCATCTGACAAAACAATTTCTATTATATGGGGTAATCAAACTAGCAATTCTAGTGGCCAACATGAAATATATTTGGGATCATACTTTAAGACGATCAATGCACGAATTGGGCATGACGTGTGGTGGTGGCATGCTGTATTTGATAGTTTCTAGACATACGGGAGTTGTGCTTTGTGCCTTTGCTAACCAGTAATCACAGACACACGACGATGCCTGAATACAAAATCCCGATCCTGGTGATGACGCTCAACAAACGACACCATAACCCTTGGTAGGCACCTCCACGACGGAGGTGGAGAAGGGAGAAATAAGCCGACTAGATCGTTGAGGGAAACCGAGTAGATCACAAATTCAGATGTATCTCATGGATTATTTGAACGATCTTTGGTCTTGTAGATGCTTCAATAGCATCTCAGGTCAATGACCAATGTGATGGTTAGAATCATGACATAGTTTGCTATAATGTGTCCATATTATGCATGAATGTACATCATGGGTTGACGAACAATGTTGCAGTTTTCCTTTTCGTCACAAGGAAAATCCATTTTCCATTTTCCGAGCGGCAAAAATAGGGCATTTTGTGAAGCAACCATCAAA
The DNA here is from genome assembly GCA_030063025.1 of Avena longiglumis. NCBI lineage: Eukaryota > Viridiplantae > Streptophyta > Magnoliopsida > Poales > Poaceae > Avena > Avena longiglumis. The sequence goes on along the minus strand of CP125978.1, from coordinate 505,510,324 downwards.
TGTCTAATTCAAAATGCTACCACACCATTTTTATAAAATACTAGACCACCTTATATGCATAATGTCCCAATTGGGGAGCTCAAACCTTTCCGTCTATCCCTGGTGAAAAAGACATTTTCCTGCCGAATCAGTAGGAAGTGGGTCCGATTTGAACTACATGTATATTATCTGATGCTCATGTTTTTTGAAAAATTCATTTTTAGAATCAAAATATGGTATTTAATCGGAGATCCAATGCAATTTTAGCGAGGCTTAGCCTCGAGCTAGGAATCTTCATGCCCACCGTTTTAGAATGCTTGACGATAGTTTGAAACGGGCACAAAAAATTCAAAAACGATCGAAACAATGCAAAACCTTCGTGTGATGTCATGTTATATGACATAGTTACAAAGAAAAATATTAAACTTGGTATATTGATTGTGTCTCAAAAAACCTTCACAAAATGACCTATCTCAATCGAGGTTTACTAGCTTTCAGGTCAAATGACCAATGTTATAGCTAGAATCATGGCATAGTTTGCCATAATGTGCTCATATTGTGCATGCATGTGCATCATGGGATGGTGAACAAAGTTGCAGAAGGAAGTTTTCCTTTTTGTCGCACGAAAAAACCATTTTCCATTTTATGAGCGCCAAAAATAGGGCATTTTACGAATCAACCACCAAATGGCTAATTCAAAATGCTACCACCCCATTTTTTAAAAATACTAGACCACCTTACATGGACAATGTCCCAACCAGAAGAGCTCAAACCTTTCCGTTCACCCCTGATGAAAAATACATATTTCTGTCGAATCAGGAGGAAGTGAGTCCGATTTGAAATACATGTACATTATCTAATGCTCATGATTTTTTGAGCTATTGCCCATAATTTTGTGGTTCCAATGCGATTTGCATGTCCTATAAGACTCGATACATGTTTAAGAGATATGACAAAAAAACTCTTTGTTTTCGCATTATTTTATGGCCATTTCATGAGCTATTGCCACAGTTTTGGGTTTCTAGTGCGATTTAAAGCGATCATAAGTCCTGGTACATGTTTGAGAGTTATGATAAATATTCATCGATTTCGCATTTTATGGTCGTTTTCATGAGTTATTGCCCATAGTTTTGGGGTTTCATGAAGATTTGCATGGCCCATAAAACCCGATACATATTTGAAAGATATGACTAAAAACTCACCATTTTAATAAGCTATTGCCCATAGTTTTTTCGTTCTAGGGAGATTTGAAATGACCTTAAGACCCGATACATGTTCAAGAGTTATGACCAAAAATTCGTTGTTTTTGTGTTTTATGGCTGTTTTCATAAGTTATTGCCCATAGTTTGGGGATTTTATGGAGATTTTCATGACCTGTAAGATACGATACATGTTTGACAAATATGACCAAAAAACTCATCATATTCAAGTTTTATGGCTGTTTTCATGATCTATTGCCCATTGTTTTGGAATTCTAGAGCGATTTACAACGACCGTAAGAACGGTTACATGTTTGAGAGTTATGACCAAAAGCTCGCCGTTTTCGCGTTTTATTGCCGTTTTCATGAGATATTAGCTTCGTTTTAGGGTTCCTGGAAGAGTTACAATGACCATAAGACCGCATACAGGTTTGAGAGTTGTGACCAAAAACTCATCGTTTTCATGAGCTATTGCTCTTTGTTTTAGGGTTCCAGGAAGAGTCATAATGGCAGTAAGACATGATACTTGTTCGAGAGTTGTGACCAAGAACTCATCGTTTTCATGTTTTATTGCCCGCAGTTTTGGGGTTCCATGGCGATTTGCATGGCCCGTAAGACCCGATGCATGTTTGAAAGATATGACCAAAAACTCGTCATTTTCGCGTTTTATGAACATTTTAATGAGCTATTGCTCATAATTTAGTGGTTCTAGGGCGATTTACAACGACTTTAAGACCTTATACATGTTATAGAGCGATGACCAAAAACTTGTTGTTTTCGTGTTTTATGGCCGTCTTCATGAGTTATTGCCCACTGTTTTGGGGTTCCATTAAGATTTGCATGGCCCGTAAGACCCAATCCATGTGTGAGAGATATGACCAAAAACTCGTCGTTTTCGCGTTTTATGGAAGTTTTCATGAGCTACCACCCTTAGTTTTACGGTTTAGGGCGATTTACAACGACATTAAGACTTGATACATGTTCGAGAGTTATGACCAAAAACTCGTTGTTTTCATGTTTGTTTTCATATGAGCTATTGCCCATAGTTTTAGGGTTCCATCACGATTTGCATGTCCTATAAGACACGATACATGTTTAAGTGATATGACCAAAAACTCATCGTATTCGGGTTTTATGCCCGGTTTTATGAGCTATTGCCTATAGTTTTGGGGTTCCATGGTGATTTGCATGGCCGGTAAGACTCGATACATATTTGAGAGATATGACATAAAACTCGTCGTTTTCCTGTTTTATGGTCGTTTTAATGAGCTAGTACCCATAGTTTTGTGGTTCTAGGGAGATTTACGATGACCTTAACACCTGATATATGTTCGCGATTATGACCAAAAACTCGTTGTTTTCGTGTTTTATGACCGTTTTCGTGAGTTATTTGTTGGAGATATGGCCAAGAGGCAATAATAAAGTGGTCATTATCATATCTTCATGCTTATGATAAATGTTTACATACCATGCTATAATTCTATTAACCGGAAACATTAATACTTGTGTGATTTGTAAACATAAAAGTGTCCCTAGTAAAGCCTCTTGTTAAACTAGCTTGTTGGTTAATATATGACCATGGTTTCCTGATCATGAACATAGAGATGTTATTAACAACAGGGTCATATCATTAGGAGAATGATGTGATGGACATACTCCTATAGTTAAGCGTAGCATAAAGATCAAGTCATTTAATATAGTTCACTTGCTATAAGCTTTCTGATACATAGTAACATAATTCCTTCGACCATGAGATCATGCTAATCACCATCACCGGAAGGATGCTTTGATGACATCAAATACCACACCGTAACTGGGTGGCTATAAAGGTGGCATTGAGTGTTCGAAAAGTATGTGTTGAGGCACATGGATCAAGATTGAGATTTGTCCATCCATATGACGGATAGATATACTCTGGGCCCTCTTGGTGGAATGTCATCCAATTAGCTTGCAAGCATGTGACTGGCTCACAAGGGATCACATATCACGGGAACGAGAAAAGAGTACTTATTGGTAACGAGGTTGAACTAGGTATACAGAGATACAGACGATCAAACCTCGGACAAGTAAAGTATCGTGAAACAAAGGGAAATTGGTATCATATGTAAATGGTTCATTCGATCACGAAGTAATCATAGAAATATGTGGGAGCCATATGAATTTCCAGATTCCTCTATTGGTTATTGATCGGAGAAGAGTCTCGATCATGTCTGCATAATTCACGAACCGTAGGAAGACACACTTAAGTATTCGATGTTGTTTAGTAGATATGGAATGTGAGTAAAGAGACCGAATGTTGTTCGGAGTCTCGGATGGGATCCGGGATATCACGAGGAGATCCGGAATGGTCCGGAGAATAAGATTCATATAAGGAAAGTCCAATTTCGGAGTTCGGGAATGATTCTGGTGTTTTCACCGAAATGTTCTAGAAGGGTCTAGAGGCTTCACCGATCCGGAAGGGGAAGGGTACATGGATGTGTCATAACAAAGTGTAATGGTTGCATCATGTCCTAGGTTACTTGGCTGGACGCTTGGAAGAGAGAAATCAAACTCTAATTTGAAAGTCAAAAAAGCAGTTTGAACAAGTCAAATCCCAACATGGTTTCCGAGTTAGGGAGGGTTTCTGAGTTAGGGAGGGTTCCCACCTGGGTTGGGAACACCCTTGGATGCCCCCCACCTATATAAGGAGGGGTAGGGGCGCACCCCAAGGTATCCCCCTTGCCCTAGGCGCCCAAGAAACCCTAGGTTGGCCGCCGCCCCCTCTATAGTTGCGACCAATCTAGATCTCCTCTAAACCGCTACCGACTAGCTAAACTCTAGTTGCTAGCTACCTCTAAACCTCGGACCTCTAAATCCTAGATCGCCGGGGATCCCTCTACTCCGCCATACTCGCTCCGGCTTAAGCGAAGCCTTGCGGGATCTCCCCTCTACTTCCGACACCACGCCGTCGTGCTGCCAGAATCGCGAGGAGAGAGCTACAACCTCCGCTGCCTGCTGAAACAAGAGAGAGGAAGGTCTTCATCGAGTACCGTACGTGTGACCGACTGTGGGAGCGCTGCCGGAACACGGCGTCGGAAGGATCGTCTACGCGATCTTGAGATCGGCAAGTGAACGACTACATCACCCACGAGAATCTTCTCTCGTTAACCGCTTTGGATCTTCGAGGGTTGATACTCTATCAACTTGTTGCACCGATGTAGTAGATAGATCTTGGCTTGATCATAGATTAGATCTTGATTGTGTGTTCATGCGGTAGAATTTTTTTTGTTTTCCATGCTACGAACCCCTACATTATTGCCCACAGTTTTGGAGTTATAAGGCGATCTGCATGGCCCTCAAGACCCAATATATGTTTGAGTGATGACCAAAAACTTCTCGTTTTCGTTTTTTATACTTATTTTAATTAACATGCCACCGATCATCACGTGCGAGGTTGTCCTCGCATTAGCATATGATACATAAGCAACAATGCCGGTGGGAAAGGGATAATAATCTGGGCACTCTGAGGAGTTTTCGCAGATCGTAGTGCTCATCTAGCACATGATCGTGCATAATGAATTGGCTGGTATAGCTAGCCTTTCTTATGATTTTTGGAGATAGCGTTGGGTGTCCCAGCAATTTTCTTTACCGAACAAACAAAACTGTATGTGCGCCTTAATTAGATTAAGTGAGCTAGCCACTCTAACAAGCCAAATCGAGATACAACATCACACAATACATTATACGAGATTGACGGCCAGAATGTAATTAAAGCAATAAGAGGACCCAACTTGGAGAATGTACCTGTGTGAGAGCCAAGCCCCAGGCGATCGAGGAGTGCAGCCGGCCGCACATTTCCACGCAATATTAATTCATAGCAAGAGTTATAGTCACTAGTGGAAACGCGGGCTTTTGTTGATCCCGAAAATGGGCTTTAACACCGGTTCTTCTACGAACCGGTGTTAAAGGGGGGGCCGTACCAGCGTGGCCTCTGCGGCATTAAAGGAGCCCCCCTTTAACACCGGTTCGTGCCACGAACCGGTGTTAAAGGTCCCTGCACCAGTGGCCCGCGCACCCCCCCTTTAACACCGGTTCGTGGCACGAACCGGTGTTAAAGGGGGGGGGCTATATAAGACACCACCCCAGCCCACACACACCCCACTCTTCCATTCTTTCACATTTTGGAGCCTAGCAAGAGGGTGTGAAGAGTGCTAGTTTGTGTTTTTTTCATATGCACTAGAGGTGTTCGGTGAAATGCCCGAGAGCTCAAAATAAGCTTTCTTGTTGCTCTTTCCGTCTCGGTCGAGGTCGGCAACTATAGTTTCATGTGTCATTGATGTACTGTATATATAAATGGTCATCTCCCTATTATTTTTTGATATATACTACATATTAATGCAGATGAATCGGCAATGGATGTGTGGTGACCGCCGCACTTCCGAGTACATTACGGGCCTCCAAAATTTCATCGTTGTGGCTAATGCAAACCGTGGTCACAATGGTTTTATGTGTTGTCCGTGTGTTCCGTCGAACAAGAAAGACTACTCAAATACGGAACCATTCACGCCCACCGCTTCGATCTGGTTTCATGCCCAGCTATAATTGTTGGACCAAGCACGGAGAAAAGGGGTTGTGATGGAAGACAACGAAGAAGAAGAGGATGATGAAAACTATCATAATATGTATCCTGAATATGATGATAATGCAACGGAGGTAGATAATGAAGATCAAGAGGAGCGGATGGGCCCGCGATGACGCGATCTTGGTCGGGCCATTCTTGATGCAAAGGAAGAATGTGAAACTGAAAAGGAGAAGGAGAAGCTGGAGCAGATGTTAAAGGATCACAAAACATTGTTGTATCCAACTTGCGAAGATGGCCACAAAAAGCTAGGTGCCACCTGGATTTGCTGCAATGGAAGGCAGAGAATGGTGTGTGACAGCATTTTCAAAGTTGTTGGTAAAATGAAGAATCTTCTTCCAAGAAATAATGAGTTGCTGACGGTACATACCAAGCAAAGAAGGTTGTCGCCCTCTAGGATTAGGCGTCAGAAGATACATGCCTGCATTAATGATGCATCCTCTACCGCGGTGAGAAGTACGAGAATTTGGATGCATGCCGGTATGCACCTGACTGCGGTATAAGATCGACGAGACGATCCTGGCGATGTTGAGGCGAGGCCCCTAGGAAGAAGGTTCCGCCAAGGTTATGTGGTATGCTCCTATAATACCACGGTTAAAACGTCTCTCCAGAAACAAAGAGCATGCCAAGTTGTTCCGATGGCACATGGAAGACCGTAAGAAAGACGCGATGTTGAGACACCTCGCTGATGGGTCACAGTGGAGAAAAGTCGGCGAGAGTACCGGACTTTGCACGTGGACGCAAGGAACTTAAGGTTTGGTCTAAGTCTGACGGCATGAATCCTTTTGGTGAGCAGAGCTGCAGTCCAGCACCACCTGTGACCCTATGTATCTATAACCTTCCTCCTTGGTTGTGTATGAAGAGGAAGTTCATTATGATGCCGTGCTCATCCAAGGCCCGAGGCAACCCGGCAACGACATTGATGTGTACCTAAGGCCATTAGTTGAAGAACTTTTACAGCTGTGTGCCAAACCAGGTACGTATGTGGGATGAGCACAAAGGGGAGCCATTTGACCTCTGAGCATTGCTTTTCGTAACCATCAATGATTGGCCTGCTCTTAGTAACATTTCAGGCAGACAAACAAGGGATACAATGCATGCACACCTGTTTAGATGATACCGAAAGTGTATATTTGGATAAATGTAAGAAGGTTGTGTACCTAGGGTATCGCCGATTTCTTCCAACTGCATCCAAGAAGAAAGAAAGGCAAGCATTTCAAACGTCTGGCGTAACCCGGAGGAAGCCTGTCCTCCGTGCGGTGAGGAGGTATTTGGTATGGTGAAGGACCTAGAAGTAATCTTTGGAAAAGGTCCTGGCGATCTATCTGTTCGAATGACGATGCGGACACGCTCCCATGTGGAAGAAGCAATCTATATTTTGGGACCTACCCTATTGGAAAGTCTTAGAGGTCCGCTCTTCAATCGACGTGATGCACGTGGCGAAGAATGTTTGCGTGAACCTGCTAGGCTTTCTAGGAGTGTATGGGAAGACAAAAGATACACGGAAGCACGACAGGACCAGCAACGTCAAGGCCCTCAAGAGCCTATGCATCCCGAGAACGAGAAGGGTAAACGATGCCACTTAACTCCTGCCACTACGCTCTTACCAAAGCAGAAGGAAATCTTTTTGAATGTCGAGCGTATCAAGGTCCGTCGGCTTCTCGTCGAATATAAAGGGAATAATAAATATGGCGGAGAAAAATTCCAAAACCAAGTCTCATGACGCCACGTGATTATGACACAATTGCTTCCGATTGCATTGAGGGGCTTCTCACGAAAATGTTCGAGTACCCATTGTGAAGCTATGTGCCTTCCTCAATGCAATATCTCGGAGGTAATCGATCCGTAAAGCCTACCAGGTTACAAGCAGATGTGGCCCAATGTCTTGTCGACTTTGAGTTGGTGTTCCCACCATCCTTCTTCAATATTATGACGCATCTCCTGGTTCACCTAGTAGAAGAGATTGCCATTCTCGGTCTGTATTTCTACACAATATGTTCCCCTTTGAGAGGTACATGGAGTCTTAAAGAAATATGTTCATAACCGTGCTAGGCGAAGGAAGCATCTCCAAGGGCTATGTACAGAGGAGGTCATTGAGTTACGTGTTGATTTTATTCTGACCTTAAGGCGATTGGTGTTCCGTAATCACGACATGAGGGGACTGCGTGGAAAAAGGCACCCTAGGATGTAAAGCAATGATATGTAGGGACGGCATTCTCTCAATCAAGCACACTACGGTTTTACAAATATCTATCTTGGTTGCCCGTATATCAATGAACACAAGAATTTAATACGCCTCAAACACCAATTTGGGCTCAGTCGGCATCTCCCAACTGGCCGTAGTGGTGTCTCGCTCGAAAACCATCTTGCAGCTTTGTAACTTGTCTAACTAGATCAATACACCGAGGAGCTAACTAATTTCACATATTAGGAGTGCCTCTATGACGATTTCTCGGAGATGCCGGAGGACTGGGCTCCGTCGGCATCTCCCTGAAACTGGCCGTAGTGGTGTCCCTGCCTCAAACTGGCTGGAGGACTGGACTCACAAGGATGCCTATTTATAGTACAAGCAGCTCGACATAGTGTTGACACTTACAAAATAATGTCGACACTCACCCCTATTATTAGTCCCGGTTGGTGTCTCCAACCGAGACTAAAGGTTCATCTTTATTCGGTTGGTGACACCATCCGGGACAAGGTACACGCCATACGACATAATGTCGACATGCACTCACCTCTATTATTAGTCTTGACTCGTGTTTTGTCCCGGTTGGTGTCTCCAACCGGACTAAAATTCATCTTTAGTCCCGGTTGGTGACACCATCCGGACAAGGTACGCCGCCGCGACATAATGTCGACATGCACTCACCTCTATTATTAGTGTTGACTCGTGTTTTGTCGGTTGGTGTCTCCAACCGACTAAATTCATCTTTAGTCCCGGTTGGTGTCTCCAACCGACTAAAGGTTCATCCGCCATTTTTTCCCGCCATTTTTCTTCCCGCCATTTTTCTTCCCAGATTCTTCCCGCCATTTTTCTTCCCGCCATTTTTCTTCCCTTGATTCTTCCCTCCAGTTCTTCCCGCTAGTTCACTATATATATGTAGGGGTTGGCCTCCATTGTCATTGCACATCTCTAGACTCATATCTGCAACCTCATCACTCTTTCCCATGGCTTCCACCATAGCACTAACCCCTGAGGCGAGGCGCTGCGCCTCGAACTACCCCTCCCGGCTCTTGTGTCCCCGTCGGCTGGATCTTGGCCGTCGGAGGTGTGCAGTTCCTCCTGTCCCTCTAGGTGTGGCGCGCGGATGGCCATCACGAACCACTACTAATTCGAGCTCACGCCGAGCAGCGGAGAATCCCGGATGGCATCCCGACTATTTCTCTACTTGGGAAGCCTTCTTCGTGGATCGGCATGAGAGGCGCTCTCAGCACGAGGACGGCCCACCTCCTCCTAACTTCAACGAGGCCGGCCGTCGGCTATGGTGGCGGTCGGACTCTCCAGCGTCATGGCCTATGACATCGCCGACTCTAACCCCCGTCTGCGCTACCCTCAAGTCCAGCCCACGCGCTACCCTCAAGTCCAGCCCACGCGTACTCTCCAGAGGTTCAATTACGGTGACCCCGACGACGACAGCGATGACGGCGGCGGCGAGTACGACGACTACAGTGGCGAGTATTACAGGTGTAGGCAGGAGCATGACTAAATCACTCCAACATTCCGAAACAAGTTCGGCCGATTGTTACTTAATCTGGCCATGTATCTTGATTTTCAGTTCTTTTATGTATCTTAATTTTCAGTTCCAGTTCGGCCGATTGTTACTTAATCTGGCCATGTATCTTAATTTTCAGTTCTTTTATATATCTTAAAAAAGCACCTTTAATGCATGAAATAAGTGTTTATTTATTTTAGAAAATTTCATGTAAAGTAAATATAAAAATCATTTACATGAATGGATAGGTATTATTTTTATGAAAATTATCATATATTATTCATATTTTTCTGAGTTGAAATGAAAAAGATATGAATTTTCTAAATTCATATCATATTTTTTGAATTAAAAAAGCCCCTTTAATGCATGAAATAAGTGTTTATTTATTTTAAAAAATTTCATGTAAAGTAAATATAAAATGATTTACATGAATGGATAGATATTATTTTTCTGAAAATTATGATATATTATTCATATTTTGAATTAAAAAGCCCTGAATTAAAAAGCCCTGAATTAAAAAGCCCTGAATTAAAAAGCCTGAATTAAAAGCCCTGAATTAAATGCCCCCTTTAACACCGGTTCGCCACGAACCGGTGTTAAAGGGGTAAATCATCTTGTGAACACTTTAACACGGTTCGGTGGAACCGGTGTTAAAAGATATTCTTTAACACCGGTTCGTGGCTAGAACCGGTGTTAAAGGGGTAATCATCTTGTGAGCGCTTTTAACACCGGTTCGGCCAAGAACCGGTGTTAAAGGGGTTATTTATTTCACCTTCCTCCCTTCCTCCCACGGTCGGATCGATCGACAGGCCGCCCCGACCAGACGCGCGTCTGCGCCCGCCGCCCGACGCCGTCTCGCCGTCTCGCCCGACGCCGCCCGACGCAATCTCGCCGCCCGCGCGCCGTCTGCCCGCCCGCCACCGCCGCGCCCGTCTACGCCCGCCCCCGCCCGCCGCCGCCGCTCGAGGTTCGCCGCCCGACCCTCTCTTCCCTCCGCCGTTCGGCTGCTCGGCCGCGCCCGGCAGCCCTCCCCGGCGGCGGTAGGTTTACCGCCCGCACCGCCGGGCTGGCCGCCAGCGAGAGCGGGAAACGGGTGTGGGCGTGGCGCGGGCGGCAGACCACCGGCGACGGCAGCGCGGGCCCGCGCTCATGGCAGCCCGGGAGCTACCCGCCTCGTCATCGTGCACGAGGGCGCGAAGCTGAACCCGGCCCACGCCGCAGGTTGCCGCCCCGCACCTCGCCGGGCTGGCCATCGGCGTAAGCGGAACGACGGTGTCGCGCAGAGGCAGGCCACGGCGGTGGTGTAGCGGTGCATCGCCGAGCGAGGTGGCTGCAGAGGTCGGGAAGCGGCGACGGGTGCTCTGCGGAAGGCGGCGCGCGGAGAAGGGCCGGCCGCTGCCGAGTCAACGGTCTGGCAGGCCGATGCGGGAGGATGGTCGACATCCGACGGCGGGTCAAAGCCGGGAGGCTGGACGCGGTCGGCGGGTGCAGGCGGACGGCTCGGCTTGCCGGAGGAGCTCTGGGGAGGAGGCGTGGCGCCGGAAGCGGCCAGGAGGTGGTCGAGGAAGGTGGGGATGGCCTTGGCGGCGGGAGCGGCCGCAGGAGGATCCCGTGAGCGAGGCGAGGAGCGGCGGGGCGAGGCGAGGAGGTCCTAGCGGCGGATCGGTTCAGGCGGCGCGAGCTTCGGTTGCCGGAGCGGCGAGCCTCCTCCTGCGTGTGAGCTTGCTCGGATGGATGGTCGAGGTTAGGGATGACGGGTGGGGTCCAGTTGAGGGGAGAAAAGTGTAGAGATGACATCGACTCCGACGATCTAGGCCTTAATCCTTGCACATGTGAATTAGAAGCATGTGGAGTAAAAATAAAATAGCTTATAGCAAAGATATTATAATAGGCCACGCCTAAACCCTAACTGACCACCTCGCTCTCTTCCCCGTGCAGGAGCGTCTCGCCGCCGCCGCTTCGGAGCTCATAGGCCACGCGGGATATAAGTAAGGGCATGTTTGATTCAAAGGATTTGTATAGGAAATTTGTAGGATTAAATCCTATAGGAAATTTTCCTATGGTGGTTGTTTGATTTGTAGGATTGATTCCTATAGGATTCCTATAGGAAATATTGTATTGTATGTGTATTGTATATGCATGTGTATATTTTGTGCCACGCCGACCACCGCCACCATTATGCGTCGACCACGACCTCCTATGTCCTCGCTGAGCCTACACACGCGTCGAGGGTGTGTCGCCCATTTTAGGTAGACCATCACGTCGTCTTTGGTTCGACGCACACCCCACGCACCGGACCGCTCTCGCCTAAGCGTCGCCACCTCTCGTTGTCAATATAGCATTATAATAACCATGCTATGTTAATCAACTTTGATGACAAGTTAATTAGAAGAAGTAAATGTACCCTCTCATATGAATCGGTTTCTCCGAATTAGGGTTTGAAATGACCAAGCATGTATTAGGGTTACATTTCAATACTTTTAACCTGTCATATCATCGTCCTTGCTTGAGCATTTCAATAGATGTATTACTGATATTTGTGTGATAATATTATTGTTTTAGAAACTATGGATCCACTTAGTAGAAACCTTGAAGAAGAAGAAATAATGGAGAACATTATTGATGAGGACACCTCACAATATCTCGAACTTGGAGGGACATGACGACAACTCAAGTACTAGTCATGGAGAAGATGAAGACTCGGTGAACGCAATTTAATGGTTACAAAGTCCGGCGAGGTATATGCATTTATTAAGCCTCGGTGACTTCCACCAACAATCTTCTTCTACATGTATTAATTAACGCTTCTTTCTTCTTTTAGCCCTCTGGATCGACCAGCCAGCAACCATCTTCTTCTCGAAAAGAGCAAGCGAGCGCGAGCGGTTGAAAGATCGTGCAAAGTTCACGATCGGCGGTCCGTGTTGATGGCAGGCCGATGGAGCCCAAGAAGGCGCAGACAAATTTATCGTCGGCTAGAGTTCTTGTTAGGGACCAAATCCCAATCACAATTGAAAATTGGAATAAGCCAAAGAAGGGCGGTACCTTTGTCGATGACAGATCCAAAGAAACGCTTTGGAATTCGTTGTTGGTAAATTTCACCCTTCCGCCAGAGGAGGATGAAAACAACCGGTTATAGAGAACAAGGTCAAAGAGTGGACTCTAAAGAAGATGGCTGATGCTTTCCAGAATCTGGAAGACAAAATTGAACAAATTTGTCAAAGTGGCGAGACTCAAATTTCAAGACGCATATTATGCGAAGATAAGACCTCAACGGCCCGAATTTAAGACATATAAAAAAAGTGCTATAGCTAAAAGAGGTCGAAACCAATACGCTTAATGCCCAAGAAGGAATATCACCAGAGGACGGGTCGGTGGCTACATATCTCGAGGCCTAAGTGGGAGGAAGCTGAGAGGGCCTGCGAGAGAGGATCACACCCAGACAGATGAGTGGGACCTACGTGCAAAGACTTGGTTCTACGGAATCGGGGCAAGGTTGGACCCGAAGCGATTGTGTATCTTCCCAACCATCCTTGCCAAACCCGTCCTTTGAACTCATCACGGCATACGAGGAAACATCCGGGACCTTCCATCCCGACAGAGAGAATGACCAGCTCACACGCCATCGGTAAAAAGAACACTCGGACATGCACGAGGCACGGGGGTATGGCGTGGAAGGATGGGTTTGCATTGGAGCGACTCTTCAGATGGCGGCGAGAAAAGAAAAAGAGCGTCAGATCGGATGACACAGATAGAACATGCACTTGCGGGCTGCAGACGCAAGTGAATGCCTATGAAACCATCAAGCTACCGGCCCATCTCGGCATGAAGAGCAGCATTGGAAGCTGCCAGCCGGCATCTGCGGAAAAGCAATGTGGCTTCCACGGAGAACGTCAGCCAACGCTTGAAATGACGGGTCCTCGATACCCGTTGATGAGATCACGGAGAGCGAACACGCTGAGCTGCATGTGAGATTAATGGGCTTATCCATTAAGGTGGTATCGGCTATGCCTTACCTCCTGGCTGGTGGAACTTACCACGCCGACCGATTCCGGATGGCTATGCTATTGTCGGGGTGGATGAGGTTGTGAAGGAATATGAGGAAGCACAGCTTGACCATGCTACGGTGAAGGAAACTCAACTCAAATTTGAAGTGAAAACAACCATTCTTTGGAAGAAGGAACACATTGTGCTTCCAAATTGAGGTCACTGCACCCCGCCGTCTCCATGGCGTCGGCGATCTGAGCTCAGCCATCTCCTGCAGCCATCTCCGCCCGTCAGCCATCTCGCCGTCGGCCATCTCCGCCGTCACCATCTCTGTGGCAGCCATCTCCGCCCGTCACCATCTCCGGCTTCAGCCATCTCCTCGGTAAGCGGAAGAAACCGCCACGAGGAGCATCGAGTAGACCGCCACAAAGAAATCCAGAAACCGTCGCCAAAGAGTTCAAAAACTACGTCCCGCAGCCTTCCGCCAAGCCATTGCGGTTTTACCGTGGAATCGCAGCGACGAGGAGACCAATAGGATCTCGGAGAACAGGTCAAGAAATTCTTTGCACCTAGGCGGGCGAGCCAAAGGAGAAAATAGATCCGGCGGTGGTGGAGAAGTTTTACAAAAATCTTTTGAAACCTGAAACCCCACTTGTGCCGGACTACGGCGCCAGATTTTGAAGGCGGATGCAAGGCGCCGTGGGGAGCTGAAAGTAGCGATCGTGAGGCACCCCAAACAGTTCCCATGCTCGAGAGCAGAAAACCAATCATGCGCCCGCTCCAAATGTTTGACAAACGGGACGCTCCTCCGTAGATGATTACGAGGCAGAGCTACAAAGAAAGGCCAATGAGATGGGGATGACTTACATTGCATACTTGAACGCGTCATGGGAGACAACTTGCCCAAATGCGATGTCAACCCCATACAGCCATGGAAGTATGGGAAGAATCTAGTCAAGAAAGAGGAGCTCAAAATCTACCAACAAAGATGCGAAAATTGCACAAGTGGTACCTTCATTTCTGCAAGACGAGAAAATAAGAATGGATCACGGCGCATATAAGAGATGAGATTTTCTTGTGCGGAGACGGCGATCGACTTCAACATTCAAGACTTGCATTTTCTATTCAATCGGAAGGAACTCGACAAATCGCCATCAGCCTTTATTGTGTGTAAGTACTATTTCGTAATTTTATCTCAACTCATTCACTTCATTAATTGCATGTATATATATATGCTCACCATATATGTATATACTATTATGCAGGAAAAAGGTTATGGAATGCAGGAAAGGAGGCCCTTTTGACATTGGGTTCGTTGACCCAAATAGAGTTCATGAAGAAGTGGTAAGAGAAAAACCGCAAATGTAAGATTACTTGCTAAAGTCTTTCTGAGACAACAAACCAAAAGGGAAATACTATTGCCTTACAACTTCTCGTGAGTCTGTTACCTCTCTCTTGTACACATTCTGCTTTGCTTACTCGATGTTAAGTGTAATCGATGATGAGTTATGCGTCGTGAGTTCCACTTTATTCGCTAGTCATTCAACCCGACTCAGAAAAGTCCTTGTCATGGACTCGTTCTGAAAAGAAAAGAGCTATGGGCAAACTTTAGAGAGATGCTCCAAAAGTAATTTCAATCATATTATCGCACTAGATCGGCAACTTTCGTGACAATAAGTAATTAATTACTCCTTTATCCATTTTCTTTGTCGGACAGGGTTTGGAAAATGTTCACGGGCAGGGCCGTGGGTGAATGGTCAGAAGAACTAAAATTTGTAGACCAAAATGTA
Source organism: Avena longiglumis (assembly GCA_030063025.1). Classification (NCBI taxonomy): domain Eukaryota; kingdom Viridiplantae; phylum Streptophyta; class Magnoliopsida; order Poales; family Poaceae; genus Avena; species Avena longiglumis. The sequence continues at coordinate 505,495,041 of CP125978.1, read as the reverse complement.
AGTAATACTAGCTAGCTTCCAATTCCATTATATCATGCTTTATTGATTATTATTTTGATTGAACTCTCTATTCTCGTAAAGTGCGCGCATCAAGGACACGGTAATAACTTATGTGGGTACTATGTTTGCGAATTCATTCGCAACACGATATGTGCGACAGGCCAAGCCGCACTAGAACAACTTAGAGTAAGTAAACAAAGTCCACAACATTATTTTATTACCATCAATTGTGTTGAGTTTTATTCTTATATATATATTGACGCCCATTCTTCATATATATTCAGATCGAGCGGATGCGGGACCAACTCCTACCATTTGAACGCATACGAGCCATTCAAGAGGAATTGGCGGGTTCATACTTGATGAGGTCGTCACGCTGGCGGAGAACTCTTTAGATATCCACCTCGGCGATGTAGATGTATGTGCCGATGTATGTGCCGATGGCGATATGTGTATAATAATAGTTGCTTAATTATTCATGTACTCGTATGTACCGATGACGATTTATAAGTATACGGCTCGATCGATTTCCCTCGCTCTCCTCCGGCAAAATCGCCCGGAGCAGGCGAAATGCGCATGGCGAGATTTAGGCCGTTTTCTGCTGGCAGAGTTACGCCGCGGCGAGCTAAATCTTCGCCAAGAATTTTAACACCGGTTCGGTCACGAACCGGTGTTAAAGGGGCTGAAATTGCGGCAGCCCGTCGCCCTTTAACACCGGTTCGTATAGGAACCGGTGTTAAAGGGGCCCCCCCTCTAACACCGAACCCTCAACAGCGGTTGTGGAACCGCTGTTAGAGGGTCCTCCAAACCGGTGTTAGAGGGGTACGTGTGCACTAGTGAGTCCAGTCACTGGTCTTGGCACAATGTCTCTGACGACACGGTACAAGAGCGCTGACCAGAGCGTGTTCTATTCTCATTAAACCTTTGTTTTCCATTCCTCTCTCTAGCTGAGAAATATGGTATAGTTGAGAATTAATCTACTGGGGACCGAATTACTAGCCGTGCATACTTTCTAGTAGGACATAGTACTACCAACTAGGGCTTTTTTTTTTGAAGGACCAACTAGGGCTGATGCAACGACCAGTCTGGAGGAAACAAGTGTATTACTGTAGGTATTATCAACACAATGGAGCGAGCTGTAGGAGAGAGTCGATTTGGAGGATGGGCTCCGCTCCATAGAGGATTTTATTTTATTTTTATTTTGCAATGTTTAAATTCAACGACTCCAAAAAAAATCCAAAGAAAAAAATATCGGAACATAGATAACTGAGGTTGCGATAAAAGCGTTTGCACCGACGCGCGATAAGGGCATCCCCACTGGATCGATCCAACCCGTTCGCGCGGGTCCGAATTCGTCCGCGCGGACGCGTGGGACGTGCGCGGCGCTTTAGCATGCATCAAATCTGGGCAACGGTTGCGTCGTTCCGAACGCGTACGGGCAGAAGGCGTGTCCTGCCCGCTGCTGCCGCTGGCTCACCCGTCAGCCACCACGACGTTGATTCAAACATGCGGAACGACATCAATTTAGAGGCGTTGGTGAAAGGCTGACAAGTGGCAGCATGTGCCATCAATGGCGATGAGACGGCACACTGACTGCCTGGACGTCGCACTCTCTACCGCCGCTGCTGGCGCCACCCGACGCCTGTCCTTCTGACTGGACACTTCAATGCCCCTCTATTCGGTCTTCGCGCATGTATCCTATGCTAACCCTTTTTAACTGGTCGTCCGCTGCCGTTTTCTCTTACACCACACCATACTCTCCTCTCTCTCCTTTCCGTTCTCCACTACCGGTAGCTAGGCATGGCCGGCGGCAATGGATCGAGGGGAGGGCGTGTAGGACGCGGACGTCGAGGGAGGCACGGAGGACACGGCCAAAGCAGCACGCCACCACGCTCTCCCTCAACGATGTTGTCGCCCGACGAGGTCTGATGGTATAATTGATCGTTACAAAGCTCGTTTAGTGGCAAAAGGTTTTAAACACATTATAGAATTGATTATGAGAACACTTTTAGTCCAGTGGTTAGACGTGCTACAATTCGGTTAATTTTTTCTTTGGCAGTCTCTCAAAATTGAGAGATGCGTCGGTTAGATATGAAGAATGCGTTCCTTCATGGCGTTATGGTATATACGAGACAACGTCCTGGGTATGAAAACTTACCCAATCCTGATTTTATTTGCAAATTGGACAAGGCTTTTTATGGTCTTAAGCAGGCTACTCGAGGTTGGTACTCTAGACAATCTTCCAAACTTCACACTCTTGGTTTTACTCCATCTAAATCTGATACTTCATTATTTTTCCATCGCAAGAATGGAGTCACTATTTTTATGCTCATTTACATTGATGATATTATTGTCACCAGTTCTTCTATGAAAGCAGTTTCGACGGTTTTAACAGACTTGCGCATGGACTTTGCGCTTAAAGACTTGGGACAGCTTCATTACTTTCTTGGTATTGAAGTTATTAAGGTATCCAACGTAATTTCTTTGTTATATTTTGGATGTTCTCAAGCGTGTTGGTACGGGAGAGTGTAAACCTGTTACCACCATAGCCAAATTTGATGGTTGTACGATAAATTCTCTGACTTACAGTCTAGTTCTATTGACGACTTTTCAATTTTTGATTGAAAAAATTCTGGTATCGGCTTCCTGTAAGAAACTTGGGGAGGGCAAAGCCTCTTGGAGAAGTCCTAACAGAAGTGGGCCTAAGCTTACTGTGAAATAGCCCAATAATGAAAGCGCAATCACGTTCCCCCTCGTAGCTCTAAAGGGCCCAAACCCCATTCGGCCCCTACGCACCAAGCAGTAGCGGCCGCGCCGGCCCCGGGGGAGGGTTGAAATCGCGCCGCCCACCGCAGCGGCAGAGGCACTTCTTCCGTATCCTGCAGCACCGCCCAAGTGGTAAGTCCTTGTACATCTGCCGTTTCTGTTCCTCCATTTTTCTTCTTGTTGGATCAAGCTTATGAAATGTCACACTGCCAGATGCGCCTTTTCATGCATGTTTTATTTTCTCATCGATACCGAATAGTGGTACCACCCACTAATCAAGCTAGCAGTTGGTAAGTGAGCTCTGCTCCATCAGATCTGATAGTATATACAATAACCAGCTTAAAGAAATCATGAGTAGCTCCATCAGATCTGATATATAATCAAGCTAGCAGTTGGTAAGTGAGCTCCATCAGTAGCTTAAAGAAATCAGTTGATGGGTGCGCCCACAGATTAAGCAACGCCAGCATTGATGCCTTTGCGTTATGGCGGCCACCATGCATGTGGTCGTGATAACCCTTGGTTGCTGATTGCTCCTTGCTCTTCCTCTATTCAGGAAAATTAGTTATCCTGCTGCTCACCACCTCCTGCTGCACCCATGTCATTTCGAAATCCAAAAGGATGAAGATGCCAATAATTAATAATGATCTTGCATCTGGTTAGGAAACTTAAAGGAGACAATGAACCTTTTTATTCTTCTTCTTTCTTATTGAGAACGCCTCTTTCCTCGTCCACAAGTTCAGTTCCCATATACGTATAATAACCAGCTTAAAGAAATCGTTTGCTGCCGCCCCCCCTGGTATTATATGCTTCCTACTTGGAGTGGGTGCATGGGCGGTTTGAACAACGACATCATTGATGCCTTCTTTGTCATCACTGGTGGATCATCTGGTATTTCTAATGCGCAAAGTCCTTGATTTTCTTCCTTATTAGCTGCTCTCGGTACCTTTACACATGGTCATGTGAGCTGATTTAGAAAACGTCCTTTTGGATGTCCCTCCGGTCACTGTGCCAGGTCAAGGATGGTGCTTAGAATTAGTTGCTCGATACTGTGGCAAACAAAATTTTTTTATTTATTTATTTCATTGCAGCAGACATGATCAAATGGAACCTGCTTATCTATAAAACGAGCTTCAAGACCTCTTCCAAAACACACACACACACACACACATTGCTACCTTTCCGCCTTGTACTATCATTTGCAGTACACCCACAAAACTATCACCCCACATAGACCAACTAGCCCAACTAGCCTAGACGGCCGGCGCTTGGGGCCATCCCGACTGCCGGGGGAGATGGAGGCGGCTATCGGTGCGGCGAATTGGCTTGTCGGCAAACTGCTGAATAAGTTATCCGATGACTTGGTGGCCCCGTATGTGGCTAGTTCTGACCTCGGCCTCAACTCCGAGAATCTCAAAACCAAGCTGAGGTACATGCAGGGTTTGCTGCACACGGCCCAGGAGAGGGATGTGAGAAGCAACCCTGGCTTGCAAAGCTTGCTGGAGGACCTGAGCAAGAAGGCAGATGAGGCTGAAGACGCGCTGGATGAGCTCCACTACTTCATGATTCAAGACCAGCTGGATGGTACCCAGGAGGCCAGCCCAGACCTGGGCGATGGCCTCCGTGGTCGCGCCTTCCATAGTCGGCATGCTGCTCGCCACACTATCGGTAACTGGCTTCCATGCTTTTCTTGCTCGTGTACACAAGATGAGGATTATGCGGCTGCTACTCTTGTTTTTTCATGTAACCCACAAAAAGCAGACAAGTCTGTTAGTGGTATTGATGGTGGCTATGCTGGAAAGTTGAAATTCAGCAGGGTGGCGATGTCCAACAAAATCAGGTCGGTGATAGAGAGCATACACAACCTGTGTGATCCTATCTCTGACTTGCTGAATAAAATTCCAAATATTAGCACAGCTGTCACCATAAAAAGGGCTCCCACAGGATCAACAAAAGCACAACCTAAATTGTTTGGGAGGAGTGCCATTTTTGAGAAAACTGTAAATGCGCTCACTGGTGGCACATATAACACTGCAGCCCTCTCTGTTTTGCCTTTTGTTGGCCCCGGGGGTATTGGCAAGACGACTTTTGCCCAACACTTGTATAATGATAAAAGGATTGAGGGGCACTTCAATGTGAGGGTCTGGGTATGCGTTTCAACTGATTTTGATGTGATCAAGCTCACACGGCAGATCCTTAGCTGCATACCTCCAACTGAAAAAGAAGAAAACAACACTACAGCCGAATCAACCAATTTAGATCAGCTTCAAAAATCCATCGCAGATAGACTGGAGTCCAAAAGATTTTTAATTGTATTGGATGATATATGGAAATGCAATAGTGAGGGTGATTGGGAAAACCTGTTAGCTCCATTCAGAAAGGGGGAATCCAAGGGTAGCATGGTTCTTGTCACAACTCGATTTCCATCTATATCACAAATTGTGGAAACAACTGATCCAATTATACTGAAGGGTTTGGAGTCGAATGACTTCTTAGAATTATTTGAAGCATGTATATTTGGTGATAGCAAACCCGAGCATTATGAGGATGACTTAATTGATGTTTCAAGAGATATTGCAAAGAAATTAAAAGGCTCGCCACTAGCAGCTAATGCAGTTGGTCGTTTGTTGAGGAAAAATCTCTCCCGGGAATATTGGATGGAACTTCTTGAAAATAATGAGTGGGAAAATACAAACAATGATGATGATATTATGCCATCTCTAAAAGTTAGCTACAACTACCTTCCTTTCTATCTTAAAAAATGTTTTTCATATTGTGCCCTCTTCCCTGAAGATCATAGGTTTGATGTTTTTGAAATTACTCGTTTTTGGATTGCGTTAGGCATCATAGAGTCTAGTTGTCAAAACAATAAGTACTTAGAAGAGCTCGTGGATAATGGCTTTGTCATGAAGGGAGTTGATAGGTTTGGTGATCAGTACTATGTGATGCATGATTTATTACACGAACTATCTCGAAATGTTTCCTCACAAGAATGTATCAATATAAGTACTTTAACTTTTAGTGCCGATAACATCCCACAATCTATTCGGCACTTATCAATCACCATAGAAGATATATATGATGAATGTTTTGAAGAAGAAATGCATACATTGAAGAGCACGATAGACATTAGAAATTTGCGGACCTTGATGATTTTTGGATCATATGATGATAGAATAGCTGATATTCTAAATGATACATTTGATCAGATAGAGGGTCTCCGTGTTCTATTTATAGCAATGAACACGCCACAATCTTTGCCAAGTAGCTTTTCAAATCTCATCCACCTCCGATACCTCAGAATCAGTTCACCTTATAATTATGCCTTTGTAGAAGAATTGAATTTACCTAGCTCATTATCTAGATTTTACCATTTGAAATTCTTGGACCTTCAGTATTGGCATGGAAGTAAAAAATTGCCTAAAGACATTAGCCGCCTTGTGAACTTACGGCATTTCCACTCTTCCAAAGAATTCCATTCCAATATTCCTGAGGTTGGAAGAATGAAGTGTTTACAGGAGCTAAAAAAGTTCATTGTTAAGAAAGAGCATGCTGGATTTGAATTGAGAGAGTTGGGGAAATTGAGAGAGCTTGGAGGAGCACTCAGTATATGTAATCTTGAAACCGTGTCCTCCAAAGGAGAAGCCTGTGAGGCCAAATTGAAGAATAAAAGAAATCTGAAAGAGTTAATGCTAGTTTGGGGTGCAGAGCACCAAAATGTAGATGATGATGTTCTTGATGGTCTTCATCCACACTATAATCTTAGAGTGCTTGGCATTATAAATCCTGGTATTGCTCCATGCCCTAGCTGGTTGTGTGGTGATATTAGCACAAAAAGGTTGAAGTCTCTCCATCTGGAAGGTGTATCTTGGGTCAGTCTTCCGCCTTTTGAGTATCTACCACACCTCACCAAACTCATTTTGAAGAATATTGTTGGGATGCGTAAGTTTGGGCCTGGATTTGGTGGTCTTACAGAGAGAAGTTTTATGCATTTGAAGACAATTGTGTTTAAGGATATGCCAGAACTTGTCGAGTGGGTTGGCAGACCTAATATCCATCTGTTTTCAAAGCTTGAAAGCATCAATTTTGGAGATTGTCCCGTTCTTCGCTCTTTTCCCTTCTTGAAGTGCTCAGAACCTTTTTCCAAACTCTGTAGACTTCATATTGATAACTGTCCGGTGCTGTATCAGCTGCCCCCGTTGCCTCACACCTCCGCACTAAACTCTGTTTGTGTGAGACAAAATGGTCGCCTAAAGTTGTTGCGCACGGAAACAAAATTGACTGTTGCAGGCTATAGCGGTGCTTTACTCTTCAGTAATATGGATAAAGTAGAGGTTGTGAAAATGAGTCATGTACCACACGTTTCATTTTCAGATCTCCAAAAGCTAAACTCCCTTAGAAGTCTAGATGTCAAGAGATGTGACAGCATGTTCTCTGTAGAAATGGAAGATAGTGTTGTCCTCCATTCAGTACGGAATCTTCACCTAGAGCAGTTATGTATTTCTGGGGAACTGTTTTCAATGGCGTTGAAGCGTTTTCCAGCTCTGTCCCAGCTCACAGTCAGTGATTGTAACAGCTTGAATCTTCTGCCTGTGGAGGATGGAGGACTCTTGGACCTGACGATGCTCCAATCATTTAAAGCGTTCTCTTGTCCGAAGATGTTCTCCATGTGGCCCATGGGAGGAGCTCATACCATCAAGCCTTTCCCTCCTTCCCTCAGGGAACTTGAGATTTACTCAGACTCAAGCATGAAGTCAATGGCTCTGCTGTCAAATCTTACGTCTCTCGCCCATCTACATCTGACAAATTGTGAAAAATTAGCAATGGATGGATTCAATCCTCGCATCGCAGTCAACCTTAAGGAATTGGCAGTCTTTGCTAATATGTATTTGGACAAACAAAATAGCTCAATTGGAGAAGGTCTGCTGTCAGAGGTGAAACGAAGCAGACTACTGGACGCGGGTTCCTTCCAGTTGGAACACTTTGTGGTGGATAGCATCTCCGCGGTGCTTGTAGCTCCGGTTTGCAGCCACCTTTCGGCTACCCTCCACACATTAAACTTCCATCATGATGTGCGAGCGGAAACCTTCATGGAAGAACAAGAGCAATCTCTTCACCTCCTCACCTCCCTCAAACAGCTGGAATTTCGAAATTGCCCCGTTCTGCAGTCCCTCCCTCAGGGTTTAAATCGCCTTCATGCTCTCAGAGTTCTACTGATCTTTGATTGTCCTAAAATCCCATCACTGCCGCCCAAGGAGGGCCTCCCCGCTTCACTGCAAACACTGCAAGTAATGTATTGCAGTCCTGAGCTGAGCGAAAAAGCCGAGAAACTGAAAAGAACAGACCCATATTTCTCGGCAATACTATCTGGTACGTACATAACACTCCCTCCATCTCCCTCTTCTTTAATTCGTGATGATTCCTCCCCTTAGGCTAGGCCTAGCTTGTGAAATCTGACAATGCTGTACTCATTTTAATTGCAGTGTTCTCGGCATGATGGTCACACATATTAGTCGATCTGCTGGTTAGTACATGCATGTAAGATCAGCTTCTTCCCTTTAACATGATTCACACTTCATGTAGTAACTATGGCCATTCACGTTGCATGTCATACTTATTTTCGAAATGGCATATAAGATACAGTTCCCTGTAGCAGCTCACTTTTGTAGAATCCCGTCAACTGAATATTTGATAGCTGGAATATGAATCTAGGTAATACAGGCGGCAACCATCCATGTTTCAAGAAACCAGATCGAAGTGTACATGAATATATAATAGAGCATGTGACAGCAGGTACAACGAACTATCTGTTGTGCAACCTTTTTCATCATATGTAATTAATGAAAAAAACTTACGTTAGTTGACCATTCTAATGTGCAAACTTTTATGTTCACACAACAATATGTTCTTCTTATGACCTCCGTATCTTGTTCCTCCACCAGAACGGTTCTGCAGGGGCTGGCGAGAGCTGGAATAAGCACATCACTTCCTCACAAACTCGCTCGATGTCTACCTCATCCTCCGTCTCTGGGCAGCGACCATGCCGTTGTTGCCTTTTGTGGCCTCTACCATTCGGTCTACTTCAACACCGACATCCACCTTGCCATCTTTGATCCCAGCACAGAATGTGCGCTTCTGTGTCGTCCCATGCAAACATCTCATCACGAGGGCCTGCTCTTGCAACTAAGCTGATGAGGACCTCTTGGTTGACCTGGCACACTCGAAAAAGATCTGTGTGCGCCTCAACGCATTTAGGGGGGGAACCAGCTGCCATGGGGGTCTGACAGCGTCGTGCCCTGGCGCCTTAAGATCTGGCAGCTCCTCCTGGCTGTCGGCGTCATGGTCAAGCGCATCAGGTATTGGATGCTAATCTTGAAATTCTGGTGTATACATAGTTACTAGTCGCAAATAGTAAATTATGTCCAGTGATGTCACTAGGCATGTATGGAGTTCATTCAGCAATCCAAGCTGAGCCAGTGACTTAATTACTAGAGGTAAAGTACTCCAGTCTCATCGAGCATTTAGAAATTCAAGTCTCAGAGTCATTCATTCCTGCAGTTGGTAATTACTAAATAGGCACTAACTTTGAATTGACATGACATCTAGAATTCCTTATAACCTACCAAAGGAATAACATTAACTTTTAACATGTATTGAAATTCCCCGCACCAGGCACTCGCACATCGTCAATGTGATTGGGCTTAACTTGATGCCGAGCGGTTTGTCCACCTATTCTTTGTGTCGTCTTGGGCTCGCTCGGAGGGATCTTTCCAGGATGCGCACAGCGTGGTGTTTCCCTGAGCATCGTTCCCTGAGGCCGTAAGATCCGGCAGCACCTCCTAAACACCCGCATCATGGTCAAACGCATCGTCAGGTACTAGATGCTAGTCAGGAACCTCATCATGTATTCACTTACTAGTCACAGATACAACTTTGTCACAGATACAAATTAGGGATAAGTAGTACTCCAGTCTCGGTGATCAGTTACAAATCTAATCATGAAACCCGTAAGTACACAAATTGTAGTCGCAAATATATAGTAAACTATATATGTTCTGAGTTGTCAGTAGGCATGTATAGAACTCACTGATTATTCAAAAATTTAATATTCTGAGTCATTCATTCATTCCCACAACTAGTACTAATAATTAGTAAATGCTCGAAGAAGTAGTGCATTTTTATTTGTCAGTTCCTCTGCCTTGCCCGTTTTCTGACCGTTTTACTCGGATTGTGCAGAACGGCTGCAACCAGTGGTGATCGCTGTTTTTGGTGATTTGCCATTCAGGTCATCTCATAGCTCTTCCATCCAAATAATACTAACAAGAACTGAAGCGGCGATTCGACAAAGGTCAGTTGGCCATCAGTATTACCGTCAAAAGTGGCAAATATGCCCCGTTCCATCTTTCTACTGCTGTTAGATAACAGCCTGACCTGTCCTGCATCTATCTATTTTCCAGTGAAGCGGCTACTCATTTTGTGTATTCTGCATCATCTTGGCCTGCCTGCCTTGCTAACAACCTTGCCATCTTCGACTCCGGCACCGCCTGCTTTGCCGGTGTAATTTGGTGCCGACACGGAGCGGCGCGTCCACCAGCATGCACACCCTGTTGCTCTGCTCCATGTATTTAGCTCCAGCGGAACAACATGCCTGCCTGCAGCTGCTAAACGAACAGACTTGATAGACATGAAGATGGATGATCATTCTCCTTGTAAGAGAAAATCTGTTGATCATCCATCGTCTTGCAGAAATAAAAATAAATGCGTCAATCATCATCGGGTTAGATAATAATAAGTCTATCAGCCGACCCATGTAACACCAATGTATGAGAAAAGGTTTGAGCCGTGACGATGGATATCTACCTTTCATGACAATGGATATCTACCTTTCATGTTTCAACAGCCAGACGATGTGCATAGTTTGAGCCGTGAATGATTACCGTTTCTCTAGCTAGCATATACCCATGAATTTGTTCAAGATGGCGGATCTCAGGGAGCCATTCTTGAACTATATATATCCTTGTATGTCTGGGACGATTAAGGCAACATGAACCTTGTGAAGGACTGTGATCAGGTTACCTAATTTTTTTAAAAAAAAAACTCTGGATTGCCTGCGAAAACAAAAGATAGCTGAGAGAAAAATACGTGCGCCATGATAAATGAGAAATTTAGGGGATACTAGGCTGGAATGGGCCATGTAGTAGTAGTAGCATTTGATTAATTCTTAAACGCAATTAATTATTTGGATTAACCAAGTTAATGTGAATGGGGATGTAGCTCAAATGGTAGAGCACTAATCATTGCTTGTTAGAGGAAGGGGGATCGATACCTCCCATCTCCAAATCATTTTTTTTTCTTACTTTCGTTGGTCGTTTTATTTTCCTGTGGTTTCTCTCTCTTGCATATATAAGTGGGCTCCCACTAATCTTAGTTATTCTTTTATTTTCTTGAGATATGTATACTCCTCTTTTCCTGTAAGTAGTCGATGGATGGGTGTAACTGTAAGCTAATTCACCGTGAACCGCGGGCACGATCTTCTTCACAACAATTGTACATGGTGCCACAAGGAACGGATGAATTTTTTTTTAATGGGGAAAAGATCATCCTGCCCTCTGCATAAAAAAAATGCACATTATGTTGTCACAAGCAATAATGCACATGTTTTTTTGTAATTTTTATTATTTTGGAGATAATTTATACTAGTGTCATGATTATTAATAGATCGGTGAAATTTCGGAGAAAAAAACAATGTACCCCCGGTAGGATAGGAGTTGTACAGGTACAAATCCCTAAATTGACGGTGCAAAAAAATCCCCAATATTCCGTCCAGAAACTTTACGCTATTGTAGTAAAATCACAAAACATATGTAGCAATAAAATTTTCTATTATAGCAAATCCGATCTCGCCGGAGACTTCGCCGGCCGAAGATCTCGCAGCAAAACAACAAAGAATTTGTAGCAAAACCTCACGGCCGCACATAGCAGCCTCGCAAACCCCATGTAGCAACCCTACTATGCACATTGCTTTGTTGTCTAATGAAGCTAGAAAATATATCGATGCTACTGCGTGTTACGCCGTCTAAATTCATAAGTCAGGTTTCATCATTGACTCGTATGTTGATTCTACAGGGTATCACGATTATACACACATAATATCTGCTTGTAATAACCAAATATAGTGAATGGAGCAAAAGAAACAAGCAGCAAGTATTGCCAAGATAAATAGTAAGAAAACATGAAAAATAATGGACTTTAGCACCTGTCGAAAATCTAAAGATCGATGGAACGTGAAGAAATATTACTACAGTAGAAAAAAAAAGTACTAGGTAATCAAATACAATGTGCAATTGAGGATTATCCTAGCTAGATAATCCAGATAGGTTACTAAGACTGGTCGGGAGATTCACACACCACGGCAGCTCCGGCGACCCGAGTGCCCTTGCAATCAGTCAGCCAGGACGCCATGGCGCCGATCCCACCGAACGACCAGGCCGGGACGTGCAATTTGATGTCGAACACCGCCTGCCCGTGCGTCATGTCCGCCTCGAGAGTTTCCAACGTGTTCCCAACGGGCACCCCGGTCGCCCTCGCCACGACCGGCAGCTCCGCCACGTTCCGTGGCCTAGCACAGGTCTGCCCTGTCTCGGCGTCGCTGACGGCGACCTGGACACCACGGTAGAAGACCTCCACGGACATCCCGGGGTTGATGCAAGCCTTGGCTCCGTGGCTCCGGGAGGCGACGGTGAGGGTGAGGTTGAACGAGAGGCCCCTCGTCGGGTCGAGGCCAGATGAGACAGAATCCACCCGGACAGAGTATTGCGCGTCGACGCCGGTGTACATGATCGGGACAACGACGGCCACGATGGTCCCGACGATAACGATGGCGGCGATGCCAACTATCCACCAACCTTTCTTGGCCTTGCTCTCCTGGTCCGCGGGCCCGGAGTCTCCATGGGGTGCCTGCCTCTCGACGTCGTCGTCGACGTCCATGGCGGCCGGCTGATTTGCAACACTAATTTGGTTGTTTGATATGTTCTTGAGCGGAAAGTTGGTAGGCTTGTCCTCGTCGTGGGGTTGCTGGGTATATATATGCATGCTTCCACCGGGGAAGGGTTCTTGGCCGTTCCGTTTGGCTTAGGTATGTTCGCAGATCACGACTAGGACTACGGCTGCTTGATTTGGATATGAAGGCATGCGCGCGCAGTAGTATATATGCGTACACACGTCTCCATTAATTTATTTTCTCACGCGCGCGGGGTCGATGCGATCGATCGGGCCGGTCGGTCTAGCCTTTGGCTGTTGCGCTGCTGCTCGTTGTTGGGCGCGTACGTGGAGAGAAGTACGTACAGACTTGGGCGCGCGTGGCGAGGAGCCGCCGGTAGAGTTGTGAGCGAGCGAGCGAGCGATCGATCGATCGGTCAACCACGAACTGATCCGATCCGATCCGATCCGATCCAGGACGTTACCTTACCATCAGCTCGATCTCACATTCATCATCGGATCCAACAAAAACACGAGCAAACAAAATACTCTAGACAAATAATCGATCAAATTAATTAATTGATCAGATCCATCAAAATTGATCAGATCCATCAGCATCGATCCAACAACCACCACGCAAAGAAAGAAAGAAGAAGAAGAAAGGCTAGCTACCTTTTCCAGAGCGAACCACGATCCATCGTCGACTTGGATGCCCTCGCTCGCGCTACCCACCGTCGTCAAACAAGCAGATGGGAAGAAGAAGGGCTCCTCTCTCCTCTCCTCTCCTCCTCCTCCTCCTTGCCGTCGCCAAAGTCCAAAGTCACAAGTCACGCGATACCGCACGCGGCTCCCTAGACCCGGACCTGTATTTATAGAGCTTTTTTGTGATGGTTTGAATTTTCGAGGGAGGGAAAATTTGCAAGGCGGGAACAAGCAAATTTCGGATCTCTCTCTCTCTCTCTCTCTCTCTCTCTCTCTCTCTCTCTCATCGGCTGGCTGATTTAAGGGGATTTGCATTCATCACTTGAGTCCTTATTAAATCACGCACACAAGGAAGAAACGCCTTGAATTGGTTCTCTTTTCTCATTAATAATTAGCGCTTTTCCTGCTTACAAGATGGATGGATCTGCTCGAGAGAGGATAGATGGACGGCTGCGATTCGTCATTCGACCTCCCACGGATCGCTGACGTGGCTCCTAAACTGAACGCCCTTTAATTGAGGCGAGGATATATAGCAGGTGCATGCTACGGTTGAGGAGGAGATGTCCTTTAATTAATTGCTGGCGGCTGAGTCTATTCTTTTCTAGTAGCTAGGTTGGTTAGTTTAAAAAAGAAAACGCCCTGTAAATCAGGGCATGCAATGGTTAATACTACTACCCTTTATTTTTATTTAGTTGATTTGGTTATAACTCAAGATATTCTCGGTGGCGCCGAGGGAGGGACGCAAATACTAGTGTTTCTTTTGATTGATCTTAGACGTGTCCCTAGCTTGTTTCTTCAGTGTTCCACCTGTAGAGGTGTCACATAGGGACGCCAATATATATGTACAGATCAGAAAGACTTCAGTTGGCCAGAGCCTTCCATTGAGGCAGGCAGCTGGTCCAGCAGTTGGCATCCCAAATTGATTGATCAATCGACTTTCACATCTGCTCGATTTCTGCTCTGCTTCTTTTTTTTCCTTGCTCAAACACTTAGTAATACACTTAGGATGGGTCTTCTCTTTGGAGATGATCGATGGCGTGCCAAATTCCAGGGATTTACAACACTAGCACGTACGTCATCAAACAAATCTCATCTGCTTCGCTTGATTTGTCTAAATTTACGTGTATCTATACACTTAAACGCGCGTCTAGACATACACATGCAAAAGGTACAAGGGAGCAGTAAAGATCACCTTTGCAGTCCTAGCTAGAAAACAATTCACCACTTACTTTGCTCTTTTCTATACATCGTAGATCACACGGCAAAGATACATAAACCACCAAATCTGGCATTCCTTTATTCAAACGCATACAATTAATCAAACTCGGATCATCACAAACACACCAAGGAATTACAAACGACAAAGGTACAACCCCATTACATGTTTCTGCTTGATTTTGGGAGCATTACAGAGTGATTCCTCGAGCTACGCTGCAAAAGCTAGAATTATCAATCCTGGAAGCACGCGTGAACAACACCAACTAGTACTTCCGGGAACCTCACTTTTCTCCTCGCGATATATTCTTCCGCATCAACCGTTTGGCCTTCAACAATTGCTTCTATAAACCTGCATTTGTTTTCTAGAAACATCAGAACACCAATGT
The DNA here is from genome assembly GCA_030063025.1 of Avena longiglumis. NCBI lineage: Eukaryota > Viridiplantae > Streptophyta > Magnoliopsida > Poales > Poaceae > Avena > Avena longiglumis. The sequence goes on along the minus strand of CP125978.1, from coordinate 505,479,994 downwards.
ATGTTGTGTTACGGAGCCCGAGCAAAACTTGTTCGCTTCGCACATGGAACATGCCGTCGTCGGTACACCAGCACAACTCCAGATGGAAGCCAAAACCTTAAGCGACAGAATGACAGAAAACAGTTCCTAAGTGAATGCATGATAGAGGATCAAAGCTTGTTCCAATATCATCCGTAGAAAGAGCGAATAGATATAACCAAACTAGTAAGGTATGCATGCAAGATTGCTAGCCCATCATCGATATGGGTTTGCCTCAAATGATTCAATAAAGTACACACCGTGCCACAATCTTAACATCTTTTATAAAACGAAGAAACCCATTGTTTGGCAGGACCCCTGTAAATACAACAAGGGATTCACTGCTTTTCCAACACATAATAAGCTTTTTTTTTCTACAGAAGTCCGCTACATAAGAAGATAAAGCAGGCCAACTGCAGAACATCTCAGTGAGGAACTCATTAAGCATGCACCTCTTAACGACGAGCCACTGCTGTTTGCAGCACATCGGGCCTGTGGGCCATCGCATGGCGGCAGGGCAACAACACAAGGAAGAATAGGTAGGCGAGAGGGCTAACCATGGCCTACGAACCGCGCTGCGGAAGGCCATGGACGATTCCATGGTCACCACCACCAGGAGGCCACGAAAGAGCACCAAACTTGGAGAGTCGTATGCTATCTGAATCAGGGATGCATGATATTCTTTCTCGGAAACTTCAAAAAAATGATATAATTGAGGAACAAGAAGGAACGGATGAGCAAAAGAAAACATAATATCTTGGATCAATCAAAATGTTAATTTAGAAAATAGACAACGTTAAACAGGACCGCATGAATCAAATAACCATGCCCTGCAAAACTTAAATATTTCAAATGCTATATGAATCAGGATGCATGCCATTCTTTCACATAAGCTTCAAAAACAAAGATATAAATGCAGAACAAGGGAACTGATGACAGAATAACACATAACAACTTGAATATAAGAAATTTTTAATTTAACACAAAGACTATTGGCAAGTTGTGGAAAAGGACGAGCTTCACTAGGACTACCATAATGGTAAAAATAACAGCATGAATCAAATAACAATGGGCAGAGTCAGCAAAAAGCACAATAAACAAGTGGATGCTAATGTGCACTCATATTGTGCAATGGAGAAAGCTCTATTGTCATGACAAATAGCATGTTATAGGCAACAAAACACACATCTGCGATAAGCATCTCACAGTTAGACGATTCTGAAAACAAACAAAACTTCCATTTTTTTGGATATGGAAGGAAGATAAGGTCTTGATGCAAGTGCGAGGTGACATTGTTCAAACCCAATCCAACACAGGTCAAATCATAAAACATCCAAGCTATACATTCCTAGGAAAGTAGATATGTTCTTGTGCATCAGAAGATGTAGTATACAAGTCCACTTGATCAATGAGAAATTTCAGCAAGCAAGCACAAGCAAATTTCATGTCTAATTCTCAACTTACTGCAATAAGCAGACTTTCTTTCACTATTCATTCATTTTCAGGGAAAGACACCACCGAAGTAGAATATAAAACTCATCTATGTTGTATCCAAGGGGTAAACCAGTAACTCACCTGAGCGGTTGTAGCGGAGGAAGAGCATCACCATCAACAACTTGTCGCACACATTGGTGGCATCAAATCCTACTGCCCGAGAAGAGAAGTTTCTCGACGACAAATACCGAACATGTCTCAAAGGTAATCTACAGGTGAATACCATCAATTTAATAAACCGTAAACATGTATAACCATGACAACGCTCTCACAGGCGACAATATTACATTTTTTTTAGAATAAGTAACAAATAATATTGAGGACCTCAAAATTTTATTGACAAGGTATATCTAACATGAGACCTTAAGTGTTGCATGTTCCATGAGAAAGCAAGATCTGCTATGCATGCAATGGACAACTAACTGCAAGTGTTGTCTCTAGAAAAGTACAACCAATTGCAATAAATAAACGCCCACTTTCTTAGCAATTACCAAATAATAATCATTCCAAAATATAAGTAAGAATAAGTGTGGTCAAAGTCGATTAGCTCATCTTCACAATGCACAAGTATGGCCCAAGCTAGATACACAACCCATAGTCTACAGCAGAGCAGAGCAAAATACGAAAAATCAAGCGAAGCCATAGCCGAAAACATGCACAAGGCTGAAGATTCCGAACCAAAGACGTTAGCTATCATTTCAAATCACTATTGGAAATAAAAGTATTGAATGAAGTAAAGGTAGCAGGGGGAAATGGACTACATTAGAAAACCTCCTAGCCCTTGGATTACTCTACCAACATTCACCCTGTCAGGATTCATTTTATAAACCAACCAACATATGCATCTGAGTTTTGTAATTACTGACATTTGCTATCACTCACTAAGAAATCAAAGTTCAAATTTTCCCGAATATAGACTTGATTACAAGAACAAATCATTCTCAAGTGCACGAATCAGTTAGCTGTGTACGATAAAAAATTGGATAGTTGGGGTAATCTCACAAAAACGACAATTAAAGAAATGTCCACTTCACCGATATACATGATCAGGATGGAGGTGAGGCCAGCGCCACCGCGGTTGTGGCCAGGTACCCAAGAAAGGAAGAAGAGGTAGCCGAGAGGGCCAACCATGGTAACCGCGGTTAAGGACACATTCTTCCTACAATGCTGATGCATTGATCTCAAACATCCTATAAATAGTCAAATACACATCAATAGTTCAGTAGTTGCCATCGCTAATAAACAAAAGAAAAGCAATGTATTACCAAAGACCAGCCCACAGCCACAAGTAGCCATAACTCTAGACCATAATCAGAATAACATCACAATATAGGATGCCACGCATGCAAGCAATACATGGAATCCGCGAGAATAAATCGCATCAGGGGAAGCGTCAACTTCAGCATTGGCATAGGCAGGTCTAACAAATATCATAAAGGTACTCAAAATCACATAAACATCGGTTCATACAGAAATAGATGCACTTTCTCTTTTCTAAAAGAAAAAGATTATGCGGTGCCAATCAACCGTGTACATAACGACTCCTAACAAATTCAAGTGCTATTTGAAGAAAAGTAAAGCCAATTGCACTAAATAAACGTCCATTTACTTAGCGATTACAAAATAATAATAATTCCAGCAAGATAAGTAAGAATAAGTGTGCTCATCTTCATAGTGCACAAGTATGGACCTAGATAAGCATTATATTCTACATCAGAGCAAAATACGAGAAATCAAGTGAAGCCATACCATGAAACATGCACACGACTGAAGATTCCTAGCCAAAGCCATTACTGAAAATAAAAGGATTGCATGTAGTAAAGGTAGCAGGGGGGAAATGGATTACTCTACCAACATTCACCCTGTGAAGATTCATTTTATAAATCAACCAACAGATACATCTAAGCAGCACAAGATCTGAATGTTCTAATTGTATCTTGCTATTCACAGAATAATTAATAAGCGGATCAAATGCAAAGCATCATCAGAACTAGAACTAGAGGTGAAGGATATTATACCTCCTTGAAGCAGAACTAGCTGACGAAGAACATGCAGCAACAATTCGCAGCTTTGGTCGTCCTGCAGCTAGGTCAGGGCAATGGTACTCGCAAGCAGCTCAGTTGTCTGTCCTGGCGGAAGGGAGCCTCGGGGAGCAGGTCACATGGCGTGGAGAGCTGGTCGCCTGGCAAGCCGCGTAGACCCTTCAGCTTAACCCTCTCCATTCCCCACATCAACTCGCTCGCACGGTTGCTGCTGTCCAAAGCGAGGGTGGTGGTGGAGGACGGCCAGCGAGATGAGGAACAAGGAGAGACGGAAGGAACTGAAGCCATCCGCAGCGCCCGGGCGTGCTTGTAGACGCTGCAGGCCCCAAGGATGTCGGCGTCGGTGAGGGCTGCTACTTGCTCGCCATGGTCAGGTCCTGTAAAAGAGAGTACCGATATAACCATAGATACAAACAAGCTAAACTGAAGAAGAACAATAAACAGAGAACTGGGAGAGTACTTTCAAATCCTAAAGTGGACATCTAAAGCATAAGGAGAAATCTCAATAAACGATTTGGGAGAATTTCAACTACCGTCAGCGATCCTAAAGTTTGTTCAACTGATATCCAGTACATTAATTGCTACAGATAATAATATGAAAAGTATAAGATTTGATAGTCTGAATGCTTGACATGGAGAATTTTTAAGCAAATTTTTTTAATCCTACAAAACAATACATGTTCCTAATTTTGCAAGTATTAGTTTATCAGGCTAGTTGGACTACTATGCAACCTGAACCAGTCTGGAACAATACAAGAACGACAAACTTTCCAAATGCTAAACAAATGGTGTAAAAAATTCTGAAACTAGCTACCGTCCAATTCTCAACTATTCAAGAAGGGGATATGGTTAAATAGGCTAATAGCTCACATATGGGTAGACGAAGTACTATCCAACCTGGGAGAAACAATTGTTCTGATTTCTCAGTGTCTTGAATTTGATTGCTGGCTATGTGTATTAGTTTGTAAAAATATATCAAGGGAAAATATTCCACTCGTTTTACCAAGGACGGCTTCTCTCAATCAAAAAAACCGAGTGCCACAATGTGCAGGAAAAGTTTTTCTGTAGAAATAATGAGGTGTGCTGCTGAAGAGTGTTTTTCGAACTACAAAATGCAAACACCTTTGTAAAAGGCAGCTCTTTTTTACCACATATTTCAAGAAAATCTGAAGCGAAAGCGGTGGAGCTCACCTTGTGCTTGTTCTTACTGACGTCATAGACGCTGATGTACACATCTGGCCAACGAGAACATGCATAGCAGTGTTGCCAGCATGCACATCCTTGAGGGCGTCCTGGAACCACGCTTGGTGCGGTGCAAAGCCACCTCGTCGGGCGTCACCCGCTTGTCGTCATACATCCCTCACGCCGCAGCCACATCCCACCCTTTGGCCGGCCCAGAGCTTGCCTCGGTTCCGAATTCTTGGAAGTTCAAAGCAGGGCAGGCAACCACCAGCAGCAAGACACCAGTGGTCCCATCGAGGAACAAAGGTGTTCTTTGGGCCCATCGGAGCCGTGGTACACTGTGATGATGAAGATAAGAAACCAGACTCGCCAACTTACCTGTAAAGCCATCAAAGACAATCAACAACCAGTTTGCAAGTAGGATGAATCTCAAAATGGCAGTACCTAGAATAAAATGTTCCTAAATCACAGTTTATGCAACATGAGCATATTCAGTACTAATGCACTTAGCAATCATAAGGGAACAAATAGTCTTGGCTTACAAAACGCCTTTATATAGATGTATGGTCGAAGTAGTGATTTTCTTCTCTAGGTTTTTTAAACAATGAAAGCTAGAAGAACCATACCAAAAAAGATGGGAGGTGCATGGTTTCAAATCACTAGAAGCACAAAAACAAAAATAGGACAGATGATTAATATTCAGAAATAAGAAATAGCCGTGGGAAAATTTGACAAACCATGCCCTCTTATAAAGGGCATTTCTGGACAATAACAACAATGTAAATCGAACAATGCAGTCCTAAATCCAGGGTCCCAGGTTCAGAACAGGGAGATGTTGCAAACTTTGGCCATGCATTGTAAACGGTGCATACGGACCGGTTTTTCTTGAATCCATGAACATAAAACAAACAGTGCATACGTTTACAGGTTCATAACAAGGATATACTGCCCTGTATCCCTGAAGGTACAAAGAAAGCCGTCTAATTAACTTAGAAACACCAAACATCTTTTCCTGTCTAATTAAGTTGCAGCTGCTAAACAGAGTTGTGCATCCAAGTTAAACAGACACCTAATGCCGACAAACAAATGAAAAAACAAATAGCTCGTATTCATTGGGCAGCAATCAATTCAACCTGGCTCCTGGACATCGCTTCCTCTCCCATCAGCGAGCCTTGTGCGGCGGCCGGTCGATCTGATGCCGGATCTAGCGTGGGGTAGGAACTGGGCGATGAATTCGAGGAGCGAGGTGGCGGCGGAGGGTACGCCGGTGAGGAGAGGAGCGGCGGCGGAGGTGTGGTTAGGGGATTGGGGTAGTCGGCAAGAAAGGGGAGGGAGTGGGAAGCGGCAGTGGGCTAGGTCAGTCTTTGGCCCACCAAGAGCACTAGGTCAATCTTTTTTTTTTTTTTTTGGTTACAGAAAAACAGGTTACAGAGTTACAAAGTTAGTTCAGAGGTTTACACTCGGTCCAGGTTTACACTGTTAGAGGATCAAACTTTTAAAATTGATGATGCATGCCTCAAAATCCCACGTAGCTAGCAAAATCCAATGAGAAAAATAATAATAATAAATAGAGAAAAGAGTCGAGATTGAGACATACTGCATGCAAACAGAAGATCAGAGACGAATAAAGCAGGAACTTTTTGAAAGATGAATGTTGGGGTTGGGAAGACCTGCAGGTACACGAACCTATATGCATGCCGCTGCTTGGCAAGTAAGTGGTCGGCGGCGAGGAGGTACACATGCAATCGTGCATAATTAATATGGATCTCCGTCTTTCCACCTCCGCCGGCCGGCAGCCTAGCTAGCACCACATCTCCCACCGATGCACCAATATACACAGTTGTACTGAAGTTAGATCAAGAAAATATATCTTCTTCTTTGTGACCGCTGAACCGTGACCTAGCTCACCATGCCTTGCAGCCAGTGTGCCCGATCTGTCTCGCTCTCGCCGGCGACGTGGGCGGCCGGCGGCGGATTCTAGATCTATGAGATTTATTTATGCGCCGAGGATAGACTGAATTCGTGGTGGAGACTGACAGGTTCGTGGAGCTAGCGACGATGAGGAGATCGAGACATTGGAGGCGACCTAGGGAATTTATAGAGAGCGAGCTGTCGCAAATTAAAGACGACGGATGGGAGCACGATCCATGTGACCGCGAGCCTGAGATGAAGCAACAACCATTGGATCGGGAGACACGGATCGCCGGATCGGAGACATGCGCGCGCTGGGTTTTCGGGAGAAGGAGTCCTCTCAAATTAACAAGGGAAGTTGCAAGTTGCGGCATGCACGTATGTCTCTTAATAATTGTTTTCGGGAGAAGGAGTCCTCTTAATAATTGTTTTGATTGTACTAATTGATGTGCTTCAACCTTGCTACATGCACGTATGTATCCATCCTATAGCTCATCCGTCCTAGTTACGTGCCCACGTACAATTATCTCGAAGACTAAATAAAGTTAATAAAAACATGCTCACCTATCTACGACTTCAAACACTAGCTAGCGAGAGCCCAAGGCGTGCTGCCGTCCTCGTCCATCCATCACCAGAACTGGGCAAAGCTTATCGTAGTAGAGCTTCTTGTAGCAGACAGACAAGAAGTCGTCGTGCTAAGACCCCAAAGGACCAGCGCGTCAGAGCAACAACCATCACCAATGATGACAACCATAGACGAAAGGCACTTTCGGTAACAGAAACTTTACGATGCAGTGTCACCTCCGCTGCAACCGACAGAAACTTGAAGGCCCTATGTCGTTTTCCTAGTGTTGAGCTGGAGACTCTCGACAATAAACCCACCGTAAGTTGTAGACGAGTGTCCTCTAACAAGGCACACAACAACCATGGTCTATTGAAATTTTAAGAGTACATGGTTTTTTTATATTCTGAGCAGTACTTGTTTCTAGACCGTTATCTTGTCTTTCCTTGACATCTCTTCCCGTCTCTCTATTCCCGCCATTTTTCTCCTCCTCACTTTAGCGCCATTTTTCTTTCGTCTCTATCCCGCCCTTATTATCCTGCCACTTTACGTTAGACCTAAACCATAGATCCATAACCCTAGATATATACCCTGGATATATATCTATAGCCCTTAGATCTAGACCCTAGAACTATGGTGTAGACCTGGCGAGGCTCGACCCAACTATAATATGGCATTTTTTTTTGGTTTGGTCATGTTCCTGTGACCAATTTTAAAATAAACAGAGAGTAAAAAGTTCTTATGAAGCTAAAGGTTACACATATTAGGGACCACCAAATAGGGTTTCGTCTTATATCGTGTGACAAATGACCGGAAACCATCCCCTTCTTGCACGGGGTCCTAATATGGGTTTGTAAGAGTAGTGTAGGGACAAAAAGTAAATACACAACTCCAAAGTTGCACTTGCTTCACAAACTATACCGCAACCGAACTCCCATTTTGAGTCGACTGACCCAACTCTTGTGAGAACTTGGCCTCTTTTAGGTTGGTCATGTTCATATGACCTATTCGAACATAAACAACGAGTATAGTAGCATGGCATCACGAGCTTAGATAAAAAAGCTAGGGGGTAGACTACAGGGGGCCATAGGATAGTGTTTCGCTTGAAATCTCACAAGAAAGGATCGAAAACCATCCACCTCTTCCATGGGGACATAATAAGGGTATGTAAGAGTGATGTCAATAGCAAAACCCAATACACTACTCTCAAGTGGCACTTGCTTCACAAACATGATTATCCTACTAGAAGATTCTAAATATATGGTGCAAAACTACTCCCGCTACGAGAAAACCAACCCAAAATATTGTATGAACTTGGACACCTTTTGGCCTTGTCATGTTCCTATGACGTATTATGACACAAACAAATAGTAAAGTCACATGGAATCACCACTTCCCATGAAAACCTAGGGTGTAGACAACATGGAGATTACTAGATACGGCTTCCGTTCAAATCACGCGAGGAAGGTCGAAACACCTACCTTTCCCATGCCATTCTAATATTGGTTTATAAGTGCGGTCTAAAGACGGAAAGACAATGCACAACTCTGAAGTGGCACCACTTCATTAATATGACTATCCCACATGAAGATTCGAGACCTATAGTGCAATACTCCCACTCCATGGGCACCGATCTCACTCTTGTAATAACCTGGATTTTTTGGTTTGGTAATGTTCCTATGACCTGTCCTAACATAAAAAACGGGAAAGTCTAATGTAATGACCATTTTCGATGGAAATCTAGGGGTAGATGTGAGATCTTGGCACATGGCTTAATAGGATACCCATATCAGCAAGTTGCAACTTTTTTCCGGACGCTCGTCTAAAAAGATCTCTGAGGTTAAGCGTTCTTGGCCCGGAACAATCTGAGGATGGGTGAACGACCGGGAAGTGGGTACCGGGTGCGCACAAGTGAGGATAAAGTGCGTAGAAAATACAAGTGTTGGTCTATGAGGAGGTTACTCTAGATAGCCTATTGAGCTGCCAGGAGTGACAGCCGCCGGTCCGGAGAGGCCGGGGTGTTACAATAGACATCGCAGGGCCTATCAGATAGGGTTTCGCTGAAAATCCACAATGAAGGTCAAAAACCATCTTTCCTCTTGCATGAGATCCTAATATTGGTATATAAGTGTGTGTTTTAAGGTGGAAAATCCAAAAAAAAAAACTCTCAAATGACAACTTCTTCGGAAACATGACTGCTCTACAGAAAGATTCTATACATACAGTGCAAAATGTTTACTTTAAGGTCATATACCGAAATCTTGTAAGACTTGACCTATTTTTGGGTTGGTCATGTTCCTATGAGCTATTCTAACATAAATTAAAGAAAGTCACGTGGAATTACCACTTTCGATGGAGAACCTAGGGGTAGAAACGCCGTGAGGCCAACCATATATGTTTTTTCTTGAAAACCACACACGAGGATGGTTGTTCCTCGTTCATGCATGAGATCCTAATACTGGTATATAAGTGTGGTGTAAAAAAAAGAGAAGTCAATACACAACTCTCAACAGGGATTTGCTTGGAATGAGTGTATTATAAGTGCCTCCCCTAGAATGTTTTGTGGTGTCTCATGCATGCTCTCTACCTCACGGCTTTTCATATATATATTTATTTATATATATATATATATAAAGTAAACATATATATATTTATATATATATATAGTCGGGTACAAATCATTCAAAGAGTTTGTCTACGCCTCGGTCTGCCGAGTATGATTTTTCTCCATCGACTTTACCATTTCTAGTAAAAAAAATAATAATCTCCATGTTTAATAATTCTTCGATTGTTTGTAATAAGCGCAAGAGAGGTACTATGTTGTGCTTGCTCCTAGAGGTCACAAATTGTGGAACCTCGCGGCATCTCGATTCTCATGTTGGTCATAATTATTTAACTAATCACGTAATTAACGTCATCTGTCAAATTATTTTTAACACATTTCATGATCATTAATCTAAAGCAGCCGATCAAATGTAGTAGAATGGAACAAAATTAAGGGATATAAAAAGAAAGAATACCGAATACCCTGTTGGATCTGCCTCTGGGCTCTAGTGTAGTATACATGCATCGGTCTGGATCAACTCATGCACGTACGTGATGATCAGCCAGAGAATAAATAATCCATGCATGCATGCAATTAACGTGAGCATGAATTGATCCGGGAACATACGTTCTTTTATTTATTCCCGCGGAAACCAGGAGCGGTAGACGACGGGATTAAATTTGCTTTGGGCATCCCTCCACGACAATTAGCTAGCTAGCTAAGTATACCTAATGCAAATGCATCAGGGTCAAAGAATTTCTTTAGTAATACTACTACTTCCGTTACTAAATATAAGACCTTTCGAGAGTTTAAATAAAACTCCCAAATATATCATCTTCTATTTAGGAACGAAGGGCGTGCCCTACTTTTTTTTTGAACGGTAAAAGGGCCTCGACGACCATAGAAGCTGCGATAAAAGATGTGGCAGGTACAAGGATAAGGGAGGCCTCTAGCAAGAAACACCCTAGCCAGGCTAGAAGAAAAGAAAAAGGGCCTCCACTTTACACAAAGCACCTCAAAACAAAAAAACAAGATTACAATCCAAATCCTGGGTGCCTCTGCCACCGAACTCCGGCGATCTCCATCCGAGAAGCAGCGAGATCAAGGTCTCTTGCTCGTTACGCCTATCGAACCGGAGAAGAAGCGAGGACCCAGCCATCTTGACGCCGACGGGGACGAACCACTTGCCAACATTGAGACGACGAGCCCTGGATACAAGCTTCGGGAAGAGGCCTCCAACGGAGGTTGAAACCCACACCCGCCCTTCGGCCAGAACAGGCAGAGGCCCGGCAGACTCACCACTGCCCATGGGCCACTGCGGGGAAGCACAAACGGGCGCAGCTTCGAACGGCATCAGAATCAGTCTTGGATCCGCCGTCCACCCTTGTCGTCGGGAACCTGCACCAGTGGCCACAGGGCTGCCCCCTTCTCCCCCGCCACCACAGCCGGCCAGGAGGAAGGAGACAACCACAAAACCAACAGGAGGCTGGCGAAGGCGCTTATGAAGGGGACTCGCCTCCGGGAGGACACCATCCTCTTCCTCCTTGGAAGCAGGGTAGTGGCCTCCATCGACGACCATCCAGAGCCGCGCCAAGGCATCAGGACGACAGAGAGTCCCTAGCCACCTCCAGATCCGTCCATCGCCAGACTGCACTTCTCTTCCCCCTCACCCCCACGGCCGGTCAGGAGGAGAACACACAACACAAGGATGGAGCAGATCGAGAAACAGCATAAGGCCTTATTAACGGAGATCCTCGAGCAGAGCATCATCACCCTCTCCTGCCGACGGAGCCAAGCGACGGTGAAGCACCAACACGAGACGATCGGGATCTGGCCAAAAGAACCCGAAAACCTACTCCAAAACTTCGGTAAAAAGCCAAAACCTAGATCCACTATCCCTATCTACTCCGGCGCCTTCCCTTCTCCGTCTCCGGCCGGCGGCGCCGCCGGAGAGGGGTCAGGGTCGCCCGGTATCGAGCGGTGGACTCTCAAACCAGGGAGGGGAGGGGGGGGGGGAGAGCGGAGGCGTCCGTTCGCGTACTGTACTTTAAAGAGATGGGCGTACCCTACTTGTGATGAGCTTAAGAGCAGCCGCAACGCCAGGATCATAATTAATCCCATTGATTCAGCAGTTCCGCCCGGCGCAAAAATATATTTCCTCCTGCGCCGTGAAGATCGGAAGCGCACAACACCGATAATTAGTGCCCCAATTAAGCGTGCTTTCCCGTCAGATTTAATTAAGTTGATTAATTTTCGCTTCCTAAGCGCCTAACCAAGCGTTGATGCACTGTGGGTGCTCTAATAAGGCCAATGTATCAGGTTAGATGACATAAAAACCGTGGGTTTTTTGACTTCCGTGACGCGTAAAAAATAACCAAAATTTTAAAACAGTAGATTTTTTTTAAAATCATTTTTAATTTTTTTTAACAAAATTCTCATAATTTGAGTTTTGTGAGAATCTAGTCCATTTTTTAGATAATTATATTTTAGCGGCCATACAAAATTGGGAAATCAACCTTTGTCTTTTTGTTTCATCATTCATGATTAATCCATTAGTTGATTTAGTAGATAAATTATACATCCTTAGTGGATACGATTTATCCACACATGTATATAACTATACACAATGATGTTAATCTTGTTTTTATGAAGACTTTGATTCTAATCACCAACCTATAAATTTGTCTGCTATGTATCAATAAATGAAGATTAATTGATAGATGGACTCTTAGCAACATCAATTGAGTCAGCGTGAGAGACAATACCGTGATTTGGCTATCAAGATACTAAAAAAAGCTAGGGTTCATGATGTTTTATTGCCTGGTTTCATGTGTCCTCTTATTGAATGTATGGAGGAACAATAAATACGCTAGCTAAGGTTTATGGGCTATCTAGGTCGAGGGATTATGTAAGTTTCTAGGGGCCTATGGTATAGGTCTTAGGTTCTTGATATAGGGATTTTGGGTGCTGATCTGGGGTATAGGCCAATAGGCTAGATCTTGGGTTTAGGGTCTAGGGTTTCCAATGAAGGTGCAACTTCAAAACCGTGTCTAGGGTTTCTAGTGTATCTAGGTTCATGGTATAGGGTATATGGTATGGGGTCTACGTGTATTGATCCTCGTCCCCTATTGGTATCTACGGCCCATGCATGCATGGGGGCTTATTTCTCTCCAATTTCTTCTATCTCCTTGATAGAGTAGTTTAGAGTCCTCTCCATCGCCCGAGGATGAACCTAGGCCTTCCCGACATTGTTTCCACCCCAAGATGGCTTAGGCGACACACCAACTTCAGTAGTGTTTATACTAGGGTTAAGTTTGGTCCCTTTGTGGCATTTGGGTGTAGAGTTTCAGATCCTGCTGGCTAGATATGGCGCGGCCCTAGCTCAGTTGTCTTCCACATGGTGCTCTGGTGGCTTGAGCAGTTGCTGATGGAGAACGTGAGCTAGGGGATCTCCAACAATAAGGCTACCGCTTCAAGCTTCACTCCAGCGCATCTAAGGTGTGCACCGGGATGTCTCGACTTCTACCTCTTCCTTATAGAGCTCCGGAGATATTTTTTTACTAATGAGAATACGTTGTTCTTTGGAATTTTGTCCAAGAATTCATATATCACGCTGGTGTTGGCAAAGCTACTGTAGCTACACCCTATATCGGTTGCTAGCAACTAGCTTAGCTTAATTACACACACCACGTAGTACTAGCTAGTAGCAAATTAATTAAGCAAAAGTCAACTGCTCATGATATGGTCGTTCCTAATTAACTCAGTATGCACATAGTAATCACGGGGGTACACTTCGCGTGCACATGACGGAGGGTCGTCGGCATATGCCGGTTTATATATGTGGTCAACGTATATATATGTACTCCCTGGTTTGGGTCTAGCTAGCTAGATTATTCCCATGTATCTAAGGCTTCCGCTTCAAGCTTTGCTCCAACGCATCCGAGCTGTGTAAAGGGATGGATCGACTTCTACCTCTTCGTTGAAGAGCTCCGATGGTACGGTCTTTCGTACTAGCTACTGGTCAGATGTTGTTCTTTGGCCTTTTCGGCGAAGAATTCCTATATCACGGTGGTGCTGGCGGCAAGTGGGACACATCATATATATTGGCAGGACAACTCATCAAGATGTTCCTAGGAAGTCTCGTCAAATGAACTATATGCCGACATCTCTCTGCTATGACAAGAAGGGTGCGACTGATGAACTCGGAACCAAGGGCAAGACCTGCCAGGACGTCAGCGAGGCCACGGAAGGATTTGATAGCGAAATATTGTTATCACATGCTACTATATTATGAGCTTGACAAAAATATCACATGCTGCCAGGTCCGTTGTTATCACATGCTACTATATTAATTCCAAACGGTGAAGGTGCAAAGTGTTACAAAGGACCCCATAAAATAAAGAAATAACATAGATCCCTGATAAATGTAGAAAGGACCTCACTGAAAGATAGAAAGCAGAAAACCGATCCTTCTCTATCTCCACCGTCGAGCCAGAAGTCAGACTCGTCGCCGTCAAGCTCGGAAGCGGGGACGAAACCACTTGCTTCCGCGCAGACGAAAAATGCGACCGCCGACCTCAAGAAGGGCCTCATCGAGGAGGTTAAACTAATGCCGGGACCCTTCGCCGGCTTCTGGATAGGCCATGTTCTGGCCTTGGATGTCGGACGGCTGTCACCCGCCGCCAAGGTGTTGCTCAAGAAGATCGCTTCCCAACTCCACTTCTGGAGGACACTGCTGCTCACCCAATCGACACCTCCAATAATCGCAACCACTGCGCCTACTGGAGGAAGAAGAAGATATGAGGAGCAGAAGGGAGCTGCAGCAGGAGGTTCTTTAACAGTGCCGGAAGATAAAACCGGCCCACCAAACTCGCCGCTCCTGCCACGGGTGGGAGGAGGCAGGCGGAGAAAAGCAGCTCCAACAAAAACCCCACAAGCAGGCTTATTGAACCAGCAGCGGTCGAAGGTCACTGTTGAGGAACTCCCCCATGGAGCACCAATGGCCAACGAGCTCGACCACTCCAGCGGCGTGCCCACATCGCCGCTAGGGTAGCTGCTACACCACCTTCGCAACATGGCAGCAGTAGCCCTTCCCCTGTCTCCTCCCTCGCCACCAAGGCCGGCCAAGAAGAACAGTAGAAGGGCAGAGCCACCCTCCCGGAAGTGGCGGCGCTTATTTGAACAGGGGGTTATCTCCTGGAGCAACACCAACTGCTTCCTCCATGGAAGAAAGTCATGGAGCCATAGGGATAACCGGCCGACGCCGCACCGAAGCGCCGAAAGGTGCACGTGATATACATGCACGTGTTGGCTAGTATTGATCGTTGCATGGCCTTGATCAACTACTATAGCTTTTTCTTTTGAGGGAGTATATCAACTACTATAGCTAGGCGTGAATGAACGAACCAAGCGTGCGTACGTGAGCAAATGGGCCGGTCGCTGCCTCATTTTCATCTCCCACGCGAGCAATGGGTCGATCCAGAACGGCGATTCTACCGTGCGTGCATGGTATATAACATGCACGGCCCCATCCCCTCTCTCTCCTCTGTTTCATGGATTTTGTGTCAGACTAATCTCTTCTCTTTCATATTGTTGTATAATTTAAAACGTTTATAGATTTTGAACCACAAGTTTAATTTAAAAACCGTTTGTACTTCTGACTTTCTAATAAAGAGCTCCAAAACAAGACTAATATTAAATATGTACGAAATATGGTGGTTTTTTATTGTTAAAACAGTCTGTTTCTTTGTGTTTCAAAGTCCGTCCATCATAGTTAGAAAATAATTGCCAAATTCCTTCGTGTTCAAATCGAGTCCATATCGCATGGTTCATATTCATTGCACTACGATTCTTAGCCCCAGGAGGCAGCACCCAGTACCACAGATTCTTCCATGACCGATCCAAAATTCAGAAATTGGCGCGTATGGACTTCACGACTTTGGACCGAAACCGGGCCAGCACGATGCGGCCCATCAGGAAACAGATCCCCTCCTCCCGAGCGAGCGCTGCCCCTCTCCCTCCTCGACGCGCCGCCGGCCACCCCTACCTACCCCTTAGCACGCCGGCGTCGTCCTCCCAGCCCGGCCACTCGCCGGCGTCGTCCTCCCAGCCGCGCTGCTCGCCAGCGCCCTCTCCCCGTTCGATTACTCCACCGACACCGCCATCCCCCGCCTCCAAATGTGCCGCCTCGCACGAACCCTAGCTGCTCCCCTGCGCCGCCGCATCCCAGCCACGCGCGCCTTCTCCTGGTGCACAGATTTCCCCCACCGTCCATCCACGCGGAGCGGCCTCACTCCGGCTGCTCACGGCCGTCGGTCCGGCGAGATTCTGCCGTCCCTGCTCTGCCGCCATCCATTCGGGAGAAGGACAGCCGACGCGACGAGGAGGAGCCGGACCTCCTGCTGCTGCTCTCCTCCGACGCAGCGGCGACGATGCCGGAGTGGACGGGATTCTGCAGCTGCTAGTCGAACCCCGCCGCAGCACGACGGTGAGCACTACGATGGCGCAACCTCCCTTCACCTTACATCCGTTTCTCTCTAGCTGATGGAGCGCTGTTCTTTTTTTTTTTTTCAATTGTGTGCGAGTGTGGCGAGAACCCTAGCTAGCTTTGGATGGTGGTAGAGCCCAAGGCGGTGGTGATGTTGAGGATGGGTGCTGGGGGTTCAGAACGGCGGCTAGCTCCGCTCGGAAGGACGACGGGGACACGAACCACTACAGGCTGACTGCCGCTAGGTGCCTCTTGCTGCCTTCTCTGTTTAATTTATGCTGTTTTGGATGCCCGGGTACCGCAATCGTTGCTGCATGGAAGGGTTGATGCTAGTTTGGAACTAACAGTACCGTAAGTGTTTGTGTTTCAGTACTGGAAGTGTGTAGCTTGGGTTGAACTACGCTCCTAGCTGACGAGTGAGTGTTTGTGTTTCAGTATCGGAAGTTTCACCTTTCGTTGAACTCGTTTCGTAAATGATAGTGTTGCATAGCTTTACGCTAAATTAACGATCTAGTAAACGGTGGTGACATAAAGTACGGACGTGTAGGAAATTCTGAATCTTGCTAATTCAGGGCTATTAGTGTTCTAGATAATCCTATTCCTCAATTGGCAGCTAGATCAGTGTACTAGTGTCGACACTCATGAATAAATCTGCAGTACATGTTCACCGATTACACGCATATATACACAAACAATTTTGTACCTTTTATGCATATATAGAATTATAGATTGATAACCGCAAAGCATACCAACACAAGGCAGTAGCACTAGCACTCCTTGAGAGTTGATTTAATGAGATTACCTGTCACTTGCCACTTATATGTTAATGTTGAACAAATAAAAGAAGATGTTAATGTTAAATGCGTAAGCTTAACTTAATTAGTTTGACTTAAACACCATTGTTTTTCTGTCAGGTTAATGCTCTTGTTCTCCTTCTAAAGATATCTTGGCACAAAATTTGATGTCACATGTAAAATTTATAGAAAATGGCCTGAAGAAAAAAACTATGTAGTCTGAATTTTGTTCTTCATGCATATGCTTATTTTCCCACTTAGTTCTACTATCAGGTAAGCAGCGTACCTTGCTCCAGAGCAAGGTAGTAGCACTAGCACTACTTGAGACTTGATTCAATGATATTCCGTGTCACTTGCCACTGAGATGTTAATGTTGAATAAATATATAGATTCCATAGGATGTTGATGTTAAATTCTTAGCTTGATTAATTAGCTTGTTCTAATTCTAAAGTTATCTTGGCATGAAATTTATAGAAAACAGCCTGAAGAAGAAAACTCTGTAGTTTGAAATTTGTTCTACATGAAGAAATCTGTGCTGGTCTATTATATGTGACAGTGGTCGCCGTTGTTTCCACCCTTGTGGGGTTGGGCTACACTGTCTGGCTGTGGCACCGTTCTGGGGCTTGTCGACCGCCGGTTAGCGCCTGCTTGCTTTTCTTGGACTGGTTCTTCTTACTATTTGTATTGACCTGAGTGTATGCCATTGGCCTGGTCTATTGTGTGCTGGAATTGTGGATTTTTTCCTTGGCAGGGAATTCTTCTATATGGTTATATATACATGTGTCTTCTTGTTCTCCTTCTAAATGTTATCTTGGCATGAAATTTGATGTCATGTGTAAAATTTATAAAAAACGGCCTGAAGAAGAAAACTCCGTCGTCTCAAATTTGTTCTACATGCATCGTACTATGGTCAGGATTTTCTATGAGAATTTTAAAATTCGTTGTTGCTCCTGTGTATAGGTATGCTAAAGCCTTGGGTTGTAAAGCATCGTACTAGGTCTGCCGGAGAAATTGCCCGAGGTAAATATGTCATGAAGTAACTGGCTATTATTTATTTGCAATCTTTAGTTTGAATTTGGCCCTTTCATCCTTTGACAGTCGGTAGCGGTTCGATTTTTTTATATGTACGAAATGCTCTGCTGGTGTCTTTGTACTACTGGTATTGACTTGAGGTCATGTGGTCGCCCTGGTCTATTGTGTGCTGGAATTGGGGAATTTTTCTTGGACAGGATTTTCTTAAAAATGGTTATATATACATGTGTCCTCTTGTTCTGCTTCTAAATGTTATCTTTGGACGAAATTTGATGTTAGCGTTTAAATTGTATATGGAAAACTGCCAAAATTGAATTGTCAAGGAGATAGGCTATAGTTTTTGTGGTCTGTTTATTCACAGTTGCTGTTGAATGCTTATTAGCATCTAGAGCTTTCTCTAGTCACTATAGTGAAAATAAATATTTATTTGTGTGGTAGATACTAGCTGGTGGTGGACATCAGCTCTATAACTATAACTCATCTCCTCACCCGGATTATTTGCATGATAAAAACTGTACCATCTACGGACTGTTTATTTTCTTGGATCTGAGACCATCTTTTTTGCATACTTACCACCTCACATACTTAGCACCTGATCTACTTGTGCAGGAAGGAGTGCAATTGCATGTTCTGGCTACGACGGTGCTGACCAAGGCTTTCTGCGCTTCGAGCGCGGTTGTAGGCCCAGCTGGCATCTTTGACTACTTCCTCCTTCATCTCTGCCCTCAACTACGTTGGCGGTGACAGTCGGGCTCGGCTATAACCTCTCCAGTGAGTTTCTTGTTCACCCCTCTAATCTTCAGCTCCCATGTGCTCTGGGGTACCACTACCATTGTGTCGTGGCTATACTATGCTATTTTCTGGGAATTGAGGCATTGGGCCTTCATATTGGTTTTTGATGATGATGACTATCAGGCTAGTTAGTTTCTAGGTTTTAACTGCTAAGTTGATCTCTAACTTGGTTGTTCGAAGTCCAGGCCTAGTATTCATTCTCGCTCATGATTGTTTTTCTGTTGCTGAAGGCCTTTTGTGGTTACTGGACACGTTACGGATTGGTGATGCAATCCTAATCAAAAAAAAAAAAATCAGAGATAATAGCTCCTTTATTTGCTGTTGTTTGAGTTCAATGATAGCATGGATCAGAAGAGAATGCTAGTATACTTACTTGATCTGTTTTTCACTATTGAGGTTGAAATGTCAGTGGATAGGCTTGTAGTATTCATTGTCACTTTTGCTGCTGAATGCTTATTACAGTACTTATTAGCATCTAGAAATTTGTCACTTCCGCTCACCATGAAATAGGCTTAAGCAATAAAATCCTTGGAATTTTTGTTAGTGGGATTGTTCTTTTTTGAATTTCTTTAGTTGCTGCTGTGTAGCAGACAAATCATCAACCTTATTTGTTTTTTTGTTCACAAACAAGTGAGAGTCCGACAGTTATTGAGATAGCTGCTGAAATCATTTCCTGGGGCCAGCCTAGTGTTGTTTGCGAGAGCTGTCGTCTCTGTTTATTGCATTCATCTCATATGCTGGGCGTCCTACTCACTGATGTCCTGTGTAGCTCCTTACTACTACTTGAGATACAAATCATTGTACGGAGTACTTCACTAGTCGTTCGGTGCCTAGCTGGCTGCTAACTCATGCATGCATTTTTCTCTTTTTTAAAGTTGCACATGTACGGAAATGGAGATCAAGTGCATGTATAATAATTTCGGAAATTCACTGATTCATAGTTGTGCCTTGGTGAAATGAAAGATCAACCTCTTGTATTTACCTTATGCCCTTCTGGTTACTAATTGTTAAATGACCAAATGTTGGGTTGGTTGATGGTAATTGTTTCCTGGCCGAGACTTTATCAAGTTTATTTTAGTAGGAAATGAAGGGGCAATATCATGAAGAAGATTAACTTGTTAGTTGTTTTCATGTGGCCGTGGTCTTGCTGATCAGCTGAACGGCCATAATGGTTCTACTGATTTATTTTTTCACTTGCTAGCTTGTATGCTGTGCAACTCGGACCGGAAATAAACCATAGCTTTCATTTAGGAAAACCGAAACATTATTCAAGCAATTAGAAGCTGCACTTATCCAGTAGTTGTGCAAACACGGGCCTTCTGTTTGTTGGCAGGGGACTAACAGGGGCAGAAACTAGACCTAGTCTTGTCCGGCATAAAAAAACTGATGCTATGGATTTTTAAAAATTGGGTAAATATTTTAGAAGCTCTTCTTCCTAATGTTCCAAGTTGCTGCCTTGTATGCTTCTCACCGGTATGAGCACGACCTGAAAAAGTTGCTAGCTGAAGCCATAATCGCACCCAGAAGACTAGCCTAGATCAAGAGCATACCTATCACTGAAGCTGCAGTCTTTTCTTTTTGGATGTGTGTAACTCTGTTTTGAGAGGATGAATGTTGTGTTCTGTGTTGGATGCAAGACACTGTGTTATGGCCTTCTTGTGAAGCTCATTATGTGTCTTTTTTGCAGGTGTTGCAGTCCTCTGCTGGGAGGTGCCTTTCTCACCCGTGAAGGTAATGGTTGGATTTATTGGTCTGGGTACCCTCTGTTTATTCATAAACGAGACCAGCAATGTGATTGTGACCAAGATGTCTCAGTTTTGCTCCGACTTGGGCTAGAACTCGACTTCCGTTTTTTGGTAAAAAAAATTGTCGAGGGAAGGTTGTTTATGCCTCGATCTTATTCTATTTTCGGGTATGGACTGATTTGAATGCAAGTATTGATAGTTATCATGGTTGTTTCTATTACTGGTAGAATAGATATAGCACCTATTTAGATGACGACGACGACGACGACGAAGCAGTGGAAAACAAAATTAGATGATGACGACGACAAAGTGTTGCGCTGAAGCCATAGCTCCCAGGAGTGGTTGTTAGTCGCTGAATCTTATTTGTGAGTATTTGTTTTGTATCAGAGTGCGGAGCTAGTGAAGGCTGTCAGGCTAGAAGAAAAGATTAGAGCGAATCCATTTGTGTTGTAGCGATTGATGCATCATCTTGTTTTCCACTTTCCACATATTTTGTGTTCGGTGAATGAATGTTGTTTTGGAGGAGACGTCATCTTTGTTGATTGGGAGCATGCATATGCTCAGAACTGAAGCCATTTGTTTTTTTCCCATTTGCTGCCGTTCATGTGTTTGCTGCTTACTATACTGTACTTTCATTGTGATGTACTAGTCGGTTCAGTTCCTAGATGGATATGGCTGCTAACTACTACTAGATGTGTATTTTCATTATTTTCGATGCTGCAGACGATGTATGTACAGAAATGAAATGAAAATAAAGTACTTGTGTCCTGTAGGTGGAGTACTTGTAGCATGACCAGCTGTTCTAAAACACTTATGCTATGAGTATATCATCAAAAGTTAGTGTAGCTATGGGATGCAAAAAGAAAAAGTACTACGGAGTAGTAGTACTTAGTAGAGTTCCTCTTCTTTTTCCTAACGTTCCAAGCGTTGGGATTTTGCTGTTTCGTGCCGCTGGTACGTAGCGAATTTGTAGTTTCTTTGAGACGAGAAGAATAAGATTTGTAGTTTCTTTGAGACGAGAAGAATAAGGTGACCCATGCATTACTGATCGACACAGCTAGAGCTAGGCGTGCAGTAGTCACAACGGCATTAAGAAAACTTTGATTCAGGACTGAAAAAAAGAATCCAGCATGAACGGAGGCCACAATTATATTAATTCGTCTCTTCATGTTTTGATGGTTCTACAATCACGCGGCGTAGGGTGGCCTCCAGATTGATGAATCGAAGGTCCGGTAATTAGGGTAACCACACACTGCACGAAATTAAAGGAAAACCCAATGTCCGGTAATTAATTAGGGCAATAACCACACACTGCACGAAATCAAAGGAAAACCAAGGCGACTAATACTTGATTTGTTGGCTACGATTCCATTCGATAATTTAGCAGGTACATTTATCTCCTGATGATGATGATCTCAGTATTTATTACTTTGGTGTTATTTGTTTTTTTGGGTAAATATACTCCACGTCATCGATCCGTGGGAGTTTTCGTCTCCACGGTCCATCCATCGCGCTCCGAACAAAAGTTACTATTAGGTAGCCATAGACGATCGATCGTCTGTCTAATTATTCCCGTGCTACCTCCTTCCCTTTCTGCGAAAAATTGATTTCCCTCTAAATTACTTCTTCCCGCCTGCTTCCTCTCTTTTTTTTTCCAGATGAAAATTCAAAACATGCAGCTATTCCCTCCAACGCAGGCTATATATACAAGGTCACCGCCAAGGAGCCGCGTGCGGTATCGCGTGACTTGTGACTTCGGCGACGGCGAGGAGGAGGAGGAGGAGGAGGAGGAGGAGGAGAGGAGTGGCGAGGCCGGCCCAGCGGTGAGCTCTTCTTCTTCGTCTTCTTCGCAAGGACTTTGGCGAGGTGAGTGAGTTGCGTATCCATTGGCAGCCGGCCTGCCGCGAGAGCTCTTGTTCGCAACAAGGAATTCTGATTCTGATACTACCTTTTTCTCTAGTGATATAGTAGAAACCACACGCACACACAAAAAAGGGGTTCCAGTTGGACGGCGGATTGAGGTGGTGCTGGAGGCTAGCGATCCAGGGCGACCCATGAGAGATGCAGCAGATGCAGATGCAGATGCATGCAGGTAATCTTCATGGCCCCGTCTCTTCTGCTTCCCTTTTTTTTTTTCGAATGTGTGTTGGTTCCATGAATCAGTCTGGTCTACTATATATATTAATCTGATTAACTCTACCAAAAAAATATCACTGACGTCGGCTAATGTCCTATTAGCTACGACTACCTTAGGTAGGGGTGGGCAAGAAGCGAAACCACCCAAACCGATAAACTGGCTGATTGACTGCTAGTTTATTTTTCTTCACAAACTGAATCAGAATCTAGTTCAGAAAAATAAACTGACCCAAACCGGTCAAAACATCAAATCGTTGTTGCCCACCCCTAAACCTAGGCAACTGGCTTCATGTCGGCGATGAGGCTGTCCAACACTTGCCCCGTGGGTATCCCGGTGACCCTTGGGACGACGCGCTTCTCGGCCATCTTCATCGGCCTGGCGCAGGTCTGCCATGTCTCGGCCTCACTTGCGGCGAGCTGGAAACCACGGTAGGAGACCTCGACGTACGTGCCGGGTTTGATGCACGCCTCGTACCCGTAGCTCCATGAGCCGACGCCGAGGGTGAGATTGAACGAGAGACCCTCCGCCGCCGGATCGTCGAGGCCGGAGACTGAGTCTATCGTGACATAGTAATGAGCGTCGAGATGGTAGATTAAGGCCAGGATGGCCACACAGAAGGAGACCCCGGTGGCAAGGGTCCAGAAGATGCAACCTGCGCAGCAATCTCTCTTGGCCTTCTTCTTCTTTTCTAGGATCTCCGGATCTCCATGGATCGTCTGCCTCTCCACGTCGTCCATCCCGGTCTGATGCATGCCTATGCTTCGAGGTTTTTGTAGCTTGTCTGCTAGGGCTTGAGAGTTTGTGGTTGCAGCCAGAACGTACAGGGGACGGCCGATCTAGGTAATTTGGGGACCAATATGGAGAGGGGTAGGTTGATGGATATCACCACGCCAATGGATATGTTGTAAACGTACACGAGTACTTTCCGCTTTGGAATCCATATAGTAGTATTAACTGAGAGCGGACGCACGTGATGAATCACTACTACCAATGAGATGGTTCCGGTGGATAGTAGCTGTAGTATTTTTTTTCTGTTTTTTTCTTTTTAGGTGTTTTTTATCTTTTACTGCATAAACATGAGATTTAAATATCAAGGTGAGATCAAGACCTCAGAGATGGGCAGAGGCGCATCGGGTTGGGACGGGGAAGAGAGGAGAGAGAGGGGAGGACGAGAGGGTCTGGGTGGGACTAACAAGTGGCTCCCACCGGTCAGTCTGACTGAGTCATCAATGGGTCTGGGATAAAAAACAAATGTGAGGGGCTTTTCTGTAAATGAAACACACATAGAGGCTGAGAGTGGGTCCACTCAGCACCACGTCGTCAAATACATCTCTACGGCGCCCGCGGTGACCATGAGTGATGCTCCGACACGAGTTCGATGACCGTAAATTCGTATTTCCGATGTACAATGATTGTATTGATTTTGCTAAGCAAGTCCAATGACTAACCATGGATTTAACTCGACATAAAACACCGCCGCCCCACGCCTCGTCTCATCCGTGAGGCTCTCCAGCACGGCAACTGGCACCCTCATCCCTTTCTGACTCCATGATGACAGGCCGTTCCGCCGCCTTCTTGGGCCCGCGGAGAGCTGCGTCACCCAGGATTCGGCGAGGGAGACACCACGATATGCCACTGCCACGAACGTGTACTCCTCCACACACTTTTCGATTTGGCGAGACAATTTCTCGTTACTTATTATAAAGGACAAGACGATATGACGGTGGCACGTCATCTGGAGTCTAGCCCTCAAGTTGAAACAAATTATTAGACGATGCCACTGCAGAGAAACGTGACCTGACCGCTGACCATCTCGCAGGTCTCTCCCATGACCGAAGCGTCCCTGCCGTGTTTCCCCTCGCCATGGTAACCTCTCACCCTGCTAGGTTCCTCACGCCCACAAATCTCACTGCCGCCGGTTACCCCGAGCTCATCCGCCAAGATCCATCTGCCTAATCGTATTCGCGTTCCATCATGTCCCCTCTGTTCTGGTCGTCCGAAAGGACGCATTGTAGGCACCATGGCGGCACTAGACGGGAGCATCACGGCACATGCCGGAGGGGGAGGGGCTGCGCCGGCCAGGGCTAGTCTACACGGTGGAGAGGTCGCAGGGGAGGTGACGGCCACGACCGCACTGGTGTGGAGAGAGGCCTAGAGAGGGACAGGCGCCGACGGATCTAGTTCAAGCGCGACGTTCTCCTTTGTCCTGTGCCACTCGCTCCACTGAGGTATCTGTTCTCCACTTATCGTCGTTTCTTTCGTCGCTCCGCCGAAGTTAAACCACCGCACCTCTCCTTCCATACCTCCATCGCTCACGAGTCGCAATAGATATAATTTTTTGCATCAACTTCCTCGCCCTCTTTCACTGCAAGAGCGGTCATCTCTTTCTCTTATCCCCAAGCCACTGTAGGATCCCTCGAGGCCTCGACAACACTAGGGCCACGCCTAGTCGTGGTGGAGGGAGAAGTAGGTGGGGAAACGAGGCATGTATGCCAGGGGGTGGATTGAGGAAAGCCACGAGGTGGGCATGGTTAAACGGTGGTGGCTACCGGATGTAACTGTACGTCGCAGAGGCGGCGACCATGCTGAGATGTATAGCTATGGTAGAGTTTATAATGTGGTCTGGTGCGCTCATACAGTGGTTCTCTACCCCACCTCTTCAAATTTTCTATATCCTAAATCTACAGACTCGTTTCTTGATTTACAGAGGTGTGGCTGCCGCTACTTCATCCTTCCGGCACATGGATATCCCGCTTATTTCAAGCCAGATTTGTACAGTATGCACGAGCAGGCACAGGTTGGGGCTTTGGAAGTAGACACTACAGGAAACAACTAAGGTACCGACGGCCGGCCGGCTACGCCGACGGCCAAATGTCGGGGCCGTCGGCCTAGCTGCCTTTCCTGGCCAGTTGACCAGTCTGACCGTTGGCGTAGGGATGGCCGTCGGCGTAGATGACGGTGCCGAGGGTAGCCGTCGGCATAGCGTGGCTGTCGGCGTAGTAGAGAGGGTTGTGCTAACGGTAGCCCTCGGCGTAGCCCCAGTTTAGACACGGCGATGGAAACGGCGTTAGGCAGACATGCTATGCCGATGTCCGGGCCGTTGGCACAGCTCTTTGGAAAATTTTGTTTGGTCTGTAGGCCTCCAGATTTTTTTCCTTTTATCTCATTATTTTTTGAAAAATCATAACTACATGATTCTAATTCAGAAAAATACAAATAATATATCAAAATTTGCAGAAAAATAAGATCTATCTATCTACACTCAAAATATTACACATTTATAAAAAAATAAGTAAAACATAAAATATTATATATAGTTTAAAACGGGCATTATAAATTCAAAAACGATCCAAACAACGTGAAACCTTTGCGTGGTGTCATATTATGTGACATAGTTAGAAGAAAAAATATCAAACTTGGTATATTGATTATGTCTTTAAAAAACCTTCACAAAATGACCTATCTCGTTTGAGGTTTCTTGGCTTTCGGGTAAAATGACCAATGTTATGGCTAGAATGAAGGCATAGTTTGTGATAATGTGTCCATATTGTGCATAAGTATGCATCATGGGATGGAGAACAATGTTTCAGGAGGAAATTTTCCTTTTCGTCGCACCAAAAAGCCGTTTTCCATTTACCGAGTGCAAAAAACGGACGGTTTTGTGAAGCAACCACCAAATGGCTAATTCAAAATACTACCGTCACATTTTTCAAAAATACTAGACCACCTTACATGGATAATGTCATAACAGGGGGATCTCAAACATTTTCGGCGATCCCTGGTGAAAAAGACAAATTCCTACCGAATCGGTAGGAAGTGGTTCAGATATGAACTACAGTTACATGATCGGATGCTCATGATTTTTTACAAAAATCATTTTTAGGTTCAAAATATGTTGTTTCATCATAGATCTACTTTAATTTTAGCGAGTCTCAGCCCCGAGCTAAGAATCTACATGCCCGCCCCTCGACAAAGTTTAACTATAGCTTAAAACGGGCATCATAAATTCAAAAACGATCCAAACAACGTGAAACTTTTGCGTGATGTCATATTATGTGACATAGTTAGAAGGAAAAATATCAAACTTTGTATATTGATTATGTCTCAAAAAACCTTCACAAAATGACCTATCTCGTTCGAGGTTTCTTGGCTTTCGAGTCAAATGACCAATGTTATGGCTAGAAAGAAGGCATAGTTTATGATAATGTGTCCATATTGTGTATAAGTGTGCATCATGGGATGGCGAACAATGTTTCAGGAGTAAGTTTTCTTTTCGTCACACCAAAAGGCCTTTTTCCATTTACCAAGTGCAAAAAACGGACGGTTTTGTGAAGCAACCACCAATTGGCTAATTCAAAATAATACCGTCATATTTTTCAAAAATACGAGACCACCTTACATGGATAATGTCATAACAGGGGGATCTCAAACATTTCCTTCTATCCCTGGTGAAAAAAGACAAATTTCTGTCGAATCGGAAGAAAGTGGGTCAGATATGAACTACAGGTACATGATCGGATGCTCATGATAATCATTTTTAGGTTCAAAATATGTTGTTTCATCATAGATCCACTTCAAGTTTAGCGAGTCTCGGCCCCGAGCTAAGAATCCTCATGCCCGCCCTTCGACAAAGTTTAACGATAGTTTAAAACGGGAATTAGAAATTCAAAAACTATCTAAACAACGTGAAACCTTCACGTGGTGTCATATTATGTGACATAGTTAGAAGGAAAAATATCAAACTTTGTATATTTATTATGTCTCAAAAAAACCTTCACAAAATGACCTATCTCGTTCGAGGTTTCTTGGCTTTCGGGTCAAATGACCAATGTTATGGCTAGAATGAAGGCATAGTTTGTGATAATGTGTCCATATTGTGCATAAGTGTGCATCATGGGATGGCGAACAATGTTTCGGGAGGAAGTTTTCCTTTTCGTCGCACCAAAAAGCCATTTTCCATTTACCGAGTGCAAAAAAGGACGGTTTTGTGAAGCAACCACCAAATAGGTAATTCAAAATACTACCGTCGTATTTTTCAAAAAATACTAGACCACCTTACATGGATAATTTCATAATAGGGGATCTCAAACATTTCCGTCTATCCCTGGTGAAAAATACAAATTCCTACCGAATCGGTAGGAAGTGGTTCAGATATGAACTATAGGTACATGATTGGATGCTCATAATTTTTTACAAAAACCATTTTTAGGTTCAAAATATGTTGTTTCATCATAGATCTACTTTAATTTTAGCGAGTCTTAGCCCCGAGCTAAGAATCTACATGCCCGCCCCTCGACAAAGTTTAACGATAGTTTAAAACGGGCATCATAAATTCAAAAATGATCCAAACAACGTTAAACCTTCGCGTGATGTCATATTATATGACATAGTTAGAAGGAAAAATATCAAACTTTTTATATTGATTATGTATCAAATAAACCTTCAAAAATGACCTATCTCGTTCGAGGTTTCTTGGCTTTCGGGTCAAATGACCAATGTTATGGCTAGAATGAAGGCATAGTTTGTCATAATGTGTCCATATTGTGCATAAGTGTGCATCATGGAATGGCGAACAATGTTTCAGGAGGAAGTTTTCCTTTTCGTCGCACCAAAAAGCCGTTTTCCATTTATCGAGTGCAAAAAACGGACGGTTTTGTGAAGCAACCACCAAATGGCTAATTCAAAATACTACCGTCACATTTTTCAAAAATACTAGACCACATTACATGGATAATGTAATAACAGGGGATCTCAAACATTTCTGTCTATCCCCGGTGAAAAAGACAAATTTCTACCGAATCGGTAGGAAGTGGTTCAGATATGAACTACAGGTACATGATCGGATGCTCATGATTTTTTACAAAAATAATTTTTAGGTTTAAAATATGTTGTTTAATTATAGATCTACTTCAATTTTAGCGAGTCTCAGCCCCGAGCTAAGAATCTGCATGCCCGCCCCTCGACAAAGTTTAACGATAGTTTAAAACGGGCATCATAAATTCAAAATGATCCAAACAACGTGAAACCTTCGCGTGATGTCATATTATGTGACATAGTTAGAAGGAAAAATATCAAACTTTGTATATTGATTATGTCTCAAAAAAACCTTCACAAAATGACCTATATCGTTCGAGGTTTCTTGGCTTTCGGGTCGAATAACCAATGTTATGGCTAGAATGAAGGCATGGTTTGTCATAATGTGTCCATATTGTGCATAAGTGTGCATCATGGGATGACGAACAATGTTTCAGGAGAAAGTTTTCCTTTTCGTCACACCAAAAAGCCGTTTCCATTTACCGAGTGCAAAAAACGGACGGTTTTATGAAGCAACCACCAAATGTACAATTCAAAATACTACCGTCGCATTTTTCAAAAATACTAGACCACCTTACATGGATAATGTCATAACAGGGGGATCTCAAACATTTCCGTCTATCCCTGGTGAAAAAGACAAATTCCTACTGAATCGGTAGGAAGTGGTTCAGATATGAACTACAGGTACTGTTGGAATTATGCCCTAGAGGCAATAATAAAGATGTTATTATTATAATTCTTGTTCATGATAAAGTTTATATTCCATGCTAGAATTGTATTAAGCGGAAACTTTAATACTTGTGTGGTTTGTAAACAACACCGTGTCCCTAGTACGCCTCTATGGACTAGCTCATTGATCAATGATGGTTAAGGTTTCCTAACCTTAGACATGAGTTGTCAATTGATAATGAGATCATATCATTGGGAGAATGATATGGTGGATAGACCCAAACAAAGCAGAGCAATTAGATCGTGTCATCGTGTTCGTCTTTGCGAAGCTTTTCCTATGTCAAATATTGTATTCCTTAGACCATGAGATAATGCAACTCCACGGTATCGGAAGAAAGCTTTGAGGTCATCAAACGTCATCCTATGAGAGGGTGATCATAAAGGTGTCTCTCGGTGATCGGAAAGTATCTGTTGGGTTGTATGTATCGAGATGGAATTTGTCCTTCCCAAGTCGGAAAGATATACTTCTGGCCCACTCGGTAATCGATATCAACACCGCTTGCAAGCATGTGGTTAAGGAGTTAATCACAAAGTGATATCGGATTACGGAGCAGTAAAGTACTTCTGTGAGCGAGATTGAACTAGGTATGACGATACCGACGATCGAATCTCGCAAGTAAAATATCGCGAGACGAAGGAATATATATATGGGATTGATTGAATCGGCATCGTGGTTCATCCGATATGATCATCGATGAATGTGTGGAGTCAATATGGGTGCCTGCACCTTTGTTGATTATTGATAGAAGATCATGTCGCATATTCTCGAACCCAGGGTCACACACTTAACGTGTCTCGACGCTAGGATAGATTGGATAATTGGTTTATGAATTTTTGTTCGGAGTCTCGGATGGGATCCGGGATATCACGAGAGGTCCGGAATGGTCCGGAGAATAAGATTCATATAAGGCAGTGCAGTTTTGGAGTTGAATTGTTCCGGTTAATCGGTATTGTAGGAAGCTTCTAGAACCTTCGGAAGGGGACCAACGTGGCCCCACCACGGGAGGGGCATGGTCCTATGAGGGAGTGTCCTGGCCGCTTTGGGCCAGGGCACAAGGCCCCATAGGGCCCAGCCGATTCTAGAGAGATTTGACTCGTTTAAATCTCGGGATAGAATTTCTAGAAGAGGGAGAGTTTAAATCGTTTAAACTAGAGATAGGATTTCTAGATAAGGGAGAGTTTAAATTTTTTAAACTAGAGATTGTTGGAGATATGCCCTTGAGGCAATAATAAATATAGTTATTATTATATCTTTGTGTTTATGATAAATGTTTACATTCATGCTAGAATAGTATTAACAAGGAAACATTAATACTTGTGTGATTTGTAAACTTAATTTGAAGTCCCTAGTATAGCCTCTATACTTCACTAGCTTGTTGGTTGATTAATGATTGTGGTTTACCTATCATGAACATTGAGATGTTATCAACAACAAGATCATATCGTTAGGATAATGATATGGTGGACATACTCCTGTAGATAAGCATAGCATAAAGATCAAGTCATTTCAATAGTTCAATTGCTATATGCTTTCTGATACATAGTAACCTAATTCCTTCGACCATGAGATCATGCATATCACCTTTACCGGATGGATGCTTTGATGACATCAAACACCACACCATAACTGGGTGGCTATAAAGGTGGCATTAAGTGTTCGGAAAGTATTGGTTGAAACACATGGATCAAGAGTGGGATTTGTCCATCCATATGACGGATAGATATACTCTGGGCCCTCTCGGTGGAATGTCATCCAATTAGCTTGCAAGCATGTGACTGGGTCACAAGGGATCACATATCACGGGAACGAGAAAAGAGTACTTATCGATAGAGGTTGAACTAGGTATGCGAGATCCGACGATCATAACCTCGGATAAGTAAACTATCGTGAGACAAAGGGAAATTGGTATCGTATGTAAGTGGTTCATTCGATCGCAAAGTAAATGAGAAATATGTGGGAGCCATATGAATTTCCAGATTCCTCTATTGGTTATTGTTAGGAGAAGTGTCTCGATCATGTCCGCATAATTCACGAACGTAGGGAGACACACTTAAGGATTGACGTTGTTTTGAGTAGTTATGGTATTATGAGAAAGAGACCGAATGTTGTTCGGTCTCGGATGGGATCCGGGATATCACGAGGTGATCCGGAATGGTCCGGAGAATAAGATTCATATAAGGAAAGTCCCGTTTGAGTTCGGGAATGATTAGGTGTTTTCATCGGGAATGTTCTAGAAGGTCCGGATTGTCCCAAGACTCGGGGAGGTACATGAATGTGTCATTGAATGATTGCATCATGTACTAAGTGTTCTTGCTGTTCCATAAAACATGAAAGTCAAATTGCCAGTTTGAAAGTCAAACGGCTAAAACAGGAAACTGTGGGAAACAGGAAACTGTGGGAAACAGGAAACTGTGGGAACCAACTTGGAGGAGGAGTTGGACTCCTCCAAGCCGGCGCCCAGCCCTAGGCCGAGTTGGGGAGGGACTCCCCTCCCTCCCTGGCGCGCCTAGCCCCTCCACCTATAAAAGGAGGGGCAGGGCCTCCTCCTTGAGACACACAAGTTTCTACCTCTAATCTCCGGTTTAGAGCCGTTTGGTTTAGAGCTTCTAATTGCTTTAGCCTGCGGTTTAGAGCCTTCTAATTGGTGTGTCTAATCTCTAGGCCACTAATAGCCCTCTCTCATAATCCACCATACTCGCTCCGGCGAAGCCTGCGGGATCTCCCTCTACTTGGTACCACTTGGTTGTCTTTGCAGAATCGCGAGGAGTGCTACAACCTCCATTTTCTTTGGAACAAGGGAGAGGAAGGTCTTCGTCGAAATCGAACGTGTGACCATCGGCTGAGCGCTTGGAGCCGGAAGGATCGTCCACACGATCTTGAGATCGGAAGAGTCGACTACATCACCCACGAGAATCGCTCTCGTTAAACACTTTGGAATCTTCGAGGTAAGTTATTCCATCGACTCGTTGCTACAATCTAGTAGATAGATCTTGGCTTGTTTGTTTGTATGCGATAGAAAATTTTTGTTTTCCATGCTACGAACCCCTACAAAGGTATCGAGCCGTGTCTATATGTAGATCTGTTGCGAGTAGAACACAATGGTCATTGTGGGCGTTGATACTTTTATTGTAGATTGCTTTTGTGTACTTTGCATCTTGCGGTATGTTGGGATGAAGCGTCCGGGCTAACCTTACATGACATCGTTCATGAGACTTGCTCCACGCTTGACATGCAACTTGTATTGCATAAGTGGCTTTATGGGTGCTGTTTATCCTAGCATAGTTAAGATCCAATTTACGGGTAATCAACAATGCTAGTATCAATGTTGTGGTTCTTGTTAAGTTAGAACGACACTTATTGAAAGCCCCAAACCACGTAAAATATGCAAAGAAAGTAGAGGCGTCTAACTTTGTTTTGCGGGGTGTCTGATGATGTGATATGGCCATGATTGTGATTATATTTGATGTATGCAATGTTCCTTATTGTAAGTTGGTGGCAGGAGCCATATGGTTGTCTTTAATTTATGTTAAGACCCGCGTGTCTATTCAAAGTAGTTGTAATAGTTGAAGCCGGTGGACGACAACCATGGTGAAGCGTCATTGACCTTTATGCAATGCCGGTAATGATGGAGATCATGTTCGTGTTTGAAGATGGAGATCGGAAGCACAAAGAAGAAAGGCCATATCATATCACATATTATGAATTGCATGTGATGTTAATCCTTTATGCATCTTGTATTGCTTAGTAGACGACGGTAGCATTATAAGATGATCCCTCATGCACATGAATTTCAAATCATAAAGTGTTCACCCTTAGTTAGCACCGTTGCTAAAGCTTGTTGTTTCGAAGCACCACGTGATGATCGGGTGTGTTAGATTACGCAGTGTATACAATGTGAGCAAGCCAGATTTGCTCATGCGAAACTAAGGTTTGATCTTGTGAGCCTAGCATGCTGAGACATGGTCTCGAACACGGATTACCGAAGGTAAAGCATGAATCGTATAGTAGATATGATGAACATGATGATTGTTCGCCATTGAAACTATATCAACTCTCGTGATGATCGGTGTTGATGTAGTGGATTTGGTTCGTGTGATCACTAAAACAATGTGAGGGATGTTGTTTTGAGTGGGAGTTCACCTAGTTTAATTTCATTAATCAATTTGAACTCAATTTGTCATAAACTTAGTCTAAACTATTGCAAATATGTTGTAGATCAATGGCAGCCTACCATCAATTTTAATGCGTTCCTAGAAAGAAAAGTTGAAAAACAATGGAAGCAACTTCCGGATTGGTTCATAATTTGAGGATTGTCCTCACGGTGGTAATTTGATCTATGTCTTTGGATGCACTGGGTGACCCACTGCGGTGATGCTTCCGATGAAGTAAAGAATGTTTACCTCGCTCGGAAGAATCGACTCCATAGTTCGATGTGCTATCTTGTATGGTTTAGAATTGGAGCTTGAGAAAAGGTTTGAAGAGTCGACCCATATGATATTGTCGAGGATCTCAAATTGATTTTTGAGACTCATGCGGCAATTGAAAGCTATGAGGCTTACGAAAAGTTCTTTAAGCTGCAAGATGGAAGAGGCAGCTCCGTCGTGAGCATGTTCTTAAGATGTCGGGCACGCAAAACAAACTTCAAAGCTTGGGTATAGTGATTCCTAATGCTTTGGGGATTTACCGTCCTCGATCCTTGCCGCCACCAAGTTACAGAACTTTGTGATGAATTACAACATGCGAACATGAACAAAGAGTTGCGAACTATTTGCTATGTTAAAGTCTGCGAAGTGGAGATCAAGAAAGAGCACCAAGTGTTGATGGTCAATAAGACCACCAAACTCAAGAAAGGCAAGTCTAAGCAAAGGACACTTCAAGAAGGGTGGTAAGAAAGTTGCCATGCCGAAGAAAACCAAGGCTGGACCAAAGCACAGGCGAGTGCTTTTCTTGCAAGGGAGAAGGTCCTTTGAGCGGAATTGCCCAAAGTACTTGGCGGATCTCAAGAACGGCAACATCAAGAAGAAAGTTATATCGATATACATGTTATTGATGTGTATCTCACTAGTACCGTAGTAGTGCCGGGTATTTGATCTTGGTTCGGTTGCTCATATTTGTAACTCAAACAGGTCTTTGCGAATAAGCGGAAGCTAGCGAAGAACAAGGTGACGATGCGCGTGGGAAGCGGATCAAAGGTTGATGTGATCGCGTCGACGCTACCTCTTCATCTACCATCGGGATTAGTTTTATACTTAAATAATTGTTATTTAGTGCCTGCGTTGAGCATGAACATTATATCAGGATCTTGTTTATTGCGAGACGGTTACTTGTTTAAGTCAGAAAATAATGGTTGTTCGATTGATATGAGTAATATGTTTTACGCACATGCACCTTTGATAGATGGTCTATTCTTATTGAATCTCGATAGTGGAAATACACATATCAACAATATTGAAGCTAAACGTTTGAAATCAAGCGATAATTCGACCTATATGTGGCACTGTCGTCTTGGTCACATTGGAGTGAAGCGTATGAAGAAACTCCATTCCGATGGACTTCTTGAATCACTTGATTTTGAATCACTTGAAAGATGCGAAGCATGTCGGATGGGAAAAATGACTAAGACTCCATTTTACGGTATGATGGAGCGAGCTACGGACTTATTGGAAATCATACATACCGATGTATGTGGTCCAATGAGTGTAGCATCGTGATGGTTATCGTTATGTTCTTACCTTCACAGATGACTTGAGTAGATATGGGTGTATCTATTTCATGAAACATAAGTCCGAAACTTTCGAGAAGTTTAAGGAGTTTCAAAGTGAGGTAGAGAATCAACGTAACAAGAAGATTAAATTTCTACGTTACGATCGTGGAGGTGAATATCTAAGTTACGAGTTTGGCGAGCATTTAAAGAAGTGCGGAATACTTTGCAATTGATTGACCCGGGAACACCACAGTAATGGTGTGTCCGAACATCGTAATCGAACTCTCTTAGATATGGTTCGTTCTATGATGTCACTTACAGATTTACCGCTATCATTTTGGGGTTATGCATTAGAAACAGCCGCATTCACTTTAAATAGGGCACCGTCTAAATCCGTTGAAATGACACCGTATGAATTATGGTTTGGGAAGAAACCTAAATTATCGTTCCTTAAAGTTTGGGGATGCTAAGCCTATGTAAAGAAGTTACAGCCGGACAAGCTTGAACCCAAAGCGGAAAAATGCGTCTTCATAGGATACCCGAAGGAAACTATTGGGTATACCTTCTATCATAGATCCGAAGGCAAAATCTTCGTTGCCAAGAATGGATCCTTTCTAGAGAAGGAATTTCTCTCGAAAGAAGTGACTGGAAGGAAAGTAGAACTCGACGAGGTTGTCGAACCTTCTCTCGAAATTGAGAGTAGCAAGACCTGGGAAGAAGTTCTGTGGTGCGCACCAATTAGAGAGGAAGCTAATGATGATGATCATGAAACTTGGTTGAAGTTGCTCTGAGCCTCGGAGGTCAACGAGAACTCGTACCACTCCAGTTGGTATGATTCCGTTATGAGTGTCATGTTGGTGGACAACACCGATGACCCCGAGACATATGAGGAAGCGATGATGAGCCCGATTCCAATAAATGGCAAGAAGCCATGAAATCCGAGATTGGATCCATGTACGAAAACCAAGTATGGACTTTGGTGGACTTCTGGGATGGTAGGAAGGTCATCGAGAACAAATGGATTTTCAAGAAGAAAGCAGATCTTGATGGTAATGTTATCTATAAAGCTCGACTTGTCGCTTAAAGGGTTTCGACAAATTCAAGGAGTTGACTACGATGAGACTTTCTCACCATGCGAAGCTAAAGTCTGTGAGGATTATGTTAGCAATCGCTGCATATTATGATTATGAGATATGGCAGATGGATGTCAAAACAGCATTCCTCAATGGAGATATTGATGAAGAGTTGTATATGATGCAACCCAAAGGTTTTGTCGATCCTAAAGATGTTAACAAGGTATGCAAACTTCAACGGTCCATCTATGGATTGAAGCAAGCATCCCGAAGTTGGAATCAACGTTTTGATAAGGTAATCAAAAGTTTTGGTTTTATACAAACTTATGGAGAAGCTTGTATTTACAAGAAAGTGAGTGGGAGCTCTCTAGCATTCTTAATACTGTATGTGGATGACATATTGTTGATTGGGAATGATGTAGACCTTCTTAATAGTGTCAAGGAATATTTGAATAATAGTTTTTCAATGAAGGATCTTGGCGAAGCAGCTTACATATTAGGCATAAAGATTTATAGAGATAGATCGAAGCATAAATATCATTGTCACTGAGTACATATTTGGACAAAGTTCTAAAGAAGTTTGGAATGGAAGAAAGCAAGAAAGGGTTCTTGCCCATGTTGCTAATCGACCTTGAGTAAAACTCAAAGTCCAACATCGGCGAGAAGATAGAGAAAGGATGAGTAAGACTCCTATGCCTCGACCATAGGATCTCTAATGTATGCCATGCTATGTACTAGACCCGACATTGCATATCTTTAGTTTAACTAGCAGATATCAAAGTGATCCAGAGTGGATCATTGGACGTGATCAAAAACATCCTTAAGTACTTGAGAAGAACTAAGGATATGGTTCTTTCTTATGGAGGTGATGAACAGCTCGTTGTTAATGGTTCTGACGATGCTAGTTGGAACACCGATCCAGATGATTCTAAATCACAACTGAGTGCGTATTTATTTTGAATGGTGCGATTATTTGGAGTGCAAAGCAAAGCGTTGTGGCGAGATCTTCAAGAATCGAATACATGGCTGCCGGAGGCTTCACAAGAAGCGATATGGATGAAAGAGTTCATTACAGTGGGTGTGGTTCCAAGTGCTGGACCCAATGTCTATCTCTTGTGATAACATGGGCGCCATAGCCAATCGCAAGAACCAAGGTCACACAAGAAGTGAAGCATATCAAGCTGCGTTTTCACGCTATTCGAGAACATATCCAGGATGGGGATATAAAGATTTGCAAAGTACACAGATCTGAATGTGGCGGATCCGTTGACTAAACCTCTCCGAGGGCAAAACATGACCAACACCAAAGCGCCATGGGTGTTCGGTATATTACCATGTAATCTAGATTAGATGACTCTAGTGCAAGTGGGAGGCTGGAGATATGCCCTAGAGGCAATAATAAATATAGTTATTATTATATCTTTGTGTTTATGATAAATGTTTACATTCATGCTAGAATAGTATTAACAAGGAAACATTAATACTTGTGTGATTTGTAAACTTAATTTGAAGTCCCTAGTATAGCCTCTATACTTCACTACCTTGTTGGTTGATTAATGATTGTGGTTTCCCTATCATGAACATTGAGATGTTATCAACAACAAGATCATATCGTTAGGATAATGATATGGTGGACATACTCCTGTAGATAAGCATAGCATAAAGATCAAGTCATTTCAATAGTTCAATTGCTATATGCTTTCTGATACATAGTAACCTAATTCCTTCGACCATGAGATGATGCATATCACCTTTACCGGATGGATGCTTTGATGACATCAAACACCACACCAAATCGGGTGGCTATAAAGGTGGCATTAAGTGTTGGAAAGTATTGGTTGAAACACATGGATCAAGAGTGGGATTTGTCCATCCATATGACGGATAGATATACTCTGGGCCCTCGGTGGAATGTCATCCAATTAGCTTGCAAGCATGTGACTGGGTCACAAGGGATCACATATCACGGAGCGAGAAAAGAGTACTTATCGATGCGAGGTTGAACTAGGTATGCAGAGATACCGCGATCATAACCTCAGATAAGTAAACTATCGTGAGACAAAGGGAAATTGGTATCGTATGTAAGTGGTTCATTCGATCGCAAAAGTAATCATAGAAATATGTGGGAGCCATATGAATTTCCAGATTCCTCTGTTGGTTATTGTTCGGAGAAGTGTCTCGATCATGTCCACATAATTCACGAACCGTAGGGAGACACACTTAAGGATTGACGTTGTTTTGAGTAGTTATGGTATTATGAGAAAGAGACCGAATGTTGTTCGAGTCCGGATGGGATCCGGGATATCACGAGGTGATCCGGAATGGTCAGAAGAATAAGATTCATATAAGGAAAGTCCGTTTGGAGTTCGGGAATGATTAGGTGTTTTCATCGGGAATGTTCTAGAAGGTCCGGATTGTCCCAAGACTCGGGGAGGGTACATGAATGTGTCATTGAATGATTGCATCATGTACTAAGTGTTCTTGATGTTCCATAAAACATGAAAGTCAAATTGCCAGTTTGAAAGTCAAACGGCTAAAACAGGAAACTGTGGGAAACAGGAAACTGTGGGAAACAAGCAAGAGGAGTTGGAACCAACTTGGAGGAGGAGTTGGACTCCTCCAAGCCGGCGCCCAGCCCTAGGCCGAGTTGGGGAGGGACTCCCATCCCTCCCTGGCGCGCCTAGCCCCTCCACCTATAAAAGGAGGGGCAGGGCCTCCTCCTTGAGACACACAAGTTTCTACCTCTAATCTCCGGTTTAGAGCCGTTTGGTTTAGAGCTTCTAATTGCTTTAGCCTGCGGTTTAGAGCCTTCTAATTGGTGTGTCTAATCTCTAGGCAACTAATAGCCCTCTCTCATAATCCACCATACTCGCTCCGGCTTAAGGCGAAGCCCTGCGGGATCTCCCCTCTACTTAGGTACCACGCGTTGTCTTGCCGAATCGCGAGGTGAGTGCTACAACCTCCATTTTCTTTGGAACAAGGGAGAGGAAGGCCTTCGTCAGTACCGAACGTGTGACCGATTGCGGCTAACGGAGCCTTGGCCGGAAGGATCGTCCACACGATCTTGAGATCGGAAAGAGTACGACTACATCACCCACGAGAATCCGCTCTCGTTAAACACTTTGGAATCTTCGAGGGTAAGTTATTCCATCGACTCGTTGCTACAATCTAGTAGATAGATCTTGGCTTGTTTGTTTGTATGCGATAGAAAATTTTTGTTTTCCATGCTACGAACCCCTACAGAGATAGGCTTGGAGGAGGGGCAAGGGCTGGCCGCCCCCCCCTCTATATATAGAGGGGTGGTGCGCCCCCTCCCCCGAGACACACCTTCCTCCAAGCCCTAGCAGCCTTGCTACCTTCCTCTCTCCCTCCCGACTGTTTGTAGGCGAAGCCCTGCAGCAGAAATTCTCCACCATATATACCACGCCGTTGTGTTGTAGATCCAATCTATCTCTCCACCATACTCGCTGGTCCGAGGAAGGAGGAGACGTCGAGTCTTTGCGTGTGCATCTCACGGAGGCACCGCCACTTGTGGTGCTAGATCGGATCGGATCGCGAGGAGGAGAAGCGACTACATCACCCACGTTAAGCGAGCGTTCCGTCAGGCGAATCTTCAAGGGTATGAAGATCTAATCCAATCTATCTCGTTGATTGCATCTCCTAGATTAGATCTTGGCTTTCCCTCTGTTCGCATCCGTAGAAAATTTTGATTTACCATGCCGCGAAACCCCATCAGTGGTATCAGAGCTAGATCTATGCGTAGATGTGTTTCACGAGTAGAACGCAACATGGTTGTTGCGGGCGTTGATGTTTTCTGTTGCAAGCCTCTTGTTTGTGTTCTTATTATGACGCGGGATAGTGAGATTGAAGCGCTCCAGGCCAACCTTACGTGACGTCGTTCATGAGACGGCTCGCACTTGACGTGTGGCTTGTACCACACATGCGGCTGGTGGATGTCGTTTCTCTCACTATAGTTGTCATGGGATTAACACGAGTTTGGCAACCATAATATCACCGTTGTGGCTTTCCGTAGGTAAGAATCGTTCTTAGCATCTACTCCCATAAGCCACGTAAAACATGCAACAACAAAGTAGGCGTCTAACTTGTTTTTGCGGTGTTTTCTGTGATATGGTATGGCCCAAGATGTGATGTGTATATTGTATGCGATGATCATGTTTTGTAATGTTTCACGACTTGCATGTCGATGAGTACAACCGGGAGAATATATGGTTGTCTTTATAATTGTGTATGACCTGCGAGTCAACTTCTTATACGCCATGTAATAGCTTTACTTTATCGCCAAGTAGTTAGCAATAGTTGTAGTTGCTATTCATGGTGGAGGCAATCATGGTGGAGTGATGGAGATCATCTAGGAGCATACAAGATGGAGATCATTCTTGAAGATTGGCTATACCATGTCACATAAAGTTATATGCATGTGATGTTTATCCTTTTATGTATCTTATCATGCTTAGATCATGACGGTAGCATTATAAGATGATTCCTCACTTAAAGATCAAGATAAAACTGTTCTCCCCAAGTATGCACCGCTACGAAGTTAAATCGTTTCCAAGCATCACGTGATGATCGGGTGCTATAGACTCTACGCTCACATACAACGGATGCAAGCCAGTTTGCACTGCCGGAAATACTTGGGTCTAACTTGACGAGCCTAGCATGTAGACATGGCCTCGAGAACACAAGAACCGAAAGGTTAAGCATGAGTCATATGAATGATATGATCGACATTTTGTTGTCCACCATTGAAACCACATCTCTTCTCGTGATGATCGGATTAGGTGTGGTGAATTTGGATCGTGTTCACTAAACAACTTGAGGGATGTTGAATTTAGTGGGAGTTCATCTAGTAATTTGATTAAGTTGAACTATTTATCATGAACATAGTCTAAGTTGTACTTGCAAATACTGTAGATCACATGGCCAAGTCCAACTTCAACTTCAACATTTTCTTTGAGAAGGAAAAGCTTAGAAACAATGGGTCTAACTTCACCAATTGGTTCCGCAATCTAAGAATCATTCATCGGCGGACGAAGGACTATGTCCTTGGGAAAGCGTTAGGTGACACCCACGCTATAGATGCTTGGTGATGAAAAAGCTGTTTATCGATCACGCAAGGATGATTATGATTTGATTAAGATCGTCATGTTGTATGCTATGGAATCGGATCTTCAAAATCGTTTTGAGGAGTTCGCGGCCCTTTGAGATTCTCGAGGAGCTGAAAAACATGTTTAGACTCAAGCCCGTTCCGAGAGATATGAGATCTCTAAGAAATTCTTTAACTACAAGATGGAGGAAGGAGGTCCGTTAGTGAGCACGCCATTAAGATGTCGGGCTACACTCAGCCTTGAAACAGCTGACTGCAAGATTCGGAGGAGCTCAAGATTGACACTCCTAGCTACAAAGTTTTGTAGTTGATCATAATCGATTGGTTCCACCGATATGATCCGAGCTCTTTGCTAAGATGAAAGTAGCGGTGAACATCAAAAGAATAATCATATGTTGATGGTCAACAAGCCCCCACCTTTAAGAAAGGTAAGGGTGCAAGGAAGCCCTTCAAGAAAGCGTGACAAGCGTTGCTTCTTCGAGAAGAAGCTCAGTCGGTCCAAAGCCGGACCTTTGAGTTCTTCTATTGCAAGGACAAGGGTCCTTTGAAGCGCAACTGTCAAGTACTTAGCGGACAAGAAGGCTAGCACCATCAAAGGTATATTTGATATACATGTTATTGATGTTTTCCTTACTAGCCCTTGTTGTAGTGCACGGTATTTGATACGGTTCGGTTGCTAATATTTGTAACTCGAAGCAGAGCTACGGAATAGACGGCTTGAGGGATGAGGTGACGATGCGTGTTGGCAGCGGATCAAGAGTTGATGTGATGGCCGTCGCACGCTCTCCTTAGTTTTACCGGGATTAGTTTTAAACCTTAATAAATGTTATTATGTGCTGCGTTGAGCATGAACATTATTTCCGGATCATGTTTATTGCAACGGTTATTCATTTAAATCGGAGAATAATGGTTGTTCTATTTATATGAGTAACATCTTTTATGGTCATGCACCTCTTGTGAATGGTTTATTTCTTCTAAATCTCGAAAGGATGAAACACATCCATAACATTGAGGCTAAGAGATGCAAAGTAGATAGTGATAATACTACTTATTTGTGGCAATCGTCCTAGGGCATATTGGTGTAAAGCGCATGAAGAAACTCCATTCGATGGACTTTTGGAGTCTCTTGATTTTGAATCATTTGACACATGCGAACCATGCCTCATGGGCAAGATGATCAAAACCCGTTCTCGGTATGGTGGAGCGAGCAGCGGACTTGTTGGAAATCATACATACCGATGTATGCGGACCGATGAGTGTTTCACGCCGCGTGGATATCGCTATTTCCTCACTTTTACCGATGACTTAAGTAGATATGGGTATATCTATTTAATGAAACATAAATCTGAAACATTTGAAAAGTTCAAGGAATTTCGAATGAAGTGGAGAACCATCGTAACAGAAGATTAAGTTTCTACGATCCGATCGTGGAGGTGAATATTTGAGTTATGATTTTCTCACGCATCTTAAAGCAAGTGGAATCGTTTCTGGCCCGACACCACCGGAACACCACAGCAATGGTGTGTCTCGAGCGGAATCGAACCCTATTAGATATGGTCCGATCAATGATGTCTCTTCTTGATTTGCCGTTATCATTTTGGGGTTATGCATTAGAAACCGCTGCATTCACTTTAAATAGGGCTCCATCTAAATCCGTTGAGATGACACCGTATGAGCGTGGTTTGGTGCTAAACCTAAGTTGTCATTTCTTAAAGTTTGGGGATGCGAAGCTTCGTCAAGAAGTTGATGGGACAAGCTCGAACCCAAAGCGAAATGCGTCTTCATAGGATACCCTAAGGAAACTATTGGGTATACCTTCTATCACAGAAGGCAAAGTGTTTGTCATGAAACGGTTCCTTTCTTGAGAAGGAGTTTCTCTCGAAAGAAGTGAGTGGGAGGAAAGTAGAGCTAGGCGAGGTTATTGAACCTTCTCTTGAATTGGAGAGTAGCGCAACACCTGAAATTGTTCCGGTCACTGCACCAACAATAGAGGAAGCTAATGACAAGGATCATGAAGCTTGGACGATCTTGCTCTTGAGCGTCGCAGTCGACAAGGTCGCGTGCCTCTCGAGTGGTACGGCAACCTGTCTTGTTGTCTTGTTGGTAGAAGACAGTGAACCTACGAACTATGAGGAAGCGATGATGAGCCCAGACTCTGAGAAATGGCTGGAAGCCATGAAATCCGAATTGGGATCCATGAGCGAAAACCAAGTATGGACTTTGGTGGACCCTCCTAGCGACCGAAATGTTGGGAATATGCCCTAGAGGCAATCATGTATGATGAGATTTCCCATTGTATTCATAAAGTTATTAAGTAGTCCTTGTATAAACATCTGATGTGTATCATTGAATATGTGATTCAGTTGTGGAACTATGCATTCATGTTGTTTGTACTAAATATCCTTGGTCATTGAGGTTGTGCTGGACACACAACTTAGACCAATGTGAAAGTTGGCTTGATGACTCGGTTCCACTTGTCATGGGCATGGAGATGCTATTCCAACTTACACAGACTAGGCTAAAGAGTTTAGCGAGTCGGATTGACCCATATTGAGGTACAACGAACTAAGTTGTCATTTGTATATCTCAATCAATGTAATCCTTAGACTGAGGTTGTTGCATAGTCCGAGTTGAGGATCACCGACTTAGGTTACATCAACGCTGATCCGTGAATGGCGCTTATAAAGCGGTTGGGTCATTTGGGAATCAAGTGCGTGATGTGAATAACCAAGATGGGATTTTGCCCTCCACTCGGAGAGATATTCTCTGGGCCCTCTCGTGAGATATGATTCGAAAGCATGGCCATGCGACTCGGTTAAGTGTTAACGAGGCGATCGACTAAGTTAGTCGGGTGAATCACTTATCTCGGATCGAGAAGAGAGTCGGACTATTTAAGGGATGACATATATTCGCCTATAGTCGACAAGGTATATCGTGAGGCAAAAGGGACTCGGACGTAAGTCGCATTGGAAGGCAAGTCATCATGAATCTTTGGTACTTGGGAGTCGGCGTTACGCTAGGAGCCACTACCGATCGATTGTGAGTCGGACTCAATCGTGTCCAAGTAGCCATGAGCTGCGGGTCACACACTTAAGAGCGGGAGCAAGTTCGGATTGGATCCGAATCATAATCTGGTTGGGTTGGACCTAAACCAGATTAGGACTAAGTGAGTTGGACTCACGGTGACTAGTGTTATATGGGCTTTAGTGAATGGGTCGCAAGCGAGCCCACGTTCACTCCTATATATAGTGGCACAGTAACCCGAAAGGTTAATCGTTGTTCGGTTAGGTCATTCCATGTGCTGAAACCCTAGCTCCTGGCAGTCCGGCCGTAACGAACCTAGCGATTCGCCGGTGCTCCTCCTTATGCGTG
The DNA here is from genome assembly GCA_030063025.1 of Avena longiglumis. Classification (NCBI taxonomy): domain Eukaryota; kingdom Viridiplantae; phylum Streptophyta; class Magnoliopsida; order Poales; family Poaceae; genus Avena; species Avena longiglumis. The sequence continues at coordinate 505,435,435 of CP125978.1, read as the reverse complement.
TGGATACCGGCGAGAGGTCTTTGTCCAGCAGACGATCGGATCGTGAGGACTGCACTGCATCAACTGACGCGCTTCATCAGTAATCCGCAACTGCGCGTCTAGTGGTAAACCTCGTGGCCTTCTACCTCAGCTAGATCTTGGGATCACCACGTTAGAGGAAAATTTTATTTTATCTCCGCGTGGCCCAACAGTGGTATCAGAGCGATAGCTTCTGGTTTTAGGCTCGAGATCTCGCATATGTGATATGCGGTAGGCTATAGATGAGATCTATGTGCTGTTTGGTGGTCGATCTATGAGATAGATCGGTTTTGTACGAGGTTGATTGGATCAACTGTACTCGGGGAATGGTAGATCTGATTTCCGTGATCATATTGCTGAGGTCGTGGAACGACATACCCCTACCGGTCGGCTTCCGCCATCGGGGTAGACTGTGACACGTAAATCCAGAAGCGGTGATCGAAGATCAAAGAGTTTGATCGAATCGGAACGATGGTCGGAATCCATGTTCGGATCGTAGATGAGATCTACGTTTTCGGAAAAATCGTCGGTATTTGCCAGCGCCTTCGATCCCCGCTATCCGGCTAGCGGGACCGCCGGCTTTGCCTTGTCGTAGCGCCTTAGATGTCGTTGCGAGTTTCACAACGCCGGTAGATATTGTATCTATGCATAACTTGTTTTTGCAGGAAGTTATGAATGGTATGGTTCATGTGCATGTGATGTATGTGTGTAATCCATACGTGATCTACGAATCACGGTTTTTGTCAGCCGGCTGGAGCCTAGGTGCTGTCATTTTATTGTATAACAACCTGCGTGTCGGATTCTCTATGTAATTTACTTTACTAAGCTAGTGTAGCTGTTTGAGAACCGGAAGGCATGCAGGCGTTGTACATGTCGGCGACATGGAGTAAGGCGGCAAGTGACAAGAGTTGTACGAGTCGGATTACAGCTTTGTGGAGATGGAGATCGCCATGAAGAGAGCCATACCATTTCACATTATAATTGCTTTATTTTGTGTTATTGTTATGTCTCGTTTACCTCTATTAGATAGTCGGTAAAATTTAATCCCTCAAAGAAGGTCTAGTCGGTTTTCCTTGATGTTTGCACCATCACAAGTCGGACATTTTTGGTAGTGGGCTCATAAAATTGAGGTGCTGCCAATTCTTTTCGACTAGGTGGGTTCGAGTCGGACTCTTACTGCAGAAACACTTGGTAAGATAGATGGGTCTATCACAACGGTTGTGGGACTCGGGGAAAAGTCGGATGGGAGCCGGGGCATCTGATGCCACCCGTCCAACAGGAGTCGCATGAGATGCGATTGACAAGGAGTTGTCTACCTAGATCACTTGGCGGCTAGCGGTGATGCTAAAGCTCACTAGCCGACTTGCTTATTTAGGATCCTGAATCACTAAGTAACCATCGGAGGGGTGTTGGTTATAGTGGGAGCATAAAATATTAAAATGTTTAATATTCTTTCTCTTTTATGAATACATGTCTTAAGTGTTTTTGCATATTTTCTGTTGTAGATCATGGCACCAAGTAGCAGTCACTCTCAGATATCCAGTTTTGCGTTGAGAACCATTCTTGAGAAAGATAAACTGAACGACACTAATTTTACCAACTGGTATCGAAATCTGAGAATTGTTCTCAAACAAGAAAAGAAGGACCATGTCCTAGACAACCCACTTCGGATGAGCGAATGAGAATGCGACATCGTGCAGCCACCAATGCCTACCGTCGGGCTAAAGATGAGTCCACGGATATTAGCATCTTATGCTTGCTCACATGGAACCGGACTTGCAAAAGCAGTTCGAGCATGTTGAGGCCTACGATATGATCGAAAGCCTCAAAAGTATGTTCGAGCTCAGCGAAGGCGAGAGGTATCAAGTCTCTCGAGCTCTGTGAGTTGCAAGCTTAAGGATGGTGATCCACGAGTCCGCATGTGATCAAAATGGTTGGTTACGTGCGGTCTGGAGAGGCTTGGCTACCCCATAAGCGAAGAGTTCGCTACGGATATAATTGAACTCTCTTCCTAGTGCATATGGGCAGTTCATTTGAACTACCACATGCATGGTATGGATAAGAAGCTCACCGAATTGCATGGGATGCTCAAGCAGGCGGATCTCAAGAAGGGCACCAGTCAAGTGTTGATGGTGCGAGAATAAGGCTAAGTTCAAGAAGAGTTCTTGGACTAAGAAGAAGGCTAAGTCGGGAGGAAAGCGGGCTCAAGACCTGTCCCAAGCGCTTCCTCGGGGACTAAGCCATCTCCTTCACCGTATCCACTTGCTTCTCTGCAAGGTGGATGGCCCTTTGGAAGAGGAAGCTGACAAGTAATTGGCGACAAAGCCAAGAGTGGAGGTATGACTTGACTCGGTACACTTGTTTGCAATGTTATAGACATATATCTTCTTGATGCACCTAATAGTTCTTGGGTATATGATCTGGGATCGATTATTCACATCGCAACTCGTTGCGAGGGTAGTAAGAACTAGGGCGTAGCAAGGCGAGGTTGATATTCGAGTCGGCAACAAAGCAAGAGTTCTTGCGTTGGAAGTCGGCGATGCAACTTCATTTACCTTCGGATTCATTATGGAACTAAATAATTGTTATTATGTTCCGATGCTCATCGAAACATTATTTCGCTTCATGTTTAATGAGGCAAGGCTATGAGTCGAATATCAAGAATAATGGTTGTTCTTTGTATTTGAATGATATGTTTCACGCTTTGCACCCGTCCGGACCAGGTTATTTATTTTGAATCTTGATGGTGAGTCGGTTTATAACATAAATGTTAAAAGGTTGAAACCAAATGATCTGAATATGACTTACTTTTGGCTTGTCGGCTTGGTCATATAAGTTGGAAAGCATGAAGAAGCTCCATGATGATGGACTCCTAACTTCATTCGACTTGGAGTCGTTCGAGACATGAGAATCTTGCCTCGGCAAAATGACCAAGACACCTTTTGCAAAGAGTTGCGAAAGGCGTCCGACTTGTTGGGACTAGTACATAGTGATGTATGTGGACCAATGAGCACGACGTGTGGGTGGTTATGAGTACTTCATTACCTTCAGCGATGATTTGAGTAGGTATGGATATATCTACTTGATGAAACATAAGTCGGAAGCCTTTGAAAAGTTCAAAGAATTCGAATGAAGCACATAATCAACTCGGCAAGAAAATAAAGTTTCTTGATCGGACCGAGGCGAGTACATGAGCCATGAGTTTGATGACCATCGAAAAGTTGTGGAATAGTTCCTCAACTTACTCCTTGAGAACGCATACAAAGGAATGGTGTTTCGGAAAGGTAGAATCGGACCTTGTTGGACATGGTACGATCAATGATGAGTCGGACAGATCTGCCTTTATCATTTTGGGGTTATTGTCTAGAAACAGCGGCATTCACACTAAACAAAGTACCATCAAAATCGGTAGAGAAGACACCGCATGAGATGTGGACAGGCAAAAAGCCGAGCTTGTCTTTTCTTAAGATTTGGGGTTGTGAAGCTTTTGTCAAGCGACTCCAGTCGGACAAGCTTACAGCCAAGTCGGATAAGCGTAATTTCGTGGGTATCAGAAACCTTGGGTTACTACTTCTACAACCGAGAAGAGGGCAAAGTGTTTGTCGCTCGGAACGGTGTCTTCCTTGAGAAAGAGTTTCTCGGGAGTAAGTGGGAGCACGGTGCAACTCGAAGAAATTCGAGAGGAACCGGCTAATGTAGTCGGCAAAAACCTTGGAGGTTGAGCGTGGTAGTCGAGCGGCGGCAGACTGTACTACGAAGATCGACAAGATTACGAAGTGTTCGTGATGTGTTACTGTTAGACAGTGATGAGCCGGCAAATTATTCGGAAGCGATGGTGGGATCTGATTCCGAGTCATGGCTTGGAGCCATGAGATCCGAGATAAAGTCCATGGATGAAAATCAAGTTTGGAACTTGTGGCATCCCGCAAAACCACTACTAGAAAATCGCGTTGAATTTGTGCATTGCATCGTCATCATCATGTGTTGTTTGCATAAAACCATGTTCGCAAGCCCGTTTTGTTTTTCTAAAACGCCCCATCTTATTCAAACACCGAAAACCGGTTCCCCGGAATATTTTGTTTTGCCCGAGATCGGATTGCAAAAGCCTTGTTTGTAATAAATAAAAATTATAATTATTTTTAGCGGGACAGTCGAACGGGCCGATTGACCCGAACGACCGCCCCAGAAATTAAAACGGCCCAACCTGTCCCGCCCTGTTAAATCCTAGACCTACCCAGCTAATCTACCCAACCCAACCCTCCACCTCACCCTGGCCACTCACACGTTGCCACCTCACCACACCCCTCACCCCCCACCAACCGTGGGCTGCCACGTGGCCACATCTCTCTCTCTCTCACCTCACTCCTCTCACCACCCCGCAGACCCACGCACTACACGCACAACAGCCACACCCTGCCCAGTTTTCCCACACCCCGCGTGGCCCCCAGGTCCCACCACACCACCGGCCTCTCTCCCTACCACCCAGCCGTCCTACCCCTCTCTCTCTGTCGCTGGGGCCCTCACCGCCTGCCCACCCCATCAAACAACCTCCTCCAGACACTCGCCCCAGACGCAGCCAACCTCCCCCCTGGCCCACCTCTGCCCCCCACGTTCCACGCCCCGGACCCCGCCAGTCCCCACCTGTCCCGCCCGCATGACCATCTCCTTCCCCTCTTCCTCGCGCACAAGACGCCTTCCTCCGCGTCTGCACTGTTCTTCCCCGCTGACTGCGTCTTCCCCCGGCCGCCCGGTGCCGCGCCGCCTCAAGCCGCCCGCGTCATAAGCCGCTCGCCATCCTCCCCAACCACGCCCGCCAAGCTCGGACCGCGCCGCCAAGCCCTCCTCTTCCCGCTCGCCTCCGCTTCCGTCCGCGCCGCCCGAGCAGTCCGCCTCCCGAGCCTGGCGACCTCCTCCGCTGGCCGCGCCCACTCGCCGCCGCCCGCGCCGCCGGCCCCGGTCCTGCCGCGCCCGCCTCCGGCACCGCTCCGCCACCAGCGACCGCCCGGCGTCCGCCGCAGGGTCGCGCGCTCCTCACGGACTGCCCGCGACCTTCGCGCGGCGCCAGCGCCGCCGACGACCCTGCCCGCGAAGCGCCCGCCTGGCGCCACCACCGTCGCTGAGGCTCCTTCCGCCGCCGCCGCTCGGCCAAGCTCCGCCGCGCCCGGTACCGCTCCGCCCCGACCCCTGCCTGCGCACCTAACCTCCGTCGCGCCTCTGCCCCTCCGCCCGACGTGTCCCCGGTGGCCCTCGCCCTCGCCTGCGTCGTTTGTGCCCTCCGCCTCGCCAAGCTATATCCTCGTGTTGTAGCAGAGGGTGTTCGGGACATGACTCTGCAGAGATGCTATGTACATGCTTGCTGGTGACTTGCCGCTCAGGTTGGTGCATGTGCTGCACAAGGTGTACAAGCCCGGTGTTGTAGTGATCGTGGCAAACCGGTGCAGGAACCCTTGCCGCAAAGTTCGCCAGCCATGGACCCTCGAGGACCCGTCACGGAACCAAGACCGCGGAACCCCAAGGTCATCAACGACACCGAGTTCGACACCGCAAAACCAAGATGGAAGCATAAGACCGTCGATACGATACGATCTGAGGCGGTCGTGCCAAGAACGCCTACACGGAGACTCACTCGGTCACGGATCGACAAGTACCTCCGCCAGACGCCGAGTACCTCACCCCGGCACCGAGAACACGACGACAAGTCCTCCTTTCCGGACGCCGAGCTCGCCGAGAATCCAGATGCGCCAAGATCTACCCCCCAGATATCCGAGAACGACCCCGGAGTCCGAGAATGTTCACGCCAAGATCGAACCCTAGGCCCTGGACCCCGAGACCGACCCCGAACCCCGGAACCCCAAGATCTGCCGAACCCTAATGTGTGAACCCCTTATCCGAGAACCCTATTTTATAATATAATAACAACTGATGCATATTGAATTGTCATACTTGCATGCATAATCATGTGGTTTGGGGGCCTTATGCCGATTCACCTAATAATTAAATATGGGGCCCATACGCGGGCAAATCTAGCCTTATATTGGCCTCATTTAAACTTGTGTAGCGAACCGGTATCTTATCTTGCCTTGCTAAACAACATTTAATTTATGGGGTTCTAAATAACTTGAACCATTTAAGTAATTGTCGGGACCCCGGTTCCGCCTAATCTGACCTAATTGCATCGCACTTTGCCATGCCATGCATCATATCATAAGCATGCCGATCTTCTGCCGTGTATTAAATAGTGCATCCGGTGTTTCTTCTAGTGTTTTTGGTTCTTCGCGGATAAGGCCGTTGAGTTGATGTGAGCTTCGCCCCGATCTTCGGATGAACCTTCGGCAATGTTTTCAGGCGAGCATCTCCCTCTTTCTACCTATCTTACTTTTATAGTAATTTACTCCTTCCTGTTGATCTATTGCTATTTGTGTTGCGATGCTCTAGTTTTCGTACCCGTGAAATCCCTTGTAGCCTATATTGCCTTGGACACATCCTATTACCTGTTGTTTGGTAGATAGTTGGACCTGCGCGTCGTAGTTGCTTGCTCAAGTGCTGATGTGTGTCGTCATATGCCACAGTTGCTGATGTATTGCCGCATGTTGATGTTGGAGATGATTCTAGTTTTACTTATCATTCACTTTATTTTCTGTTTAACAACTAAAAATTGAATAAGCAGAGGCATCGGTGGGTGATAGATAATATTTGGTTTCCGAACGCCCACTTGTGTCCCGTAAGACCCCGAGTACTTGATACCTGTTCCTTGATTTATCGCGCTATCCACATCCGGGAGGTATATGGGACCCCCTGAGCGAGCTTGATTCATCTTATTTCTTGGGGCCACAAACTAGTTTGAGGTTTTATTTACGATCATGTACTTATGCCATGCTACTCATTTAATTTGTGCGAGGAGCACCTGTACTGTTAGGATCGGGACACGATTCCGCGGTGTCGACAAGCCCAGCCACACTTTCGGGTTCCCGATCGTTCACACCGTATTACCCAAACCTTGAGCCCGTCTCGAGTCACCGCTTCGCTATGGGATCTACTTAAGGTGGCCTCAAATATTTCTGAATCTCGTGATTGTTCGATCGTGAAAGCCTCGTTGGGTTTTGATTTGGTTTTTCCGAGGTTGATCGGCGTGTGTTGCTATTGGTGCACCCCGCCGGTAAAACTTTCAAAGCCGTGTCCGCGGATATGGACGACTTGGAGCACAAGATCTCGATCATAGACAAGCATAACTAAAGTTTATCGCTATAAATTTGACTTATAATGACTAGTAATCAGCTTCACTTTAATGGAATGGCTAATTAATATTGCCCACAATTGCTTGGTTGGTTGTCGCCATGCGACAATTGTACTGACTAGTAAATCTTGCAACTACAACGGAATGGTGAATAAAAGTACCAACAAGCTTTGGGTTTTTGGGTTATCTCATGATAATTGTATCTGACTAGTAAGTGTTGCCACTATCACGGAATGGTTAACTAAAAGTGCCCACTGCTTATTTTATCAGGACGATTATCTAAACCTGACTAGTAAAGTGCCGCAACTATAACTGAACAAGTAAAACTGCCAACTGTGTGAGTTCCTCGGTTGACTTCCTCGTTTGGTCTCGAGGGGGAAATGCCAGGATGGGTTTGTTTGACGCTAGTATCAGATAGTAGGATCCGAATAGGTCATTCTTACCCCCTCTGATATCCGCCAGTTGTATCGAGTCTCTATAGGTTGTTTAGTACATGCTGCCGCTGCCGCTCAGTCCACCATACCTATGTAGGCGAGGACCGCCGAATTCTAGCCTCGCTGTATCGGCCTCGATCGACGCTCCTTCTTTTTCCCTTCGCCCTTTCGGCACCCTTTTGTTTAAGCAGGTTTTGAGATCGACGCCATAGCGGGGTTACCCTTCCGCTTGGCAGGGTTATGGAAGCCATTGGCTATTCTTCAGGGCTCTTAGCCCCATTTGCATCTTGTCCGTAGTCGGACACTCTATCGTTTTCAAGGTGATTTGGGTCTTTGTATATTATATCTGTATTCTTGACTCTTTGAGTCGTTATATATATATCTGCTCGTGGGTCCCATCGAGGACTGTGTAATGTTATTACTTCGCTTTCCACCCGCACGAAAGTGCTGGTGGCACTTTGAATCGTTTCTATGCGGGTTTGGTGAATTTTGCCCAAACTTGCATAGGTCCGATTCGAGGGTGTTACAGAGTGGTATCGAGCTCAGCGATACCCCACAAGTCCAGCCTGTAGGATAACCTAGCTAACGGCCGAGGTAGAGTGTCAAAACTATTTTGCAAAATCGGTTGGATAGTTCAGGTTAGGTCTGATTTTACTCCTTACCCCTCTGCTATTCTCCTCTCACCTCTACGCGTTTTGAAATCCGCTCTCATCTCTCTCTTCGAGTCCAGGATTCCTCGTGGTTGGGTTCCCGTCGTACCTTCAGGGTTTCGCTTTCTTCCTTCTTGTAACGGAGGTGCTACGATCATCAATCTGCAACTGTTCTTTTGTGCCCTTCATCCGATCTTTTGTTCGTGAGCTCCTTATCCACATGTGTTCCTTGCTGGATATCAGTGTCGTTGAAAACCATACGAGAAGGACGAGCTTTGGTGAAGTTGGAGTCGACCTTGAGCATGTTTTGTTCAGGCCAATGGAACCATCGCGGAACCTAATCATGGTGTCTTTCATACGATTTCTGCTGGCATCATCCCTTTGTTCCGGATACCGCCTAAGAAGATCTTCAGTCTAAATCTCGAGAGTTGAGTTGCCTGATTCTCCTACCCAGGTATAGAGTTGATAGTTGGGTCCGGGATGGACTGATCACCCTACCCGACCCCTACTATTCGCTCTGTACATCGAACTGGGGAATCGATGTAACTTTTCCCTCTTCTAATGGAAGTTAGAGGTGGCCTTATCGTCTGATACCTCTATCTTCGTCCTTTGTTTCTCCGGAGTGTTCTCTCGACGATCAGGGACAACGAACCTTTGTAGGTGGTGTCGCCATTTTCCAGATGAAGAAGGAACCTTGTTGGTGGTGTCGTGAGGATCTACACGAAGCGCGAAGGATCAAACCGCCGGCCTTCCTTCCGGTACCATGAGGCGGATCTCGAGGGCGAGATCCCTTGTTAGTGGTGTCGAATTGTGGCATCCCGCAAAACCACTACTAGAAAATCGCGTTGAATTTGTGCATTGCATCGTCATCATCATGTGTTGTTTGCATAAAACCATGTTCGCAAGCCCGTTTTGTTTTTCTAAAACGCCCCATCTTATTCAAACACCGAAAACCGGTTCCCCGGAATATTTTGTTTTGCCCGAGATCGGATTGCAAAAGCCTTGTTTGTAATAAATAAAAATTATAATTATTTTTAGCGGGGCAGTCGAACGGGCCGATTGACCCGAACGACCGCCCCATAAATTAAAACGGCCCAACCTGTCCCGCCCTGTTAAATCCTAGACCTACCCAGCTAATCTACCCAACCCAACCCTCCACCTCACCCTGGCCACTCACACGTTGCCACCTCACCACACCCCTCACCCCCCACCAACCGTGGGCTGCCACGTGGCCACATCTCTCTCACCTCCCTCCTCACCACCCCACACTTCTACACGCACAGCAGCCACACCCTGCCCAGTTTCCCCACGCCCCGCGTGGCCCCCAGGTCCCACCACACCACCGGCCTCTCTCCCTACCACCCAGCCGCCCTACCCCTCTCTCTCTGCCGCTGGGGCCCTCACCGCCCTGGCCCACCCCCAGTCAAACAACCCCCGCCAAGACACCTCGCCCACTCGCGACGCAGCCAACCTCCCCCAGCCCACCTCTCCCCCACTGCCCACGCCCGGACCCCGGGTCCCACTGTCCCGCGTGACCATCTCCTTCCCCCTCCTCCCCTCTTCCTCGCGCGCACGCCTTCCCCGCCTCGCCGCGTCTGCCCTGGTTCTTCCCCCTACCGCCCGACCGCGCGTCTTCCGCCCGCCGGTGGCTGCCGCCTCCCTCAAGCATGCGCAAGCCCCCGCTCGCCATCCTCCCAACCACGCCCGCCAAGCTCGGACCGCCCCGCCGCCAGCCCCTCCTCTTCCCTGCGCCTCCGCTTCCGCCGCCCGAGCCGTCCGCCTCCCGAGCCAGCGGCCCACCTCCTCCGCCGCTGCCTGCGCCACGCATGCGCTCAAGCCGTCGGTCCGTCCCGTCGCCCGCCGCCTCCTCGGCAGCCCGCTCCACCCGTGCGGCCGCCCGCGTCGCCACCGTGGTCCGCGCCTCACCTCGCGTCGCGACCTCCTGCGCCCGCCTGCTTCGCGCCAGCGCCAGCGCCATTCGCAAGGCCCGCCTCGACTGGCGCCACCGCCCGCCGCCCGAGCTTCCGCCGCCGCCGCCAAGCTCCGCCAGCGCCCGTACCTCCGCCCGACCCTGCGCACCTAACCTCCGTCGCGCCTCTCGCCTCCGCCTGACGCGTGTCCCGGTGGCCCTCGCCCTCGCTGCGTCGTTTGTGCCTCCGCCGCCAAGCTATATCCTCGTGTTGTAGCGAGGGTGTTCGGACATGACTCCTTGCAGAGATGCTATGTACATGCTTGCACGGTGACTTGCCGCTTTGTGCTTGGTGCATGTGCTGCACAAGGTGTACAAGCCCGGGTGTTGTAGTGATCGTGGCAAACCGAAGGTGCAGGGAACCCTTGCCGCAAGTTCGCCATGGACCCTCGAGGACCCCGTCACGGAACCGAAGACCGCGGAACCCCAAGGTCATCAACGACACCGAGTTCGACACCGGCAAAACCAAGATGGAAGCATAAGACCGTCGATACGGATACGATCTGGAGGCCCGGTCGTCAAGAACGCCCACACGGAGACTCACTCGATCACGGATACGACAAGTACCTCCGCCAGGACGTCGAGTACCTCACCCCGGGCACCGAGAACCTGGACGACAAGTCCTCCTTTCCGGACGCCGAGCTCGCCGAGAATCCAGATGCGCCAAGATCTACCCCCCAGATATCCGAGAACGACCCCGGAGTCCGAGAATGTTCACGCCAAGATCGAACCCTAGGCCCTGGACCCCGAGACCGACCCCGAACCCCGGAACCCCAAGATCTGCCGAACCCTAATGTGTGAACCCCTTATCCGAGAACCCTATTTTATAATATAATAACAACTGATGCATATTGAATTGTCATACTTGCATGCATAATCATGTGGTTTGGGGGCCTTATGCCGATTCACCTAATAATTAAATATGGGGCCCATACGCGGGCAAATCTAGCCTTATATTGGCCTCATTTAAACTTGTGTAGCGAACCGGTATCTTATCTTGCCTTGCTAAACAACATTTAATTTGCGGGGGTTCTAAATAACTTGAACCATTTAAGTAATTGTCGGGACCCCGGTTCCGCCTAATCTGACCTAATTGCATCGCACTTTGCCATGCCATGCATCATATCATAAGCATGCCGATCTTCTGCCGTGTATTAAATAGTGCATCCGGTGTTTCTTCTAGTGTTTTTGGTTCTTCGCGGATAAGGCCGTTGAGTTGATGTGAGCTTCGCCCCGATCTTCGGATGAACCTTTGGCAATGTTTTCAGGCGAGCATCTCCCTCTTTCTACCTATCTTACTTTTATAGTAATTTACTCCTTCCTGTTGATCTATTGCTATTTGTGTTGCGATGCTCTAGTTTTCGTACCCGTGAAATCCCTTGTAGCCTATATTGCCTTGGACACATCCTATTACCTGTTTTTTGGTAGATAGCTGGACCTGCGCGTCGTAGTTGCTTGCTCAAGTCTTGATGTGTGTCATATGCCACGATTCTTGATGTATTGCCGCATGTTGATGTTGGAGATGATTCTAGTTTTACTTATCATTCACTTTATTTTCTGCTTAACAACTAAAATTGAATAAGCAGGCATCGGTGGGTGATAGATAATATTTGGTTTCAACGCCCACTTGTGTCCCGTAAGACCCGAGTACTTGATACTTCCTTGATTTATCGCGCTATCCACATCCGGAGGTATATGGGACCCCGAGCGAGCTTGATTCGGTCTTATTTCTTGGGGCCACAAACTAGTTTGAGGTTTTATTTACGATCATGTACTTATGCCATGCTATCAGTATTTAATTTGTGCGAGGAGCACACTGCATCTTGTTAGGATCGGGACACGATTCCGGTGTCGACAAGCCCAGCCACACTTTCGGGTTCCCGATCGTTCACCGTATTACCCAAACCTTGAGCCGTCTCGAGTCACCGGCTTGCTATGGATCTACTTAAGGTGGCCCCAAATATTTCTGAATCTGTGATTGTTCAATGTGAAAGCCTCGTTGGGTTTTGATTTGGTTTTTCCGAGGTTGATCGGCGTGTTGCTATTGGTGCACCCGGCCGGTAAAACTTTCAAAGCCGTGTCCGCGGATATGGACGACTTGGAGCACAGTATCTCGATCATAGACAAGCATAACTAAAGTTTACTGCTATAAATTTGACTTATAATGACTAGTAATCAGCTTCACTTTAATGGAATGGCTAATTAATATTGCCCACAATTGCTTGGTTGGTTGTCGCTTGCGACAATTGTACCTGACTAGTAAATCTTGCAACTACAACGGAATGGCTGAATAAAAGTACCAACAAGCTTTGGGTTTTGGGTTATCTCATGATAATTGTATCGACTAGTAAGTGTTGCCACTATCACGGAATGGTTAACTAAAAGTGCCCATCTTATTTTATCGTGACGATTATCTAAACTCGACTAGTAAAGTGCCGCAACTATAATCGAACAAGTAAACCGCCAAGCTGTGTGAGTTCCTCGGTTGACTTCCTCGTTTGGTCTCGAGGGGAAATGCTGGATGGGTTTGTTTGACGCTAGTATCAGATAGTAGGATCCGAATAGGTCATTCTTACCCCCTCTGATATCCGCCAGTTGTATCGAGTCTCTATAGGTTGTTTAGTACATGCTGCCGCTGCCGCTCAGTCCACCGTACCTATGTAGGCGAGGACCGCCGAATTCTAGCCTCGCCGTGTCTTGGCCTCGATCGACGCTCCTTCTTTTTCCTTCGCCCTTTGTCGGCACCCCTTTTGTTTAAGCAGGTTTTGAGATCGACGCCGTTAGCAGGGTTACCCTTCCGGCTTGGCCTGGGCAGGGTTATGGACGCCATTGGCTATTCTTCAGGGCTCTTAGCCCCATTTGCATCTTGTCCGTAGTCGGACACTCTATCGTTTTCAAGGTGATTTGGGTCTTTGTATATTATATCTGTATTCTTGACTCTTTGAGTCGCTGTTATATATATCTGTTCTGTGGGTCCCATCGAGGACTGTTGTGTAATGTTATTACTTCGTTTTCCACCCGCACGAAAGTGCCTGGTGGGCACCTTTGAATCGTTTCTATGCGGGTTTGGTGAATTTTGCCCAAACTTGCATAGGTCCGATTCTGAGGGTGTTACAAAACTTGGTTGATCTGCCAGACGGTGCAAGACCCATCGAGTGCAAATGGGTCTTTAAGAAGAAAACTGATATGGATGGAAATGTTTCAATCTATAAAGCATGCCTTGTCGCGAAGGGGTTCCGACAAGTTCAAGGAGTTGATTACGACGAGACTTTCTCGCCCGTAGCGATGCTTAAATCAGTTCGGATCATGTTAGCTATAGCGGCCTATTTCGACTATGAGATATGGCAGATGGATGTCAAAACGGCTTTCCTTAACGGAAATTTAACCGAGGACGTGTATATGATACAGCCCGAGGGTTTTGTCGATCCGGCTAATGCTGACAAGGTATGCAAACTTCAGAAATCCATTTATGCATGGGTTGAAGCAAGCATCTCGGAGTTGGAATATTCGCTTTGATGAGGTAGTCAAATCGTTTGGATTCATCAAGAGTGATCATGATTCTTGTTTGTACAAGAAGTTTAGTGGGAACAAAGTAAATTTTCTAATCTTATATGTGGATGACATATTACTGATTGGAAATGATGTCCAGATGTTGCAAGAAACCAAGGAATCATTGGAAAGGAGTTTCTCAATGAAAGACTTGGGTGAGGCAACATACATCCTCGGAATCCGAATCTATAGAGATAGAACAAGGAGGCTCATTGGATTGAGTCAGAGTACTTATTTGGACAAAGTGTTGAAAAAGTTCAACATGGAATCATCTAAGAAGGGGTTCTTACCGATGTCCCATGGTGTAAAACTTAGCAAGACTCAGTGTCCTTCGACAACTGATGAGCGAAGTCGGATGAGTGCGATTCCATATGCTTCTGCAGTTGGATCCATCATGTACGCCATGATTTGTACTAGGCCGGATGTTTCCTATGCTCTAAGTGTTGTGAGCAGATACCAGGATGATCCTGGAGAGATCCATCGATGACTAAAAATATCCTAAAGTACTTGAGAAGGACTAAGGATATGTTCTTGGTTTATGGTGGTGAAGATGAACTCGGTGTAAAGGGTTACACGGATGCGAGTTATCTCACCGACTGATTCTCGCCGCAATCCGGATACGTGTTTATTATAAACGGAGGTGCTGTGAGCTAGAAGAGTTACAAGCAAGAGACCGTGTCTGCGTCTACAACAGAGGCTGAGTATATTGCCGCCTGAGATGCATCAAAGGAAGCTGTTTTGATGAGGAATTTCCTCATGGATCTTGGTGTGGTTCAGGGCTCGTCCAATCTGTTGGATGTGTATTGACAACAATGGTGCTATTGCACAAGCCAAGGAACGAGACAACCGTAAGAACAAGCACATACTCATGCGGTACCACCTAATTCGCCAGTCAGTGGATCAGGTGATATCAAGTTATGCAAGGTACACGGATGCAAATATTGCGGATCCGTTGACAAAGCCGTTACCCACCGAAGCATGAGGCGCACTGAGCCATGGGCATTAGATGCTTAGACATGTGATGTCGGAAGATTGACTCTAGTGCAAGTGGGAGATCTGGGAATATGCCCTAGAGGCAATCATGTATGATGAGATTTCCCATTGTATTCATAAAGTTATTAAGTAGTCCTTGTATAAACATCCGATGTGTATCATTGAATATGTGATTCGGTTGTGGAACTATGCATTCATGTTGTTTGTACTAAATATCCTTGGTCATTGAGGTTGTCTTGGACACACAACTTAGACCAATGTGAAAGTTGGCTTGATGACTCGGTTCCACTTGTCATGGGCATGGAGATGCTATTCCAACTTACAGACTAGGCTAAAGAGTTTAGCGAGTCGGATTGACCCATATTGAGGTACAACTAAGTTGTCATTTGTATATCTCAATCAATGTAATCCTTAGACTGAGGTTGTTGCATAGTCCGAGTTGAGGATCACCGACTTAGGTTACAAACGCTGATCCGTGAATCGGGCGCTTATAAAGGTGGTTCGACCGGGAATCAAGCTGCGTGATGTGAATAACCAAGATGGGATTTTGCCCTCCACCGGAGAGATATTCTGGGCCCTCTCGTGAGATATGAT
Organism: Avena longiglumis; assembly: GCA_030063025.1. NCBI lineage: Eukaryota > Viridiplantae > Streptophyta > Magnoliopsida > Poales > Poaceae > Avena > Avena longiglumis. The sequence goes on along the minus strand of CP125978.1, from coordinate 505,419,994 downwards.
TCGAAAGCATGGCCATGCACGACTCGGTTAAGTGTTAACGAGGCGATCGACTAAGAGTTAGTCGGGTGAATCACTTATCTCGGATCGAGAAGAGAGTCGACTATTTAAGGGATGACATATATTCGCCTATAGTCGACAAGGTATATCGTGAGGCAAAAGGGACTGACGTAAGTCGCATTGGAAAGGCAAGTCGTCATGACTCTTTGGTACTTGGGAGTCGGACGCTCGCTAGGAGCCACTACCATCGATCGATTGTGAGTCGGACTCCAATCGTGTCCAAGTAGCCATGAGCCCTTGGGTCACACACTTAAGAGCGGGAGCAAGTTCGGATTGATCCGAATCATAATCTGGTGGGTTGGACCTAAACCAGATTAGGACTAAGTTAGTGAGTTGGACTCACGGTGACTAGTGTTATATGGGCTTTAGTGAATGGGTCGCGCAAGCGAGCCCACTCACTCCCTATATATAGTGGAGCACAAGAACCCGAAAGGTTAATCGTTGTTCGTTAGGTCATTCCATGTCGGAAACCCTAGCTCCAAAGAGTCCAGCCACCGTAATTTAACCTAGCGATTCCACGGTGCTCCTCCTTATGCGTGGATACCAGAGGTGTTGTGCGATCGCACCAGGACGATCGGATCGTGAGGATCTGATCGCATCAATCGACGCGCTTCATCAGTAATCCGCAACCGCGCGTCTAGTGGTAAACCTCGTGGCCTTCTACCTCAGCTAGATCTTGGGATCACCACGTTAGAGGAAAATTTTATTTTATCTCCGCGTGGCCCAACACGAAAGGCCGTTGAGTGCAAATGGATTTTCAAGAAGAAAACGGACGCGGATGGTAATGTTACCGTCTATAAAGCACGGCTTGTCGCAAAAGGTTTTCGACAAGTTCAAGGTGTTGACTACGATGAGACTTTCTCTCCCGTAGCGATGTTTAAGTCCATTCGGATTTTATTAGCAATTGTTGCGTTTCATGATTATGAAATATGGCAGATGGATGTCAAGACCACTTTCCTCAATGGCAATATTGATGAAGAGTTGTATATGATGCAACCCGAAGGTTTTGTCGATCCTAAGGATGCTAGTAAAGTATGCAAACTTCAGCGTTCCATTTATGGACTGAAGCAAGCATCTCGGAGTTGGAACCTTCGTTTTGATCAAGTGATCAAGAGCTTTGGATTTGTTCCAAATTGCTACGAAGCTTGCATCTACAAGAAAGTGAGTGGGAGCTCGGTGACGTTTCTGGTACTATATGTGGATGGCATATTGATTATTGTAAATGACATCAACATGCTTAACGATGTGAAGAGTTATTTGAACAAGTGTTTTTCAATGAAAGACCTAGGTGAAGCTGCTTATATATTGGGCATCAAGATCTATAGAGATAGACAAAGGCTTTGATAGCTTTAAGCCGAGTACATACCTAGACAAAGTTCAAAAGGTTCGAATGGATAAGGCAAAGAAAGGTTCAAGGCCTATGTTGTCGTAAGATATTGAGCAAGGCTCGGTGTCCAGCTACGAAATGATAAGGAAGCTATGAGCAAAGTGCCTTATGCCTCGGCCATAGGTTCCATCATGTATGACATGTCGTGTACTAGACCGGATGTGTCCAATGCTCTTAGTTTGACGAGATATCAAAGTGATCCAGAGTGGAACATTTGGACAGCCGTGAAGAACATCCTAAAGTACCTAAATAGAACTAAAGAAATGTTCTTAGTCTATGGGGTGATGAACAGCTTGTCGAAAAGGTTACGTCGACGCTAGTTTATAATCGACAAGGATGATTCTAAATCTCGTGATACGTGTATATTTTGAATGGAGGAGCTGTGAGTTGGAGAAGCTGCAAGCAAAGCGTGATCGCGGATCTACTGAGAAGCGGAATACATGGCTGCCGCAGGGCGTCAAGTGAAGGAGTTTGGATCAGAAACTTCATCACTGAGCTTGGCGTGGTTCTAAGTGCATTGGACCCACTGGAGATATTGTGTGACAAAACTGGCGCCATAGCACTCGCTAAGGAACCAAGATATCATCCAAAGACCAAGCATATCAACCGCAAGTTTCATATAATCCGAGATTATATAGCAGATGGAGATCTGAAGATTAGCAAAGTACATACGTATCTGAATGTCGCAGATCCACTGACTAAACCTCTTCCACGTGTAAAACATGATCAACACCTCAGTGCCATGGGTGTGAGATTGTTGCCATATGTAAACTAGATTATTGACTCTAGTGCAAGTGGGAGACTGTTGGAATTATGTCCTAGAGGCAATAATAAAGATGTTATTATTATAATTCTTGTTCATGATAAAGTTTATGTTCCATGCTAGAATTGTATTAAGCGGAAACTTTAATACTTGTGTGGTTTGTAAACAACACCGTGTCCCTAGTACGCCTCTATGGACTAGCTCATTGATCAATGATGGTTAAGGTTTCCTAACCATAGACATGAGTTGTCAATTGATAATGAGATCATATCATTGGGAGAATGATATGATGGATGACCAAACTAAGCGAAGCAATTAGATCGTTTCATCGTGTTCATCTTTGCGAAGCTTTTCCTATGTCAAATATTGTATTCCTTAGACCATGAGATAATGCAACCTGGTATCGGAGGAAAGCTTTGAGGTCATCAAACGTCATCCTATGAGAGGGTGATCATAAAGGTGTCTCTCGTGATCGGAAAGTATCTCATTGGGTTGTATGTATCGAGATGGAATTTGTCCTCCCAAGTCGGAGAGATATACTGGGCCCACTTTAATCGATATCAACACCGCTTGCAAGCATGTGGTTAAGGAGTTAATCACAAAGTGATATCGGATTGAACGAGTAAAGTACTAACGTGAACGAGATTGAACTAGGTATGACGATACCGACGATCGAATCTCGGGCAAGTAAAATATCGCGAGACGAAGGAATATATATATGGGATTGATTGAATCTGGCATCGTGGTTCATCCGATATGATCATCGATGAATGTGTGGGAGTCAATATGGGTGCCTGACCCAGCTGATTATTGATAGAAGATCATGTACGCATATTCTCGAACCCGAGGTCACACACTTAACGTGTCTCGACGCTAGGATAGATTGGATAATTGGTTTATGAATTTTGTTCGAGTCTCGGATGGGATCCGGATATCACGAGAGGTTCGGAATGGTCCGAGAATAAGATTCATATAAGGCAAAGCGCGGTTTTGGAGTTGAATTGTTCGAGTTAATCGGTATTGTCTGGAAGCTTCTAGAACCTTCGGAAGGGGACCAACGTGGCCCCACCTTCCGGGAGGGGCATGGGCCTATGAGGGAGTGTCCTGGCGCTTTGGGCACAAGGCCCCATAGGGCCCAGCCGATTCTAGAGAGATTTGACTGCTTAAATCTCGGATAGAATTTCTAGAAGAGGAGAGTTTAAATCGTTTAAACTAGAGATAGGATTTCTAGATAAGGGAGAGTTTAAATTGTTTAAACTAGAGATAGGCTTGGAGGAGGGTTAGGCTGGCCGCCCCTCTATATATAGAGGGTGCCTCCCCGAGACACACCTTCCTCCAAGCCCTAGACAGCCTTGCTACCTTCCTCTCTCCCTCCCGATTGTTGTAGTGGCGAAGCCTGCAGCAGAAATTCTCCACCATATACACCACGCCGTCGTGTTCTAGATCCAATCTATCTCTCCACCATACTCGCTGGTCCAAGGAAGGAGGAGACGTCGAGGTGCTGCACGTGTGCATCTCACGGAGGCACCGCCACTTGTGGTGCTAGATCGAATCGGATCGCGAGGAGGAGAAGCGAGTACGACTACATCACCCACGTTCCAACGAACGTTCCGTTGTGCGAATCTTCAAGGGTATGAAGATCTAATCCAATCTCTCTCGTTGATTGCATCTCCTAGATTAGATCTTGGCTTTCCCTCTGTTCGCATCCGTAGAAAATTTTGATTTACCATGCCGCGAAACCCTTCAGGTACATGATCGGATGCTCATGATTTTTTACAAAAATCATTTTTAGGTTTAAAAATATGTTGTTTCATCATAGATCCACTTCAAGTTTAGTGAGTCTCAGCCCCGATCTAAGAATCTGCATGCCCGCCCTTCGACAAAGTTTAACGATAGTTTAAAATGGGCAACATAAATTCAAAAATGATCCAAACAACGTGAAACATTCGCATGGTGTCATATTATGTGACATAGTTAGAAGGAAAAATATCAAACTTTGTATATTGATTATATCTCAAAAAAAAACTTCACAAAATGATCTATCTCGTTCGAGGTTTCTTGGCTTTCGGATCAAATGACCAATGTTATGGCTAAAATGAAGGAATAGTTTGTGATAATGTGTCCATATTATGCATAAGTGTGCATCATGGGATGTTAAACAATGTTTCAGGAGGAAGTTTTCCTTTTCGTCGCACCAAAAAGCCGTTTTCCAGTTTCCGAGTGCAAAAAACGGACGGTTTTGTGAAGCAGCCACCAAATGGCTAATTAAAAATACTACCGTCAGATTTTTCAAAAATACTAGACCACCTTACATGGATAATGTCATAACAGGGGATCTCAAACATTTTCGTCTATCCCTGATGAAAAAGACAAATTTCTACCGAATCGGTAGGAAGTGGGTCAGATATGAACAACAGATACATGATCGGATGCTCATGATTTAAAAAAAATCATTTTTAGGTTTAAAATATTTTGTTTAATCATAGATCCACTTCAATTTTAGCGAGTCTTAGCCCCGAGCTAAGAATCTTTATGCGTGCCGTTTTAAACGGGCAAATGAAATTATGATAAGAATCACGACATAGTTTGTGATAAGTTGATATTGATATCATATTTGGATTCCTCTCATTTTTCTAATCAATTTAGACATATTATTTGCCGAATTCCGATTTACAGATTTAAAGATATTAATTATTCTATATTGAATAAAAAATACAAAAAAATCATTATATTTTTATTTGTATTCAATAATATTTTTACTTATTCATTGTTGTTTACTTAAATAATTGCTTGTAATTTCAAAAAATACAATCATGTGAAATGATGATATAAGAGTTAATAGGAATGATATCATAGTATTGACAACAATGTGTAAATTGCTTTGCGGGAAGAGATTCTGAAGGAACGAGGAAGTTAAGTGTGCTAAAGCTGGAGTAGTGCTAGGATGAGTGATCAAACGGAAACTTTGACTAAGACTGCAATTTAATCGATTATTAACTATAAATAGTGTTAAAATGATTAAAGCGAGAGATTAAGGAGTAAAACAATTCAAAGATTTAAAAAAAATTATTTTAGGCTATGCCGACGGCCTGACCGTCGGCGTAGCTCCATTCCTGTGTCGGCGGCCTGACCGTCGGCGTAGCTCCAGGCTGGACCGTTATCGAAAACGGCCGTTGACTGACACGTGGGGCCCGTTAGAAGACGCTATGCCGAGGGGGGCTGTGCCGACGAGGACGTACGCCGACGGACACCGTCGGCACAGCCTGTGCCGACGGCAATTTGGTGTTGTGCCGACGACTGCTGGCCGTCGGCGTAGCAAATCTTTCCTGTAGTGAGAGATGGCGACATGATTGCTGCATGTGGTGGCATCTGAAGAAACATCGATGGTGGCTTACATGCAGCTGGTGGTCCGGAACTGTGTGCTGACCAGTGAGACACGTGCACTTAAATGGGGGTGCTTCTACAACAAGGCAAGGCTCATCCCTGATCCAAAAATGTAGGGTACATTTATTTTGCCGGCTTCAGATTTTGATGCACCTGACGTGTTTGTGGTATTGCATAAATAGAAATCTATTTTCATGCCAAGGGGATGGAAAGGTTGTTTCACGCATCACCTGTTTTCTATCCATGTGAGGTGAATATATACTCTACATCATCACCCAGTTTTGGGTTCTTTCCTGTTCACTTATTCTGTTTGCAATCTTGAAGAAATATTATCACAAATAAATGATGAAGGGAAATCAGAGATAGTACATGTTGTTGGATGATGCACTTACCAAGTTCTGTTGTTTAGTCACAGTTAAAACCTTGGTTATTTCATCCATGCAAATAATTTCCTTTCTTGCATCTACAATTTTAGAAAAATAGATGTATGATGTATGTTTAACAGGTCGTATCCTGTGACATAGGTTTATAGCTAGAAAATGAACAAGTGGGTAATCTAGCGAGATACTTAGGTCTCTCTAAAGCTGCAAATGCATAAAGGAGTAAGTCCATTCTTCACTAAATGAACATACATTAGGAAAAAGTATCTGCTTGATCGATTAAAGAGGTAAAAATTATAATACATGGGGATATCAATTCTGAGAAAGTGGCTTTAGGACTAAGAAAATATGAAGTGCATTCTACATACATAAATATTTCCTAGACGAATGCAGTTGACATTTCTATCATTTCTTTCATATGTCCGGAGTCGAGAGGCCAACTCCTTTTCTTTCTAATTTCTGAAATGGATCTATTGATTCGTGGATTTTGGATCCTTTGTTTACTTGGAGATTTTGTCTCCAAAGGCATCCGATGTATGTGTTTCTCTGTTTCTTCTTTTCCTATGTTTCCTCTTCTTTTCCTATGATTTGTGTGTCCGTCATATTTGTCAGAGGTGGACAGTTCGTAGCTGACTATTGCGATGCCAAATTTACTGTAGCTGCTTGACAAAATCCAAATTTAGAGCCTGACAAAAATTGAGCAAGCTGGAGACGCAATAAGACGCTCTCCATCATCGACAATGATGTCAGCATAAGTCATTGTGAAGTTAGGTGCATCTCGTTGCATTGCTTTGCTTTAGTCTTTACTGGATTATTATAAATTGTTTTGTTCCATGGATGCTGAATCTCTGAATTACTGACAGGAAACCTCTGAAGTCTATGATAATCTGACCTAGTGCTGGTGCACACCCTCTATAACTAGGTCTCTTTGAATTGATCTGTGATTTGTTCGCGCTAGCTCCCGATTTCCCGTATGGTTCCTCTGCGAATTCTGAACTTGTACCTCTGTTGCTCCTAAGTTTGTGCAGGCGACGATTAGGATCGATTTCCTCTCCAAGACGATGTACCTCGAGGACCGCACTATGCGTCTATAGCTGTGGTATCCCAAAACCTTCGTTGCGCCAGCCACGTCCTGTTTTTGCTAAACTTTAGGTCTGCGATAGTTGAGCTAGCTGATCTTGCTTGTGAAATTCAGTTGTTGCACATATCCAACTATTTATATTCTGAATTCTGATTTTTTTGCTACACCACGTCATAGTTACTATCTCAGATATTTTTTTATATCACTAGAATGACCGCTAAAACATTTGTCTCACCTCTACATTCTTTCTATGTAGGTTCTGTAAAAATAAGCTAGCTGATCTTGCTTATGAAAATTCAATTGCTGCACATGTACAACTTGTTCTTTTCTGAAATTGAGCAACGATGCTCCTCATCACAATTACAATCTCAGCTTCTTTTCTTACATATTGTTTTGAACATTAGTGTGATCTCCAACACATTTGTCTAACCACTACATTTTTTATTCACCTTTTTAAGGGGGTGTTTGTTTGGGCTTTTGATGTCTACGCACTTCTATTCTTGTAGACAGTTGTTGGGCCTCCAAGTAAAGAGGTTTGTAGAACAACAGCAAATTTCCCTTAAGTGGATTACCCAAGGTTTATCGAACTCAGGGAGGAAGTGGTCAAAGGTATCCCTCTCAAGCAACCTGCAATTAAGATATAAGAAGTCTCCTGTGTCCTCAACACACCCAATATAGGTGTATTAGTTTGGCGAAGAGATAGTGAAATACAAGTGGTAACGGTGCCAGAAAAGAGCTTGACGGTGAGGCACTAAAGGCAACAAGAAGAAAGCAAACAATCATGCAACAGATCTAGTAGCAAATGGTGTTTCAATGTTTAGAAACAAGTCCTAGGGATCATACTTTCACTAGTGAACACTCTCTTATATAAATATCTTCTCTTCATGGTACTACTCTTAACTACTCTCTGGTTGGACACTCTAATCCATGGTAGGACTATAACAGCACACCTCAAAGTCCGCCTTCCCCAATCTAGATAACCCCACACTGTCACCTTGAGCACTAGATGGTTTCAACAAACATCATAATTTCATAGAGACATCCAACTTCAAATATAACTCATAACAAATATTTAATCTATCCAAAGTGCCACACACAGTATGCACGCTGTCACTTCACACGCGTGGGGAAAAGCATAGATCTATTAAAGCACAAAGAGTATTTATGTAGACTCAAGCCTAAGTGCCACCATGGCATGCACCCTGTCACTTCCACACACACGGGGAGAGCAGAGATCTAATGAATCACTTAAGTAGCAAGGTAGATCTACTTGATTTCAAAGCTCATGACCACAAGATCATACATAGAGAGAGAGAGATGAACACATAGCTACCGGAAGAGCCCTTAGCCCCAAGGAAGAACTACTCCCTCCTCATCATGGGAATCAGCAATGGTGATGAAGATGGCGATAGAGATCGATGGAAATGGCTCCGGGGGCACTTCCCCGTCCCGGTAGGGTGCCGAGCAGACTTTACGTCCCGAATCTCCTTTCGGCGGTGGCGCTCTGAGAGGTTTTCGTGGATTTCTTCTGGATTGTTTAGGGTTTTTGGGTTGGAAGCTTCTTATAGGCGCAGGAATCAAGGTCGGTGGGGGTCCAGGGGGCCCACACCCCCTCCAGGCGCCTCTAGGGCTTGCCCGCGCCTAGGGGGGTTTGGCCACCCTGTGGCCCCCCTCCGGCTCTACTTCGTGGTTCCGTGTTTCTCCAGGAAAAATAATAACTTTGGCCTTTGTCTTGTCCAATTCCAAGAATATTGATTTTCTGCCTTTCTGGAACCAAAAATAGAAGAAAACAGGCAACTGGCACTGTGGCAACTTGTTAATAGGTTAGTTCTAGAAAAGATATAAAACACCTCAAAGTGTAGACAAATCAAAGCAAAGTAGATACAAAACAAGCATGGAGCATCAAAAATTATAGATACATTTCCGACGTATCAAGCATCCCCAAGCTTAACTCGTGCTCGTCCTCGAGTAGGTAAGTGATAAAAATAATAATTTTTGAGGTGACATGTACCATCAAAACAAAGATCAAACCATTTGCAAGCATTGAAAGTTGGGATCAAAGAACTCTAAACATGTGCATGAAAGATGGAGTTCTAACAATAGGACATAGTAACTATGCATGCAACATGAAAGGCTACAAACAAAGATCATGAATAACAATGCATTGAAAGATGTTTGTTTGTTTCACATACAGAAAACATAGCATAGTGGCATTCAGCTTGTATCTCATAGAGTAGCAAATAGATGCATAGGACATCTTCAAAGTTCACAGGGGTGACTAGAAACAAATAGCACAAGAAAAAGTAATATCACAATATGCATCAATCAATAAGTTTTGGGACACTGAACATTGAATGACAACTATGTTCTCTTAATGGTGCCTAAAGGTAGAAGGTGGATACTCAAATAATGGTGGGAGAAAATCCGTTTTGTAAAGGAAGTAGGGATTACAAGTTTCAAAAAGAGCTTCCAAAAATTATGGTACTAGTTAGATTTCAGCCCTCATTACCCCTATCATAAGCATCTTGAAGTGGTTAAGGTTAAAGTGGAAAAGTTGGAGTATATGCTTGACGAAGTATTAGCTGGCAATCTCATGCCCCTTGAATATGAGGGCCACACCTCATGCATACTCAACTTTGGGTCCAGGTAAGTTCTTGTCATTGTAAGTATTTGCATATCATTGAGAACCGCCAACGGGTACCCCTTGCACATGGTATAGGATCTTTCCCATAACCAAAATGACAAGGCAAGCAGACAATAAGCATCTCAGCAATATTTTTATTTACTATATGTATATCTTTTTATTGAGGATGCTTCATAGATAGCTCACTATGGTGATGCTGCAAGTTTCCACCATGATTAGGCATGGCTTAGGCTAGCGGCCTAGGCGTTTCTCTAACACAAAATACATACTCCATGGACTTACAAGTTCTCTGTTTATTTCACACCAGTGACATCCATAGACAAAAGAACATGATATCAACTGAGTTCAAAGTACAAGTGCAATGTTGAAAACGTTCCCCGTGACAGCACGGTTCTGCTAATTCCAACTTATAAGTGCAAGCATATACAACAAAGTTGTCACAATGGTTCAAGTTTATTAGGGGCAAAGAATATAAAGTGTGCCATCAAGTTCGTGAGGGCTTTAATCACTGAGTTTTCACATAACAAAATAGTTTTTAATTGGAAGGTAGTTGACAACAAGAATATACTTGGAATGGTGTAACACACCATGCATAGGAGTTTATAGTGGACACTTTGGAAAAACTTGGTTTCTTGGGAGTTGGAAGCATGAGTAGAACTTATTCATACAAGTGGAGGCTAGCAAAAGACTGGGAGCAACCAACTAAGAGAGCATAATGGCCATAATCATGCAGAGCAACAAAGCATACTAATCAAAGCAAAGAGTGGTACCACAAGTCAAGTACTAAATGATCATAGAGGCTAATGGTGACTTGTCATAGTCATAACATGGTGTAAGCATGTGCCAAGTCAACCCAAACAAAGCATCAAAAGAGAATACCACAATACTATGCTTTTTGTATGCTAAAACAACACATGATTCCTTCAAGGCACACTAAGCAATCCTAATTGTTTGGAACAAGTCATGTTACAACAATAATCACTAAGCATAAGGTCAAAACAACATCTAGCATGACATGATAAAGCCTAAGCCACAATCAATGCAAGGTCACTTTTGTACCACTAAAGCATGAAACTTTCTACTCCTTTCCAACACCAAGCAACTTATTTGAAACAACTCACAAAGATAATAATTAATAAAGATCAGTGAGCTTATCTCAAAAATCCATAAATAAGAACTAAAAAGTTCTAAGCTGAAAGCAGAAGAAAACTAAGGCTGAACACAGTGCTAGCAAAAGTGAACACTCACAAAACAATAAGAGTGAAAACTAGAGTGTTCTAGGTAATGGAAACAGAGTGTGTCTGTCTCCAAAATAAGTGTGGTGTAACCAACCAACTTACTCAATCAAACTAAGCAAATGAAAACCAAAAACGAAAACTAAGACGCTCCAAGAACAACACAACAATGCATGAAACAATAAAAACGAAGTATCTAGAAAGACCTGAGATTTTTATTGATGAAGAAGGGGATGCCTTGGGCATCCCCAAGCTTTGACGCTTGTACCTCTTGGATATTTCTTGGGGTGACACCGGGTTGGCATCCCCAAGCTTGAGCTTTTGTCCATTCTTCATCTCATTACACCATTCTCTCTCTACACCTGAAATTTTTCCTTCATACAAAACTCCACACAATTTTAATTAGCAACATTAGTGTATTCAAAAAATATTAGACCTCTGGCAAAGCTTTGGAACAACAAGAATTTTCACTAAAAACACAGCTACTGTAGTAACTCCTTCAAAAAGCTCAATTCACCTAAAGAGAACTCAAAAAGGAATCGATAAGAAGCAAATGGAAATAATGGCAGAAATCTGTAAAAACAGACCAGCAGGTAGAAACCGATTTATTCAAAAATCTTATATTGCTCAAATCAAAAAGTGTTGAATTAACGAAAGTTAGATAACATACTGGGGGATTTATTCGTAAATATTCAGCACAATCTGAGTTACATATATTCCTCACGAATTTTTATGGTGGAGGACAGAAATCTGTTTCGGGGCAGCAACTCCTCAAATCTTACTTTCCTATCATTAGAGGTCATTATTGGCACAAAAAGCAAACAAAAAGGATAAGGAGAGGTTATTACTGAAGTAATAACTTCCAAGACTCAAGAAAACTTTTGGGTTATCTCCCAACAAGTACTTTTCTTTAACGCCTTTAAGTTAGGCACAGAAAGTTTGAGAAGATGCTCTCATAAGAAATATGAATTGAAGCAAAAGAGAGCATCAAGAAGCAAATTCAAAACACATTTCAGTCTAACCCACTTCCTATGCATAGGAATCTTGTAAAGAAACAAGTCATGGAAGCACAAAGCACCAAGCATAGGAAAGCAAAACAAGTGCAACTTCAAGACTTTCAACATAAAGAGGGAAAACTTAATATTATTGAGATACATAAGACCATGTTTCCCTCTCTCATAATAGCTTTCAGTAGCAACATGAATAAAATTAACAATATAACTATCACATAAAACATTCTTATCATGAACCACATGCATAAAATGATGATTACTCTCCACATAAGAATAGTCATTCTTATTAATTGTAGTGGGAGCAAATTCAACAAAATAGCTATCATTATTATTCTCATCACCATAATCATCAAATATAGGAGGCATATTTTAATCACAATTAATTTTCTCCTCAATAGTAGGTGTACTAAAAATATCATATTCATCATTGTAATCATCATAAATTGAAGGTTTCGTATCATCATAAGTAATAGAATAGCTATCTTCTAAAGCTGGGGAACTAAAAACATCATATTCATAAAAACTAGCTTCCCCAAGCTTAGACGTTTCCATAGCATTAGCCAAAATTGTGTCCAAAGAATTCATACTAATAACATTGCTATTAGCATGCAAATAAAGATCCATAGGTTTTTTAATTTTCTCTTCAAACACTTCATGTCCTAACTCAAGATAAACACTATAAAGCTCTCTAATTTTATTGTTGTTTTCCATTAAGCCTAACTAGTGAAAACAAAAAACAAAAAGACAAAATTGCAGAATCTAAAGGAAATAACTTAGAGCACTCACACCGGAGGATGTGAGTACCTTTTACCTTACCTCCCCGGCAACAGCGCCAGAAAATAACTTGATGTCTACGTACTTCTATTCTTGTAGACAGTTGTTGGGCCTCCAAGTGCAGAGGTTTGTAGAACAACAACAAGTTTCCCTTAAGTAGATTACCCAAGGTTTATCTAACTCAGGGAGGAAGTGGTCAAAGGTATCCCTCTTAAGCAACCCTGCAATTAAGATACAAGAAGTCTCTTGTGTCCCCAACACACCCAATATAGGTGCACTAGTTCGGCGAAGAGATAGTGAAATACAAGTGGTAACGGTGCCAGAAAAGAGCTTGATGGTGAGGCAAAGATTAAAGGCAACAAGAAGGAAGCAAGCAAACATGCAACAGATCTAGTAGCAAATGGTGTTTCAATGTTTAGAAACAGGGCCTAGGGATCATACTTTCACTAGTGAACACTCTCTTATATAAATATCCTCTCTTCATGATACTACTCTTAACTACTCTCTTGTTGGACACTCTAATCCATGCTAGGGCTATAACAGCACACATCAAAGTCCGCCTTCTCCAATCTAGATAACCCCACACTGTCACCTTGAGCACTAGATGGTTCCAACAAACACCACAATTTCATAGAGACATCCAACTCCAAATATAACTCATAACAAATATTCAATCTAGCCAAAGTGCCACACACGGTATGCACGTTGTCATTTTCACACACGTGGGGAAAAGCATAGATCTATTAAAGCACAAAGAGTATTTATGTAGACTCAAGCCTAAGTGCCATCATGGCATGCACGCTGTCACTTTCACACACATGGGGAGAGCAGAGATATAATGAAGCACTTGAGTAGAAAGGTAGATCTACTTGATGACAAAGCTCATGACCACAAGATCATGCATAGAGAGAGAGATGAACACATAGCTATCGGTAGAGCCCTTAGCCCTGAGGAAGAACTACTCCCTCCTCATCATGGGAATCAACAATGGTGATGAAGATGGCGATGGAGATCGATGGAGATGGATCCGGGGGCACTTCCCCGTCCCGGCAGGGTGCCGGAACAGAGACTTTCTGTTCCCCGGATCTCCCTTTCGGTGGCGGCAGCGCTATAGAGGTTTTCATGGATTTCTTCTGGATTGTTTAGGGTTTTTGGGTCGGAAGCTTCTTATAGGCGCAGGAATCAAGGTCGGTGGGGGGTCCAGGAGGCCCACACCCCTTCCAGGCGCCTCTAGGGCTTGCCTGCGCCTAGGGGGTTTGGCCACTCTGTGGCCCCACTTCGGCTCTGCTTCGTTGTTCCGTGTTGCTCCGGAAAAAATAATAACTTTGGCTTTTGTCCTGTCCAATTCCGAGAATATTGATTTTCTACCTTTCTGGAACCAAAAATAGAAGAAAACAGGCAACTGGCACTGTGGCAACTTGTTAATAGGTTAGTTCCTGAAAAGATATAAAAACACCTCAAAGTATAGTCAAAGCAAAGCAAAGTAGATACAAAACAAGCATGGAGCATCAAAAATTATAGATATGTTTCCGATGTATCAGCTTTTGATGGCTTTCTGGTGGAAAAAGCTAGAAAACGAGCCAAACAGCATGGCTGCGCGTTGGCTTCGGCCGAAGTGCTTGCGCTGAACATGCCAACCCGGGAAAGCACCCCTGTAGGTGCTTCCCGCGGCGTTTTGCGGTCCATCGAATCGTTTTGTGCCTTTGGACATATCTTTCATCAAAATTATGACTGGATTGCCACCCACGAGGCGTACGCAGCCGATCCAACCCCATCGGTGCCAAGAAGAAAAAAATCCCCCCACCCCCGACCCAACCCGACCTCGTCCTGGGTTGGAGCTCCTCCCGCCGCCGGAGCTTCCTCCCGTCGCCAGAGCTCCTCCCGCCGCCGGAGCTTCCTCCCACCGCCTCCTCCCGCCGCCAGATTTCCTCCCCTGACCTCCTTCCCGGTCGCTTAACCTTCCGCTGTCGCCGAGCTACTCCCTCCCGTCGCCGAGCTACTCCCTCCTGCCGTCGGAGCTCCTCCCACCGCTAGAGCTTCCTCCCGCCGTAGGACCTTCCCCTCCGCCCGACCTCCTCTCCGCCGGAGCTTCCTCCCGTGCAAGATCGACAGGCTTCTCATCATAGGCAGAGGCGAGGCCACCTTTCGCTTGTCTCTTGTATGGCACTGCATACTGTCGTACTAGAGTTTGGTACTCCAAATATTGTCTGATATTGTGTGAGGTTGCATACTACTTGCTTGCTGGTAGATGTGATATCGTACTAGAGTTTGGTACTCCAAATATTGTCTGATATGGCACTCCATATTACTTGCTTGCTGGTAACGAACTCTATTTGTTTTCATTTTTGTACATATACTCATCATTATGAGCATGCTTAGTCTGTTCATTGTAAGGAGTATGTTACTAATGGATGCTTAGTAGTTCTTGCTTGTCTATGATTAGCTCCAGCTTGCTAATAGTTTATAGGATGTCATATGAATGTTTGCTTGCATTGTTTTATTCATATTTTGGTATGATATTGTGGTATCCTCCTCTGAAAGTTTCATGTGAATCGACTTGGCACATGCTCACACATGCATATGACTAAAACAATAGTCAGTAAGTCTCGATGATTTATTTTGCCTCAGAGTTCTTGTATCACTTTCATGCCATAATTAGTCTTGTTTGTTGCAAGCATGATTATGACAATTATTGCTCTCTCGTTTGTCGATCCCTCTCTATTGCTAGCCTTCACTTGCATTGAGTATGAGCTCTACATGTGCTTCCAACTCCCCAAAACCAATATTGCCACCGTGTCCACCATACCTACCTATTAGCATCATTTGCTATTTCAGTGCATATTTAATATCCCTTGTTTTCTTCCAAATAAAATGTTTGTCTGTTTTGAGAAAGTTAGTTAGTAAAGCTCTCACGAACTTGATGGCACACTTTATTCCTAGCACTTAATAATCCTGAACCATTGTGACTTGTCCATAAAAGTTATATGCTGAGTGTTAGCAGAACCATGCTGTCACGGGGAATGCTTTCAACACTTTTTGGATATCATATCCAGTTGATACTTTGCTCTTTTGTTTGCGGATGTCGACGGTGTGAAATAAAAGGGGAGCTTGTGAGTTCATGGAGTCTATACATTGTGTTAGAGAAACGTCTGGGCCGCTAGCCTAAGCCATGCCTAATCATGGTGGAAACTTGCAGCATCACCATAATGAGCATTCTGTGAAGCATCCTCAATAAAAAGCTATGCATATAGTAAATAAAAAGATCTCTGAGATGCTCATTGTCTGCTTGCCTTGTCATTTTGATCACGGGATAGCACCTATATCATGTGTAAGGGGTACCCCGTTGGTGGTTCTCTATGATATGCATGTATTTACAATGACAAGAACTTACAGGTAACCAAAGTTGAGTAGCATGCAGAGCGGCCCTCGTATTCAAGGGACTTGGGATTTTTAGTTTATGGTCTATCAAGTATATAACTCATATTGGACCTCACTTTCACCTTAACCACATAAAGATGCCTATGATAGGGGCAATGAGAGCTCAAAGCTAGTGAGTACCTTTCTTTTAGCATTAGGAAGCCTTTCAAACTTTTCAAAACCTTTTCACTCCCTTGTTGAGTCACCATTTATTCTATGAGAACCTTCTTGAGATCATAGTTGTCATTCTTGTGTTTGTCTCAAAACTTGATTAAATATGTCATGACTTTGATGCTTGTATCTCTGATATCTTTACTTCTAGTCTTCACTTGAACTTCAGAGGTGCCTTGGCATTTATATTGTGCTCTACAAACAAAGGCAAGCGAGATACCGCTCTATCATACCTTACTATGAGCATTGCAATGTTGCTTATGTTTATGTTCCATGCTACTTATTATTATTGAGTTGGTTTCTCTTCATAGCTTGCAATGACTATTGAGTAAACTTAGTTACATACTCTTTATTATGAATGGTTTAAGCATGTACTCCTGTGCTAAGAATATATACATCATATGAAGAAAATGTGTTCGTGAAAGTTTTTTATCGCACTCAGTTTTCAACTGAATTGCTTGAGGATAAGCAATAAGCTAAGCTTGGTGGGAGTTGATACGTCCAAAACGTATCTACTTTCCCGAACACTTTTGCTATTGTTTCTCCTCTAAACTTGTGTGATTTGGATACAACTAACACAGACTGACGCTGTTTTTAGCAGAATTACCTTGGTGTCTAGTTTTTGTGCAGAAAATCAACTATCAGGAAAAATCCCAGAAAATATGCCAAAAATTATATTTCGCCAGAAGATCCACAAAGCCAGAAGACGAAACGGAGTGGAGGCCTAGGGGCCCACACCCCTTCCAGGCGTGTGTGGGCCCTGCCCCGCGCCTAGGGGGTTCGGCCACCCTAGGCACCCCCTCGGGCTCCCTCTGCGCCTATAAGTTGCCCCTTGACCTAAAAACCGAGAGGGGTTCGACATTTTTCCAGAAAGAGTTCCGCTCCACCGCCACCATCAGAAACCAAGATTCGGATCCGGAAACTCCATTCTGGCACCCTGTCAGGACGGGGAATTTGGAGAGGTTCATCGCCATCGTCATCATCAATGCCTCTCCATCAAGCATCAAAGTTGCCCTCATCCATGAGTGAGTAATCCCCCGCTGTAGGGGATGGTAGGGATTGGATGAGTTCTATCATGTAATCGAATAAGATTGTTAGGACATAGTGCCTAGTATCTCTATTAGTGCTATTTGACTTTGTTGCAACTTGTTGTGCTTAATGCTTATCACTAGGGCCTGAGTGCCATGATCTCAGATCTGAACTTATTATTGAATCATTATGATAGTATTGTTTGTGATCTCATCTACAAGTTGTGTACACATATCATTGTCCGGATCCAAAGGCCCCGAAGTGACAGAAATTGGGACAACCGGAGAGGATGGCGGTGGTGTGAGGATCACATGTGTTCACGGAGTGTTAATGTTTTGCTGCGGTGCTCTATTAAAAGGAGAACCTTAATTGCCAGTAGTTCCCTAGAGGCCCCGCTACCACGGGCTGGCTGGATAGAAGATGTTGTGCAAGTTCTCATTGCAAGCACGTATGACTATATATGGAACACATGCCTATGATTGTTTAGTACTTGGATGTTTATTCTTATTTATCTGCAATGCCCTATATCTTGAAGTTACATGTTTAGACTCGTCCATGCAACGCCCGTCCATCCATCCCTATGCCTACCGCACTCGAATCCTACTATTATCGTTACTGTTACTACTGCTCCTGTTTTACTGCTGCTGTTGCTTTGTAGTTTCTACTGATAAACTTCTGTGAGCAAGAACTATTTCTAGGTGCAGTTGAATTGACAACTCAGTTGTTAAGGCTTGCAAGTATTCTTTGGCTCCCCTTGTGTCGAATCAATAAATTGGGTAATACTACCCGCGAAGACTGTTGCGATCCCCTATACTTGTGGGTCATCACACGATCGAAACGAAACATGACGAGAACACGATGCACGAACCTCGAGGATCCGGGGGTTATATATTACGAAGTTTCAAGACAAAAGGAAGGTGATGGTATGAAAACGAGACAGAGACGAAGCTCGGGGGGCTCACACCCCCTCTAGACGCGGCCAGCTAGGGCTCGCGCCTGGGGTGGGTGTGGCCACCCCGGCCTCCGCTTCCTCCTCTGTTTTGTCTCGTAACCTTCCTTATGTAATAAAAACATCAAAAATATAGAAAGATTGGGTTTTCACGAACCTTCTATTTTCACCACTTTTACCTATTCAAAGACGAACTCTGCAGATTTCTTTTCTCCTTCTCCTGGAAATTCCTTTCCTACAAGGTCTCACACAAATATCAATAGCAACATTAGTGTAAGCAAAAACAATAAACCTTTAGGTTCAACTTCAACCAAAATCCATCAAAACAAATGCTTCTGTAAGAAATGATAATAGAAATCTGTCAAAACAGACCAGCAGGTAAAGATTGATTTTTTCGAAAAACTTCTATTGCTCAAATAAAAAAGTGCAAAACTAATGAAAGTTGGGTAACAACTTGGAGAACAAGCACAGAAAAATACAGCTCCATCCGAAGTACTGATCTTCCTCACGAATTTTTACAATTCAGCACAAAAATCTGTCCCAGGACAGCCACTTTTCACAACTCCTCTACTTCTCAAAAGTAGTTGAACTTGACACAAAACCAAAAAAAAGGATAAGGAGCGGTTATTACTAAGGTAATAACTTCCAAGACTCGACAAAACTATTGGGTTATCTCCCAAGAAGTACTTTTCTTTAATGCCTTTAAGTTAGGCTTGAAAGTTTCAAAGATGCTCACAAGGGAGATATGTATTTGAAGTGAAAGAGAGCGTCAAGAAGCAAATAACAAACACATTTGAGTCTAACCCACTTCCTATGCATGGGGGTGTCATGAGAAAACAAATTGTTGAAACAAAAAGTCACTAGCATAGGAAGACAAAACAAATGCAACTTCAAAGCTTTCAACATAAAACGGGGAAACTTAACATTATTGAAATGCATAGAACCATGTTTCCCTCTCTCATAATAACTTTCAGTAGCACTTTCGATAAAGTTGACAATATAACTGTCACTGGCAACAACTTTATCATAAGAATGAGCATACATAATATCACCAAAAAGAGGTCCAAGGTCATAAACATGATCAATAGAAGCAAGTTGTTCCATCCTGAAATCTTCATTAGGCAAGCTATTTCCACAAGGAGCTTTAGCAAATTTGGAAAAGTTAATCTCATAAGAATCTCCATCAAACTTAGTCAAAACTTTTTCCTTTTTACAATCTATAATAGCTCCACAAGTGTTCAAGAAGGGTCTACAAAAAATGATAGGGCAAGTTTTTTTAGCTGCTGAATTAAGCACTAGAAAATCAGCAGGATAATTAATCTTACCACAAAGAACCTCCACGTCTCTTACAGTGCCAATGGGACAGACTATCTCTCTATTAGCAAGGTGAATAACCACATTAATGTCCTCAATCCCACAAGGACCAATTTCATGCATAATTCCCTGCAAAGCTCATAAGGAATATCACTAAAACTAGCACCAATATCACATAAACCATAGTAGCAATGATCACCAATTTTAACAGAAAGCATAGGAACACTAGCTTTTCTAGCTTTACTAGGATGAGATATAATATCAGAAGCGTCTTCACAGAAGACAATGTGCTCATTCTCTATATTTCTAGTGACAAGATCTTTCATAATAGCTACCACATGCTCAATATTTATTTGCTCATCGGGTTCCATGGTTTTCTTTGCACTTTTGCTAACCACATTAGCTATGATAGAATGTTCCTTTACCATAGCAGGAAAAGGAATTTTCTCAACATAAGATTCAGGCAAGATAGGATCAACGGTACAAACTTCTATGCTAGCAGGAACATGGGTAACAATGTCTTTATAAGGACCATGGTACTTGTCCCACTCTTTCTTGGGAATTTCAATGTAAGAGGAAAATGCCTTAAAACATTTCGCAAGAACTTGAGGATCAAGACCATACTCATTACTAATATCACGGAAGTCATCATTTCCCATAAAAATATCTTATGCATTCATAATCATAGTTTATACCTGACTTTGTTCCTTTGTCATTCTCCCAAAATTCAGTGTTCTCTTGAATACGGTCCAGGAGATCCCATTTAGCTTCTTCCTTCATATGTGTGAATGATCCAGCACAAGAAGCATCTAGTACATCTTTATCATGAAGAGAAAGCCTAGCATAAAAGTTACTGATAATAATATTGTTAGGGAGTTTATGAATAGGACCAGTGGTGGAGCCACACCCCTGGCAACAAGGGCAATGGCCCTGGGTGCAAACCTTGTTTTTACCTACATGTTAGGGAATTTTTTGATTTAACTTAGCAAATAACCTAAATTCAACACTAAATTCGAAATTGGCCCGGGGTTTGTATGGATTCTGGCTCCGCCCCTGAATAGGACATTTAAGCATTAGTAACTTCAATCTCCCCCAAGCTTGAGCTATACTCTCTCCATCACGAGTCCAAAAGTTATATATCAGATTTATATCCTTATGAATCTCACTGGGAGGATAGAATTTAGAATAAAAGAGAGATGTCATTTCCTCCCATTCCATGGATTGTCCATTCTTCAGCATCTTATACCATTATTCATCTCTCCCTTTCAAGGATATAGAGAGTAACTTCTTCTTCACCTGTTCAGTTGTGATACCTGCACACTTAAACAACCCGCATAATTCATGGATAAAAAGCAAGTGATCACCAGGATGAACAGTTCCATTCCCTAAATAATAATTATCCATAACACGATCAACAATACTTGTAGGTATCTAAAAGGATCTATCTCAACAGGTGGTGGTTCATCTACTACCCTAATAGTGGTAGTAGTTTTCCCAAACAGAAAACCAAGTGGGTTATCCATATTAGAAACAAAGTAACAAACAGAGACAAAAATAAATACTCATAGTAGAAGTTTCCTTTACCAGTTCCACTCTTCAATAGCGCTTCACTCCCCGGCAATGACGCCAATAGTCTTGATGACCCACAAGTATAGGGAGTGTATCGTAGTACTTTCGATAAATAGGAGTGTCAATCACAATGAGGAGCAGAAGGTGTTGACTAGTGGTATGGAGTAGGAAATCTCTATAAATACTAATGCAAGATCCCAATCGGGAAAGTTTCCCCTAAGAACTAATGCAAGATCCAACACAATTGTTATAGCGGGATGAAGTGGTGATGATGGTGCTGGTGGAGATGATGGTGTGGATGATGATGATCCCGATGAAGTCTATCTTGATGACGGTGTTGATGGCGACGATCTCCCCTCTCTGGGAAGGAATTACCCCGGTAGAAATCAATCTGCCAGAGAGCTCTTTCTCTCTCGGTGTTTTCCGCCCCGCAGAGACGGCGAAAATCTTTCTGTGGTCTCTCCCTTGGTATTAGGGTTCCGAGAGGAAGATATAGGCGAGAGAGCGGAGTCGGAGGCCGACCAGGTGGGCCACACCTTCCCTAGGCGCGGACTAGGGGGGCCCGTGCCTAGGAGGGTGTGGCCCCCTTGTGGCCCAGCTACGCCTCCCCTTATGGCTTCTTTCGTATTCCAGGGAAATATAATTTTCCAATATTTTTCTGGTATTTTTCTGATCTCCGCGAAATTGCATCAAAACACCTCTTTTTCCATCAGAAACCTGACTCCGGCAGTCCATCCTCCAAAAATCATCTAACATGAAAAAACAGAGAAAAAGACATAAATAACACCTCATAATAAGAAATATATCAATGAATAGAGGTAAATTATGATATAGAATGGTGATGCAAATTGGACGTATCAGTCAACGAGCCTTAAGTGTGTCATCCTACGATTCATGAACTAAGTGTACATGATCGAGACTCTCTCTGATCAATAATCATCAGCGAGATCTGGAGATCCATAACGACTCTCACTTACTCAACGATGAACTAGTGATCGTGTGAACCTTCTTGGTAGTAACTAATTCCTTTTGTCTCGCAATATTTTACTTATTCGTGATCCTATAAATTGGTATCATCAATACCTAGTCCGATCTCGTTACCGACAAGTACTCTTGCCTAGAGTATACATCTCCGTCATCGGAATGGACAAATCCCACTCTTGGTCCACGAGGCTCAACTAACACTTTCTAAGTACCCAATGTCATCTTTATAATCATGTTGTTACGGTGTGACGTTTGATGGAATCAATGATTGACGTGATCTCATGGTCTAAGGATTAGTGTTACTTCGTGTGAGATTGATATAGCAATATAAACTTTGATGACATGATTGTATTGCTATACCTAGTGTGGGTCTAAATTTCATCACATCATTCTGCAATGACATGATCTTGTCATTAACAACATCCAATGTTCATGATCAGAAACCCTTGATCATCTATTAATAAACAAGCTAGTGTAATGAGAGGCATTACTAGAAACCTTTTCTTTGTTTATTAAACACACATGTATTAACATTTCCGGTTAACACAACTGTAGCATGGGAAACAAACATCTATTATAAACTCGGAATAAGATAATAACCACTTATTATTGCCCCTTGGGCATATTCTTTTCCCCTAAACCCAGTCCACTATGGCCAAAATCTATCCTAGGTTGGTCTGCTCTTTCGATTGATGGCTCCTTCGGAGATGATGGAAGCATTGGTGCTGGTATGATTTTTCAAGATTCTAATGACACCGCTATCTTCTCGGCTTATCGCCACCTTTTCAATTGCAACAATGCACTGGATTCGGAAATCTCTGCGCCAATGAAAGGGCTAGCGTTGGTACATCAGACCGATTGTGTCTCCATTTTGTTAGCCTTGAAGGAAACCACACGTATTCGGATCAACATATGCCCATGCCCATTTGATTAAAGAGAACAAACGCCTGATCAGTATTAGAGATTTCTCTATAGTTAAGGTCACTCGAGATTCAAATAGGTTAGCACATAGTCTAGCATTTTAGGTTAAAGTTGGAGGAAATACATCTTGTTGGGTAAGTTGTTTCACAGCTAGTGCTAGCTGACTGTAACCTATGATTCTTGAATAAAATCTCAGAGTGTTCCTCGAAAAAAAAGAAGGTGCACAAGTGTATAATTGGCCTTTTGGTACCAGCCATATAATCCAGGCCTGAAGACTCGCATACGAGAATCCCACGGCCCATCCATTCGTCGGGCAAGGCAAGGCCCCAAACCAACCCGCAAGCCACACACCACCACCTGCGCCACACCATCACCGCTCCGACGCGAGCGAGTAGGGTTCTCTGTCCGCTTCCCCTCGCCGCCGCTGCTCCTGCTCGCGCGAGGTAGAGCTCAGCAAGCAGCCGCCGGAGGCGCGATGGCGGCGCTGGTGGCGACGAGCATGGGGGTGGTACGGGAGGTGCTGGGGGACTCCGTGGTCGACGAGGTCGACCAGCCAATCGTCGACTACATCGCCAACGTCCTCGCCGACCAGGACTTCGACTTCGGCCCCCCCGACGGCCACGGCATCTTCGACGCCCTGGGAGAACTCCTCATCGACGCTCGCTGCGTCTACGACCAGGAGCACTGCCTCGAGGTACTTGACTCACATCCCCCAAGCCCGCCGCCTCGAATCTGATCGCCGTCCCGCTTCCCCAATTTGGGTTAGAGCTTCGATTTGACGGTGCTGGGTTACGGTGCTCTAGGTTAGAAGATTCGGGCAGCTGCGTCTTACTCCTCGTCGTTCCATTTGTGCAATCGCTGTGCTGGCCATGCTATTTGGTTGAAGTCTCGAAAGCCTGAAAAACCTAGTTTAGTGCTCACAACACAGTAACAGGATTTAGTAATCATCAAATTGTAACTGTAGTCTAGCTCTCAACCAGTTCCTGATGTGGTTTGTTGTAATGATTTAGCTGCTAGTCACTTACCAGTATGACATGGGTGCCATCCACCTTACCCCATTAAACATTCGTTGATAACATTGGCATGGGTACCGTTCTGGGTTCAGAGGTGGAATCGCTAGAGGAATTGCTTAATTTTGACTCTGCATGGCTTTGATCCCCTTTTGTTTCCTTTTCACTATAGGTCTGTGCTAAGCTTTGTGAGAAATTGGGAAGTCATGGCATCGTAAAGCCTAAGCAAGCTGTGCGGAGCCTTGCTGCGCCTTTGCGAATGAATGCGGGGATGGAGGAGGTGAAAGCTCCGAAGAAGACAGAATATATTTTCGATGCGCCCCCACTATCCGCACGTGACAAAGCCAAGATTGAACGGAACAAGAGGAAAGAAGATAGGCAAAGAGAGGTAAGCTGTTCACTCCTAGATTGCCTGGTGACAATATTCCTGTCTTTCACGAATATGTTTCTAGCGGTTGAATTGTTGTGCTCAGCACATTTCCCCCCTTCGACAAAACTTTGTATTTGTATGAAGTTAAAAACGCCTTCCCTCCTCATCAAACTTGATCCATAAGGTATAACATGTTGCTTGTTGGTGCAGGCCCAGTACGAAATGCATGTTGCTGAAATGGAGGCGCTCAGGGCTGGAATGCCTCCAGTTTATGTAAATCACAGTAATGTTGGTGGGTCAACCATTAGGGATATCCATATGGAGAATTTCAGTGTTACTGTTGGTGGTCGTGATCTTATTCAAGATCAGACTCTAACACTTGCTTTTGGAAGGCACTATGGTGAGTTACAACTTCGATTTCTACATGTATAAAACTCTTCCACCTATTGAGGATGCTCTCGATGGTAGAGATTGTGGATGGCCATGTCCCACCTGCTCAGGATAATATCATTTAGTGATGCAAGTGGTTCACCATCAGGGTACACTTTACCCTCTTTAGTTCAAAAAAATGAACTAACTTTTCCAAAATGATGATGTCGTTGCAAAAGTTAGTTTGTTGAACTAAATAGGGTAGAAGGTACCCTAATATTGACCCACTTGCATATCTAATCTCACTACTTCTGTTGATGGAAAACTATGTGATGTGTAGTAGCTCTCTTGGAATAGCCTTCGAACAAGGAAACACAGATTTTGAAGTACTCCCTCCGACCCAAATTTGACTCAACTAATATGGGTCGGAGGGAGTATCAATTCTTGAGAGAGCATCCAAGCACCTCCACTCAGTGAAATTCACTGTATCAGTAACTATTCCTTTTTTTGTTCAACGATTTAGTTTATTTGCATATTCAGGTCTTATTGGAAGAAATGGTACTGGAAAGACATCTCTTCTCAGAGCTATGGCACAACATGCAATTGATGGAATTCCTAAGAATTGCCAAATATTGCACGTTGAGCAAGAGGTCACGGGTGATGACACAACAGCTTTGCAGTGTGTGCTGAATGCCGATGTTGAACGGGTTCAACTTATGCAAGAAGAGGCCCGTTTGGGTCAACAGCTGGTTAAGTACTGCTGAATTAGCTTTCTACATGCTTTTCTTGGTTGATGTGTTCTTTTCTCTTGGTAACTTTCCCCTTCATTTTGAGTTTTTTATATTTTCTTATACTCAGCTACTTTTATGCAGAAAGATCTGGAGTATGAGACAGAGTCCAACCAGAGCCTAGACAAGAGCAAGGATGGTCTTGAGAAAGATGCTATCGGCAAGAGGCTTGAGGAGATATATAAGCGACTTGAGTACATTGATGCAGATGCAGCAGAGGCTCGTGCGGCATCAATTCTGGCGGTATGTTTCTTTGTTGACATCCAGTTTGTGGTGATTTTTTTTGTCTCATTTGCACAACTTAGTATCATTTGTATACTGTTTCTGCCATTTCTATTGCAGTAGCTAGTATAGTTAACTTAATTTAAACATGTATAGTTCTCACATACTAACATCGAACTGTTCTGATTGGTTGGAATCTTTTTACAGGGTCTTAGTTTCACTCCAGAAATGCAACTTAAAAATACAAAAGCATTTTCTGGTGGATGGCGCATGAGGATAGCGCTAGCACGTGCTCTATTCATTGAGCCAGATTTACTGCTGCTTGATGAACCAACAGTGAGTTTAGAATATGTCGTTGCCTCTCTTCTCTTGCTGCCACATGCTAACAACCTATCACTTTGCAGAACCATCTTGATCTCCATGCCGTGTTATGGTTAGAAACATATCTCCTGAAGTGGCCAAAGACATTCATTGTTGTGTCACATGCTAGAGAGTTCCTGAATACGGTATGACCACATAGTATCGTTATGCAGGAGCTAATATTGTCATAATTTGTCAACTCATATGTAGTATATTTGCATGTGCACCGTTTTATCTTGGTTTTCTTGTTAATAACTGAATAACTGAAGGAAATAACTTTTAGGTTGTCACCGACATTCTTCATCTACATGGGAAAAAACTGCATGCTTACAAAGGTGACTACGACACATTTGAGAGGACAAGGGAGGAGCACCTTAAGAATCAAATGAAAGCCTTTGAAACAAATGAGAAGGCCAGAGGGCATATGCAGGTTGGTCTCTGCATTTAGCGGGTATCATTAGTCCCTGAAGTCTGTTACAGTAATAACCATTTTTAATGAAACTTGTGATTCTGTGGAAAAAAGGTGAGTTGAGAAAACAGATGACTTCCCTAGTGCAATATGGCTCTTTAATCTACTATACTAATCTGTTTAGCATATAAGCCCATCTGATGCTGAACATCTCATCTCTTTCCCTTAACATAAAAATGCTATTTAAATAATTCAGTACTGTATAGCTTTATTAGCTTGAAATGGCCATACCAGTAGAGCTTGTGCAAGTCTGGCCGTGTTCTGCTTGCATTGTTTAAGCTTGAGCACGGTACCAAATTAAGATTTGAACTATCTGATTTTTGCTCAAAGGTGGAAGCAAAATTTCAGTACCTTGGAAACATCAACATATTCTGTACAGCTAGATATTTTTGGGAAGGTCGAGGATGATGTTTGTTGAACTGTTCTATGTAGGCATTCATTGACAAGTTCCGGTACAATGCAAAGAGAGCATCACTTGTTCAATCGAGAATCAAGGTACATTTTATACTCCTGTTTCCATGACTTTCATCTAGAATTCTAGATATCCTTGGATTTCAACACATAACTTTGACTTTTATTTCATCATTTCACTAACAGATGATCTCCAAATAATATTTTTTGCATGTTCATGTCTATTCTGATGTTTGCCCTAATTTTTGTATCTGCATTATCCCAGGCATTGGAGCGAATGGAACATGTTGATGCAGTTGTTAGTGACCCTGAGTATGCGGCCTCCCTAAATCTTTTTATTTGGTCTTTTATCTACAGTTGACTTAGTACTTGCCCAAATAATCCTTTGCAGCTATAAATTCGAATTTCCAACCCCAGAGGACCGCCCTGGACCACCAATCATTAGCTTCAGGTTTATTGCTGACCCTTGTATTTCACCATTTATGGAAGCTTGTTCTGCTCTTTGAATACCTTTTGTTTGTAACCCACTCTACCATTTACTGTCAAGGCATGACAGTTAGTTGTATACATTCTCTTTGAGATATCTATGTCGAGTAGGCATGTGTTTGTGTTAATCTTGTCAGGTGAAATATAATACTTTTGATTTGTGCAGTGATGCATCATTTGGTTATCCTGGAGGTCCCATTTTGTTTAAAAACTTGAATTTTGGTATTGACCTCGACAGCCGTATAGCAAGTATGATATCTTTGTTCCGCTCATCTTTCGTTGACTAAACAATAATATCTAGCTTCTCCCGTGGTGGTTCTCCCATTTCTCTCACATTTTATTTATTGTTTCAGTGGTTGGTTCAAATGGCATTGGCAAGTCCACTATACTTAAGTTAATTTCTGGAGACCTGCAACCAACTTCGGGAACAGTGTTTCGCTCGCCCAAGGTGCTTTATTCTCTTACAGCTGTCATCTTGATGTTTTACCGCTATAACCTTACCCATATCAAGTTAATTAGTTCTGCATGATTTTACTGCTTTCTCGTGCGTCTTTTGCTTCCCATCATTTGTCAAGGTGTTGTGCTGTTTGTGCCAAACCATTGTGGAATAAAAAAGAACACTCTATACCATGTGCATGAGAACTTCACTTTTAGAATGCAACTACTTACTGTTATTTATTGCTTTGTTATTTCAACAGGTCAGGATGGCTGTATTCAGTCAACATCATGTTGATGGACTTGATTTAACGGTGAATCCCCTTTTGTACATGATGAGATGTTTTCCGGTAAGCTCAACCATCATTATATTTATTTGTGGGGATGAAATGCGAGCATGAAGTTCGCTTGGTGGGTAGTTAAGACATACATATTCTCATTCTCTGTTTAGTATTTCACTCAAATATAAATTTCAGCTCCAATATTGAAAAAGTGAGCCGGGCTGGAATGCAACTCAAATACGAATTTTAGCTCTAATATGGAAAAAAAATGCATTGTGCACTGTTTTGGTATTCAACTGAAATATACACTTTTCAGCTCTACTAGAAAAAAATTACTCCCTCTCTCCCGAATTAGTTTTCAGAGATTTGTTTAGATGCATACGGATCTAGACAAATCTGTGACATCTAATTCGGGATAGAGGGAGTATTATCCTATGTTTTATTAACTTAAATATAAATTTCAGCTCTTACATGTGAAAAATTTACTATGCTCTGCAGGGTGTACCTGAACAGAAACTGAGGTCACATTTGGGTTCCTTTGGTGTCTCAGGAAACCTTGCCCTCCAATCTATGTACACTTTATCAGGTAATATAACACAGCAGTTCATTAGATTGATTTAGCTGATAGTCAATTTGCAGGTACAACAATTCTAATCTTTCCTCTTCAAGTTGTGTTGTGTTCACCCAAGGGTTCATCGCTTGTATATTTTTAATTTTATTGATCCTAATCTAAGCATGCACCATTGCAGGTGGTCAGAAAAGTAGGGTTGCGTTTGCCAAAATCACCTTCAAGAAGCCACACATTATTCTCCTTGATGAGCCTTCTAACCATCTTGTAACCCCCGCTCGCTCCCTCTCCCACTTCGATCATTTGTACACGCAATGATGAGAAACCATGGTAACTGGCAAATTCTAACATGGTGAACTTGTCTCTGTCGCAGGACCTTGACGCGGTGGAGGCGCTGATCCAGGGTTTGCTCATATTCCAGGGAGGAGTGCTGATGGTAAGAACACATCCCCTCTGGGTTGCATGTCTTCTTTTTTGTGTTAAGGTTGCATCGTTCTAACCCTAACATTGTACTCTTACAGGTGAGTCACGATGAGCATCTGATCACGGGAAGCGTTGATGAGCTCTGGGCGGTGACGGATGGCAAGGTCGCTCCGTTCGAAGGCACGTTCAAGGATTACAAGAAGATGCTCACGGCATAAGCCTGAAAAAGGAATATGTGGCATGCAAGAGCTTGGAACCCAAGACCCACAGTAAAAAGACCAAAAGCTATATATGCATCATATGTACTCTGCCTATATAGTGGAACTGATGTATGTAACCACCGTCACCATATGCTTGTCACCTTCCTGAGCTTTGAGCAAAAAGACGTTACTAGAATTTTGGTTGTCCCAACAGATTTTGTATCAACGTACAGTTTGGGCACATCCTTCGGCGTACTTTGGAACTGCTCTCATGCTGCATTACAGGTTACAGCTCGTCTATTGCATTTATGCCTACTGTAGATCTGCTTGCTTATGTTTGAATATCTGGTGGTATGTGCCCTTTCTAGTCATTTATCAGGTACATGAGTGGTATTTTTCTGTTAATAGCTCTCGAGGAGAGCTGTTCCTTGCTGCCTGTATACGAGATATCAAGGATACATATAGTACACATTTCTGTCGGTCACGGCTTCCTCAGAATGTGGCATTGGCTGTTTGATTTGCTAAGCACCCATCAAATCCTTAGGGATCAGACATTGCAATTTTTCTTTCGGTCTCAACCATTGTTAGCTTCAATATGTGAAAGTAATTCCTCATGACTTATGCTTTTGAGTTGTGATGAGCGATCATTGAGGCGTGCTTCATTTTGTGGGTGGGTTATTGGAGAAGCCACCATAGAATATATCCATGAGCTTCTCAAGCACTTGTTCAAATTACTTTGTGATTGTTTGTCCCTCATTTGGTGCCCGGTGTCTTTGGAGCAAGATTGTTTTCCACATTGGGGTATTTGCAGCTTCGTTCCAAGGTTGCTAGGGATGTATGTGTGTCCGTGGTTCTGCAATCTAGTCGGATCGGAGAGGACTTGCGAGAGTGTTTTGATTGAGGCAATTCGTAAGCAACTTTGTGTAGTATGTTCCAGGAAGGATGATCACGGATAATATTTTGGTGGCTTATGAATGTGTCCACACTATCAAGAAGAAATCAGGCAAACAAGGTGTTTGTGCAGTCAAGTTTGATATGCACAAAGTGATAGAGTGGAGTGAAAGTTTTTGAAGGCTATGATGATGAGATTGGGATTTGATATTCGATGGGTTAATCTGATGATGGAATGCGTTACTTCGGTAAGGTACCGTGTTCGGTTTAACTCACATGAAACTGATCAATTTATTCCTACAAGGGGGCTTCGTCAGGGGGATCCTCTTTCCCCCTACCTGTTCTTGATATGTTCTAAAGGTTTATCGAGCTTATTATCTTATGCGGAGGAGGAGGGATCACTTCTAGGAATTAAGGTTTGTCGTGATGCTCCTGTGGTGTCCCATCTCCTTTTTGCTGACGACTCCCTAATTTTAATGAAGGCGGACGAGAGTAATGCAATGTGCCTAAAAGATATCCTGGAATTATATTGTGCCTCATTAGGACAAATGGTGAGTGTAGGTAAATCTAGTGTGTTTTTCAGCCTTAACACTAGAGTGGAAATGAGAGAGGAAATTTGTACCTTGCTTGATATCATGATAGAAGCTATTTCTGATAAATATTTGGGGCTGCCAACTATGGTTGGAGCGGGTAGAAGTGATTGTTTCAAATACTTGATCGAAAGGGTGTTGAAGATTATCATGGGTTGGAAGGAAAAAGTTTTGTCTATTGGTGGGAAGGAGGCTCTTCTAAAGGCAGTGGCTCAAGCTATAACAGTTTTTGCGATGTTTGTATTCAAAATTCCAAAAAACATTTGCAAAGGAATAATGGATGCAATATCACAATTCTGGTGGGGTGACGATGCTGACAATAAGAAGATGCATTGGTGCGCGTGGTGGAAGTTATGTATTCTGAAGAAGAGAGGAGGCCTTGGTTTCAAAGATTTATATAGTTTTAATTTGGCTATGTTGTCCAAGCAGGTATGGCATCTATCGAAATTCCGACTCTTTATGTGCACGTGTCCTCTGTGCAAAATACTATCTGGATGGAAAACTTCTGAAAGCAAAGATGAAGAGTGGTGCATCATTTACTTGGCAAAGTATATCAACATGTATTCAAACATTTGGAATAGAGGGTGTATATGGCGTGTTGGAGATGGATCTCAGATTAATATTTGGAATGATTCATGGATTCCAAATAGTCATGATGGCATGGTTATATCTAGGAGGGGAAATACTATTTTGTCAAGAGTGGAGGAGCTTATTAATCCAGTCACTGGACATTAGGATGAAGATTTGATAAGGGAAAATTTTCTGTCTATCAATGCTAATAGAATCCTTGCTATACCACTATCAACAAATGGCATGGAGGATTTTGTTGCATGGAGGTATACAAAGAACTCTCTCTTCTCAGTCCGATCAGCTTATCATGGCGAATGACTACACAGGTTTGGTAGAAAATAAAGAGATTTACATGCCCCAGGACAATCAATGGTAAATAAACTGTGGGATATGTTATGGAAAACATCGGTCTCGGCAAAGGTACAAATTTTTGGTTGGAAAACATTACATGGTATATTACCTTGCTATTCTGTCCTAGCTAATCGCCACATACCGGTTTCGAGCCAATGTCCGAGATGCAACACTTTCTGTGAGGACATAAGGCATACGGTTTTCACATGCAGCATGCTGCAGATATTTGGCAGAATCTTGGCTTGACATTGAAAATTGAAGAAGCTTTAGTGATGGATAGATCAGGAAGTGCGGTTCTTGAAGAGTTGATTATAAAGCAACATGAGGATGGCATGAGGGAGTTGATCTTGACAACGGCGTGGTATATCTAGTGGATGTGTCGACAAGTTGTTCATGGTGAGAATCTTCCGCCAAGTTCTATTGTTGCCATGTCAATTTAGGTTATTACGACAAATAACATCAGGGCTCTGAGGAAAAACTCGTTAAAGAAAAAGAGCACTTGGGTAAAGCCACAAGAAGGGAAAATGATGATTAATGTTGACGCTAGCTTTGACCCCGGAAAGGCTATCGGGTGGCCTCGGCACGGTGATCAGGGATGATGCGGGTCGATTCGTGGTGGCATGCAATGAAAATGTACAGTATGGTGTTGATGCTAATACGATGGAGGCTAAAGCTTTCTCGAAAGGCGTTGCGTTGGCAAACCAGTTAGGATGTTATAAGATTGTTATACAGTCTGATTGCTTGCAAGTCATTCAGGCGCTACAAAAAAGAGATTTCCCGTCTACTGCTGCTGTAGCTCTTTTCGACGATATCTATATTCAAGCATCTACTTTTTCGTTTTGTGCGTTTAGTCATTATAATAGGGAAGCAAACCGTGTTGCTGATTTGTTGTCGAGAGAGACGGAATCACTCCGGAATGTTTGGGTAGATGATTCGCCGAGCTTTTTAGTTTCTCTTTTGATTGACGATGTATCTACTATTTGATTAATATAGATTGCAGCGGGACGGAGTCCTAGCTGTTTCTCAAAAAAAAAAACTTTGTGTAGTATGTTGTGATGAGGACTCCCAAGTTTCAATTGATGAATAGTTATGGTGCTCCTTTTGTGTCAGCAATAGTTTAATTGTTTACTTACCATCCCATCTTTGATGGAATAAGGATGGACTGATGAAAGTAAAGTACTCCAAAAGTTGAACTTTTTTCTTCAATGAAGAAAAACATTACTAACTATATATGAATCCCAAAGCGTGCAACTAGTACATAATCTTTGAGGCTGTGGGAAATTAAAGTGAAGTTATATTCAGAGTGAAGAACCCCCGCAAAAAGAAAAATATTCAGAGTTGAAGCAAATCGATGAAAACATTGGATTGAAGATGCACTAAAAGTCTGAAAACAGTCTTGAACTTGAAACGTTGAAACAGATGGTATAATATAAGAGTCGTTGTACTAGAAGTGCACGTCGCATGCATTGGCATTGGCCATGCACGACACCAGCATTCCGTCGTCGTCGCCGACCCGTCCGGTGGCGGTGGTGGGGGACGGCATCCAGAACGTCACGTCGAACTCGTGGACCCCACGCCGCGCGTCTGCGACCATGCCACCCACCACGGACTCCGGCAAGCCACTCACGTTGCTCGTCGTCGACATCTCCATCACCAGCGTCTGCACCGTCGATGTCTCCCGCGGGACGGCGCAGGCCTCCCAGCTGCCGATACTCCCATGCGCGAGCTGGACTCCGTGGTAGGCCACCCCGACGGTCGTGTTCTGCTCGATGCACGCGCGGCGGCGCCACAGCCAGCTCCGAGACTGCACCCCGAGAGCCAGGGTGAAGCTCAGCGGCTGTCGGCCCGAGTAGTCGACGTCGAGGCCGGAGACGGAGACGACGGAGGCGTAGTACCGCGGTGGCGCCGGGTGCACGACAGAGATCACGAGCACGATAAGTAGGGCCACGACGGTTACAACGGCCACGGCCCCGACGAGCCTGCAAACGAGACTTCCGCCGCCCTGCGCCATTGGCTAGTTGCTGATTCTGGAGCTTGGCTTTCTTTCGGTTGTACTAGATTGCTTTGCGCTGCAAGAACGGATAGATCTCGATGGAAGAGCTGGCCTCGTGGATCGAGTCGTATATATGGATCCAGGATTCCCAAGAAAGCTTACCATATTTGGCTGAAATTCTCACAAGGAAACTGACGATTCCATATACGGTTTGATGATTCCATACGTGGAAGCTGACGTTTTTTATTTGGTCTCCTTTCATTTTATTATATTATAAAACGCTGCCAAGCTAATATATTTTCCTTCATGCTGGCCGATGCATGCCCACAAGGAAAGTTTATAGGTCGGTCGCGACTCGCGAGTTGGAATCAAATACTCCCTCCGACCTAGGATTGTGCAAAAGCGGTTTGAACGTTTTAGCCGGTTTTACCTAGTTTAAATTTTTGCACTAGTCTGGAGCTTCGGAATAGATATTCCAAGGGAAATGAACTATGCTTTCAGCTGCCGGTTTAGGCCGATTTCTTTTCAGCTTGTGGAGCAGATTCTAGGTCCAAAATCTCACAAGCCCAAAAAAAAGGGATCTAATTCTGGCCAGCTTTTTTCCACCGTGAATCTTTTCCCCTTCACAAACTAACAATCTGGTCTGGAGTCGATTCAAGGCTGATTCCCGGGATTCTCAGCTCGGAACCGAAAGGATACTCACACCTAGACATATCATTGGTTGTATTTACAGAGGAATGCCACCACAGAGGAATTGGAGAAAGAAAAAAAAGGATCGCTCCAAATCGACCAGGCCCTATCGCATCCTCGACCCGTCCGCATCGGGCTTCCCAGATCGAGAATGGCAGCTAGGGTTCTCTCCCAAGAAAGAAGAGGGCCTCGTGGATCGATCGAGTCGTATATATGGATCGATTCCCAAGAAAGCTTACCATATTTATTTGGCTGAAATTCTCACAAGGAAACTGACTATTCCATATACGGTTTGATGATTCCATACGTGGAAGCTAGCTGACGTTTTTTATAAAACGCTGCCAAGCTAATATATTTTCCTTCATATGATGGCCGATGCCCACAAGGAAAGTTTATAGGTCGGTGGCGACTCGCGAGTTGGAATCAAATACTAGTTTGGGGAGTTCGGGATATTTCCGCCCCATGTCCCAAAAATCTACAAGGAAAGTTTATAGGAGTTCTCCTCTGCTGACACGTGTCCTCCAAAAAGCTGTAAATCCTGCTTTTGCTATCAAATATTCGCTTTTGTTATAAATAGTCTCGATTTTGGTATATGTAGCAGAAAATGGTTCGGTTTAGAAAAAGAACAAACATACTAGATTTCACCGGAGAGTTCGCCGGCGATCTTGTACACTAGTGGAAAAAGGGACATCCGTTCGCGACCCCTCAGAGCATTAATCCCGGTTGCGCCACCAACCGGGACTAATCGCACGTCGATTCGGCTCGAAGGGCACGGTGCCGGGGCATGCGTCCCGGTAAGGGAATCGTCGGTTGGAGCCACCAACCGGGACTAAAGGTTTGGCCACAGCCACGTGGCGTGGCACACACTTTTAGTCCCGGTTGCTGGCTCCAACCGGGACGTATTCTCCCACCCTTTATAAATGCAACGCCCTAGCCCCCACTGCCTCCACTCTGTTTTTTCTCTTGGTGGAAGGTGTGAGGGGTGTGCTAGTTTTTTCTCTTGTATGCATGCATTGAAGGTGTTTGATGAAATGTTTGAGTGAATAATCCCATTGAATTTCTCATAGAACAAAAATATAGAAGGTGTCCGAGACGCACTTGAGCTTTCTCCTCTTTATTTCCCTCGATCGAGGTTAGCAATCTTATCTTTTCTAGGTCATTGATACAATTCATGTGTCGATGTGAATTGGTTATTTCACTATTTATGATGTCCTGTTTTTTAATAAACTTACTTATATGATGCAAATGAACGGTCAGGAATGGATGTACGGTGACCGGCGCGTAGCCGGGTATATGAAAGACGTGGATAAATTTATCGATGTGGCTATGGCAAACAAAGAGAATGGTTTTATACGTTGTCCATGTGTTCAATGTCGGAACAACAAGGAGTACTCTTCCTAAAAAATCATTCGCGGCCACCTGATTATGAAAGGTTTCATGCCCAACTATAATTGCTGGACCAAGCACGGGGAAAGAGGGGTTATGATGAAAGATGGTGAAGAAGAAGATGATGATAACAACTATCATCATTTGTTTTCTGAATACAGTGATACTGCAATGGAAGACAATGGAGAGGAAAGAGGTGAAGAACGGGCATCAGATGAGCCGGCTGATGAACTTGGTAGGGTCATTTCTGATGCAAAGTGAGACTGTGAAACATAAAATGAGAAGTTGAAGTTAGAGGGCATGTTAGAAGATCACAAGAAATTGTTGTACCCAAATTGTGAAGATGGCAGCACAAAGCTCGGTACCACACTGGAATTGTTGCGATGGAAGGCAGAGTGTGGTATAATTGACTCCTCATTTGAAAAGATGCTAAAAATAATGAAGCCGAAGTTTCCAAAACATAACGAACTTCCCGAGAGTACCTACGAAGCAAAGAAGACTCTCTGTCCTCTGGGATTAGATGTGCAAAAGATACATGCATGCATTAATGACTGCATCCTCTACCGCGGTAAGGAGTATGAGAATTTAGATAAATGCCCGGTATGCAATGCGTTATGGTATAAGATCGACGAGATGACCCCGGTGATGTTGAGGGAGAGCCCTCGGAAGAGGGTTCCCGCTAAGGTTATGTGGTATGCTCCTATAATACCAAGGTTGAAACGCATGTTCGAAACAAAGAGCATGCCGGTTGTTGCGATGGCACAAAGAAGACCGTAAGAAAGACGGGAAGTTGAGACACCTGCTGATGGGTCACGGTGGAGAAAAATCGAGAGACTTCCTGGACTTTGCGGTGTGACGAACGAACTTATGGTTTGGTCTAAGTACGGATGGCATGAATCCTTTTGGGGAGCAGAGCTTCCACAAAGACTGGCCCATGACTCTATGTATCTACAACCTGCCTCCTTGGTTGTGCATGAAGCGTAAGTTCATTATGATGCCAAGCTCATCCAAGGCCCAAGCAACCGGCAACGACATTGATGTGTACCTTAGGCCATTAGTTGAAGAACTCTTACGGTTGTGGGGCAAACCAGGTACGTGCGTGAGATGAGAACAAACAGAGCCATTTGATCTACGAGGGTTGTTATTCAGAACCATCAATGATTGGCTGCTCTTAGTAACCTTTCGTGATGCATAAACAAGGGATATAAGGCATGCACCCACTGTTTAGATAAGACCGAAGGTACATATTTGCATAAATGCAAGAAGGTTGTGTACTGCGAATCGACGATTCCTTCCGACCAATCATCCGGAAGAAAGAAAGGCAATCATTTCAAAGGTGAGGCAGATCACGGAAGAAGCTGAACTCCTACGGTGATGATGTATTTGGTATGGTCAAGGACATAGAGGTAATCTTTGGAAAGGGTCCCGGCGGTCAATCATCTCCGAACGACGTCGCTACAGGACACACACCCATGTGGAAGAAGAAATCTATATTTTGGGAGCTGCCATATTGGAAAGTCCTGCGTGTCCGCTCTTCAAACAACGTGATGCACGTGACGAAGAATCTCTGCGTGAACCTGCTAGGATTACTAGGCGTGTATGGGAAGACAAAAGATACACCTGAAGCACGGGAGGACCAACAAATTATGAAAGACCCAAAGAACATGCATACACATAACAAGACGGATAAAGGGCGTCACTTAAGTCGTGCCAGCTATGCTCTTACCAAAGCAGAGAAGGAATTTTTTTTGAAGTCCTTTACAGTATCAAGGTGCCGTCGGGCTTCTCATCTAATATAAAGGGGATAATAAATATGGCAGAGAAAAAGTTCCAAAACCTGAAGTCTCATGATCCACGTGATTATGACGCAGCTTGCTTCCGATTGCATTGAGGGGCTTCACCGAAAATGTTCGAGTACCCATTGTGAAGCTGTGTGCATTCCTCAATGCAATATCTCGAAGGTAATCAATCCAGATATTCTGCCAAGGTTACGTATGGATGTGGTACAATGTCTTGTTAGTTTTGAATTGGTGTTCCCACCATCCTTCTTCAATATTATGACGCATCTCCTGGTTCATCTAGTGGAAGAGATTGCCATTCTCGGTCCGGTATTTCTGCACAATATGTTCCCCTTTGATAGGTTCATGGGAGTCTTAAAGAAATATGTTCATAACCGTGCTAGACCAAAAGGAAGCATCTCCAAGGGATATGGAACAGAGGAGGTCATTGAGTTTTGTGTTGACTTTATTCCTGACCTTAAGCCGATTGGTGTTTCTGACTCACGGCATGAGAGAAGACTAAGTGGAAAAGGCACGCTGGGAAAGAAAACAATGATATGTAGGGACGGGGATTCTTTCACTAAAGCACACTACACAGTTCTACATAATTCCACCTTGGCGACTCAGATATCGAGGAACACAAGAATATTGTACGCTCCAAAAACCCGGGGAAGCCTGAATCATGGATTACAGATGAACACATGAAGTCTTTCGGTGGTTGAATGCGGACACATCTCTTGAATGACACCACTGTTGGAGATCAGCTATACTTGTTGGCCGCGTCACCATCTTCTACTGTATTGAATTTCGAAGGGTACGAAATAAATGGGAATACATTCTACACGATCGCCCAAGATAAAAAGAGCACCAAGCAAAATAGTGGTGTCCGTTTTGATGCAATAGACGAGAATGGACAAAAGGACACATATTATGGTTACATAGAGGAGATATGGGAACTAGACTATGGAGTCTCTTTTAAGGTCCCTTTGTTTACCGCAAATGGGTCAACCTGAATGGGGAAGGGGTAAAGATAGACCAGGTAATGGAATGACAACAATGGATCTCAACAATCTTGGTTATAGAGATGAACCATTCGTCCTAGCCAATGATGTGTCTGTGTTTCTATGTGAAGGACATGTCCTCCGCATCAAAAAAGAAAAAATATGCAAACGAATACATTATATGATGAGCCAAAGCGTCACATAGTTCTTTCAGTGGGAAAAGAAACATCATGGGAATCGAGGACAAGATGTACATGTCAAGATTATAATAAGTTTGATGAAATTCCGCCTTCACAAAGGAAAACTGACCCAAGCATTCCGTTAAGTAAAGAAGATGCTCCATGGTTACGTCTGAAGCGATCATAAGGAAGGACATATGCCAAGAAGTTCATGCTCATATTATGTAACTCTAGTTCATGTCTTTCGCGGTTTGTGGCTTGACCGAAGGATATCTTTCGCGGTTTGTGGCCTTTAGTCCCGGTTTTGTAGTCTCAGTTTTTAATATTAATAAATGTCTTGAGTGTTAGTCCCGTTTTGTGGCTGGACCGGGACTATGAAGAAGTTGTCCCGATTCATACTTACCATTAAGATCTGATCTCCAAACGCGCGCAGTCACATATTAGGGAGTGCCTCTATGACTAGTTTCTTGGAGATGCCGGAGGACTGGGATCCGGCGGCATGTCCCTGAAACTGGTCGTAGTGGTGTCCCTGCTCTCGAAAACCATCTTTAAGCTTGTAACTTCTCTAACTAGATCAATACGCCTCGGAGCTAACTAATTTCACATATTAGGGAGTGCCTCTATGACCAGTTTCTCGGATATGCCGGAGGACTGGGCTCCGTCGGCATCTCCCTGAAACTGGCCGCAGTGGTGTCCCAGCTCTCGAAAACCATCTTGCAGCTTGTAACTTCTCTAACTAGATCAATACGCCTCGGAGCTAACTAATTTCACATATTAGAGTGCCTCTATGACGATTTCTGAGATGCCGAGGACCTGGCTCGTAAGATCTCCTCGAAATCTGGCCACAGTGGTGTCCGTGCTCTAGAAAACCATCTTGGAGCTTGTAACTTCTCTAACTAGATCAATACGCCTCGGAGCTAACTAATTTCACATATTAGGGAGTGCCTCTATGACCAGTTTCTCGGAGATGCCGGAGGACTGGGCTCCGTCGGCATCTCCTTGAAACTGGCCGCAGTGGTGTCCCTCCTCTCGAGAACCATCTTGGAGATGCCTCAAACTGGCTAGAGGACTCGACTCGCAAGGATGCATATTTATAGTACAAGCAGATCGGCATAGTGTCGACACTTACGAAATAATGTCGACACTCACCCCTATCATTAGTGCTGACTCGTGTTTTGTCCCGGTTGGTGTCTCCAACCGGGACTACAGGTTGATCTTTAGTCCCGGTTGGTGACACCATCCGGGACAAGGTACACGCCGCACGACATAATGTCGACATAATGTTGTGCCCATATTATGCATGTGTCGCACGACATAATGTCGATTGCAGGACACCATCATTTTTGTCGCACGGAAAAGCCCTTTTCCATTTTCCGAGCGCAAAAACGGGTTGTTTTGAAGTAACCACCAAAATTCCGCTTTAATGCTACCGTCCCATTTTCCTAAAATACTAGACCACCTTACATGGACTATCTCCCAACAGGGACATCTCAAACCTTTGGCCCATCCTGTAAAAGGACAAATGTCTCATCCAGAATCGGGAAGTGGGTCCGTTTGTACTATGTACATGATCTATCGCCCGTGATTTTTTGAAAAAATCATTTTTAGACTCGTAATATGTGGTTTCTTCAGAGATCCAATGCAAGTTCTAACGATGCTTGTCCCCTATCTTCATGCACACCGGTTCGACCATAGTTAGAAATTCAGATAATTCAAAACAGGCATAATAAATTCAAAAAAAATCCGAACAATGAAAATCATTCGCGTGGTGTCATATTATGTTATATAGTTGAAAGGAAAAAATACCAGACTTGGTATATTAATCATGTTTCGAAAAAACCTTCACAAAATGACCTATCATGTTCGAGGTTTCATGGCTTTCGGTCCAAATGACCGATGTTATGTGCTGAATCACGGCATAGTTTGTGATGTTGTGCCCATATTATGCATGCGTGTGTCCCGGTTGGTGTCTCCAACCGGTACTAAAGGTTCATCTTTATTCTCGGTTGGTGACACCATCCGGGACAAGGTACACGCCGCACGACATAATGTCGACACACCATTTTTCCCACCATTTTTTCCCGCCAGTTCTTTCCTCCAGTTCTTCCCGCCAGTTCTTCACTATATATATATGTAGGGTTGGCCTCCATTGTCATTGCACATCTCTAGACTCATATCTGCAACCTCATCACTCTTTCCCATGGCTTCCATCGTAGCACTAACTCCCAGGGAGGCGGAGGCGCTGGCGCCGACCACCCCCGCCACGACTCTTGTGTCCCTGGCTTACCGGATGCTGAGCGCCGGAGGCGTGCCGGTTCCTCCTGCCCCTCTAGGTGTGGCTCGTCGGATGGCCATCACGAACCACTACTACTTCGAGCTCAAGCCGGAGCAGCGGAGGAATCCCAGATGACATCCCGACTATTTTCCGACTTGGGAAGCCTTCTTCGTGGATCGGCGTGAGAGGGCACTCGCCAGGCACGAGGAGGAGGTACCACCTCCTCCGAACTTCAACGAGGCCGGCCGTCGGCTGTGGTGGCGCGGCCGGACTCTCCAGAGCGTTATGGCCTACGACACGGCCGCCGACTCTAGCCCCCGCCTGCGCTACCCTCAAGTCCAGCCCACTCGTACTCAACCTTCAAGGTTTAACTACGGCGACCCCGGCGACGATAGCGACGACGGCCGCGGCGAGTACGACGACTACAGTGGCGAGTATTACAGGTGTAGGCAGGAGCATGACTGAATTATTTCAACATTATAAAACAAGTTCGGTCGATTGTGGCTTAATCTGGCCATGTATCTTAATTTTCAGTTCTTCTATGTAACTTTGTGTTAGTTGCGTTATGTACTTTAATTCCAGTTCTATCCTAATCAAATTTTCTTTCCGCCCATTATTTTCCGTCCTTTTTTTCCATTCATTAAAGGTAAAATGGTTTTGAATTACTTATTCAAATCCAAACATTTTTATGTTTAAAGTTTTTCTAAATTCCAAATTGATATTAAAAATATAAGTTAATTCATTTTAAATTGTAAATGGTTCATATTTTAAATGGTTACATTAATTATTTTTTAAAACAGAAAATGGTTTTGAATTATTTATTCAAATCCAAACACTTTTTATGTTTAAAGTTTTTCTAAATTCCAAATTAATATTCAAAAATATAAGTTAATTCATTTTAAGTGGTTACATTAATTATTTTTTAAAAATAGAAAATGGTTTTGGATTATTTATTCAAATCCATACACATTTTATGTTTAAAGTTTTTCTAAATTCCAAATTGATATTAAAAAAATATAAGTTAATTCATTTTTAATTGTAAATGGTTCATATTTTAAATGGTTACATTAATTATTTTTTTAAAACATAAAATGGTTTTGAATTATTTATTCAAATCCAAACACTTTTTATGTTTAAAGTTTTTCTAAATTCCAAATTAATATTCAAAAATATAAGTTAATTCATTTTAAATGGTTACATTAATTATTTTTTAAAAATAGAAAATGGTTTTGGATTATTTATTCAAATCCATACACTTTTTATGTTTAAAGTTTTTCTAAATTCCAAATTGATATTAAAAAAATATAAGTTAATTCATTTTTAATTGTAAATGGTTCATATTTTAAATGGTTACATTAATTATTTTTAAAATGAAAATGGTTTTGAATTATTTATTCAAATCCAAACACTTTTATGTTTAAAGTTTTTCTAAATTCCAAATTAATTACCATTTAAAAACAATACAAATTTAAACCCCAAAATAAAAAATAAGGCGGAACAGAGAAAATACGAACAAATTTGAAAAGAGAAGATGTCCTGTTGGAGCCACCAACCGACTAAAGACCTCAAGGCCTTCATCTGCTGAAAATTGAGTATACGTCCGTTGGTGGCTCCAACCGACGATGTTTTTAGTCCCGTTGAGCCACCAACCGACGATACTCTCCCTTTATAACTTCTTCTTCTTCTCCATCTCACTCTTCTCGCTTCGTTTCATCGACGACGCCGCCAGTCGCACGCTTCCACGACGATCCGCCGCTTCGACACCGCTGCCGGCCACCGCCGCCTTCTCGACGATCAAGGCCGCCGCGCCCTTCCCCGACGACCACGCCACCCACGCCCTTCCCCCACCACCGCCGCGCGTCATCGCCTCCAGAAGAGGTACGCCCCCTCCCTGCCTCTGTCCTCACCCTCCCTCTGTCGGCCGAAAGCTTACGCCGCATGCGCCGCTACTCCTCGAGGTGGGCGGCGGCTGCTGCTAGGTGGGCGGCGGGTGTGCGGCGGCTGCTGCTAGGTGCCGCGCACGTGCAGGCAGGGAAGAGAGGAGGAGATGGGACTCGGCCCAGGGAGAGAGGTAGAGATATATTTTTTCTACTGAAATGTTTTCTATTTCTGTTTTGTGTTTTCTAGTTGTATTTACAATTTCTTTTCTGTTTTTGAATAGGTTCAAAATACAAGATACCTTTATAAAACATTTGAAAACACTAAGGGGCCCTTTATACTATTTGGGCTCCAAACACTTTGAGGTTTTAAAAATTCAAAAGCCAGTTGAATTGATTTCAAAGGAGGGAAACTAGGGTTTAGGGTCACCCGCGGGGATTTTTTAATGTAATGCAAAAAAACTATGTGTTTCATTTCATTTGTACAAAGAGGGTTTAGGGCCATCCGTTCGTGCCCCCTCAGAGCATTAGTCCCGGTTGCGACTATCGCCGCACGTCCCGGCTCGAGCGCACGGACGGAGCGCCAAGCGACGGCGCCGCGTTCGGGAAAAG
This sequence comes from Avena longiglumis, assembly GCA_030063025.1. Taxonomy (NCBI): domain Eukaryota; kingdom Viridiplantae; phylum Streptophyta; class Magnoliopsida; order Poales; family Poaceae; genus Avena; species Avena longiglumis. Next base: position 505,376,337 of record CP125978.1, on the reverse strand, counting down.
GGGATGTCGGTGGCCGGTTCCGCAGGACATGGGAGGCGTGTAGGGACGTGTGGGGCGGGTGTTGTGGCAAGAGAGAGGCAGAAGCTCTGTTTGCTCGGGATTCGGTTAGCGGCGCCGAGAAACATCGGATAGACAGTGGAATCGTGAAAGGGTAAGACACCGAGTTGTCTTGGAAAAAGGGCCAACGTTTACAGTATCAAGCCGCCACCGCCGGTGCCGGCAACACACAGGAAAGGCCCGGTGGCGCCGACAGCAAGCGACGAGGGAAGAGAGGAGAGGGAGGAGGCGGCGATGGAGTTCCCTGTCGGCCACGCTGGCAGACATGGGCGAAAGGGTCATGTCAAAACCATTGTCTTCGACGAGGAAAGCTCGGTCCGCTCGGTCGCCAGAATCTTCCCATGAAATTGCATGCAAAGTGACCATCTTGCGTAGGAAAGCTCGGCCTGGCTCATTAAGTCAGAGAAAGCTCGGTCCGAAATTGCCGAGCCGAGCAAAGTGTTGGCGAGCCACAAAAGAGCTCGGCCCGAGCTTCCGCCAAGCTTGGTGACTTAGCGGGCCGAGTCATCGACGGTGGGCCCTCTTAAATAGCAAAGAAGAATATAAGTGGCGCGGCTAGCATGGCGAGGACGAGGGGTCTAGGCAGCGGTGGTGGCTCCAGCGAGAAATCACGAGCTCTGTGGCGATCTACAAAGGGGAAAAATGTCAGAAAGAATATGTGCTTCGAGGGGAAGAGGGGGCAGGAGATCGAAACCGAGACGGGCAGGGGAATCGATCGGCATCGATGCTTTAGGGTTTCCCTTTATTTTTGGTGTTTGGATTATTGGGTTTATTATTAGTTAGGTATTATTAGGTTTATTAATTAGTTTGGTATTATTAGTCTTCGGCCCTATCTTAAAAACCCTATCTTAGATAAGGAATCATTAATACCCCTTAGGTGCATGTGGGTTCGACGATGTGCCTTCGCCAGGGCATTCCGAACCCTCTTTTTACTACAAGGAGTACACCCCTCGGAACTCCGAAATATTGATTTTAGTTGATTTTAGCTAGAGTTACCTATCTACTACACAATTTCCTTTTTGTAGCTAGGTTTAGGGTTTAGGGTTTCTCTTCATTTTAATTATTGTGTATGTATATATTAGGGTTTCTCTGAATTAGGGTTTATATCTCTCAACACAGTACCTAACTTTCTCCTTTAGCCGCTTTGACTTATTCGTTTTTCCACCTATGCATAAAATATGGACCCACACGTCAGATACGAAGAAAAGGAAGAGTTGATCCAAGGTGTGATCCGTGGGGAAGAAAATTTAGACGTATGAACATTTCTGAACAACTCCGGTGAGGGTGATCCTCTTTTTACCGGAATAGATGACTTGTTTGAGGTTGAAGGTGTTGCCTTCCGCGAGGGATAAGGTGATGCCTTGTGTAATCGAGAAGACGACCGCTCTGGCGAGGTGCATGTAATATAATCAATTCATTAATTAATCATCTGCTATCTATATAGAAATAGTAACGACGGTCTTTCTTCTTTTAGCCCTCCGGATCGAAGGAAACTACTGAAAAGAGCAGACGAGGCCCAACCAAAAAGTTGCAAGACCATGAGAGGTTCAGGATCGAAGATGTCGCTGAAGACGGCAAACCGACGGCTCCCGAAGTTGTCGCAAACAAATTTGTGGCACAATGCGGAGTAATCGTTAGGGACTTAATCCCGATCACCATTAGAAATTGGAATAGGCCTGCTAATGCGGATGAAGAGGGAACATGTTTATTTGTCCCTAACCACGCCAAATATTTACCGTGGAAGAGGCTCATGGTTAATTTCAAACTACGAAGATAGAGCTGGATCCAAATGCGGAGGATCCGATTGAGGACGCCTTACAACATGGGAGAGCCATGGAGGCTAAGGTCGAGTGGGCTTTGAAGAAGATGGCCCATGTTTCACCAATCGAAGAAAAGATTGCACCTTGACTATGTCGTGAAAGAGAAGACTCGATTTCAAGAATATTCAGTTTGAGAAGATAAAACCATTCTGGCTGAGTTTGTGGAATACAAGACATCGGAAAAAGCTAAGAAAATTTCTGAACGAATAAGTGAATGTCGCTAACAAGAAGTATCAACATACTATGGGGCAAGGTGGATCTGGGTGGCATTCCTAAGTGGGAGAAACTTGAGAATGAACTGTGCTAAAAGATCACCCTGCAGACGATTGGGTAGAACGTGCAAGGAATTGGTTTTACGGGCATGGGGGCACGTTGGACTCGGAAGGGAGGTGTATATATAACATACGACATAAAGAAGACCCCTTGCCAATCGAGAGGATGAGAAAAGCAGTAAAGGCTGTTAAAGATGGGGACTTCATTCCCGATAGAGAGAATGATGAGCTCACACTCGCCCTTGGAAATAAGGAACATGATGGACGAACACGAGGCACAAGAGGCTCCCAACCATGGAGGACTGGGTTTCCCGAAGAGAGGAAGAAATATCCTGATAGAAGCCGTCAGAGGAGAAAGGACAGGGCGGAAGTTGAAGCAGATAGTCAGAAAGAGCGAATGCGTTTAATTGAAGAACGATTAAAGCAACAACAAGATGAAATTAACGCACTTAAAGAGCAAAGTACTACCGGCCCATCTCAGTAGCACACTGCATTCGATGCTACCGGCCTATCGAATAATCGAAAAAGTAGTGTGGCTTCCACCGAGGTCCCGGGTGATGACAATGGCGATGACGATGGTGCATCGACGATGGCTCTTGTTGGCTACCCAGTGGATGATATCACATAGATGACACACTGCGAGCTACATGTCAAAGTTGTGAACATATCAATGAAGGTGGCGGTCGGCTATGCCTTACCAATTGGACCCACACCAACTTACCCGTCGTCCGGTTCTGTGAGGGCTACGCTGTTGTCGGGGTGGATGAAATCATGCCCACCTTTGAAGTTTTGGATCTTCACTACCCCGCAGGTGAAGGGATGTGATCATCGGGAGACAAAATGTCACCATTCTATGGCCGAAGGAATGTATCGTGCTTCGAAATCACACACCAAGGCCATCTTCGCCACCGCCTCACCCGTCTCCAGCGAGGTCGTCGCCGCCGCGGCAGCCGTCTTCATCGCCTCACCCGGCTACCTCGCCTCACCAATCTCCGGCGCAGCCATCGCCGCGGGAGCCATTGTTGGAATTATGCCCTAGAGGCAATAATAAAGATGTTATTATTATAATTCTTGTTCATGATAAAGTTTATATTCCATGCTAGAATTGTATTAAGCGGAAACATTAATACTTGTGTGGTTTGTGAACAACACCGTGTCCCTGGTACGCCTCTAAGGACTAGCTCATTGATCAATGATGGTTAAGGTTTCCTAACCATAGACATGAGTTGTCAATTGATAATGAGATCATATCATTGGGAGAATGATATGATGGACAGACCCAAACTAAGCGAAGCAATTAGATCGTTTCATCGTGTTCATCTTTGCGAAGCTTTTCCTATGTCAAATATTGTATTCCTTAGACCATGAGATAATGCAACTCCCTGGTACCGGAAGAAAGCTTTGAGGTCATCAAACGTCATCCTATGAGAGGGTGATCATAAAGGTGTCTCTCGGTGATCGGAAAGTATCTGTTGGGTTGTATGTATCGAGATGGAATTTGTCCCTCCAAGTCGGAGAGATATACTTGGGCCCACTCGAATCGATATCAACACCGCTTGCAAGCATGTGGTTAAGGAGTTAATCACAAAGTGATATCGGATTACGAACAGTAAAGTACTTGCGTGAACGAGATTGAACTAGGTATGTGATGCACGACGATCGAATCTCGGCAAGTAAAATATCGCGAGACGAAGGGAATATATATGGGATTGATTGAATCCTGGCATCGTGGTTCATCCGATATGATCATCGATGAATGTGTGAGTCAATATGGGTGCCTGACCCATGTTGATTATTGATAGAAGATCATGTCGCATATTCTCGAACCCAGGGTCACACACTTAACGTATCTCGACGCTAGGATAGATTGGACAATTGGTTTATGAATTTTTGTTGAGTCTCGGATGGGATCCGGGACATCACGAGAGGTTCGGAATGGTCCGAGAATAAGATTCATATAAGGCGTGCAGTTTTGGAGTTCGAATTGTTCGGGTTAATCGGTATTGTCGAAGCTTCTAGAACCTTCGGAAGGGGACCAACGTGGCCCCACCTTCCGGGAGGGCATGGGCCTATGAGGGAGTGTCCTGGCCGCATTTGGCCAGGGCACAAGGCCCCATAGGGCCCAGCCGATCCTAGAGAGTTTAAATCGTTTAAACTAGAGATAGGGTTTCTAGAAGAGGAGAGTCCATGCCCCCACTCCTTATCCTTTGGGCTTGGGGGAGGGCTAGGCTGCGCCCCTCTATATAAGAGGGTGGGCGCACCAACCCCCACACCTCTCCTCCAAACCCTAGCCGCCTTTCTAGCTTTCCTCTCTCCTCCCACTGTTTGTAGGCGAAGCCCTGCTCCGTAAAAATTCTCCACCATATACACCACGCCGTGTTGTAGATCCAATCTATCTCTCCACCATACTTGCTGGTCCGAGGAAGGAGGAGACGCCGAGGTGCTGCGTGTGCATCTCACGGAGGCACCGCCACTTGTGGTGCTAGATCGGATCGGATCGCGAGGAGAAGCGAGTACGACTACATCACCCACGTTAAATGAACGTTCATTGTCTTGAATCTTCAAGGGTATGAAGATCTAATCCAATCTCTCTCTTTGATTGCATTTCCTAGATTATATCTTGGCTTTCCCTCTGTTCGCATCCGTAGAAAATTTTGATTTACTATGTCGCGAAACCCTTCAGTGGTATCAGAGCTAGATCTATGCGTAGATGTGTTTCACGAGTAGAACGCAACATGGTTGTTGCGGGCGTTGATGTTTTATGTTGCAAGCCTCTTGTTTGTGTTCTTATTATGACGCGGGATAGTGAGATTGAAGCGGTCCAGGCCAACCTTACGCGACGCCGTTCGCGAGACCGGCTCCGCACTTGACGTGTGGCTTGTTCCACACATACGGCTGGTGGATGTCAGTTTCTCTCACTGTAGTTGTCATGGGATTAACACCGGAGTTTGGCGACCATAATATCAACGTTGTGGCTTTCCGTAGGTAAGAATCTTTCTTAGCATCTACTCCCATAAGCCACGTAAAACATGCAACAACAAAGTAGAGGCGTCTAACTTGTTTTTGCGAGTGTTTTACGTGATATGGTATGGCCCAAGACGTGATGTGTATATTGTATGCGATGATCATGTTTTGTAATGTTTCACGACTTGCATGTCGATGAGTACACAACCGGCAGGAGCCATATGGTTGTATTTATAATTGTGTATGACCTGCGAGTCAACTTCTTATACGCCATGTAATAGCTTTACTTTATCGCTAAGTAGTTAGCAATAGTTGTAGTTGCTGTTCGTGGTGGAGGCAATCATGGTGGAGTGATGGAGATCATGCCGGAACGCACAAGATGGAGATCATTGCGCGAGGATTGGCTATACCATGTCACATAAAGTTAGATGCATGTGATGTTTATCCCTTTATGTATCTTATTATGCTTAGATCGCGACGGTAGCATTATAAGATGATTCCTCACTTAAAGATCAAGATAAAAACTGTGTGCTCCCCAAGTATGCACCGTTGCGAAAGTTTGTCGTGTCCAAGCATCACGTGATGATCGGGTGCTATAGACTCTACGCTCACATACAACGGGTGCAAGCCAGTTTTGCACACGCAGAAATACTTGGGTCTAGCTTGACGAGCCTAGCATGTACAAACATGGCCTCGGAACACAAGTACCGAAAGGTTAAGCATGAGTCATATGAGTGATATGATCGACACTTTGTTGTCCACCATTGAAACCACATCTCTTCTCATGATGATCGGATTAGGTGTGGTGAATTTGGATCGTGTTCACTAAACAACTTGAGGGATGTTGAATTTAGTGGGAGTTCATCTAGTAATTTGATTAAATTGAACTATTTATCATGAACATAGTCTAAATTGTACTTGCAAATACTGTAGATCACATGGCCAAGTCCAACTTCAACTTCAACGTTTTTGCTGAGAAGGAAAAGCTTAGAAACAATGGGTCTAACTTCACCAATTGGTTCCGCAATCTAAGAATCATTCTGTTTGGCGGACAAAAGGACTATGTCCTTGGGAAAGCGTTAGGTGACCCCCCTGCTGCAACTGCGCCGGCTGATGAGAAAGCTGTCTATCAGTCGCGCAAAGATGATTATGGTGTGATTAAGAGCACCATTTTTGTTGCTTTGGAACCGGAGCTTCAAAATCGTTTTGAAGAGTATCCCGGGCCCTTCGAGATTCTCGAGGAGCTGAAAACCATGTTTCAGACTCAGGCCCGTTCTGAGAGATATGAGATCTCCGAGAAGTTCTTTAACTGCAAGATGGAGGAAGGGAGTTCCGTTAGTGAGCACGCCATAAAGATGTCGGGCTACACTCAACGTCTTGAGCAACTGGAATGCACGATTCCAGAGGAGCTCAAGATTGACAGGGTTCTGCAATCACTCCCTCCCAGCTACAAAAGTTTTGTAGTGACTCATAATCAGATTGGCTCCACTGATACGATCACCGAGCTCTTCGCAAAGTCAAGGCTGCGGTGGACATCAAGAAGATAATCATGTGTTGATGGTCAACAAGCCCTCCTTTAAGAAAGGTAAGGGAGCAAAGAAGCCCTTCAAGAAGGGCGGCAAGGCGCAATGCTCCTCTGAGAAGAAGCTCAAGTCTGGTCCTAAGCCGGACCTCGAGTGCTTCTATTGCAAGGACAAGGGTCCTTTGGGCATCGTCCAAGTACTTAGCGGACAAAAGGCTGGCACCATCAAAGGTATATTTGATATACATGTTATTGATGTTTTCCTTACTAGCCCTCGTTGTAGTGCCCGGTATTTGATACCGGTTCATTGCTAATATTTGTAACTCAAACAGAGCTACGGAATGAGCGGTGACTGCGAGAGATGAGGTGACGATCTGCGTTGCAACGGATCAAGAGTTGATCGATGGCCGTCGGCACGCTCTCCTTAGTTTTACCTTGATTAGTTTTAAACCTTAATAAATGTTATTATGTGCTGCGTTGAGCATGAACATTATTTCGGATCGTGTTTATTGCAAGACGGTTATTCATTTAAATCGGAGAATAATGGTTGTTCTATTTATATGAGTAACATCTTTTATGGTCATGCACCTCTTGTGAATGGTTTATTTCTTCTAAATCTCGAAAGGGATGAAACACACATCCATAACATTGAGGCTAAGAGATGCAAAGTAGATAGTGATAATACTACTTATTTGTGGCACTGTCGTCTAGGTCATATTGGTGTAAAGCGCATGAAGAAACTACATTCTGATGGACTTTTGGAGTCTCTTGATTTTGAATCATTTGACACATGCGAACCATGCCTCATGGGCAAGATGATCAAAACCCCATTCTCTGGTTTAATGGAGCGAGCAACGGACTTGTTGGAAATCATACATACCGATGTATGCGGACCGATGAGTGTTTCGACGCGCGGTGGATATCGCTATTTCCTCACTTTTACCGATGACTTAAGTAGATATGGGTATATCTATTTAATGAAACATAAATCTGAAACATTTGAAAAGTTCAAGGAATTTCAGAATGAAGTGGAGAACCATCATAACAGAAAGATTAAGTTTCTACGATCTGATCGTGGAGGTGAATATTTGAGTTATGATTTTCTCACGCATCTTAAAGCAAGTGGAATTGTTTCACAACTCCATACCGGAACACCACAGTGCGCAATGGTGTGTCTGAGCATGAATCGAACCCTATTAGATATGGTCCGATCAATGATGTCTCTTCTTGATTTGCCGTTATCATTTTGGGGTTATGCATTAGAAACTGCATTCACTTTAAATAGGGCTCCATCTAAATCCGTTGAGACGACACCGTATGAACTATGGTTTGGTGCTAAACCTAAGTTGTCGTTTCTTAAAGTTTGGGGATGCGAAGCTTACGTCAAGAAGTTGATGCCGGATAAGCTCGAACCCAAAGCGGAGAAATGCGTCTTCATAGGATACCCTAAGGAAACTATTGGGTATACCTTCTATCACAGAACCGAAGGCAAAGTGTTTGTCGCAAAGAACGGTTCCTTTCTTGAGAAGGAGTTTCTCTCGAAAGAAGTGAGTGGGAGGAAAGTAGAGCTTGACGAGGTTATTGAACCTTCTCTTGAATTGGAGAGTAGCACAACACCTGAAATTGTTCCAGTGCCACCTGCACCAACGATAGAGGAAGCTAATGACAAGGATCATGAAGCTTCGGACGATGCTGCTACTGAACGTCGCAGGTCGACAAGGTCGCGTGCCCCTCCTGAGTGGTACGGCAACCCTGTCTTGACTGTCTTGTTGGTAGAAGACAGTGAACCTACGAACTATGAGGAAGCGATGATGAGCCCAAACTCTGAGAAATGGCTGGAAGCCATGAAATCCGAATTGGGATCCATGAGCGAAAACCAAGTATGGACTTTGGTGGATCCTCCTAGCGACCGAAAGGCCGTTGAGTGCAAATGGATATTCAAGAAGAAAACGGACGCGGATGGTAATGTTACCGTATAAAGCATGCTTGTCGCAAAAGGTTTTCGACAAGTTCAAGGTGTTGACTACGATGAGACTTTCTCCGTAGCGATGTTTAAGTCCATTCGGATTTTATTAGCAATTGCTGTTTCATGATTATGAAATATGGCGGATGGATGTCAAGATCGCTTTCCTCAATGGGAACATTGATGAAGAGTTGTATATGATGCAACCCGAAGGTTTTGTCGATCCTAAGGATGCTAGTAAAGTATGCAAACTTTGCTCCATTTATGGACTGAAGCAAGCATCTCGGAGTTGGAACCTTCGCTTTGATCAAGTGATCAAGAGTTTTGGATTTGTTCCAAATTGCTACGAATCTTGTATCTACAAGAAAGTGAGTGGGAGCTCGTGACGCTTCGTATCGTATGTGGATGACATATTGATTATCGGAAATGACATTAACATGCTTAACGATGTGAAGAGTTATTTGAACAAGTGTTTTTCAATGAAATACCTAGGTGAAGCTTTATATATTGGGCATCAAAATCTATAGAGATAAAAAGACGCTCGATAGCTTTAAGCGAGTACATACCTAGACAAAGTTCGAAAAGGTTCAGAATGGATAAGGCAAAGAAAGGTTCAAAGGCCTATGTTGTCGTAAGATATTGAGCAAGGCTCGGTGTCCACCACGGTAAATGATAGGGAAGCTATGAGCAAAGTGCCTTATGCCTCGGCCATAGGTTCCATCATGTATGCCATCTTGTGTACTAGACCGGATGTGTCCAATGCTCTTAGTTTGACGAGCAGATATCAAAGTGATCCAGAGTGGAACATCGACAGCCGTGAAGAACATCCTAAAGTACCTAAATAGAACTAAAGAAATGTTCTTAGTCTATGGGGTGATGAAATTTGTCGAAAGGTTACGTCGATGCTAGTTTCGACACCGACAAGGATGATTCCAAATCTCAGACGTGATACATTTATATTTTGAATGGAGGAGCTGGAGTCGAGAAGCCGCAAGCAAAGCTCTATCGCAGGATCTACGGTGGAAGCGGAATACATGGTCTGGAAGGCGTCAAGTGAAGGAGTTTGGATCGAAACTTCATCATCGAGCTTGGTGTGGTTCCAAGTGCATTGGACCCACTGGAGATATTGTGTGACAACATCAAGCGCCATAGCACTCGCTAAGGAACCAAGATATCATCCAAAGACCAAGCATATCAACTGCAAGTTTCATATAATCCGAGATTATATAGCGATGGAGATCGAAGATTAGCAAAGTACATACGGATCCGAATGTCGCAGATCCATTGACTAAACCTCTTCCATGTGTAAAACATGATCAACACCTCGATTGCCATGGGTGTGAGATTGTTGCCGATGTAAACTAGATTATTGACTCTAGTGCAAGTGGGAGATCTGGAATTATGCCCTAGAGGCAATAATAAAGATGTTATTATTATAATTCTTGTTCATGATAAAGTTTATATTCCATGCTAGAATTGTATTAAGCGGAAACATTAATACTTGTGTGGTTTGTGAACAACACCGTGTCCCAATGCGCCTAAGGACTAGCTCATTGATCAATGATGGTTAAGGTTTCCTAACCATAGACATGAGTTGTCAATTGATAATGAGATCATATCATTGGGAGAATGATATGATGGATGCACCCAAACTAAGCGAAGCAATTAGATCGCTTCATCGTGTTCATCTTTGTAAGCTTTTCCTATGTCAAATATTGTATTCCTTAGACCATGAGATAATGCAACTCCTGGTACCGGAAGAAAGCTTTGAGGTCATCAAACGTCATCCTATGAGAGGGTGATCATAAAGGTGTCTCTCGTGTGATCGGAAAGTATCTTGGGTTGTATGTATTGAGATGGAATTTGTCCCTCCCAAGTCGAAGAGATATACTTCAGGCCCCCTCGGTAATCGATATCAATACCTCTTGTAAGCATGTGGTTAAGGAGTTAATCACAAAGTGATATCGGATTACGGAACGAGTAAAGTACTTTTTGTGAACGAGATTGAACTAGGTATGACGGTACCGGCGATTAAATCTCGGGCAAGTAAAATATCGCGAGACGAAGGGAATATATATATGGGATTGATTGAATCCAGGCATCGTGGTTCATCCGATATGATCATCGATGAATGTGTGGGAGTCAATATGGGTGCCTGCATCTTTGTTGATTATTGATAGAAGATCATGTGCGCATATTCGCGAACCCGCAGGGTCACACACTTAACGTATCTCGACGCTAGGATAGATTGGACAATTGGTTTATGAATTTTTGTTTGGAGTCTCGGATGGGATCCGGACATCACGAGAGGTTCCGGAATGGTCCGGAGAATAAGATTCATATAAGGCAGTGCAGTTTTTGGAGTTCGGAATTGTTCCGTTAATCGGTATTGTACCGAAGCTTCTAGAACCTTCTAGAAGGGGACCAACGTGGCCCCACCTTCCGGGAGGGGCATGGGCCTATGAGGGAGTGTCCTGGCGCATTGGGCAGGGCACAAGGCCCCATAGGGCCCAGCCGATCCTAGAGAGTTTAAATCGTTTAAACTAGAGATAGGGTTTCTAGAAGAGGGAGTCCATGCCCCCACTCCTTATCCTTTGGGCTTGGGGGAGGGCTAGGCGCCTCTATATAAAGAGGGTGAGGCGCACCAACCCCCACACCTCTCCTCCAAACCCTAGCCGCCTTGCTAGCTTTCCTCTCTCCTCCCGACGTTTGTAGGCGAAGCCTGCCCGTAAATTCTCCACCATATACACCACGCCGTGTTGTAGATCCAATCTATCTCTCCACCATACTTGCTGGTCCGAGGAAGGAGGAGACGCCGAGGTGCTGCACGTGTGCATCTCACGGAGGCACCGCCACTTGTGGTGCTAGATCGGATCGGATCGCGAGGAGGAGAAGCGAGCACGACTACATCACCCACGCCCGATTTAACGTTCCGCTGTCGAATCTTCAAGGGTATGAAGATCTAATCCAATCTCTCTCGTTGATTGCATCTCCTAGATTAGATCTTGGCTTTCCTCTGCTCGCATCCGTAGAAAATTTTGATTTACTATGCCGCGAAACCCTTCAGGGTATCGAGCTAGATCTATGCGTAGATGTGTTTCACGAGTAGAACGCAACATGGTTGTTGCGGGCATTGATGTTTTCTGTGCAAGCCTCTTGTTTGTGTTCTTCTTATGACGGGATAGTGAGATTGAAGCGGTCCAGGCCAACCTTACGCGACGCCGTCGCGAGACCGGCTCCGCACTTGACGCGTGTGGCTTGTTCCACACATGCGGCCGGTGGATGTCGGTTCTCTCACTATAGTTGTCATGGGATTAACACGGAGTTTGGCAACCATAATATCACCGTTGTGGCTTTCCGTAGGTAAGAATCGTTCTTAGCATCTACTCCCGTAAGCCACGTAAAACATGCAACAACAAAGTAGAGGCGTCTAACTTGTTTTTGCAGGAGTGTTTTCCGTGATATGGTATGGCCCAAGATGTGATGTGTATATTGTATGATGATCATGTTTTGTAATGTTTCACGACTTGCATGTCGATGAGTACACAACCGTGGAGCCATATGGTTGTATTTATAATTGTGTATGACCTGCGAGTCAACTTCTTATGCGCCATGTAATAGCTTTACTTTATCGCTAAGTAGTTAGCAATAGTTGTAGTTGCTATTCGTGGTGGAGGCAATCATGGTGGAGTGATGGAGATCATGCTTAACGCACAAGATGGAGATCATTGCGCGAGGATTGGCTATACCATGTCACATAAAGTTATATGCATGTGATGTTTATCCCTTTATGTATCTTATTATGCTTAGATCGCGACGGTAGCATTATAAGATGATTCCTCACTTAAAGATCAAGATAAAAACTGTGTGCTCCCCAAGTATGCAACGTTGCGAAAGTTCGTCGTGTCCAAGCATCACGTGATGATCGGGTGCTATAGACTCTACGCTCATATACAACGGGTGCAAGCCAGTTTTGCACACGCAGAAATACTTGGGTCTAGCTTGACGAGCCTAGCATGTACAGACATGGCCTCGGAACACAAGAACCGAAAGTTTAAGCATGAGTCATATGAGTGATATGATCGACACTTTGTTGTCCACCATTGAAACCACATCTCTTCTCATGATGATCGGATTAGGTGTGGTGAATTTGGATCGTGTTCACTAAACAACTTGAGGGATGTTGAATTTAGTGGGAGTTCATCTAGTAATTTGATTAAATTGAACTATTTATCATGAACATAGTCTAAATTGTACTTGCAAATACTGTAGATCACAAGGCCAAGTTCAACTTCAACTTCAACGTTTTTGCTGAGAAGGAAAAGCTTAGAAACAATGGGTCTAACTTCACCAATTGGTTCCGCAATCTAAGAATCATTCTGTCTGGCGGACAAAAGGACTATGTCCTTGGGAAAGCGTTAGGTGACCCCCTCTGCAATCGCTACCGATGAGAAAGCTGTCTATCAGGCAAGAAAGATGATTATGGTGTGATTAAGAGCACCATGTTGTTTGCTATGGAACCGAGCTTCAAAATCGTTTGAAGAGTATCCCGCCCTTGAGATTCTCGAGGAGAAAACCATGTTTGACTCAGCCCGCTCGAGAGATATGAGATCTCCGAGAAGTTCTTTAACTGCAAGATGGATGAAGGGAGTTCCGTTAGTGAGCACGCCATAAAGATGTCGGGCTACACTCAACGTCTTGAGCAATTGGAATGCACGATTCCAGAGAAGCTCAAGATTGACAGGGTTCTGCAATCACTCCCTCCCAGATACAAAAGTTTTGTAGTGACTCATAATCAGATTGGCTCCATTGATACAATCACCGAGCTCTTCGCAAAGCTGAAGGCTGCGGAGGTGGACATCAAGAAGGATAATCATGTGTTGATGGTCAACAAGCCCTCCTTTAAGAAGAAGGTTATAAGTCCCGGTTATGCTCCACCCCCTCGCCCGATGCCGCTGCCACGTGTACACCCTTTTGTCCCGGTTGGTGGGGCAACCGGGACTAAAGGTTAGGGCTTTAGTCCCGATTGCCCCGTTCCGGTTGGGCAACCGGGACTAAAGCCTCGTACCAACCGGGACCTACAGGCCTGTTTCCACCAGTGGTAGAAAAAAAAAGGGGAGACTTTCCGCTGCGCTCCAAGAACCTTGAGATCGGATCTGGCATCGTATATGGGCGCAGCATCTTCGGCGCCGTCTTTGCGATTCAGCGTTCAGCCGTCGTACCAATTCACCTTGTCGCTGCAAGCATACTTCGTCGTACCAATTCACTGTGTCGCCGCAGCAGCGACACGGCAAGGTCGACTTCAAATTCAATCCGCCAGCGTAGATGGCGATCCGATCGAGTTGCTTTTCCACTCCACGTAAAGGCCTAGACGTTTGTACCAGATCAGATCAACCGTGTACTGGTACTACATCGATCAAGTCAGGTTGAATCAAGTCCCAAGGAGGACCATGCCCACGTGAAGCTCTTCCAATCTATTTTTAATCTCCTATTATTACGTGCACTTTAAGACTATTTGCTATTTTTACCCAGTCTGCAGATTATAGATCGGGAGTGCCTAGATCTCAGGCGCCTAAGAACTTCTTATGTCTAAGTCGCTGATGTTATCCTAATATTACCTGCAACTAATAAGATTTATACTAATTCTCAGTTGCAACCTAGTTGTAACTCATTAAGTTCTCAGTTATATCCGAGTTGCAACTTATGTGTAACTTTCATTTTACATGAATCACGAGGTAAATCAAACGGTGAAAAAGGCGACTGGAACTTAAGAAGTTCTAATGCGTCTGAGAACTAGCAAATACATTATAGATTTTATTAAAAAAGTCGTTTTTATCTGGCTTGTTTCGTCAAGTCAAGATGTGGATCAATAATTTTAGCACATCTGATATTTATACTGGTATAACAGTCGGCACAGATAAAGTGGTCGGCACAGATAAAGTGAACAATCTGTTTTTCCAGCCTGAGCATTGACCCACGCTCTATCCTGGTCCTATACCAGTTCTACCTGCGCCACCTATGTTTGATGATTTGCCGCTAAGATGATCATCGTTTTTTGATAGTTTTTAGTTCAAGGTGGAGTTTGTTGAATTATAGCCTACCAGTCTGTAATACAATTGACAGTTTGAGCTCAACATTATGGCGGTTCTACTTGGGACGTTCTATGACGACTCGCTCGTTATTTGGATTACCTTATTTGGAGGCTGGAAGTTCAAGTAAGTTTATGATGATTCATATTCAATGGCATTTATATGAGAGATATTATGGATGCAAATTTAAGGTATTATATTGCTGCGATTACATGAAGAACACAATTTAGTTATCAGAAATTTTTAAAATGTGGAGGAGGTGATTGTTAAGCCTATTGGTAGCTGGCATATACTCTTTACTCTCGAGAGTTTTTGGTGTTGTGCATGTGAAGGACTTTTGTCTCTGTTATTCAAGTTTGTAATGAGGATCAGTTTGAGGTGCAAGAGGAGACCCCGGCACGACCACCCCAGTGCCCCTCGCGACTACGGACCAATCCACCTCTTGCTTCGGCCCGGCGCAAATTTGCTCGGTCGTGGTCACGCTAGTGGCGAGCGAGACGCCACGGTAGGACACCTCCACGTACTAACCAGGCTCCGCGCAGAGCTTATTTGATGCGACGCGAAGGTTGACATTGAACACCGGGTTGAGTGTGGGCCGTCGGCCGAGGTCCGTCACAGGGTCGATGGCGATGGCGTAGTCGGTCGGTCTCGGCGCCGGTGATGTGGTAAAAGCAGAAGCCGGCGGCTGCGATGATGAGGATGGCTGCGACCTCCGCGACCATAAACAGCAGCGGCTGCATTTGCAGCCCGACCATCATCTTCCCGGTTCCGCCGGCTGATCCGAGGACCGGTGCCCATCGTCGTCTAGCTTGCGGATCGGTCTCTGGTAGCATGGAATTGCGGTTTATATTTGTACTAGTAAGTAGCACGTGCTCAGATCCAGGAGCGTGGACTGCCCGCAATAGATCCAGGAGCGCTAGAGGATGTGGACTTGCCGGAAGGATCCAGGAACTTCCAAATTATGTGCGCGCGGAAGAGAGCGCCAGGGGAGAAGGACGAATCCAGCTGCTTACAGCCGTTCGATCAGATGGAGCTTGAGATGATGAAGGGCGGATATCAATATGTGCAGTGAAATCGACGGTTAAGAGTAACTCGGTTGCCTGGCGGGAATTGAGAGTAAGATTTGAAGTGAAATTTTAAAACTGAGGCATTATATTAGTAGAGATAGATAGATCTACGTAGGTATTATGGCCTACCTGTGGGGCGGACGTGCGACCTTGACCGATCATCAGTTTACACGTGGTTGGTAAAACGACCATATAATCTTGGGAAAAGATAACGAGAGGCGCCGCATGGCTTGCTCGTGTGTGCGGCGTGACGCACAACCGCCCGATTTAATTCACCTCTCTCATTCTTATCACCTCACCGAATCTTATCGGCCTACGGCCTCACCTCCTCTCTCAGCCATACATCTATCTCCTCCCTCATCGAGCTCCCCGGCGAGGATGCGACGGCGGCCATCGGTGGAGCAGCCCCGCACTAGAAGGTCGACGCCGCGCGGGCGAGGAGCGTCATGGGAAGCTTCCTCGAAGGAGAGGACCTCCTCGAGTAGGGGTTGGCGCCGCACAGCCCACTGCTAGCTAGAGCTAGAGGCGGAGCGGCCCAAAGCGCAGCTCTAGGACTTGATGCTCCGGCGCGGCGGCTCGGGCCATTGATGCGTAGTAGCAGAGCGGTCCCTTGCGCGACTACATGACTCGGTGCTTCGGGGCTATGTGCTCGCCTCCGTCGAGGCGCAGCGGCCAACGGCGGAGCGGTCTGATATTGCGGCTCTAGGACTCGCTGATTCGGCATCACGGCATGAGAACGGCGATTCTAGCGATATAGCGTGCATGGCCCACACTCTCTCTCCTCTGCTGCATGCAAACTTTACATAGATTAGCTCATTTTCTTTTATATTATAATATAGTTTAAAACGCTTATAGATTTTTAATTACAAATTCATTTTAAAAATTGTTTGCACATCTAGGTTTTTAACGGAGAGAGCTTCAAAATAAAACTAATATTAACTATATTTTGATAATATTTAAAAATCGATTTTTGAAATTGATAAAACAAAAAAAAATTATATGAAACTTGGTGGTTTTTTATTGCTAAAACAGTCTCTTTCTTTATGTTTCAAAATTTTTCCATCATAATGAGAAAATAGTTGACAAAATCCTTCGAGTTGAAAAAATAAAATATATTAAAGAAAAACAAGAAACCAATAATACAATATGTTTCATTATGAATCATGACATTTCATTATGTTTCAAAATTTAAATTTTCAATTTTATTAATTTTAGGCTTGTTTAAAAGATTTAATAAAAATAAATACACTGGCTCAAAAACTAATATTAACTATATTTTGACAATATTTAAAAATCGATTTTTGAAATTGATAAAACAAAAAAAAATTATATGAAACTTGGTGGTTTTTTATTGCTAAAACAGTCTCTTTCTTTATGTTTCAAAATTTTTCCATCATAATGAGAAAATAGTTGACAAAATCCTTCGAGTTGAAAAAATAAAATATATTAAAGTAAAACAAGAAACCAATAATACAATATGTTTCATTATGAATCATGACATTTCATTATGTTTCAAAATTTAAATTTTCAATTTTATTAATTTTGGGCTTGTTTAAAAGATTTAATAAAAATAAATACACTGGCTCAAAAACTAATATTAACTATATTTTGACAATATTTAAAAATCGATTTTTGAAATTGATAAAACAAAAAAAAATTATATGAAACTTGGTGGTTTTTTATTGCTAAAACAGTCTCTTTCTTTATGTTTCAAAATTTTTCCATCATAATGAGAAAATAGTTAACAAAATCCTTCGAGTTGAAAAAATAAAATATATTAAAGAAAAACAAGAAACCAATAATACAATATGTTTCATTATGAATCATGACATTTCATTATGTTTCAAAATTTAAATTTTCAATTTTATTAATTTTGGGCTTGTTTAAAAGATTTAATAAAAATAAATACACTGGCTCAAAAATATTTTTAATTTGATAATTATTTTGAATTATATGACTGTTTTAAATCTTGGATTGAGAGTTAAATATGTTGGAAAGAGAGTGTCATAGACTTGTCAGCTAGTGTACTATATACATGCAAAGATTCCTTTTTTGTGTAAATCTCAAAGCAAATGAGACAAATGAACGGCTGGTACATGCACGCTAGATCAAGTGCACGCTAGAGTTGCTTTTTCGATCACGGCATGGCGTGTTCGCAGACGCCGAGACGCGGCTCGGAGACTCTGGAGTCGTCTCTATCGGGATGAGTGGTCGGTTGTGGTGCTTGCTGCATTGGTGACTGCAGCCTCCTCTGTGTCGTCCCGTCGGTGAGCCTTATTAGGGCCCGTAACCCGTATGTGCATGCGCTCGCGCTAGAACTCGTGAGGTCTTCCCAGGCGCAGGATATGCCCAGGATTCGAACAAGGACGGCGAAGACGTCGATCAGTTCTTCAACACTCAGTTTTGCAATAACGACCCAAACAAAGACCCACCTGATTGTCCCACAGAGAAACCCACTATCAACAAGCGTCTGTTTGGTTTTTAGAAACCAGCCAGCTAATACAACCAGCCGGCCTTTTATTCTAAGTCCTGACACACTACATAAGGCGGCCGTTGCTCAGATTGCGGTGTCTGCCCGCTCTCCAAAAGGCAAAAAGACCAGGAAAAGAAAATCTAGCAGCTCGAGCCAGACGGTGGCGTCAACTGCGATTCCGATCAGATTTCGGAACGGACCACCAAGACCCGAGGGTATTATATGGAGGATGCATGTGGGTGAGCCCATGCTAACTAAAAAATTGCAGAGGCTCACCAGTTCGAAAATGCAGAGTGCGCGTGACGATGTGCTGACGGTAGAGAGACGCCATCTTTCGGCGTGTGCATGCATGTGGCGGTGCTGTGATGGGATCGTAAGCCATGTGCCATGCACAAGTTCAAGTCTTGTAGATCCTACTTATCTTACGGTTTCATCATAATATATTCATGTGTCCAACGACCTATGTATATATGAGGCATGCTTTTTGAGTTACTTTGGTCTTTTTCGAGAATGCTGATGATTGAAATGTCTGTAGGGTTCGCAGCATAGAAAACAAAAATTTTCCTACGATGTGAACTATATACCAAGATCTATCTACTAGATACAAACAACGGGCGGATGTATATCCGTAGATAACATACCCTTGAAGACCAACAAAGCTTAACGAGTTCAACTCGTGGTTGATGTAGACGATCTCTTGCCGATCTCAAGATCGAGAGGAAGTCCTAGCCGCAAATCGAAGCGCATCTGCTTTGCACACACGCTCGAGGCACCGAGCAACTGCGCCTCCTCGCTCAATGATGCAGTGGAAACACAACTCTTTCTTGCCGAATAGCCACCGGGAACATGTATCTCGCTAGTCCGAGACCATGGGGATAAATTCTAGAGGAGAGAGATCCTTCACGAGGAGGTGTGAGAGACAAGTGAGGAGGGGCTCCTTTATAGGAGGAGGCGGAACCCCAAGGGGTGGCCGCATGGGGGCTGCCCCCTTGCCCTCCCCTCTTCATGTGGGTGGACACTCCACTCACAAATCTCCTTTAAATTCCCTCCACTCAAAAGTCCACTCAAATTCCCATTAAATTTCCACCAAATTTAATGCAAACTCTCATTAAATAAAACTCTTTTATTTTATTCAGAATTTTCTCAATTACTTTAATGACAAACATTCACAAATAACCCCTTGCTAGAATTGTTGGAGATATGCCCTAGAGGCAATAATAAATATAGTTATTATTATATCTTTGTGTTTATGATAAATGTTTACATTCATGCTATAATAGTATTAACAAGGAAACATTAATACTTGTGTGATTTGTAAACTTAATTTGAAGTCCCTAGTATAGCCTCTATACTTCACTAGCTTGTTGGTTGATTAATGATTGTGGTTTCCCTATCATGAACATTGAGATGTTATCAACAACAAGATCATATCGTTAGGAGAATGATATGGTGGACATACTCCTATAGATAAGCATAGCATAAAGATCAAGTCATTTCAATAGTTCAATTGCTATATGCTTTCTGATACATAGTAACATAATTCCTTCGACCATCGATCATGCATATCACCTTTACCGGATGGATGCTTTGATGACATCAAACACCACACCGTGAATCGGGTGGCTATAAAGGTAGCATTGAGTGTTCGGAAAGTATTGGTTGAAACACATGGATCAAGAGTGGGATTTGTCCATCCATATGACGGATAGATATACTCTGGGCCCTCTCGGTGGAATGTCATCCAATTAGCTTGCAAGCATGTGACTGGGTCACAAGGGATCACATATCACGAACGAGAAAAGAGTACTTATCGGTAACGAGGTTGAACTAGGTATGCAGAGATACCGACGATCATAACCTCGGATAAGTAAACTATCGTGAGACAAAGGGAAATTGGTATCGTATGTAAGCGGTTCATTCGATCGCAAAGTAATCGTAGAAATATGTGGAGCCATATGAATTTGATTCCTCTATTGGTTATTGTTGGAGAAGTGTCTCGATCATGTCCGCATAATTCACGAACCGTAGGGAGACACACTTAAGGATTCGACGTTGTTTTGAGTAGTTATGGTATTATGAGAAAGAGACCGAATGTTGTTCGAGTCTCGGATGGGATCCGGATATCACGAGGTGATCCGGAATGGTCCGGAGAATAAGATTCATATAAGGAAAGTCCGTTTGAGTTCGGGAATGATTCCTGTTTTCATCGGGAATGTTCTAGAAGGTTCGGATTGTCCAAGCACTGGGGGAGGTACATGAATGTGTCATTGAATGATTGCATCATGTACTAAGTGTTCTTGCTGTTCCAAAACTGAAAAGTCAAGCCAGTTTGAAAGTCAAACGGCTAAAACAGAAACTGGGAAGCAGAAGCTGTGAAACAAGCAAGAGGAGGTTGAAACCAACTTGGAGGAGGAGTCCTCTCCTCCAAGCCGTGGCCCACCTAGGAGTTGGGGAGGGACTCCTCCTCCCTGGCCAGCCCTCCACCTATAAAAGGAGGGGGGCCTCCTCCTCTAGACACACAAGTTCCTATCCTCTAATCTCGGTTTAGAGCCGCTTTTGGTTTAGAGCTTCTAATTGCTTTAGACTGCGGTTTAGAGCCTTCTAATTGGTGTGTCTAATCCCTAGACCACTAATAGTCCTCTCATACTCCACCATACTCGCCCGCTTAAGGCGAAGCCTGCGGGATTTCCCCTACTTCCTGTACCACGCCATTGCCCGGAATCGCGAGAGAGTGCTACAACCTCCGCTGCTAGAACAAGGGAGAGGAAGGTATTCACGAAAACCGAACGTGTGATCGATCAAGGAAGAGCTGCTTAACGCAGCCTGGGAAGGATCGCTACACGATCTTGAGATCGGAAAGAGTACTACATCACCCACGAGAATCCGCCTCGTTAAACACTTTGGAATCTTCGAGGGTAAGTTATTCCATCGACTCGTTGCTACAATCTAGTAGATAGATCTTGGCTTGTTTGTTTGTATGCGATAGAAATTTTTGTTTTCCATGCTACGAACCCCTACAAAGGGTATCGAGCCGTGTCTATATGTAGATCACATTGACGAGTAGAACACAATGGTCATTGTGGGCGTTGATGCTTTTATTGTCGATTGCTTCTTGTGTACTTTGCATCTTGCGGTATGTTGGGATGAAGGCCCGGGCTAACCTTACATGACATCGTTCATGAGACTTGCTCCACGCTTGACATGCAACTTGTATTGCATAAGTGGCTTTATGGGTGCTGCTTTCTCCTAGCATAGTTAAGATCCAATTTACAACGGGTGATCAACAATGCTAGTATCAATGTTGTGGTTCTTGTTCGTAAGTTAGAACGACACTTATTGAAAGCCCCAAACCACGTAAAATATGCAAAGAAAGTAGAGGCGTCTAACTTTGTTTTGCAGGGGTGTGCAGTGATGTGATATGGCCATGATTGTGATTATATTTGATGTATGCAATGTTCCTTATTGTAAGTTGGCAACCGGCAGGAGCCATATGGTTGTCTTTAATTTATGTTAAGACCCGCGTGTCTATTCAAAGTAGTTGTAATAGTTGAAGCCGGTGGACGATAACCATGGTGAAGCGTCATTGACCTTGATGCAATGCCGGTGATGATGGAGATCATGTTCGTGCTTGAAGATGGAGATCGGAAGCACAAAGAAGAAAGGCCATATCATATCACATATTATTGAATTGCATGTGATGTTAATCCTTTATGCATATTGTATTGCTTGGTAGACGACGGTAGCATTATAAGATGATCCCTCATGCACATCAATTTCAAGTCATAAAGTGTTCGCCCTTAGTTAGCACCGTTGCCAAAGCTTGTTGTTTCGAAGCACCACGTGATGATCGGGTGTGTTAGATTCTGCAAGTGTATACAACGTGAGCAAGACAGATTTGCTCATGCAGAAACTAAGGTTTGATCTTGACGAGCCTAGCATGTACAGACATGGTCTCGGAACACGGATCACCGAAAGGTAAAGCATGAATCGTATAGTAGATATGATGAACATGACGATTGTTCGCCATTGAAACTATATCAACTCTCGTGATGATCGGTGTTGATGTAGTGGATTTGGTTCGTGTGATCACTAAAACAATGTGAGGGATGTTGTTTTGAGTGGGAGTTCACCTAGTTTAATTTCATTAATTAATTTGAACTCAATTTGTCATAAACTTAGTCTAAACTATTGCAAATATGTTGTAGATCAATGGCAGCCCTACCATCAATTTTAATGCGTTCCTAGAGAAAGAAAAGTTGAAAAACAATGGAAGCAACTTGGATTGGTTCCGCAATTTGAGGATTGTCCTCACACCGGTAATTTGACCTATGTCTTTGGATGCACCATGGTGACCCACTGCGGTGATGCTCCCGATGAAGTAAAGAATGTTTACCTCGCTCGGAAGAATCGGTACTCCATAGTTCGATGTGCTATCTTGTATGGTTTAGAATCGAGCTTCGTAAAAGGTTTGAAGAGTCGACCCATATGATATTGTCGAGGATCTCAAATTGATTTTGAGACTCATGCGGCAATTGAAAGCTATGAGGCTTCAAAAGTTATTTAACCGCAAGATGGAAGAGGGCAGCTCCACGGTGAGCATGTGCTTAAGATGTGCAGGCACACAAACAAACTTCAAAGCTTGGGTATAGTGATTCCTAATGCTTTGGGGATTTACCGTGTCCTCATAACGCCACCAAGTTACATGAACTTTGTGATGAACTACAACATGCAGAACATGAACAAAGAGTTGCCAGAACTGTTTGCTATGTTAAAATCTGCAGAAGTGGAGATCAAGAAAGAGCACCAAGTGTTGTTGGTCAATAAGACCACCAAACTCAAGAAAGGCAAGTCTAAGCAAAAGGGACACTTCAAGAAGGATGGTAAGAAAGTTACCACGCCGGCGAAGAAGACCAAGGCTTGACCCAAGCCTGAAACTGAGTGCTTTTACTGCAAGGGAGAAGGTCACTGGAAGCGGAATTGCCCAAAGTACTTGGCGGATCTGAAGAACGGCAACATCAAGAAGAAAGGTATATCTGATATACATGTTATTGATGTGTATCTCACTAGTACTCGTAGTAGTGCTCGGTATTTGATAATCGGTTCGGTTGCTCATATTTGTAACTCAAACAGTCTATCAAACGGAAGCTAGCGAAGAACGAGGTGACGATGCGCGTGGGAAACGGATCAAAGGTTGATGTGATCGCTCGGCACGCTACCCTTCATCTACCATCGGGATTAGTTTTATACTTAAATAATTGTTATTTAGTGCCTGTGTTGAGCACGACCATTATATCGTGATCTTTTTTATTGCTAGACGGTTACTTGTTTAAATCAGAGAATAATGGTTGTTCGATTTATATGAGTAATATGTTTTATGCACATGCACCTTTGATAGATGGTCTATTCTTATTTAATCTCGATAGTGGAAATACACATATCAACAACATTGAGGCTAAACGTTTGAAATCAGCGATAATTCAACCTATATGTGGCAGCTGCCTTGGTCACATTGAGTGAAGCGTATGAAGAAACTCCATTCGATGGACTTCTTGAATCACTTGATTTTGAATCACTTGAAAGATGCGAAGCATGTCCGATGGGAAAAATGACTAAGACTCCATTTTACGGTATGATGGAGCGAGCTACGGACTTATTGGAAATCATACATACCGATGTGTGGTCCAATGAGTGTAGCATCGTGGTGGTTATCGTTATGTTCTTACCTTCACGGATGACTTGAGTAGATATGGGATATCTATTTCATGAAACATAAGTCCAAACTTTCGAGAAGTTTAAGGAGTTTCAAAGTGAGGTAGAGAATCAACGTAACAAGAAGATTAAATTTCTACGTTCGATCGTGGAGGTGAATATCTAAGTTACGAGTTTGGCGAGCATTTGAAGAAATGCGAATACTTTCACGATTGACACCGCGGAACACCACAGCGTAATGGTGTGTCCGAACGTCGTAATCGAACACTCTTAGATATGGTTCGCTTTATGATGTCACTTACAGATTTACCGCTATCATTTTGGGGTTATGCATTAGAAACACCGCATTCACTTTAAATAGGGCACAGATAAATCC
This sequence comes from Avena longiglumis, assembly GCA_030063025.1. Taxonomy (NCBI): domain Eukaryota; kingdom Viridiplantae; phylum Streptophyta; class Magnoliopsida; order Poales; family Poaceae; genus Avena; species Avena longiglumis. Next base: position 505,352,025 of record CP125978.1, on the reverse strand, counting down.
TTTGAAACGACACGTATGAATTATGGTTTGGGAAGAAACCTAAATTGTCGTTCCTTAAAGTTTGGGGATGCGAAGCCTATGTAAAGAAGTTACAAGGACAAGCTTGAACCCAAAGTAAAATGCGTCTTCATAGGATACCGAAGGAAACTATTGGGTATACCTTCTATCATAGATCCAAGGCAAAATCTTCGTTAAGAATGGATCCTTTCTAGAGAAGGAATTTCTCTCGAAAGAAGTGACTGGAAGGAAAGTAGAACTCGACGAGGTTGTCGAACCTTCTCTCGAAATTGCGAGTAGCGCAGCACCGGAAGAAGTTCCTGTGGTGCCTGCACCAATTAGAGAGGAAGCTAATGATGATGATCATGAAACTTTGGTTGAAGTTGCTACAGAGCCTCAGAGGTCAACGAGAACTCGTACCACTCCAGATTGGTATGATCCGTTATGAGTGTCATGTTGGTAGACAACACTGATGACCCCGAGACATATGAGGAAGCGACGATGAGCCCAGATTCCAATAAATGGCAAGAAGCCTTGAAATCCGAGATTGGATCCATGTACGAAAACCAAGTATGGACTTTGGTGGACTTACCGGATGGCCGGAAGGCTATCGAGAACAAATGGATTTTCAAGAAGAAAACAGATGCTGATGGTAATGTTACTGTCTATAAAGCTCGACTTGTCGCAAAAGGGTTTCAACAAATTCAAGGAGTTGACTACGATGAGACTTTCTCACCAGTAGCGAAGCTAAAGTCTGTGAGGATTATGTTAGCAATCGCTGCATATTATGATTATGAGATATGGCAGATGGATGTCAAAACAACATTCCTCAATGGAGATATTGATGAAGAGTTGTATATGATGCAACCCAAAGGTTTTGTCGATCCTAAAGATGCTAACAAGGTATGCAAACTTCAACGGTCCATCTATGGATTGAAGCAAGCATCCCGAAGTTGGAATCAACGTTTTGATAAGGTAATCAAAGTTTTGGTTTTATACAAACTTATGGAGAAGCTTGTATTTACAAGAAAGTGAGTGGGAGCTCGTAGCATTCTTAATACTATATGTGGATGACATATTGTTGATTGGGAATGATGTAGACCTTATTAATAGTGTCAAGGAATATTTGAATAATAGTTTTCAATGAAGGATCTTGGCGGCAGCTTACATATTAGGCATAAAGATTTATAGAGATAGATCGAACGCCAAATATCATTGTCACAGAGTACATATTTGGACAAAGTTCTAAAGAGGTTTGGAATGGAAGAAAGCAAGAAAGGGTTCTTGCCCATGTTGCTAATACGACCTTGAGTAAAACTCAAAGTCCGACATCGGCAGAAGATAGAGAAAGGATGAGTAAGACTCCTATGCCTCAGCCAAAGGATCTCTAATGTATGCCATGCTATGTACTAGACCCGACATTGCATATGATGTTAGTTTAACTAGAAGATATCAAAGTGATCCAGGAGTGGATCATTGACAGTGGTCAAAAACATCCTTAAGTACTTGAGAAGAACTAAGGATATGGTTCTTTCTTATGGAGGTAATGAACAGCTCGTTGTTAATGGTTACACCGATGCTAGTTGGAACACCGATCCGGATGATTCTAAATCACAACTGGATACGATTTATTTTGAATGGTGCAAGATTAGCTGGAGGAGTGCAAAGCAAAGCGTTGTGGCGAGATCTTCAACTGAATCGGAATACATGGTCGCTTGAGGCTTCACAAGAAGCGATATGGATGAAAGAGTTCATTACAGAGTGGGTGTGGTTCCTAGTGGCTGGACCCAATGTCTATCTCTGTGATAACATGGGCGCCATAGCCAATGCGCAAGAACCAAGGTCACACAAGAAGTCAAGCATATCAAGCTGCTTTTCACGCTATTCGAGAACATATCCGGATGGGGATATAAAGATTTGCCAAGTACACAGATCCGAATGTGGCGGATCCGTTGACTAAACCTCTCCGAGGGCAAAACATGACCAACACCAAACCGCCATGGGTGTTTGGTATATTACCATGTAATCTAGATTAGATGACTCTAGTGCAAGTGGGAGACTGGAGATATGCCCTAGAGGCAATAATAAATATAGTTATTATTATATCTTTGTGTTTATGATAAATGTTTACATTCATGCTATAATAGTATTAACAAGGAAACATTAATACTTGTGTGATTTGTAAACTTAATTTGAAGTCCCTAGTATAGCCTCTATACTTCACTAGCTTGTTGGTTGATTAATGATTGTGGTTTGCCTATCATGAACATTGAGATGTTATCAACAACAAGATCATATCGTTAGGAGAATGATATGGTGGACATACTCCTATAGATAAGCATAGCATAAAGATCAAGTCATTTCAATAGTTCAATTGCTATATGTTTTCTGATACATAGTAACCTAATTCCTTCGACCATGAGATCATGCATATCACCTTTACCGGATGGATGCTTTGATGACATCAAACACCACACCGTAACTGGGTGGCTATAAAGGTGGCATTGAGTGTTCGGAAAGTATTGGTTGAAACACATGGATCAAGAGTGGGATTTGTCCATCCATATGACGGATAGATATACTCTGGGCCCTCGGTGGAATGTCATCCAATTAGCTTTCAAGCATGTGATGGGTCACAAGGGATCACATATCATGGGAACGAGAAAAGAGTACTTATCGAACGAGGTTGAACTAGGTATGCGGAGATACCACGATCATAACCTCGGATAAGTAAACTATCATGAGACAAAGGGAAATTGGTATCGTATGTAAGCGGTTCATTCGATCGCAAAGTAATCAGAAATATGTGGGAGCCATATGAATTTCCATTCCTCTATTGGTTATTGTTCGGAGAAGTGTCTCGATCATGTCCGCATAATTCACGAACCGTAGGGAGACACACTTAAGGATTCGACGTTGTTTTGAGTAGTTATGGTATTATGAGAAAGAGACCGAATGTTGTTCGAGTCTCGGATTGGATCCGGATATCACGAGGTGATCCGGAATGGTCCGGAGAATAAGATTCATATAAGGAAAGTCCGTTTGAGTTCGGGAATGATTCCGTGTTTTCATCGGGAATGTTCTAGAAGGTTCCGGATTGTCCCAAGACCGGGGAGGTACATGAATGTGTCATTGAATGATTGCATCATGTACTAAGTGTTCTTGCTGTTCCAAAACTGAAAAGTCAAACCGCCAGTTTGAAAGTCAAACGCTAAAACAGAAACCGTGGGAAACAGAAACTGTGGGAAACAAGCAAGAGGAGGTTGAAACCAACTTGGAGGAGGAGTCCCTCTCCTCCAAGGCGGCCCACCTAGGCCGAGTTGGGGAGGACTCCTCCCTCCCTGGAGCGGCCCCTCCACCTATAAAAGGAGGCAGGGCCTCCTCTAGACACACAAGTTCCTATCCTCTAATCTCCGGTTTAGAGCCGTTTGGTTTAGAGCTTCTAATTGCTTTAGCCTGCGGTTTAGAGCCTTCTAATTGGTGTGTCTAATCCCTAGACCACTAATAGTCCTCTCTCATACTCCACCATACTCGCTCGGCTTAAGAAGCCTGCGGATTTCCTCTACTTCCTGCATACGCCAGGTTGTCTTTCGGAATCGCGAGGAGAGTGCTACAACCTCCATTTTCTTTGGAACAAGGGAGAGGAAGGTCTTCGTCGAACCGAACGTGTGACCGATGCGGAAGCGCTGTAACGCAGCGCCGGAAGGATCGTCTACACGATCTTGAGATCGGAAAGAGTACGACTACATCACCCACGAGAATCCGCTCTCGTTAAACACTTTGGAATCTTCGAGGGTAAGTTATTCCATCGACTCGTTGCTACAATCTAGTAGATAGATCTTGGCTTGTTTGTTTGTATGCGATAGAATTTTTTTGTTTTCCATGCTACGAACCCCTACAAGAATTCTATTTCACATGCATAACCACTTTATGCAATTTCACCCGAAAACCTGTTTCGGTATCTAGTGAAATAAATTCCTGCGCTTGTTCATTCTTTCGGCATGAAACATTTGCTCCAATTGGATGTCGGTGTCTATTAAGTGTGTCACCCTACGGTTCGTGAATAATGCGGACATGATCGAGACCCCTCTCGGATCAATAATCGAAGGATCCGAGACCCATATCGACTCCACACATTCAACGATGACTTTCTTGTGATTGTCGGAACCTTTTACGCTAGTATCTTAATCTCTTTGTTTCACGATATATTACATGTCCGAGATTCGATCATCGGTATCTCCATACCTAGTTTGATCTCGTTACCGACATGCACTCTTTTCTCGTTTCTGTGATATAACATTCTAGTGATCAAATCACTTGCTTGCAGGCTAATCAATGTGATATCACCGAGAGGGCCCAGAGTATATCTATCCGTCATCGGGATGAAAAAATTCCACTCTCGATCCATGAGCCTCAACATAACACTTTATTAGTTCTGAATCCATCTTTATAATCACCCTGTTACGGTGTGACGTTTGATGTTATCAAGAAACTCTTCCGGTGTTAGTGATTGACATGATCTCATGGTCTAAGGATTAGGATCACTTCGTAAGTTGTTATAGCAATATAAACTCAGTGACTTTGATCGTAATGCTATACTTCAGATGAATGTTCATCACACCATTACACTAATGTTGTGATCCCGTTATTAACAACATTTAATGTCCATGATCAGAAACCTTGATCATCTTGTTAATCAACGAGCTAGTTTATGAGAGAGGCATAACTAGGAACTTTCTGTTTGTTTATTAAACACACATGTATTAACGTTTCCGTATTAATACAATTATAGCATGCAAAATAAACATCTATCATATACTTGGAATACACATAATAAACACTTTATTATTGCCTCTCGGGCATATTCCTTGTCTCCCACTTGCACTAGAGACAATAATCTAGTTACATAGTGATAAATCTAACACCCATTGAGTTCTGGTGTTGATCATGTTTTGCTCTAGGGAGAGTTTTAGTCAACGGATCTGCTACATTGAGATCCGTATGTACTTTACAAATCTTTATATCTCCATCCTTGACATGTTCACGGATGGAGTGAAACCGGCGCTTAATATGCTTGGAATGCTTGTGAGACCTTGGCTCTTTGGCATTGGCAATGGCACCATTGTTTTCACAATAGATCACCATCGGGTCCAACGCGTTTGCCACTACTCCTAGTTCGGATATGAACTCCTTCATCCAAACTGCTTCCTGAGCCGCTTCTGAAGCAGCAACATATTCGGCCACCATTGTTGATCCCGCTACCACAGGTTGTTTGGAGCTCCTCCAACTAACCGCTCCGCCATTCATGAGAAATACGTATCCAGATTGAGACTTAGAGTCATCCGGATCGGTGTCAAAGCTAGCGTCGACATAACACTTAGCGACGAGCTCTTCTTCACCTCCGTATACAAGAAACATATCCTTAGTTCTTCGTAAGTACTTAAGGATATTCTTGACCGCTATCCAGTGTTCCGAACCTGGATCCGATTGGTACCTACTAGTCAAACTAATAGCATGTGCCACATCCGGTCTTGTACATAGCATGGCGTACATTATAGAGCCTATGGCTTAAGCATAGGGGACTTTGTCCATTATCTCTCTTTCTTCCGCCGAAGCCCGACTTTGAGTCTTACTCAATGTCTTGCCTTGCAACATAGGTAAGAACCCCTTCTTACTTCCGTCCATTTTAAACTTCTTTAAAATCTTATCAAGGTATGTACTTTGCGATAGCCCTATTAGGCGCCTAGATCTATCTCTATAGATCTTTATGCCTAATATGTATGACGCTTCACCTAGGTCCTTCATTGAAAATTTAATGTTTAGATAACTTTTAACACTGTTTAAAAGATCTATATCATTTCTGATCAATAATATGTCATCCACATATAATATCAGAAATGCCACATTGCTCCCACTCACTTTCTTGTAAATACAAGCTTCTCCATAAGTTTGGACAAATCCAAACTCTTTGATCACCTCATCAAAGCGGATATTCCAACTTCGTGATGCTTGCTTCAATCCATAGATGGATCTCTGAAGCTTGCACACCTTGTTAGCATCCTTAGGATCGACAAAACCCTTTGGTTGTATCATATACAACTCTTCTTCAATATTACCATTGAGAAACGCGGTTTTGACATCCATCTGCCATATCTCATAATCGAAATATGCAGCAATTGCTAACATAATCCTAAATGACTTTAGCATCGTTACGGGAGAGAAAGTCTCATCGTAGTCAACTCCTTGAATTTGTCGAAACCCCTTTGCGACAAGTCGAGCTTTATAGACGGTCACATTACCATCAGCATCAGTTTTCCTTTTGAAAATCCATTTGTTCTCCATGGCCTTACGGTCGTGAGGTAATTCCACCAAGTTCCAAACTTGATTTTCATACATGGATTCCATCTCGGATTTCATGGCTTCTAACCATTTGTTGGAATCCGGGCTCATCATCGCTTCTTCATACGTCGCAGGGTCATCATTTTCATCAACCATGAAATTCATGACAAGATTTCCGTACAGCTCGGGAGCTGCACGCGTCCTGTTTGACCTGCGAGGTTCGGTAGTACTCTCTTTCGGAGTTTCATGATCATTATCATTAGTTCCCTCTTCAACAGGTGGAGCCAACTCCGGAACAACTTCCGGCGCTGCGCTACCCACCATACTTTGAAGAGAAGGTTCCACAACCTCTTCGAGTTCTACCTTCCGACTACTCACACCTTTCGCGAGAAACTCTTTCTCTAGAAAGGATCCATTCTTGGCAACAAAAACCTTGCCCTCGGATCTGTGATAGAAGGAATACCCAATAGTTTCTTTAGGGTATCTTATGAAGACGCATTTTCCCGCTTTGGGTTCGAGTTTATCCGGTTGAAGTTTCTGTTGGAGATATGCCCAAGAGGCAATAATAAAGTGGTTATTATTATATCTTCACACTTATGATAAATGTTTACATACCATGCTATAATTGTATTAACCGGAAACATTAATACTTGTGTGATTTGTAAACTAAAATAAGAGTCCATAGTAAAGCCTCTTGTTAAACTAGCTTGTTGGTTAATATATGATCATGGTTTCCTGATCATGAACATAGAGATGTTATTAACAACAGGATCATATCATTAGGAGAATGATGTGATGGACATACTCCTATAGATAAGCGTAGCATAAAGATCAAGTCATTTCAATAGTTCAATTGCTATATGCTTTCTGATACATAGTAACCTAATTCCTTCGACCATGAGATCATGCATATCACCTTTACCGGATGGATGCTTTGATGACATCAAACACCACACCGTAATTGGGTGGCTATAAAGGTGGCATTAAGTGTTCGGAAAGTATTGGTTGAAACACATGGATCAAGAGTGGGATTTGTCCATCCGGATGACGGATAGATATACTCCAGGCCCTCTCGGTGGAATGTCATCCAATTAGCTTGCAAGCATGTGACTTGGTCACAAGGGATCACATATCACGGAACGAGAAAAGAGTACTTATCAAGAACGAGGTTGAACTAGGTATGCAGAGATACCGACGATCATAACCTCGGATAAGTAACATATCGTGAGACAAAGGGAAATTGGTATCGTATGTAAGTGGTTCATTCGATCGCAAAGTAATCGAGAAATATGTGGGAGCCATATGAATTTCAGATTCCTCTATTGGTTATTGTTCGAGAAGTGTCTCGATCATGTCCGCATAATTCACGAACCGTAGGGAGACACACTTAAGGATTCAACGTTGTTTGAGTAGTTATGGTATTATGAGAAAGAGACCGAATGTTGTTCGAGTCTCGGATGGGATCCGGGATATCACGAGGTGATCCGGAATGGTCCGGAGAATAAGATTCATATAAGGAAAGTCCTGCTTCGGAGTTCGGGAATGATTCCTGTTTTCATTGGGAATGTTCTAGAAGGTTCCGGATTGTCCCAAGACTGGGGAGGGTACATGAGTGTGTCATTGAATGATTGCATCATGTACTAAGTGTTATTGCTGTTTCAAAAACATGAAAGTCAAATTGCTAGTTTGAAAGTCAAACGGCTAAAACAGGAAACTGTGGGAAACAGGAAACTGTGGGAAACAAGCAAGAGGAGTTGGAACCAACCTGGAGGAGGAGTTGGACTCCTCCAGGCCGGCGCCCAGCCCTAGGCCGAGTAGGGGAGGGACTCCCTCCCTCCCCTGGCGCGCCAAGGCCCCCTCTCCCATAAAAGGAGGGGCAGGGCTCCTCCTAGAGACACACAAGTTCCTATCTTCTACCTCCGGTTTAGAGCCGTTTTGGTTTAGAGCTTCTAATTGCTTTAGCCAGCGGTTTAGAGCCTTCTAATTGGTGTGTCTAATTACTAGACCACTAATAGCCTCTCTCATAAGCTCCACCATACTCGCACCGGCTTAAGGCGGCTCATGGGATCTCCCTCTACTTAGGTACCACGCCAGGCCGCCGGAATCTCGAGGAGAGTGCTACAACCTCCGTTCTTTGGAACAAGGGAGAGGAAGGTCTTCGTCGAAAATTTAACGTGTGACCGATCAAGGAGCGCCGTAACGTGGCGCGGAAGGATCGCTACACGATCTTGAGATCGGAAAGAGTACGACTACATCACCCACGAGAATCGCTCTCGTTAACCGCTTTGGAATCTTCGAGGGTAAGTTATTCCATCGACTCGCTACAATCTAGTAGATAGATCTTGGATTGTTTGTTTGTATGCGATAGAAATTTTTGTTTTCCATGCTACGAACCCCTACAAAGGGTATCGAGCTGTCTATATGTAGATCTGTTGCAGACGAGTAGAACACAATGGTCATTGTGGGCATTGATGCTTTATTGTCGATTGCTTTTGTGTACTTTGCATCTTGCGGTATGTTGGGATGAAGCGCCCGGCTAACCTTACATGACATCGTTCATGAGACTTGCTCCACGCTTGACATGCAACTTGTATTGCATAAGTGGCTTTATGTGCCTGCTTTCTCCTAGCATAGTTAAGATCCAATTTACAACGGGTGATTGACAATACTAGTATCAATGTTGTGGTTCTTATTCGTAAGTTAGAACGACACTTATTAACAGCCCCAAGCCACGTAAAACATGCAAAGAAAGTAGAGGCGTCTAACTTTGTTTTGCAGGGGTGTGCAGTGATGTGATATGGCCATGATTGTGATTATATATGATGTATGCAATGTTCCTTATTGTAAGTCGGCAACAGGCAGGAGCCATATGGTTGTCTTTAATTTCTGTTAAGACCCGCGTGTCTATTCAAAGTAGTTGTAATAGTTGAAGCCGGTGGACGACAACCATGGAGAAGCGTCATTGACCTTGATGCAATGCCGGTGATGATGGAGATCATGATCGTGCTTGAAGATGGAGATCGGAAGCACAAGAAGAAAGGCCATATCATATCACATATTATGAATTGCATGTGATGTTAATCCTTTATGCATCTTGTATTGCTTAGTAGACGACGGTAGCATTATAAGATGATCCCTCATGCACATGAATTTCAAGTCATAAAGTGTTCACCCTTAGTTAGCACCGTTGCTAAAGCTTGTTGTTTTGAAGCACCACGTGATGATCGGGTGTGTTAGATTCTACAAGTGTATACAACGTGAGCAAGCCAGATTTGCTCATGCGGAAACTAAGGTTTGATCTTGACAAGCCTAGCATGTATGCACATGGCCTCAGAACACGGACCGAAAGGTAGAGCATGAGTCATATAGTAGATATGATGAACATGTTGATTGTTCGCCATTGAAGCTATATCAACTCTCGTGATGATCGGTTTTGATGTGGTGGATTTGGTTCGTGTGATCACTAAAACAATGTGAGGGATATTGTTTTGAGTGGGAGTTCACCTAGATTAATTTAATTATTAATTAGAACTCAATTTATCATAAACTAAATCAAAGTGAATTTGCATAGTTGTTGTAGTCATTGGCATCCGTTTACCACCTTGCGCTTAGTTATAATTGAGATGATAGAACTATAGAATTCTGGTTAGTTACTTTACGAACTGGTATCGTATTGTTTTTGAAGTGTTAATCTAAAGTTTAAAAGTCCTATTGCAAACTTTCAGTAAGTTCCGGTTACTACATGAAGTTTAATAATTGGTATTAAAATCAAGAGTAACAATTCCAATGTTAGTATATAAGTATCATGTTTGTCTCCATGATTCTTGATATTCAAAGGATTCTCCTAATATCAAGGTTATCCAGGATCTGAAAGAGTTGTTTCAGAAACCATGATGTGTGGAAGATATTGTGATATCTGAAACGAAGTTTTGGTTGCAACATGATAGAGTATAATATGGCAAAAGTCATGTTCTCATATTTGATGAGAATTTGCAAAAGGTTGGAGACACTAGTTGTCCTAATCCTCCAAAAGGTTTTGGAGAGCAACATTATACTCGTAATTCATCGTTATAAGCTAAAAGTAGCTTGATCATGGACGATTCCATGATAAAGATGAATAATTGATGTAGGTAAAATGTTTACTACACCAAGAGATTACTAAATAAAGGAATTTGAAAGAACACCAAACATTTGATGATGGTGATCTACTTCAAAGTGCAAGTCCAAAGACATTGGTATTTAACTATACATGTTTTGGACTATGTGTATGACTCCACTATTGATGTTGATAGATTCTTTTAAACAGAAAAGGAAATACTGAAAGAGAATCTCATAAATATATGGCAGAAAAGAAAATACTATAATTGTTCAGTTTAAGTATATAGATGATATACATGTTATGGTTATATTCTTTGCTTATTAAACAATGTGGTTATTAAGTATTTGATACTGAATTTGTTGGTATGAATCGTCATACAAAACAACAGAATTCATGAACTACAGTGGCCTAAGTAATTAGCAAAAGAATATGTGATGATGTTCATCGAGAACAAATAAAGGGTTATTGTGTTGCTCGTTAAACATCAAAGCTTGCCTTCAAGATTTGTTTTATCAGGTGTTATGAGAACAAAAGGGTTGTTCAAATAATTGCCGTAATCCATAAAAGATGGATGATTCACAAATCTCGTTGGAAAAATCACATCCATAAAGCTAATGCTAAAGATGTCGAAAGACAAATTGATTGAAAGATCACTTAGGAAGTGACATCGCCGTTTAAATTATATTGGAAAGAAAACATGAAGAAACTCCATATGTATGGAATTTTGGAGTCTTTTGATTTTGATCAAATGACGCTTGTGAAACTTTCTTAGAGATAATTAAAACTTCGTTCATAGGCCAAAAGGGAACGAAAGACTAGATTATTGGAATTTGTACATATTGTTGTACGAAGTCCATTATGTATAGTCAAGAGCGATGGATTTCAACTTCATATGCTTTCTCCGAAAATTTGAGTGGATATATGAATATTTACTTAATAAGGATGAAGTATGAAACATTTGAAAAGTTCAAAGACTTTCAAGATGAAGTGCAAAATCATTGTAACAAGAATATAAACAGTTTATGATAAAGATCATAAAAGAAGATATTTGAGTTACAGAGTTTAGCATAATACCTAAGATTTAAGGAATCGTTCCGTGGATTTGCATTTCCCGAAACACCATAAGAGTATGGAGCATTCGAGATATGTAATTAAACCTTGTTTGACATGGTGAGATCAAAGGTGTAATTCATAAAATTGCCATTGTATTTTAAAGATTAAAAGCTTTAGTGATTACCGTTTTTCCACTGAAAAGAGCTTCATCATAATCCGTTGAAATGACACCATATAAGGTTATGGTTTGGGATAAAACCCAAGTAGTCCTTTCTTAAACATTGGTATGCTATACATAAGAAAGATGTTTGCAACCAAAGTCGGATGAATCTGTCTTTGTTAAGTATTTCTCCATAACACCGGAGACAAAAGTGTTTGTCGCTTAGAACGTCAAGTTTCTTTGAGAAGGAATTTTTCGTGAAAAGTTAAGTGGGAGGACAATAGAACTTTGATAAGGTTGAAAGAACCTTAGCTATATGTGCAGAGTTGCGCAACGCCGAAAAGTGTTCCGGAGGCAGCAACAATGCTCATGGCTCACGTGTCTCAAAGGTTGTGATCACGGAGATCTAAGTTCCTATTGAAACAAGTAGGTCGGGTAAACAATCAAATACCAAGATTTGAGGGTTGAATCATTATTTGAGAATAATGAAACGACTACATGCAAAGAAGCAATGATGGGCCCTGACTCCGTCAAATGGCTTGAAGCCATAAAATTCGTGATAGTTCCATACACGAGAAATCAAGTTTTGAACTTGAAGGACCCTCGAGAAAGGTGTAAGACCTTACAATTGTGTCTGGATCTATAAAGAAATAGACATGGATGTTTTACATCTATGAAATAGTCGACATATTGGGAAAGAGTTCACAACAATGTTCAAAGGTTGACTATGACAAGATTTGATCTTTCATAGTGATATTTAGTCTAGACGGATTAATGTAGCAACCACTACATATAATTTGTTATATGGTAGTTGAATAAACAAAACAAGTTCTTCTAATAGAATCGTTACCTAGGACATGTGCATAACACGGTCCATAGGGTTTTGTTAATTCAAAGGATGCTAAAAGTATATGCAAACTTCAATGGTTGAAGTAAGCATAGCAGAGTTGGAATCTTCACTATGATGAAACTGTTAAAAGAGTTTAATTTCATCAGAGACAATGAAGATGCTTGCATTTGCAAGAAATTAAGTGGGAGCGCTAAGACATATTTCTAATACATTATGTGGAGGACATATTGTTGATTGGAAAATATGTATATTTTATTAACACATATTAAGAATTTCATCCTGATGAAAGACTTAGGCAAAACCCAAATATTTGGCATGAATAGACGCTAATATGGTTATGCCAGAAGTACATAGACGAGATATTGAATGAGTTCAATATAGAAACTACAAGAAAGTTTCTTGTCACGTAAAGGATTGAATGAGTTCAATGTTGATGATATATTCAAGTGTATTGACATTTGGTAAAGTGAAACAAATAATCAAGTATAGATTGATACTTGATGTATGAAATCACAAAGAGTATTTATATCAATCATACTGTGATATGTACAAATCCAGATATGTCCTATGCTCTAAATGTTGTGAGCATATACCAGAATGATTTGTAAGATGATCATTGGACAATAGTAAGGATATTCTTATGATCTTTTGGAAGAACTAAGAGTATAATATTTGTAGAAGTGACAAATAGATGGTTAGTTCATTGTAAAAGTACTACATTGATACTAGTTTTGTCACAAAGTACAAATTAAGTTTATCTCAATCTAAACTAAGGGTGGCATAATATAATGGAAAGTGAGTTCCATAATGGATTTGGATGAGTTCCAAAGTTAAGACATTGTGACAGATACTACAACAAAAGGCTAAGTATATGACTGCTATTTTTAGCAGCAAAAGAGGGCATTTGTGTCAAGTAGTTTGTTATCAAACTAGGTGTAGTTCACAGAGGGATAATACTATGAAGATATATTGTGCGACAATATTATCAACATGTTTTAACCCCAAAGAACTAAAGGTCACACCGAAAGACCAAATTTATACAAAGCCATCTCATTAGAGAATGAGTGATGCGTAGAGACGCAAAGATATGCAATTACACACGGACCTGGAAGTGTCAGATCCGGAGATCAGTTGACCACTAGCAAACGTGTACTTACAACACCGGAAAGCCATAGGTGTTGAATACACAAAGGTTTGAAACTAGATTATTGACTCTAGTGCAAGTGGGAGACTGTTGGAGATATGCCCAAGAGGCAATAATAAAGTGGTTATTATTATATCTTCACACTTATGATAAATGTTTACATACCATGCTATAATTGTATTAACCGGAAACATTAATACTTGTGTTATTTGTAAACTAAAATAAGAGTCCATAGTAAAGCCTCTTGTTAAACTAGCTTGTTGGTTAATATATGATCATGGTTTCCTGATCATGAACATAGAGATGTTATTAACAACAGGATCATATCATTAGGAGAATGATGTGATGGACATACTCCTATAGATAAGCGTAGCATAAAGATCAAGTCATTTCAATAGTTCAATTGCTATATGCTTTCTGATACATAGTAACCTAATTCCTTCGACCATGAGATCATGCATATCACCTTTACCGGATGGATGCTTTGATGACATCAAACACCACACCGAATCGGGTGGCTATAAAGGTGGCATTAAGTGTTCGGAAAGTATTGGTTGAAACACATGGATCAAGAGTGGATTTGTCCATCCGATGACGGATAGATATACTGGCCCTCTCGGTGGAATGTCATCCAATTAGCTTGCAAGCATGTGACTTGGTCACAAGGGATCACATATCACGGAACGAGAAAAGAGTACTTATCAAGAACGAGGTTGAACTAGGTATGCGAGATACCGACGATCATAACCTCGATAAGTAACATATCGTGAGACAAAGGGAAATTGGTATCGTATGTAAGTGGTTCATTCGATCGCAAAGTAATCGTAGAAATATGTGGAGCCATATGAATTTCCAGATTCCTCTATTGGTTATTGTTCGGAGAAGTGTCTCGATCATGTCCGCATAATTCACGAACCGTAGGGAGACACACTTAAGGATTCGACGTTGTTTGAGTAGTTATGGTATTATGAGAAAGAGACCGAATGTTGTTCGAGTCTCGGATGGGATCCGGATATCACGAGGTGATCCGGAATGGTCCGGAGAATAAGATTCATATAAGGAAAGTCCTGCGGAGTTCGGGAATGATTCGGTGTTTTCATCGGGAATGTTCTAGAAGGTTCGGATTGTCCAAGACTCCGGGGAGGGTACATGAGTGTGTCATTGAATGATTGCATCATGTACTAAGTGTTATTTGTTTCAAAAACATGAAAGTCAAATTGCTAGTTTGAAAGTCAAACGGCTAAAACAGAAACTGGGAAACAGGAAACTGTGGGAAACAAGCAAGAGGAGTTGAACCAACTGGAGGAGGAGTTGGACTCCTCCAGCCGGCGCCCAGCCCTAGGCCGAGGAGGGACTCCTCCCTCCCTGGCGCCAAGGCCCTCTCCCATAAAAGGAGGCAGGGCTCCTCCTAGAGACACACAAGTTCCTATCTTCTACCTCCGGTTTAGAGCCGTTTTGGTTTAGAGCTTCTAATTGCTTTAGCCAGGTTTAGAGCCTTCTAATTGGTTTAGAGCCTTCTAATTGGTGTGTCTAATTACTAGACCACTAATAGCCTCTCATAAGCTCCACCATACTCAGACCGCTTAAGGCGAAGCCTGGGATCTCCCTCTACTTAGGTACCACGTTGTGCCTTTGGAATCTCGAGGAGAGTGCTACAACCTCCGCTGCCTGCTGGAACAAGGGAGAGGAAGGTCTTCGTCGAGTACCAAACGTGTGACCGACTGCGGGAGCGCTGCCAGAACGTGGCGCCGGAAGGATCGTCTACACGATCTTGAGATCGGAAAGAGTACGACTACATCACCCACGAGAATCTGCTCTCGTTAACCGCTTTGGAATCTTCGAGGGTAAGTTATTCCATCGACTCGTTGCTACAATCTAGTAGATAGATCTTGGATTGTTTGTTTGTATGCGATAGAAAATTTTTGTTTTCCATGCTACGAACCCCTACAGTTTCTTCACATAAACATCGCATCCCCAAACTTTAAGAAATGACAGCTTAGGTTTGTTTCCAAACCACAATTCATACGGTGTCTTTTCAACAGATTTAGATGGTTCCCGATTTAAAGTGAATGCAGCAGTTTCTAGTGCATAACCCCAAAATGATAACGGCAAGTCCGTCAGAGACATCATAGATCGAACCATATCTAATAAAGTACGATTACGACGTTCCGACACACCATTATTTGTGGTGTTCACAGCGTGAGTTGTGAAACAATTCCACACTCTTTCATGTGAGTGCTAAACTCGTAACTTAGATACTCACCTCCACGGTCGGACCGTAAAAATTTGATCTTTCTATTACGATGATTTTCTAATTCATTCTGAAATTCCTTGAACTTTTCAAAGGTTTCAGACTTGTGTTTCATCAAGTAGATATAACCGTATCTACTCAAATCATCTGTGAAAGTAACAAAATAACGATATCCACCTCGCGCCGACACACTCATTGGACCACATACATCAGAATGTATGACTTCCAATAAATCTGTCGCCCGTTCCATTGAACCGGAAAACGGCGTTCTAGTCACTTGCCCATAAGGCATGACTCACATGTATCAAATGATTCATAATCAAGTGATTCCAAAAGTCCATCCGAATGGAGCTTCTTCATGCCTTTAACGCCAATATGACCTAGACGGCAGTGCCACATATATGCGGATATATCATCATTAAGTTTAATCCTTTTAGCATCAACATTATGAATATGTGTAACATTATCATCGAGATCTAATAGAAATAAACCATTCATCATCGGGCATGACCATAAAATATTTCATTCATATAAATGGAACAACCATTGTTCTCGGATTTAAATGAATAACCACTTCGCATCAAACACGATCCAGATACAATGTTCATGCTCAGTGCAGGCACCAGATAACATTTATTCAAGTTTATAACTAATCCCGACGGCAAGTGGAGAGGCAGCGTTCCGACGGCGATCACATCAACGCTTGATCCATTGCCGACACGCATCTTGACCTCACCCCTTGCTAGCGGTCGCTTGTTCCGCAGCCCCTGATTCGAGTTACAAATATTAGCAACTGAACCGGTATCAAATACCCTGGTGCTACTGCGAGCACTAGTCAAGTACACATCAATAACATGTATATCATATATACCTTTGTTTGCCTTGCCGGCCTTCTTGTCTGCCAGATACTTGGGGCAGTTGCGCTTCCAGTGGCCAGTCCCCTTACAATAGTAGCACTCGGAATCAGACTTAGGTCCAACTCGGGTTTCTTTTTAGGCGCGGAAACAGGCTTGCCGCCCTTACTTCCCTTCCGTTTTCCCTTCTTGTCTTTCTTGAAACCAGTGTTCCTATTGATCATCAACACTTGATGTTCCTTTTTGATCTCCACTTCTGCAGTTTTAAGCATTGACAGAAGCTCGGGGAGAGACTTCTTCATGCCTTGCATATTATAGTTCATCACGAAGCTCTTATAGCTAGGTGGCAGAGACTGCAAAACACGATGGATGCCTAAGTCAATGGGAATCGATATTCCCAAGGACACAAGCTTATCGGCGTAACGACATCTTGAGTACATGCTCACTAACTGAATGTGCTCTTCCATCATGTAGCTAAAGAACTTTTACAAGCGTTGTAGCTCTCACAGACATGTGTGTCGGAAATCATTTTCAACTCACCCATTGTATCAAATGCATTGCCGCTTTTGAACGCTTTGAAGTTCCTCTAGCCCATACAATATGCCGCAATGAACTAAGTTGTGGTCCTCGACAAGTCGATAGACATTCTTCTCCTCGTCGGGGCATCATCAAAGGTGGGGGCCTAACGCGCTTCTAGCACATATTGCTTTTGTGCAGAGAGAGGAGAATCCTCAAATTCATGGCCCATTCGGTAAAGTTGCTACCGTTCGTTGCTAGTTTCTCTTTCTCCATGAACACATTGAAATTAAAAGCGGTGGTGCCATCTACAACAGAATTTGTAAAGTTTAGACTAAGTGTATGATAGATTGAGTTCAACTAATCTATATTACGAATGAACTCCCACTCAAAACGACATCCCTCGTGCCTTTTTGGTGATTACATGAACCAAATCCACTACACCAAGTCCGATCATCACGTGAGTCGATAGCTTCAAAGGCGAGCATCAAATGGGCATCATATCAACTATATGACTCATGCTTAACCTTTCGGTCCGTGTTCGAGGCCATGTCCGCACATGCTAGGCTCGCCAAGTTAGAACCTTAGTATTTGCGCGTGTAACTGTTTTACACCCGAAATATGGTCGTGGATCCAAGAACAACCGATCATCACGTGATGTCTTGGAGCGACGAAAACATAATCGGTGCATACTAAAGGAAGAACACATTCTTATCTTGATATTTAAATGAGGGATCATCTTATTATGCTAACAAAGCGCTAAACAAGCAATATAAGATGCTATCAAAACATCATATGTTTATTAGTGAAATGATATGGTTCCCGCAGATGATCTCTATCATGTGCATCGTGGTATGATCACTATCATATCTATATGTGTAAATCCAAGGTCTATGGATTTTACACGCTATGTGTGTTGTAAGAGTATCATCTCATACTTCTACTTACAACACTACCATATCATAACACTAGCCCAAAGAACAATCTAAACTAGACGCCTCTAATTTATCCATTGCAAGTTTTACGTGGCTTAGGGCTTTCGAGATAGAACCGTTTACCTACGAACATGAACCACAACGAGGATAATCAAATTGTTGACAACTCGCTTGCAAAATAGATATTGACTATAGTAGGAGAGAGACACCGCTAGCCACTTATGCAAACTAGTTGCATGTCAAGCGTGGAACAGTCTCATGTGCGAGGACATGTAAAGTTTGTCCGCCGCCGTCCCACTATGCCACCAATATCCAAAATTACAACAAAGGAGCAACAACATGATCATCATCGCCCACATACTCATATGTGTACTACTGTAAAGTATCTACGCATAGATCCGGCTCGATACCTTTGTAGGGTTCGCAGATAGAAAACAAAAATTTTCCTACGATGTGAACTATATACCAAGATCTATCTACTAGATACAAACAACGGCGGATGTATATCCGTAGAGAGAACATACCCTTGAAGACCGACAAAGCTTAACGAGTTCAACTCGTGGTTGATGTAGACTATCTCTTGCCGATCTCAAGATCGAGAGGAAGTCCTAGCCGCAAATCAGCAGCGCATCCGTGCTCGCACACACGCTTGGAGGCACCGAGCAACCTCCGCCTCCTCGCCCAGCGATGCAATGAAGCACAACTCTTTCTTGCCGAATAGCCACCGGGAACATGTATCTCGCTAGTCCGAGACCATGGGGATAAATTCTAGAGGGGAGAGATCCTTCACGAGGAGGTGTGAGAGACAAGTGAGGAGGGGCCTTTATAGGAGGAGGGGGAACCCCAAGGGGTGGCCGCGCATGGGGCTGCCCCTTGCTCCCCTCTTCATGGGTGGACACCCACTCACAAATCTCCTTTAAATTCCTCCACTCAAAAGTCCACTCAAATTCCCATTAAATTTCCACCAAATTTAATGCAAACTCTCATTAAATAAAACTCTTTATTTTATTCAGAATTTTGTCAATTACTTTAATGACAAACATTCACAATAACCCTTGCTAGAATTCTATTTCACATGCATAACCACTTTATGCAATTTCACCGAAAACCTGTTTGGTATCTAGTGAAATAAATTCCTGCGCTTGTTCATTCTTTCATGAAACATTTGCTCCAATTGGATGTCGGTCTCTTAAGTGTGTCACCCTACGGTTCGTGAATAATGCGGACATGATCGAGACCCCTCTCGGATCAATAATCGAAGCGGATCTGAGACCCATATCGACCACACATTCAACGATGACTTTCTTGTGATCCTCGGAACCTTTTACGCTAGTATCTTAATCCCTTTGTTTCACGATATATTACATGTCCGAGATTCGATCATCGGTATCTCCATACCTAGTTTGATCTCGTTACCGACATGCACTATTTTCTCGTTCATGTGATATAACATTCTAGTGATCAAATCACTTGCTTGCAAGCTAATCAATGTGATATCACCGAGAGGGCCCAGAGTATATCTATCCATCATCGGGATGAACAAATTCCACTCTCGATCCATGATCCTCAACATAACACTTTATTAGTTCTGAATCCATCTTTATAATCACCCTGTTACGGTGACGCTTTGATGTTATCAAGAAACTCTTCCGGTGTTAGTGATTGACATGATCTCATGGTCTAAGGATTAGGATCACTTCAAGTTGTTATAGCAATATAAACTCAATGACTTTGATCGTAATGCTATACTTCGGATGAATGTTCATCACACCATTACACTAATGTTGTGATCCCGTTATTAACAACATCTAATGTCCATGATCAGGAAACCTTGATCATCTTGTTAATCAACGAGCTAGTTTATGAGAGAGGCATAACTAGGAACTTTCTGTTTGTTTATTAAACACACATGTATTAACGTTTCCGTATTAATACAATTATAGCATGCAAAATAAACATTTATCATATACTTGGAATACACATAATAAACACTTTATTATTGCCTCTCAGGGCATATTCCCTTCAATGTCATGGCACACTATATATGTGAATGTGCTGCGATGGGATAGTGAGCCTTGTGCTATGCACAAGTCCAGGTCTTGTGCATCCTACTTGGCTTACTGTTCCATCGTAGCATATTCATGTGTCCAAAAACCTATGTATATATGAGACATGCTTTTTGAGTTGGGACTACTTTCTTTTTTTAGAATGATACACAAATCTGAGTTACTTTGGTATTTTTTAACAATGTCGATGATTAAAATGTTATTGGACACTATATATATGTGAATCTGCTGTGATGGGCTGTCCGGCCTTGTGCTTTGCACAAGTCCAAGTCTGTGCATCCTACTTGTCCCTACAGTTCCATCATAGAATATTTTTGTGTCCAACAACCTAGAATATATGAGGAATTCTTTTTTGAGTTGGCGCTGTTTGATAAGTGTATCTTTATATACGACTTCAATTTTATATGTTTTTTAATCACCAAGTTAATTATTATTGCTAACTTATAGATGACGTGGTACGTAGTGTACAAGGGACGGGTTCCCGTAGTCTACGATGATGGGAAGACTGCCGAAGATAGGTGCACCGTTTCAGCGGCAATAGATACAAAGAGTACAACGCACTTTGGCGGAGGCGAAAGCTAGATATACGCGCTATCTAGAGGGATTTAGGACGAGGAACCGGATGAAAACCTACACCTCACTAGTAGAAAAAAGGTTATCCGTTCGTGTCTCCTAACAGCATTAGTCCCGGTTCCGCCACGAACCGGACATGGCCGCACGCTGGCTCGGCGGCACGGGGCCCGGAGGCATGCGTCCCGGTTGGTAGGGGGGCATACGTTCCATTTTATAACACAAACCGGGACTAAAGGTTGGGTGTCAGCCATGTGGCGTGGCACACAACTTTAGTCCCGGTTTGTGTTACAAATCAGGACGTATGCTCCCGCCCTCTATAAATGCAACGCCCCAGCCCTCTGCCTCCACTCTGTTTTTTCTTGGTGGAAGGTGTGAGGGGTGTGCTAGTTTTTTCCCCTATGCATGCATTCAAGGTGTTTGATGAAATGTTTGAGTGAATGATCCCGTTCAATTTCTCATAGAACAAAAATATAGGTGTCTGAGACGCACTTGAGCTTTCTCCTCTTTATTTCCCTCGATCGAGGTTAGCAATCTTATCTTTTCTCTGTCATTGATACAATGCATGTGTCGATGTGAATTGGTCATTTCACTATTTATGATGTCCTATTTTTGATAAACTTACTTATATGATGCAGATGAACGGTCGGGAATGGATGTACGGTGACCGGCGTGTACCCGGGTATATGAAAGGCGTGGATAAATTTATCGATGTGGCTACGGCAAACAAAGAGAATGGTTTTATACGTTGTCCATGTCGTCAATGTCGGAACAACAAGGAGTACTTTTCCTCGAAAATCATTCGCGGCCACCTGATTATGAAAGGTTTCATGACCAACTATAATTGCTGGACCAAGCACGTGGAAAGAGGGGTTATGATGGAAGATGGTTAAGAAGAACATGATGATAACAACTATCATCATATGTTTCCTGAATACAGTGATACTGCAATGGAAGACAATGGAGAGGAAGGAGGTGAAGAACGGACATCAGATGAGCCGGCTGATGAACTTGGTAGGGTCATTTCTGATGCAAAGCGAGACTGTGAAACAGAAAATGAGAAGTTGAAGTTAGAGGGCATGTTAGAAGATCACAAGAAATTGTTGTACCCAAATTGTGAAGATGGCAACACAAAGCTCGGTACCACACTGGAATTGTTGCGATGGAAGGCAGAGTGTGGTCTAACTGACTCCTCGTTTGAAAAGATGCTGAAAATAATGAAACCGAAGTTTCCAAAACATAACGAACTTCCCAAGAGTACCTATGAAGCAAAGAAGACTCTTTGTCCTCTAGGATTAGATGTGCAAAAGATACATGCATGCATTAATGACTGCATCCTCTACCGCGGTAAGGAGTATGTGAATTTAGATAAATGCCCGGTATGCAATGCATTGCGGTATAAGATCAGACGAGATGACCCTGGTGATGTTGAGGGAGAGCCCCTCCGGAAGAGGGTTCCTGCTAAGGTTATGTGGTATGCTCCTATAATACCAAGGTTGAAACGCATGTTCAGAAACAAAGAGCAAGCCAGGTTGTTGCGATGGCACAAAGAAGACCGTAAGAAAGACGGAAAGTTGAGACACCCTGCTGATGGGTCACAGTGGAGAAAAATCGAGAGAGACTTCCCAGACTTTGGTGTGACGAAGGAACTTATGGTTTGGTAAGTACGGATGACATGAATCCTTTTGGGGAGCAGAGATGCAGTCATAGCACTGCCCGTGACTCTATGTATCTACAACTGCCTCCTTGGTTGTGCATGAAGCTTAAGTTCATTATGATGCCAAGTGCTCATCCAAGGCCCAAGCAACCGGGCAACGACATTGATGTGTACCTTAGGCCATTAGTTGAAGAACTCTTACGGCCGTGGGGCAAACCAGGTACGTGCGTGATGAGAACAAACAGAGCCATTTGATCTACGAGGGTTGCTTTTCAGAACCATCAATGATTGGCCTGCTCTTAGTAACCTTTCGTGATGCATAAAAAGGGATATAAGACATGCACACACTGTTTAGATAAGACTGAAGGTACATATTTGCATAAATGCAAGAAGGTTGTGTACCTGGCGAATCGACAATTTCTTCCGACTAATCATCCCGTAAGAAAGAAAGGCAAGCATTTCAAAGGTGAGGCAGATCACCGGAAGAAGCCTGAACTCCCTCCTGGTGATGATGTATTTGGTAAGGTCAAGGACATAGAAGTAATCTTTGGAAAGGGTCCCGACGGTCAATCAGTTCCGAACGACGTCGCTACAGGTCACGCACCCATGTGGAAGAAGAAATCTATATTTTGTGAGCTGCCATATTGGAAAGTCCTGCGTGTCCTCTCTTCAATCGACGTGATGCACGTGACGAAGAATCTTTGCGTGAACCTGCTAGGATTCCTAGGCGTGTATGGGAAGACAAAAGATACACCAGAAGCACGTGAGGACCAACAAATTATGAAAGACCCAAAGAACATGCATACACAAAACAAGACGGATAAAGGGCGTCACTTAAGTCGTGCCAGCTATGCTCTTACCAAAGCAGAGAAGAAAATATTTTTGGAAGTCCTTTACAGTATCAAGGTGCCGTCTGGATTCTCATCTAATATAAAGGGGATAATAAATATGGCAGAGAAAAAGTTCCAAAACCTGAAGTCTCATGACTGTCACGTGATTATGACGCAGTTGCTTTCGATTGCATTGAGGGGTCTTCTACCGAAAAATGTTCGAGTACCCATTGTGAATCTGTGTGCATTCCTCAATGCAATATCTCAGAAGGTAATCAATCCAGATATTCTGCCAAGGTTACAGAAGGATGTGGTACAATGTCTTGTTAGTTTTGAGTTGGTGTTCCCACCATCCTTCTTCAATATTATGACGCATCTCCTGGTTCACCTAGTGGAAGAGATTGCCATTCTCGGTCCGGTATTTATGCACAATATGTTCCCCTTTGAGAGGTTCATGGGAGTCTTAAAGAAATATGTTCATAACCGTGCTAGACCAAAAGGAAGCATCTCCAAGGGATATGGAACAGAGGAGGTCATTGAGTTTTGTGTTGACTTTATTCCTGACCTTAAGCCGATTGGTGTTTCTGACTCGTGGCATGAGGGAAGACTAAGTGGAAAATGCACGCTGGGAAAGAAAGCAATGATATGTAGGGAAGGGGATTCTTTCACTAAAGCACACTACACAGTTCTACATAATTCCACCTTGGCAGCTCCGTATATCGAGGAACACAAGAATATTGTACGCTCCAAAATCCGGAGAAGCCTGAATCATGGATTACAGATGAACACATGAAGTCTTTCGGTGGTTGGATGCGGACACATCTATTGAATGACATCACTGTTGGAGATCAGCTATACTTGTTGGCCGTGTCACCATCTTCTACTATATTGAATTTCCAAGGGTACGAAATAAATTGGAATACATTCTACACGATCGCCCAAGATAAAAAGAGCACAAACCAAAATAGTGGTGTCCGCTTTGATGCAATAGATGAGAATGGACAAAAGGACACATACTATGGTTACATAGAGGAGATATGGGAACTAGACTATGGAGTCTCTTTTAAGGTCCCTTTGTTTCACTGCAAATGGGTCAACCTGAATGGGGAAGGGGTAAAGATAGACCAGTTGTATGGAATGACAACAGTGGATCTCAACAATCTTCGTTATAGAGATGAACGATTCGTCCTAGCCAATGATGTGTCTCAGGTTTTCTATGTGAAGGACATGTCCTCCAGACTGAAAAAATAAAAAAATATGCAAACGAATACATCATATGATGAGCCAAAGCATCACATAGTTCTTTCAGGGAAAAGAAACATCATGGATCGAGGGCAAGACAGACATGTCAGAAGATTATAATAAGTTTGATGAAATTCCGCCCTTCACAGTGAAAACTGACCCAAGCATTCCGTTAAGTAAAGAAGATGCTCCATGGTTACGTCTGAAGCGATCATAAGGAAGGACATATGCCAAGAAGTTCATGCTCATATTATATAACTCTAGTTCATGTCTTTCGCGGTTTGTGGCTTGACCGAAGGATATCTTTCGTGGTTTGTGGCTTGACCGGGACTATATATAGGGGGGACTTTAGTCCCTATTTTGTAGTCTAAGTTTTTAATATTAATAAATGTCTTGAGTGTTAGTCCCGTTTTATGGCTGGAGCGGGACTATGAAGAAGTTGTACCGATTCGTACTTACCATTAAGATCTGATCTCAAAACGCGTATGGTCACATATTAGGGAGTGCCTCTATGACCAGTTTCTTGGAGATGCCGGAGGACTGGGATCCGGCGGCATCTCCCTGAAATTGGTCGTAGTGGTGTCCCTGCTCTCGAAAACCATCTTGCAGCTTGTAGCTTCTCTAACTATATCAATACACCTGGGAGCGAACTTTTAGGGAGTGCCTCTATGACCAGTTTCTTGGAGATGCCGGAGGACTAGGATCCGGTGGCATCTCCCTGAAACTGGTCGTAGTGGTGTCCCTGCTCTCGAAAACCATCTTGCAGCTTGTAACTCCTCTAACTAGATTAATACACCTGGGAGCTAACTAATTTCACATATTAGGGAGTGCCTCTATGACCAGTTTCTTGGAGATGCCGGAGGACTGGGATCCGGCGGCATCTCCCTGAAACTGGTCGTAGTGGTGTCCCTTCTCTCGAAAATCATCTTGCAGCTTGTAACTTCTCTAACTAGATCAATACACCTGGGAGCTAACTAATTTCACATATTAGGTAGTGCCTCTATGACTAGTTTCTTGGAGATGCCGGAGGACTGGGATCCGGCGGCATCTTCCTGAAACTGGTCGTAGTGGTGTCCCTGCTCTCGAAAATAATATTGGAGATGCCTCAATCTGGCTGGAGGACTGGACTCACAAAGGTGCCTATTTATAGTACAAGCAGCTCGACATAGTGTCGACACTTACGACATAATGTCGACACTCACCTCTATTATTAGTGCTGACTCGTGTTTTGTCCCGATCGGTGTCTCCAACCGGGACTAAAGGTTCATCTTTAGTCCCGATTGGTGACACCATCCAGGACAAGGTACACGCCGCACGACATAATGTCGACACTCACCCCTATCATTAGTGCTGCCTAGCCCAGCCTGCCGAAATCCCTCCAACCGGGACTAAAGATGAACCTTTAGTATATTGAAAATCCGAACAATGAAAATCCTTCGTGTGGTGTCATATTATGTGACATATTTGAAAGAAAAAAATACCATACTTGGTATATTGATCATGTCTCGAAAAAACCTTCACAAAATGACCTATCATGTTCGAGGTTTCATGGCTTTCGGTCCAAATGACCTATGTTATGTGCTGAATCACAGCATAGTTTGTGATGCTGTGACCATATTATGCATGCATGTGGACATTAGTATGGAGAACAATGTTGTAGGAGGAATTTTTCCTTTTTGTCACACGGAAAAGCCCTTTTTCCATTTTCCGAGCGCAAAAAACGGGTCGTTTTGTGAAGTAACCACCAAAATGCTGTTTCAGAATGCTACCGTCCCATTTTCCTAAAATACTAGACCACCTTACATGGACTATCTCCCAACCGGGACATCTCAAACCTTTTCGTCCATCCCGGGTAAAAAGGACAAATGTCTGCCGCATCGGTAGGAAGTGGGTCCGGTTTGTACTACAGGTACATGATCTTTCGCCCGTGATTTTTTGAAAAAATAATTTTTAGACTCGCAATATGTGGTTTCTTCAGAGATCCAATGCAAGTTCTAACGATGCTTGTCCCCTATCTTCATGCACGCCGGTTCGTCCATAGTTAGAAATTCAAAAAATTCAAAACGCGCATAAGAAATTCAAAAAAAAATCCGAACAATGAAAATCCTTTGCATGGTGTCATATTATGTGACATAGTTGAAAGGAAAAATACCAGACTTGGTATATTGATTATGTCTCGAAAAAACTTTCACAAAATGACCTATCATGTTCGAGGTTTCATGGCTTTCGGTCCAAATGACCGATGTTATGTCCTGAATCACGGCATAGTTTGTGATGCTGTGCCTATATTATGCATGCATGTGGACATTGGTATGGAGAACAATGTTGCAGGAGGAAGTTTTCCTTTTTGTCGCACGGAAAAGCCCTTTTTCCATTTTCTGAGCGCAAAAAACGGGTCGTTTTGTGAAGTAACCACCAAAATGCTATTTCAGAATGCTACCGTCCCATTTTCCTAAAATACTAGACCACCTTACATGGACTATCTCCCAACCGGGACATCTCAAACCTTTTCGTCCATCCCGGGTAAAAAGGACAAATGTCTGCCGCATCGGTAGGAAGTGGGTCCGGTTTGTACTACAGGTACATGATCTTTCGCCCGTGATTTTTTGAAAAAATAATTTTTAGACTCGCAATATGTGGTTTCTTCAGAGATCCAATGCAAGTTCTAACGATGCTCGTCCCCTATCTTCATGATCGCCGGTTCGACCATAGTTAGAAATTCAAAAAATTCAAAACGGGCATAAGAAATTCAAAAAAAAATCCGAACAATGAAAATCCTTTGCGTGGTGTCATATTGTGTGACATAGTTGAAAGGAAAAATACCAGACTTGGTATATTGATTATGTCTCGAATAAACTTTCACAAAATGACCTATAATGTTCGAGGTTTCATGGCTTTCGGTCCAAATGACCGATGTTATGTCCTGAATCACGGTATAGTTTGTGATGATGTGCCTATATTATGCATGCATGTGGACATTGGTATGGAGAACAATGTTACAGGAGGAAGTTTTCCTTTTTGTCGCACGGAAAAGCCCTTTTCCATTTTCCGAGCGCAAAAAACGGATCGTTTTGTGAAGTGACCACCAAAATGCTGTTTCAGAATGCTACCGTCCCATTTTCCTAAAATACTAGACCACCTCACATGGACTATCTCTCAACCGGGACATCTCAAACCTTTTCGTCCATCCCGGGTAAAAAGGACAAATGTATGCGGAATCGGTAGGAAGTGGGTCCGGTTTGTACTACAGGTACATGATCTATCGCCCGTGATTTTTTGAAAAAATCATTTTTAGACTTGCAATATGTGGTTTCTTCAGAGATCCAATGCAAGTTCTAACGATGCTCGTCCCCTATCTTCATGCACGCCGGTTCGACCATAGTTAGAAATTCAAAAAATTCAAAACAGGCATAAGAAATTCAAAAAAAAATCCGAACAATGAAAATCCTTCGCGTGGTGTCATATTATGTGACATAGTTGAAAGGAAAAATACCAGACTAGGTATATTGATTATGTCTCAAATAAACTTTCACAAAATGACCTATCATGTTCGAGGTTTCATGGCTTTCGGTCCAAATGACCAATGTTATGTGCTGAATCACGGCATAGTTTGTGATTATGTGCCCATATTATGCATGCATGTGGACATTGGTATGGAGAACAATGTTGCAGGAGGAAGTTTTCCTTTTTGTCGCATGGAAAATCCCTTTTCCATTTTCCGAGCGCAAAAACGGGTCGTTTTGTGAAGTAACCACCAAAATGCTGTTTCAGAATGCTACCGTCCCATTTTCCTAAAATATTAGACCACCTTACATGGACTATCTCCCAACCGGGACATCTCAAACCTTTTTGTCCATCCCGGATAAAAAGGACAAATGTCTGCCGAATCGGCAGGAAGTGGGTCCGGTTTGTACTACTGGCACATGATCTATCGCCCGTGATTTTTTGAAAAAATCATTTTTAGACTCACAATATATGGTTTCTTCAGAGATCCAATGCAAGTTCTAAATGAGCCATTTTTCTTTTCGCCATTTCTTCCCGCCATTTTTCTTCCCGCCAGTTCTTCTCGCCATTTCTTCCCGCCAGTTTTTTTCGCCAGTTCTTCCCTCGAGTTATCTTCCTGCCATTACTCACTATATATATGTAGGGTTGGCCTCCATTGTTATTGCACATCTCTAGATTCATATCTGCAACCTCATCACTCTTTCTGATGACTTCCACCGTAGCACTAACTCCTAGGGAGGCGGAGGCGCTTTGCGCCTCGAACTACCCCTGCCCACCGGGCTACTGTGTCCCCGTCGGCTGGATGCTGAGCGCCGGAGGCGTGCCGGTTCCTCCTGTCCCTCTAGGTGTGGCGCGTCGTGTAGCATCCCATTTGTCTAACAATTGTAATGCTACTTGGTCTAGTAATATAATGGCTACTTCATATATATAATTGTTGCATCATCATTATATCATGCTCATGTCATCATGCCACCTTGCATTTGAGCATCATATAAAACCCCTTTTTGATTTGGTTCTTCTCTCATATGCATTTTAAATTGTATTTGCCTCTTGATATTGTATTTGGTTCTTGATATATTGTTTAAATGCCCAAGTTGAGTTGGGGGCATATCTTTTATTCCACTCCACCACTCCTTTCTTTCACCACCTTATAATTCCACCATCCCTTTATCCATGAGCTATTATTATATTTTCTTTTGGGTATTTGATCTAGCTCATGGGAGATAGGATGGATCTACTTCCACAAATTCCTTTGCTTGGCTTTAATCCATTTTTGGGAGTGCATATGAATAATGCCATGTTAAATATTATTGTTTTCACAAGAATAAACATGGCATTAATTATTTTGCATGGGCCATGCAACCATCACCATCTTTTGTCCTCTTTTGGTTTTATTTGTATTTGAGTGGATCATCTTCTCTTCTCTCTCCTTCTCCCAATCTTTTCCATCTTGCTATGCTTCCTTGCCATGTGCATCAAGAACCTCACCCTCACCTTATCTCCTTCACTCATGCATGATCCTGTGAGGTCATATACTTAAAACCCTCCCATCTTATCTCTCCTTATCCATCACCATGTGTCCAACAAACACTCCCCTCTCCATCTCTTTTCACCATCATGCTTGATCTTGTAGGTTATCTAAAACCCTAAGCCCCCTCTCATCTCTCATCTCTCCCCTCTCTAACCTAGCTAAAAAACCCTGAACCTAACCCCCCATCTAAACCCTAACCCGAGCCCCTCCAAGCTAACCCTAGTTACCCTCCCCCTCTCTCTACCTTGATGGACCCACCTGGCCCTCTCTCTCCCTGGTCCAACCCGAGCTCCCCTCCTCCCTGGGTCCCTCTCTTCCCTCTCTAGGCTACAAGACAAGAAGGTGGCAAGAAAGAAACCCTAGCCCTACCTAACCCGAAGCCTCCTCCTTCTCTTGTGCATAAAGGTGACCCCCCCATGTGCCTTCCCCTGCTCGTTCTTATCTACGCCTCCTCTGGCCTCGCCCAGATCTGTCCCGAGCCAGTCTCCCCTCCTCCTTCCTCCTCTCCGACCAACAACGGCCGACGCCGATCACCGCCAGCACCACGTCCCTCCCCTCTTGCAGCCGGTGGCGAGGAGCTGTGGGTGTCGAGGAAGTCCGAGGAGTACCCCTGCTTCACCCTGGACCGCGCCAGCGAGGAGGAGAAGCCCAGGAGCGCCGGTACCAGCACCGCTGCGACGTGAAACCCTAGCTCCGGCCAGCGAGCCCCGCGCCAGATCGCGACCGCCCCGAGCTCCTCCGACCACACCGACGAGTTCCTGGTGAGCGCCTCGATCTCCTAGACATGGTCCCTGTCCTCCTCTCGTCGTAGAACGTCGCCGCCCTGCCGAGCACCACTGCTTGGCTTCGTCGCCTTGATCACCGCCAAGACGCGACAACGGCAATGCGTCACCGCTCATTCCTCGTCAAGCTACGCAGCCCACCCCCGTAGTTGCCCCCTGAACGAAACTTGTAGCCTGTATATCCCTCTTCCTTTTTCGTTTTTGCGGCGGCGCGTTTAGTCCAGCGTAGGCGTCGCCATCGTCACCGGAAGACCGCCAGATCCGCCGCTGCCGGTCGAAACGTGGCGGCCACCGCCGTTTTGCGCAGAGGCCCCTGGCCTTTTTCCCGCCTCAACCCGCGGTCCGCAGAGCCCCACTGTCGCCCACCCCGTTTTAGCGAAAAACCCCGCAGATCTGAGCGCTTAACCCGCACTCCTTGGACCGACCACGTGTCATCGCCTGAATCGTTCGCGCTCGCAGTGGGCCTCCCAGCTTCCTGGCCCACTTGTCATTGACTTGGGTTAAGAAGGACCCCTGTGAGAAAAGCTTTCACACTGCTTTTGCCCACAAGACTGGGGCCCACACATCACTCGGCGTGGTAGAACCTCCTGAGTAACAAAAGTTTCTTACATTTCGCTTAATTCAAATCTTTTCAAATTATTTCAAATCCAAATTCAAATTTCAATTCTGTTTAAATTAAAACTAATTCATAACTTTCAAATGATTTGGAATTTGAATTCAAACCTTATATGAAATATGTTTTGTTTTTGAATGTTAATTCAAATATTTAGTCAAATATTTTCAAACTAGTCAAACCTTTGACTTTGACTCCATTTGACTAATTTTGACTTTAAAATAAATTTAAATTCATAATTTCAAATAATACAAATAATATATGTTTTCAAATCAGAAAAATGTGAGGAATTCAAATATGCCCTTCAAAATAATGTTTGAACACTTTAAATTTCAAGTTGATTAAAATTACAATAAAATGCCCTTTTCCCTTAATTAATTAATAACTTTGGTTCTATAACTCCGAATTTGACAAATGATATGTCTAAATCGATCAGCTCGACGAGACCTTTCTGTTTATGCATTCCATGTTCTGAATTACAGCATGCATCATATAAATATAAAGTATACAACAACTAATATGAGGTTAAAATGTGACCAAAACTCAATAAAAGGCTTTAATCTTGTATTCCACATCTCACCCATGCCATGCTACTTTATTGCCATGCAAATTGTGCATCATTCATCATGGCATGATTGTTTGCTTGTCGCATTTTATTCCTATGCTTGTGCACTTTATTTATGTTGGCCCTTGTTTGTTTGGTTCTTCTTCGAATAGACCTTGGCGGGGGATATACCAAGAGACCAGTAGCACTACCCAGATCCTTCTCTCGCTTCAACTGAGCTGTCAGGCAAGCACTACCACATGCTTGCATATATATAGTACCTATTGCCTCTATCTTATTCTTGCATCATTGAGTCGCGATTGCATTAAACTGAATCCCAAGTATTGCATAGCCTTTACTTTTAAACCCCACTGAAGCTTGTTCCTCCATCCCATGAGCCATTACTACAGAGTTGTTTGAGCCATGCAGTCGAGAACAAAGATGTAGGGTATGTGAGTGTCGATGGATAACGAGGTACCTAAACAACTTAACTTTGAGTAGTATGGGATAACTAATGAAAGTGGCACCGTGAGCAATATCTGCTATTTGGTTTTTCCTGCTCACTTGTGTCCCGTGGGACCCCGAGTACTTGATTCTGTTCCTTGAATATTCGCGCTATCCACATCCGGGAGGCTTATGGGACCCCCGAGCGAGCTTGATTCATTCTTATTTCTTGGGGCCACAAACTAGTTTGAGGTTTTATTTACTATCCTGTACTTATGCCATGCTTTATCGCTTTATTTAAAATTGTGCGAGGTCTCGCACGCATCTGTTAGGATCGGGACACGATTCCGCTGTCGACAAACCTCCACACTTCGGGTTCCCATCGTTGATAGTCCACCCAAACCTTGAGTCCGTCTCGAGCCGGCCAGACCGTTGCGGGTATACTTAATGGGGTGGCCCCAAATATTTCTGAATCCTGTGATTGCTTTGTCGTGAAAGCCTCGTTGGGTTTGATTTGGTTTTTCCGAGGTTGATCGAGTGTGTTGCTATTTGTGCACCTGCAGGTAAAAATTTCAAAGCCGTGTCCGCGGTTATGGACGACTTGGAGCACAGTTTATCGATCATAGACAAGTATAACTAAAGTACCGCTTTTAAATTTGACTAAGTAAATGACTAGTAAATAGTGCAACACTCATGGAATGGATAATAAAACTGCCAACGGATGGGGGTTGTTTGTCCGCTTCCTCGTTGGTAGCGAGAGGAGGATGGATCATAATATTATTGTTATAACTGTTGTTATTCACGGACATCCGTCTATCTTTGGTTAGGCGGATGGTTAGCGAGTATCTATAGAATTGCTAGGTATTATATTTGCTGCAATGGCGTCACCCCAGTTGTGTCCCTTTAGAGGCATAAAGACTTGCCGAAAACCCTAGGGTCTCACACGATAAATTATTTGATTCGATGAATGTACACTCACAAGATGGATACTGGGTGGAGGAGACGGACGATGTGGGCAACGATCATTCGGTGTAGAGATTACGGGAACGGGGATCCGTGAGATCTGTGGGCGGGATGTGTTTATTTATGGGGCATCTTATGCCGATTTGCTTCTTATCCGTACTCGGATCTTGTTTGCCGCTTCCGCCTGATACTCTGATGTTTGATGTATGAGGAGATATCCTAAACTATTATATCTATCTAGGACATTTGGATCTTGCCGTATGGCGTTGCAATATTTCTATTTCTTTTAGATGGAATGGCTCTGATGTACTATTGTATGGTGGCTTGCATACGTACTCATTTGTGTATGTAGTTGATCCCTTCGCCTGCCGATTACGCCGCCCGTTCTTGTCCCGATGTTTGGAAATGGTTAGGACGGCCGAAAGGTCTACCTGTGAGTGGCATTTGGGCCCCACCGTACTATTTTAACCATTTCCGCTCATCCAGGCTTGTAACTAGGAGCGTAATTCACCGAGGTAGTTACACGTCGGATGGCCATCACGAACCACTACTACTTCGAGCTCACGCCGGAGCAGCGGGGGAATCCCAGATGGCATCCCGACTATTTCCCGACTTGGGAAGCCTTCTTCGTGGATCGGCGTGAGAGTGCGCTCGCTAGGCACGAGGAGGACGACCCACCTCCTCCGAACTTCAACGAGGCCGGCCGTTAGCTGTGGTGGCGCGGCCGGAATCTCCAGAGCGTCATGGCCTACGACACGGCCGCCGACTCTAGCCCCCGCCTGCGCTACCCTCAAGTCTAGCCCACTCGTACTCAGCCTTCAAGGTTCAACTACATGACCCGATGACGGCAAATGACGACGGCCATGCGCACGATGACTACGAAGTATAGTACGAGATCGACGAAGACTACAGTGGCGACTACCCCGACAACTACAATGGCGAGTATTCAGTTCTTCTATGTAACTTTGTGTTAGTTGCGTTTTGTACTTTAATTCCAGTTCTATCCTATTAAAATTTTCTTTCCGCCCATTATTTCACGTCCTTTTTTTCCCGCCCATTAATATATAAAAATATAAGTTAATTCAAACCCAAATTAAAAACAGAAAATGGTTTTGAATTAGTTATTCAAATCCAAACACTTTTTATGTTTAAAGTTTTTCTAAATTCCAAATTAATATTCAAAAAATATAAGTTAATTCAATTTTAATTGTAAATGGTTCATATTTTAAATGGATACATTAATTATTTTTTAAAACAGAAAATGGTTTTGAATTATCTATTCAAATCCAAACACTTTTTATGTTTAAAGTTTTTCTAAATTCCAAATTAATATTCAAAAATATAAGTTAATTCATTTTTAATTTTAAATGGTTCATATTTTAAATGGTTACATTAATTATTTTTTAAAAATAGAAAACGGTTTTGAATTAGTTATTCAAATCCAAACACTTTCTATGTTTAAAGTTTTTCTAAATTCCAAATTATTATTCAAAAAATATAAGTTAATTCATTTTTAATTTTAAATGGTTCATATTTTAAATGGTTACATTAATTATTTTTTAAAAACAGAAAATGGTTTTGAATTAGTTATTCAAATTCAAACACTTTTTATGTTTAAAGTTTTTCTAAATTCCAAATTAATATTCAAAAAATATAAGTTAATTTAATTTTAATTTAAATGGTTCATATTTTAAATGGTTAAATTAATTATTTTTTAAAAACATAAAATGGTTTTGAATTAGTTATTCAAATTCAAACACTTTTTATGTTTAAAGTTTTTCTAAATTCCGAATTAATATTCAAAAAATATAAGTTAATTCATTTTTAATTTTAAATGGTTCAGAGTTTAAATGGTTACATTAATTATTTTTAAAAACAGAAAATGTTTTTGAATTAGATATTCAAATCAAACACTTTTTATGTTTAAAGTTTTTCTAAATTCCAAAGTAATTATCATTTAAAAAACATTACAAATTTAAACCCCAAAATAAAAAATAAGGCGGGAACAGAGAGAAAATTCCTGATTTTTTTTGAAAACAGGGTCATATGTCCTGGTTGGAGCCACCAACCGGGACTAAAGACCCTGCGCGCGCCAGCCCTTGGTCTGCTGAAAAAAGTGGAGTATATGTCCCGGTTGGTGGCTCCAACCGAGACGTATGACCCTTTAGTCCCGATTGGAGCCACCAACCGGGATAAAAGATCCTTTGGTTATAACTGGGTGCCCCTTCTCTTCTTCTTCCCCATCTCACAATCTCACGCATGACGCCGTCAGCTCCCAGACGCCCTACCGCCGCCCAGCAAAGCGCGTGAAGCTTCGCTCGTGCCCGAGGCTTCTCCCCAAAGGAATCAGCCCCGCTCGCTCCCAATCGTCGCCGCCGCCATCTCCCTCGAGCCCGACGACCGGCGCCGCCGTTGATTCGCCGGCTCCGACCTTGCCTCGCCTCCCCGTCACCACCACCGCACACCTGGTGAGCCGCTGGTCCTCGTGGACCCTCTCTCGCGCCCCCTCTCGCTCTGGTTCCTCCTCCCCGTCGACCACCTGCCACCACCGCCGCTCACCGTCGTTGTGCTCCCCTCTCTGATGACCTTTTTGAGGCGGCGTCGCTACTCTTTAGCTCGCCGCAACCTCCTCTCTCTAACGCGCACAAGCACACGCCCTAGATCGCCCCCTAACGCCGTTCCCCGTCACCGTCCTGCAAGCCACCGTCGGCGTGATGTCATCCTGACGTCACCTGTAAGGCCGAGACCAGCTCAGAGCTGGGTTAGCTGAGAGGCGACACATGGGCCAGAGGCCATAGGCCAAACCCCTCGCCCAGCCAAGCGTGGCTTGCGTGGCTTGCCTATGTGGCCTCTGGCCCACAGGTCAGCCTCTCTGGCTAGCCCCAACCCGAGTGAAAAAAGTTTAACCATCTTTTAATAATTTCAGAAATAATTATAATTTTATAAATTTAATAACTTTTAATCTATAAGTCAGAAAAATATGAATAATATATCAAAATGTTCAGAAAAATGAAACCTATCTATCTAAGCTATAATCATGCATTGTTCAACAAATTAAATGACAAGTATAATTAGAATAACAAATGCACCCCTCTCGTATGTTTTGGAGTTTCCCCAAGTTAGGGTTTTCACCCCTCGGAACCCCGATTAAATCATCGAGCATGTCTTAGGGTTACATTCCAATGCAAATTAACTTGTCATATCATCATACTTGCTTGAGAATTGCATCGATTCCATGTGTTG
Source organism: Avena longiglumis (assembly GCA_030063025.1). NCBI lineage: Eukaryota > Viridiplantae > Streptophyta > Magnoliopsida > Poales > Poaceae > Avena > Avena longiglumis. The sequence continues at coordinate 505,315,838 of CP125978.1, read as the reverse complement.
ATTGTTTTCCTTTCTTTCCGATGTTTGGTTCTTCCCGGTAGAATACGATATCGAGATCAAGATCGAGGCAAGAGATCAACACCGTCGAAGCTCGAAGACAAATACTTGACCAACTGTAATCAATTCAAGTACAAGGATCCTGAAGCTCTGCTTTCGGCTATCAACAGGCAAAGGAAAGCATAGCCCTACCATGATATAATCCTATGATTTCAAAAGCTTTTCAATTCTTGCCATGATGCATACAATTCTACTGTGGTCTTTTATCGATAGATAGAGTATCCTATCTGTTGCATCACTCCCTTTGAGCTTATATTACCTGATCCACTGATCCTAGCATATTAGGTTTATTAGTTGGATTATTAGGTTTATTATTAGTTAGGTATTATTAGGTTTATTAATTAGTTAGGTATTATTAGTCTTCGGCCCCACTGGTCAGTCACTGTGGGTAGCCCCAGACCCGATGAAAAACTACCCCCTGTGCTGATGTAGATATTGATTGCGCATTGTATTATGCCATGTATTGATTGCCGCCTTTCTTTCCGGTATTGGTTCTTCGTGATAAGATCCGAGCCCGAGGGTTTCTTCGAATTAGGGTTTCTGATATTGTAAATTCATTTTTATTATTGTGTATGTATATATTAGGGTTTCTATGAATTAGGGTTTATATCTCTCAACATCGTACCTAACATTCTCCCTTAGCCGCTTTGACTTATCTGTTTTTCCACCTATGTAGAAAAATATGGACCCACACGAGAGAGACGAAGAAAAGGAAGAGTTGATCCAAGGTGTGATGCGCGGGGAAGAAAATTTTCATGTATCGACGTTTCTGAACAACTCCGGTGAGGGTGATCCTATTTTTGCTGGAAGAGACAACTTGTTTGAGGTTGAAGGTGATGCCTTCCGCGAGGGAGAAGGCGATGCCCTGTGTGATCTAGAAGATGACCGCTCCGACGAGGTGCATATAATATAATTAATTAATCATCTGCTATCTACATAGAAATAGTAACGACGATCTTTCTTCTTTTAGCCCTCCGGATCGAAGAAATCTACTGAAAAGAGCAGCCAAGGACCAACCAAAAAGTTGGGAGACCATGAGAGGTTCAGGATCGAAGATGTCGCTGAAGACGGCAAACCGACGGCTCCCGAAGTTGTCGCAAACAAATTTGTGGCACAATGCTGATTAATCGTTAGGGACTTAATACCAATCACCATTCGAAATTAGAATAAGCCTACTGATGCGGAAGAAGAGGGAACATGTTTATTTGTACCTAACAAGGCTAAAGATTTACTGTGGAATAGGCTCATGATTAATTTCAAACTACCGAAGATAGAGCTGGATCCAAATGCGGAGGATCCAGTTGAGGACGCCTTACAACATGGCAGAGCCATGGAGGCTAAGGTCAGGGAGTGGGCTTTGAAGAAGATGGGCCAGTGTTTCACCAACTGGAAGAAAAGATTGCACCTTGAGTATGTCGTGAAAGAGAAGACTCCAGATTTCAAGAAGATTCAGTTTGAGAAGATAAAACCATTCTGGACTGAGTTCTTGAATTACAAGACATCAGCAAAAGCTAAGAAAATGTCTGCAACGAATAAGCTGAATGCTGCTAACAAGAAGTATCACTATACTATGGGGCAATGTGGCTACAGGGCTGATATTCCTAAGTGGGAGAAACTTGAGCAGGAACTGCGTGCTAAAATGATCATTTCAGAGACAGACGATTGGATCAAACATGCAAGGAATTGGTTTTACGGGCATGGGGGCAAGTTGGACTCAGAAGGGAAGTGTATATATAACATACGACATAAAGAAGACCCCTTGCCAATTGAGAAGATGAGAAAAGTAGTAAAGGCTGTTAAAGATGGGACTTCATTCCCGATAGAGAGAATGATGAGCTCACACTCGCCCTTGGAAATAAGGAACATGATGGACGAACACGAGGCACAATAGGCTCCAAACCATGGAGGACTGGGTTTCCCGAAGAGAGGAAGAAATATCCCGATAGAAGCCGTCAGAGGAGAAATGACAAGACGGAAGTTGAAGCAGATATTCAGAAAGAGCGAATGCGTATAATTGAAGAACGAATAAAGCAACAACAAGATGAAATTAACGCACTTAAAGAGCAAAGTACTACCGTCCCATCTCAGCAACACACTGCATTCGATGCTACCGGCCTATCGAATAATCGAAAAAGCAGTGTGGCTTCCACCGAGGTCCCGGGTGATGACAATGACGATGACGTGCACCGACGATGGCTCCTATTGGATACGAAGTGGATGATATCACACAGATGACACACTGTGAGCTACATGTCAAAGTTGTGAACATATCAATGAAGGTGGCAATCGGCTATGCCTTACCAATTGGACCCACACCAAGTTACCACCGTCGTCCGGTTCCAGAGGGCTACGCTGTTGTCGGGGTGGATGAAATCATGCCCACCTTTGAAGTTTTGAAGCTTGACTACCCTGCAGGTGAAGGGGGTGTGACTAAACTGGGAGATGCAAAAAACGTCACCATTCTATGGCCAAAGGAATGTATCGTTCTTTGAAATCACACGCCAAGGCCATCTTCGCCGCCGCCTCACCCGCCTCCAACGAGGTCATCGCCGCCGCGGCAGCCGTCTTCGTCGCCTCACCCATCTCTGTCGCCTCACCAATCTCCGGCGCAGCCATCGCCGCGGGAGCCATCGCCGGCGCCTCAGGATAAAAAGCGTAAGCATACCACTACTCTGCGTCGTGGTAAGCGATCGCCAAAACGTAAACAAGAGCCTCTTCCAAAAGTACGAAAGGTTCCTCCCAAGAGAGTTTATGACTGTACTGAAGAGGAGACTACGACGATCGTTGATGTGGAAACGACATCGTTTTTCGCTAAGCTTAGGAGGCCAAAAGAGCTAGAGTTCCCCAGCACCAAAGAAGAAAAAGCCAGAGTGTTCAAAATGCTTAAGACTCTTCATCAACCCGAGCCAAAGCTGTCATCAGACTATGAGCGTTCTATTCTCAAGTCACATGCAGCACAACAAGCCTCGAAGAGCAGTATTGATGCAAGCGAGAAATCTGTTGCCCAGCTCGGAGAACAAGCAAAATAGTCTTGCGCCCCTCTCAAGGTGATTTCCCATACGAATGTGGGGTCGAGCAAATATGGGGCCGAAGAGCAGTATGATCCAGAGGTAGTTGCACAATACGGAGAAGCTGCCGCTGCTCAAGGTATGAGTATTGCCCAGTACTTATCCCAGTTAGAGTACTTCCCCATGAGTGAAGTATCATACAAATACCGGTACGAAAAACCTCTCGTCAAACCTGAGGAGGTAAATAACCTTCCAAGAAAAATGCGAAGATTGCATAACTGGTACATGCATGCCACAAAGGCCAGGGCTAACTGGATAGTGCTGAGGGTTACAAAAAAGCATTATGGGAAATAAATAGATGACATGATATCCATTGAATTTGATGAACTATTTCAATTATTTAATCAAGACGCCTTGGACAAATCGATCATCAGTGCCTATTGTCTGTAAGTACTAATTCTGTAATTAATTTAGTCTCTAGCTATCTCACCTCGTTTATTGCATGTATATAATCATACTATAATATGCAGAATGAAGATTATCGAATGCAGCAGAGGACAAATCTATGACATTGGCTTCATTGACCCATATTGGGTTCATCAAGCTAATCTCAAAACAAGCCCCCAGGGTACAGAGGATAATATCGTACACGCGTTAAGGTTTCAAGAAACCAGAAGGGAAATAATATTTCCTTACAACTTCGAGTGAGTGTTATTGTCTTGTATACTCTTTCTATTTCGCTTACTCGATGTTAAGTATATAATTTATTAGTTATGCATTCGCAGCTTCCACTATATTCTGTTAATCATTCAATTTCACAAAGGGCGTGTACTAGTCATGGACTCGAAACATAAACCCCTTGAGCAGTGGAAGGACACGCAGATGCTTCTCCAGTGGTAATTCTAATCATTACGATACTATATCGGCAACGTTCGTGAATTTTATGATATCAAGTAATTAATAACTTATTTTATTCGTTTTCTTCGCCGGGCAGCGCTTGGAAACGGTTCACCAACAAGGCTAGGGGTGTTTGGAAAGAGGAGCTTACATTTCAAGCACTAGATGTAAGCACCACTAGCTATATCCGCGCATATCTTTGATTCTAGTTTTGATACCGTTATTATCATGCTTGATTATTATTTTGATTGAACTATGTTCTCGTAAAGTGCCTGACGCAGGGACCAGGTAACAATCTATGTGGATAATATGTTTGCGAGTCCATCCAGCAGACGTGTTGTGAGAAGGGCAGAAATTTAGAGCAACTCCACATACGTAAACAATTCCTATAGTTTTTAATTACCATAAAATTGTGTTTAGTTTCATTCATATAGGTTGACTCCTTCTTTAAATCAGATCGAATGTCTACGAGACGGTCTTCTGCCAAAGGATCGCATACGAGCAATTCAGGAGGAATTGGCGGGATTCTTGGATGCAGAAGTCCTAAACCCAAAAGGGGAATACTATTCGGGTGTGTATAAACAATAGGGATTGTACAAAGAGCAACTTTTGTATGTAGTGCATGAACTCAATCCATGTATCGAATGTAATATTGTCATGATGATCTTATGTAATATAATGGTTCCTTCATTGATGAGTGCAAAACACTAAATAAACAATAAAACAATATAAATGAATTCTCTGCCGCGGCACAAAAAGTGGCAAAAATGCTGCCGCGGCAACAAAAGTTGCCAAAATGAATTTTGTGTCGTGGCAGAGAAATGTGTTAAATCTCTACCGCGCTAGAGGGTTATTTGGACCGGTTCATGTTACGAACCGGGACGGTTGCTCCACCCCCTCGCCCTCTGCCGCGGCCACGTGTACCCCCTTTTGTCCCGGTTGGTGGGGCAATCGGGACTAAAAGTTGGGGCTTTAGTCCCGATTGCCCCGTCCCGGTTGGGTAACCGGGACTAAAGCCCCTTACCAACCGGGACCAATGGGGCTGTTCCCACTAGCGCCTTCGTCGCAGTGATGATTATAATCGCCCTTGGTTGTCTATTCCGCGTGTTTCTAGTTTAGATGTCTAGGCGAGCTTCTGAGCTCTAACTTGGCCGTGACACATGTATCTATGCCACTAACTATTTTGTAACTTGATCGAAACAATATAACTTATACTATGTATTCATGTATGTGACTTATCTATATGTATTTGTTTTAATTTTGTTTGGCAAATTGTGTATTCACATATATATCTGTATATCTTATATCTATGTATGTATATCTGTATTGTATATTATATAATCTGTACTGTATATCATCTTGCTTAGTATTAAAGAAAAACAAAAAGTTACCTGTGGCGCACATGGCCTGGCTGTAGTGGCGCACTGGGCATAAAGCACACATGACTACCTTCAGGGGCGCAACATACTAGAAATGCACATGCGTTCCTAGCCGTAGCGCACTAGCAGGTACGCTACTGCTATCTCCAGGTATCCGTAGCGCACCAGACGATGCGCTACAGGTAAGTTTTAGCCGTAGCGCAGACATGGTGGCGCACCCCTAGTGCACCACGAATGTGGATTTCAGGTGCGCCACTAACGTGCTATTTCCTAGTAGTGGCTGGTCCCAGATAGTGTTGTTACATCGGGTGGGGGGGGGGAGGGGGTGGGGGGGGGGGGGGTTGCAGAGATTGACGAAAGCGGGAGTCATGTGTGCATTAATCAAAGGAGGTGGCACCAGGGCATGGTGGTTGGCATGCGTCATGACATCACGATGGTCATTTTTTAGTGAAACCCTAATCTATGGGCCCTGCAGGTCTACCCCTAGATCATTATCATTTCTGGTCATATTTTTTTTAGATTCAAAACCTTTATTCCATTTTATTTTATGTGATGCAAACAATGAAATATAAATACAACATAATAATTGGAACCTGGGAAAAAACTAGAAAAGAGCTAAGCCGACGGCCAGCCGTTAGGTCGTTAGCGTAGCTATAACGGTGTCACTCCTCCCTCTCCCGCGGTCACATGTGTGCTCGCCAATGACGCGTGGAGGAATAAACGCCGACGGCCATCCTTGGCCTAGTTTATGGTACACCGACGGTTTTGCTATGCCGACGGCGGCCCTCGGCCTAGTGGATGGTACGCCGACGTCCTTTTTAAGCCGACAACCTTTTTAAGAAGGCGGCTAATGCCTGGCCGTGGGCGTCCCTAGAGCTACACCAATGGCTCCGACATATGGCCTTTGGCGTATCTTCTGGCCGTCGGGAAATCGAGTGAATCCCATAGTTGTGGTTTTCAGCTTCTTTGGCACGCGGTACATGGAGGTAGGCCCAGAGCAGACCTTGTGGCGACTTAGCCGATCAAGGTAGTTCGGTGCGCCCCCCTCCCCCCCACCCCCACGCAAAAAATAAGGTAGTTCGGTGGCGCAGGCAAGAAATGGTGAGAGAGTGGCGAAAACCACATCGATCGGTGCTAGAGGGTGAAGAGGAAGAACCAAGAAATGGGAGATCAAAGGGCTAGCTGGCGTGGTGACACTAGAAGTAGGCTACGAGTGGATGCAGCCCTACTGGGCCAGGCGCGGCAGATGCAAATGGTGGAGGAGCTGGTCGGTAGGGCATAGACTTTCAGGGCGTCGTATATATATATATATATATATTGTCATCATGTCGCTCCAATAATTAATGTAGCCACCGATCGATAGGTAGAGCAACAAAGATCCCAATTCAATAAATAATTTACAATGTTCTATATATCGACAAACTAATACTGTAGTACTTACGTAGTATTATTATTTTTATGTGACCGGCCGGTGTAGTCCAACAACATTACATATAGTACTGTGCCAGTAACATGTACTAGGTCAAGAGCAATATACTAATATTGGTAGAGATGACCACAATTTCGAGGGAAAGAAAATACGAACAGGGGAGAAATAACGTCTTGTGAATTGTGGTGTGATGGAAGACGATCGAGACGGCGCCGTATGACGACGACGACGACGACTAAGTAGTCCTTGGGATGATGCGAGCGCGGAGCGGGTGCTTCATGCGGATGACGCTCGCTAGGTCCTCGGTCATGTCGACAATGGCTTCTCCGCCTTGCTGTGTCTGTGCTGGTGGCAGCCACTGGAACTCCCGCACGAGGGTGCCCACGAAGCACCCGGCATGCAGCATGGCGAGCGTGTACCCTGGGCACATCCTGCGCCCAGCACCGAAAGGCGCCATCTTGATGTCCCTGCTCCCCGTGATGTCGTAGCCGTCGTCGTCTTCTTCTAAGAAGCGCTCAGGCCGGAACTCCCGAGCCTCCGGCCACACGGTCTCGTCAAGACCCAAGTCGCTGACCAAGAAGTTGAGCTCCGTGCCCTTGGGCACCATGTATCCACCCACCTCTCCGTCGCTCCGCACCCCGTGCGGGATGATGAGGTGGGCCCCAGGATGCAGACGAAGCCCCTCGAGCACGAGCGCCTTCAGGTATGGCATCCCGCGCAGGTCGCCTTCACTCAGCTCAGCAGCTGGCTTGCCCCTCACCACCTCGGCATACACCTTGGCTTGAACATCCGGGTGGTTCACTAGCTCCGCCATGATCCATTCAATCAAGCTCGCTGAGGTGTCCATGGCACCAATCATGAACTCAGAGCAGAGGTTGATCATCTCGGCGTCTGTGAGCGGGCGGCCGCCTTCCTCAGCCACGCGCAGCTCGAGGAGGGAGTCCGCGTAGCAGTAGCCGCCGGGCACCTGGTCCTCCTCCGCGCCGCCGCCACGGCCACGCCCACGGGAGCGGATTAGCCGGAGGAGCACCTGGTCCCGCCTATCGCGCAGCGCAAGGAGCCGCGCCCACCGCTTCCGCAGGAGCAGCCTCTTGGTGAGCGCTGGGAAGAAGTCGAAGACGGGGATGGCGGTGGTGGCAATGAAAACTTGCCGCAGCATCTCCTGCAATTCCTGGAGTGCCTCCGGGTCAAGTCTGACGCCGAGGCACATGCACACAAGCAATTCGAACAAATAGCGCCTCAAAAATGGCCTCACGGCCGTAACCACACCCCGATCTGTTGGCCCAGGCCCCAAACGCCGAGTGCAGTCTGGCGTGACGACGACAAAGTATTCCGACGAGTTGTGCGCACGTATAAGAACCAGCTAACAACGATCAGCAAGATAGCTATCTAGCATGATCAAAAGGACTAGCTCTCTCAACTCACACGAGTACGTACGGGGAAAACAATGTTGATGGCTACAGGGCCCTCTCGGTCCTGTTGTTTGTATTGAATCTCACAGTTGTCTTACAAGGCTACTATATGGGTGTATATATACCGGGCAAGACGCAACGTCAATACGAATAGGTGTTGGACCACTAGTCCTACTCGGAACACACACGCACACGACACCGTTCCGTGTCCTATCGGGATTACTATTCCTAACAATCACCCCCCTAAGCACGATGTGCCCATCTTCACAGCTTGGACGCCGATCCTTTCTCGCATCTCCGCAAACTTCACTCGTCCCAAAGATTTATTTAGGATATCCGCAAGCTGATCATTGGTGCAAACATAGTTGACTTCAATCTTGCTCTCCTCTACACACTGCCGTATGTAGTGATACTTCGTATCAATGTGCTTACTCCTGTCATGATGCACCGGATTCTTGCACAATGAAATTGCAGGCTTGTTGTCAATATTGAGCACCACTTGTTCCGCCTCCCGATTGGTGAGATCACCAAGTAGACTTCTTAGCCACACACCTTGACACGCCGCAGTTGCAGCCGCAATATACTCAGCTTCACAGGATGACTGTGCCACCACCTTTTGCTTTTGTGATAGCCAACTTACTATGCTTCTTCCCAAGAAATATGCCACGCCCGAGATACTCTTACGGTCGTCAATATCTCCTGCCATGTCGCTATCACTGTAGCCAAGTAGCTCCACCTCCTCCTTCTCTTTCAAGTAGACAATACCAAAGTTTGTAGTACCTTTGATATACCTGAGTATATGTTTCACGGCTGTCCAATGCTCCATTGTGGGTGCTTCCATGAAACGACTCACATAGCCAACGGAATAGGCCAAGTCGGGTCTTGTGTTGATGAGATACCTCAAACTTCCGACAACGCTCCTATACTCCGTTGCATCAACCGCAGGTGCCTCACTCCTTTTGCTCAGTTTAAGACGAGGTTCCATCGGAACATGAGTTGGATTGCATTCTTCCATGCCACACTTATCGAGTATCTTCTTTGCATATGCCTCTTGGCATAGCATGATCTCACCCAGCTTTTGATGTACCTCGATCCCAAGGTAGTAGCTCAATAAGCCTAGATCACTCATCTTGAATAACTCCTTCATCTGTAGCTTGAACTTTGCAATCTCCTTCTCATCCGCTCCAGTTATCAATAGATCATCAACATAGATGCCAACTAGTAGATGATCCCTTCCTTTACCTTGCTTATACATCGCATGCTCCAGTGGGCTCTTCTCGAATCCGAGAGAGATCAATGTACGATCAAGCTTGATGTTCCACGCCCGAGGGGCTTGCCGTAGCCCGTACAACGCCTTGTGTAGCTTTAAAACCTTGTGTTCTTCTCCCTCTTTGATGTATCCCGGTGGTTGCTTCACATAAACTTCTTCTTCTAACTCCCCATTCAAAAACGCGGATTTCACATCCATGTGATGCAATTTCCAAGATTCTTGAGCTGCGAGAGCGATAAGTAATCTCACCGATTCCATCCTTGCAACGGGAGCAAACACTTCTTCGAAATCCACACCTTGATCTTGCACGTATCCCTTGGCCACTAGCCGAGCTTTGTGTTTCACCAACTTCCCTTCGGCATCCTTCTTGATCTTGTACACCCACTTGAGTCCTATGGCCTTGTGATTGTTGGGTAGATCGACAAGCTCCCATGTATCATTGTCGCGGATCGACCCCAACTCCTCATCCATAGCCCGACGCCAACACTCCTCCGTATTAGCATCCTCGAATTTCGTCGGCTCCTCGGTGAGTAAACACCGACCTTGTCCTCTCCCTCGCGCACGCGCTGTACGAAGGGTCTCCGGCGGATACAACTCCAGTACACTTCGGAATTTTTCTGGAGTAGGTGGCCGTCTCCTTTCTTCCCGTGCACTTGGAGGAGACGTGGAAGCTGACGTAGTACTTGTTTCAGCGTCTACTGAATTTCCTGCAGTTTCTGTCGGTGTACTGCATGTTGGCGACGTGACATCGTCGCCCGCGTCCACTTCTGGACTGCCGCTAGTCCCTCCTGGATGGGAGTGTGCAGCTGATGGGCCACTTGCGCCAGGGCTCTCGTCCGCGCGTGGACTGGATGGCGACGCCGAGCCTCCAGGTGCAGCGCGTGAGCTGCTGCTCGTGCCGGGACTCCCACGCGGAGATACCTCTCCAGGCGTAGCGCTGCTGCTGCTCACTTCCGGACTTCCATCTTCTGAACCAGCGCCTAAATCCGTAACGCCACGGGACGCTGTTTCTTGATCATCTGCATGTGAATCACTGTAGACTACAGTAAATATTTCATCAGAAATTGATTGTACCGGTTCCGCAGAGCCCCAATTCCATGATTTCTCCTCCTCGAAGACGACGTCGCGTGTCACCACCACCTGTTTTTTCACTGGATTGTACGCGCGATACGCCTTCGAACCGTATTCATAGCCGATCATGACAATTGGAGTACTTCGATCCGCCAACTTGCTAGTATGCCCGGTCACTGTCTTCACATGCGCCACACACCCGAAAGTGCGAAGATGATCAACCGAGGGCTTGCGCCCGTACCATGCTTCGTACGGCGTCATACCAACTACACTCTTAGTTGGCGCCCTGTTCAGCAAATAGACAGCTGTACTAACTGCCTCACCCCAAAACCTGCCTGGCATGCCTTTGCTCTTCATCATGCTGCGTGCCATGGCCACCACGGTTTGGTTCCTTCTTTCCACAACACCGTTTTGCTGTGGTGAATATGGTGCGGTGAGATACCGCCGGATCCCATGAGCTTCACAAAAGGCTTGAATTCATTGGATTTGAACTCCCACCCGATCGGTACGGAGGGTTTTCACCTTGCCTCGACTCCACTCGGCTGCCATCTTCACAATCCTGAACGCTTGCAAAGATTGATCCTTACTCTTCAGCAGAACAACCCACATGTATCTACTGAAGTCGTCGACGATGAGCAAAAAGTACTTGTTCCCGGCGGGGGTCGCCGGCGTGATTGGTCCGCATAAGTCTCCATGCACCAACTCAAGAACCTTACTTGCTCGATATTGTCCCTCCCTTGGAAACGGGGCTCGCCTTTGCTTCCCAATGAGACAACCGTCGCACACCTGCTCAACATGATCAACACACGGTAAGCCACGTACCATCTCCTTCTGTCCAAGTTGTCGTAGAGCTTGGAAATTTAGATGTCCGTAGCGAGCATGCCACTTCTACGCTGAGTCTTCCATGCTTGTCATCAAACATACTGGATCCGCCCGATTGAGATTGAGGATGTAGAGTCTATTCTTCGATCTCTCCACCTTCATGATGAGCTTCCTTTGGCGGTCATATCCCCACAGGAACTCGTCCTCCAACACGATCTTGCATCCACACTCCGCGAGCTGACCAAGACTGATAATGTTGGTCTTAAGCTTGGGAATATAGTACACGTCAGTGAGTACCTTGTGACCTCCATCCTTCAACTCAAACAGGACTGTGCCTCGCCCTGCAATCTCCACCTTCGACCCATCGCCGAATCGAACGGAGCCTCCAACCGTGAGGTTCAACTCAGAAAACTGAGCCTTGTCGCCGGTCATGTGGTTGCTAGCGCCTGTGTCGAGGTACCAAACGTCGTGAGCCGTCTGCATCCTCCGCGGGAAGACCTTCTCTTCCACGAGCGTGACGATCTCCGTAGCGGACTCCTGAGGAGTTGATTCCTTGGTGGTCATTAACTCGCAAGCTTCGAGCATGAGCATCATCGGTCCATCATCTCCTTCCTTCGCCATGAGAGCCTTCTCCTTTGAACGGTTAGGACACTCCGATTTGAAGTGCCCGAGCTGATTGCACTTATGGCAGCGAAGATTCTTCTTGTCGAATTTCTTCTTTGGCTTCTTCGGCTTGCTGTCCGACTTCTTCGCCGGGACCGAACCATCGCCACTGCCAGATGCCTTATCGCTCCTCTCCTTGGCGACCATTGCCTGCCACTGGGCACGTGTAAGCATGAGGTGCTCATCTTGTTTCGCGTCGCCGTAGGTGATCTTCATCCGCTCGTCATGCGCCTTGAACCGTCCAACCAGGTCATCCATCGTGAGGGTGGTGAGATCAACGCATTGCTCAATTGCCGACACCACAGATATGTACCGCGGCGGCGCCGCGCGCAGGAAACGCATTACGACTGAGATATCTTCCAGCTTCTCACCTTGCGCGCGAATCCCGTTGACAATTGTGGCTACCCTCGAGGCAAAAGCGTCCAGCGTCTCATCTCCTTCCATCTCCAGGTTCTCGTACTTCTTCTGCAAGGTTTGTAGGGTCGCCCTGCGGACGCGCTCGTGCCCAAGATTCAACGTCTTGAGTGTCTCCCACGCCGCCTTTGCAGAATCCTTCGAGATCAGGTGCTGCATCACGTCCGCCGGCACCACGGAGCCGATGGCCGTGAGTGCCTGTCGGTCCTTGCGGTACTTCGGCGCGCCCTTCTTGAACTCGTCGCCGCCGGGATCGACAGCCTCCCAGATGTCGTTGCCCTCCATGGCCCACTCCATCCGTTTCGCCCACGTCGTGTAGTTGCCGCGATCATACCGCGGGTACTGCGACGACACCGATGCACCCGCAGCCGCACCGGAGTACTCGCCTAGCTCCTTGTCCGCCATGACCTCCCGTTACTAGGAGATCCTCCGCGAGGCTCTGATACCAATTGTTGGCCCAGCCCCAAACGCCGAGTGCAGTCCGGCGTGACGACGACAAAGTATTCCGACGAGTTGCGCGCACGTATAAGAACCAGCTAACAACGATCAGCAAGATAGCTATCTAGCCTGATCAAAAGAACTAGCTCTCTCAACTCACACGAGTACGTACGGGAAAAACAATGTTGATGGCTACAGGACCCTCTCGGTCCTGTTGTTTGTATTGAACCTCACAGTTGTCTTACAAGGCTACTATATGGGTGTATATATACCCGGCAAGACACAACGTCAATACGAATAGGTGTTGGACCACTAGTCCTACTCGGAACACACACGCACACGACACCGTTCCGTGTCCTATCGGGATTACTATTCTAACACGATCCCGATCCCGGTCGCCGCGGAGCGAGCCAACGATCGCGTTGAGCGCGTGCTGCCTCGCCGGCGCGAAGAGCCTCACCCGGGATGGGTGCAGTGCCCGCGAGCTCAGGTTGCGGCGGACGAGACGCCAGTAGGCTCCATAGGGTGAGATACTGATAGAGTGGGGAAAGAACAGGCGCAGCATCTCGGTGGGCGGCGGGCGGTCGTCGTAGTTCCCGCCGCTCTCAACCAGGATGCTATGCGCGAGGCGGCGGTCGGCCACGAACACGAAAGGGCGCATTAGCCAGATGTAGAGGATGGGGCCGTGGCGCGCATGGAACTCGCGCAGTATCGGGCCAGTTTGAAACATTGACGGCGCCAGAGCAAAGAACTTGGCGATGAAGAGCAAGGCCGGCGGACCAGGTGGGAGCTTCTTCTTATCCTTTGCGCCTAATTTTTTGCGTCCATGACGGCTGATGAACATAAAGATTAGTGTGAAGAAGAGGAGGACGCAATAGAGAATAATGGTGAGACCCTCCATCCGTCTGTTGATGCTACTACGTACTAGACATGATCCTCATCTAATGTGCCACAGAATATATATAGAGACGTGAAGCAGGTGTACCGCACCCATCACTAAGACTATGGCGAAAAAAAGAATGACTATTTGAACAGCCACTATACAAAACTGCGAGGTGCCGAGGGCCGGGTCCCCACATCGACGGCCAAATGTCGGGCCCTTGGCGTAGGCACCTCCCTAGGCTAGCCCACTAGGCCGGTCCTCGGCGCAGTTTTGGTCGTCGCCGTAGCCCAGTTAGGCCGGGCATCCCTCGGCGTAAGAATGATCGTTGGCACACTAGAGGAGAAATTGGAGATGCCGACGGCCGGCCGGCTACGCTGACGACCAAATGTCAGGGCCATCAGCGTAGTGGCCTCCCCGGCCAGCCGTCCAGCCCGACTGCCGGCGTAGAGACGACCGTTGGCGTAGAGGAAGGTGCCGAGGGTAGCTCTCGGTGAAGCCTGGCCGTCGGTGTAGCAGATAAGGTTATGCCGACGGTGGCCCTCGGCATACCCCCATCCCTCGGTGTAGAACCAGTTCCGGCACGGCGGCGAGAACGGCGTTAGAAAGCCTAGGCTGTGCCAACGACCTGCTCGTCGGCGTAGCTCTTTGGGAGAAATTGGTTGGTCTGTGCCGACGGCTGGGCCGTCGGCATAGGCCTCCAAATTTTTTTCCATTTAATTTTAGCCATAGCTATTTTTCCTTTTACCTAATTATTTTTTTGAAAAATCATAACTAAATTATTCTAATTCAGAAAAATACAAATAATATATCAAAATTTGCAGAAAAATAAGATCTATCTATCTACACTCAAATGTTACACATTTGTAAATAAAAAGTAAGTTAAACATAAAAAAAATATATAATTTAAAATTGGCATAAGAAATTCAAAACCGATCCAAACAATGCAAAATCTTCACGTGGTGTCATATTATGTGACATAGTTAGAAGAAAAAATATCAAACTTGATATATTGATTATGTCTAAAGAAACTTCATAAAATGACCTGTCTCATTCGAGGTTTCCTGCCTTTCGGATCAAATGACAAATGTTATGGCTAGAACGAAGGCATATCTTGTTATAATATGTCCATATTATGCATACATGTGCATCATGGGACGACGAACAGTATTGCAGTAGGAAGATTTCCTTTTCGTCGCACCAAAAAACCAGTTTCCATTTTCCAAGTGCAAAAAACAGACGGTTTTATGATGCAACCACCAAATGGCTAATTAAAAATTCTACCACCATATTTAATAAAAATACTAGACCACCTTATATGGACAATGTTCTAACAGGGGTTCTCAAACCTTTCCGTCTATGCCTGGTGAAAAAGACAAATTCCTATAGAATCGGCAGGAAGTGGGTCAGATATAAACTATAGGTACATGATCTGATGCTCATGATTTTTTACAAAAAATTATTTTTAGGTTCACAATATGCTATTTCATCAGAGATACACTTCAAGTTTAGCAAGTCTCAGCCCCGATCTAAGAATCTTTATGCCCGCCGTTCGACAAAGTTTGACGATAGTTCAAAACGGGCATAAAAAATAAAAAACGATGTAAACAATGCGAAACCTTCGTGTGATGTCATATTATGTGACATAGTTAGAAGAAAACATATCAAACTTGGTATATTGATTATGTCTCAAAAAAAACTTCACAAAATGATCTATCTCATTCGAGGTTTCCTGCTTTTCGGGTCAAATGACCAATGTTATGGCTAGAATGAAGGCATAGTTTGTGATAATATGTCCATATTGTGCATACATGTGCATCATGGGATGACGAACAATGTTTTAATAGGAAGATTTCCTTTTTCTCGCACCAAAAAGCCATTTTCCGAGTGAAAAAACGGGCGGTTTTGTGAAGCAACCACCAAATGGCTAATTCAAAGTGCCACCACCACCTTTTTCAAAAATACTAGACCATCTTATATGGACAATGTCCTAACAGGAGGATCTCAAACCTATCCGTTTATCCCTGGTGAAAAGACAAATTCGTGCCGAATCGGTAGGAAGTGAGTCAGATATGAACTACAGTTACATGATATGATGCTCATAATTTTTTACAAAAATCATTTTTAGGTTCACAATATGCTATTTTATCAGAGATCCACTTCAAGTTTAGCGAGTCTCAGCCCCGAGCTAAGAATCTTCATGCCCAACATTCGACCAAGTTTGACAATAGTTTAAAACGGGCATAAGAAATTCAAAAACGATCCAAATGATGCGAAACCTTTGCGTGGTGTCATATATGTGACATAGTTAGAAGTAAAATATCAAACTTACTGATTATTTCTCAAAAAAACCTTCACAAAATGACCTATCTTATTCGAGGTTTCCTACATTTCGGGTCAAATGACCAATGTTATGGCTAGAATGAAGGTATAGTTTATGATAATATGTCCATATTATGCATACATGTGCATCATGGGATGGCGAACAATGTTTTAGGAGGAAGTTTTCCTTTTCATCGCACCAAAAGCCATTTTCCATTTTTCGAGTGCCAAAAAACGGGCGGTTTTGTGAAGCAACCACCAAATGGCTAATTTAAAATGCTACCACCATATTTTTCAAAAATACTAGACCACCTTACATGGACAATGTCCTAACATGGGGATCTCAAACCTTTCCCTCTATCCTTGATAAAAAGACAAATTTCTGCTGAATCGGTAGGAAGTGGATCAGATATAAACTACTGTTACATGATCTGATGCTCATAATTTTTAAAAAATAATTTTTAGGTTCACAATATGTTATTTCATCAAGGATCCACTCCAATTTTAGCGAGTCTCAGCCCCAAGCTAAGAATCTTTATTCGTACCATTTTAAACAGGCAAATGAAATTATGGTAAGAATCATGGCATAGTTTGTGATAAGTTGATATTGATATTATATTTGGATTCCTCTCATTGTTCTGATCAATTTAGACATATTATTTGTCGAATTCCAACTTACAGATTTAAAGATATTAATTATATCATATTAAATAGAAAAATACAAAAAATAAAATTATTTTATTTTTATTTGAATTCAATAATATTTTACTTATTCATTGTTGTTTACTTAAATAATTGTTTGTAATTTAAAAAAATACAAACATGTGACATGATGATATAAGAGTTAATAGGATTGATATCATAGTATTGGCAACAATGTACAAATTGCTTTGCGGAAACACATTCTGAAGAAACGACTAAGTTAAGCGTGTTGAAGGTGGATTAGTGAGTATGGGTGACCGATCGGGAAGTTTGACCAAGATTGCAATTTGATCAATTATTAAATGTAATTAGTGTTAAAAATGTTCAAATTGAGAGATTAATGAGTCAAAAAATTCAAAGATTAAAAAAATAGATTTTTCTAAAAAAAATTAGTTTAGGCTATGCCGACGGCTTGGCTCTCGGTGTAGAAGGGCGATGTGGTGGGCTCGTGCTGCTCCTGGGTTGGGCCTATGCCGATGGCCTAGCCGTCGGCGTAGCTCCAGGGCTGGGCCGTTACCAAATGGCCATCGCCTGACATCGTGGATCCCACATCGAGCGCTATGACGAGGGGATCCTCTACACCGACGGCCGAGGGGCTGTGTCGACCACTTAGTACGTCGAGGGGGCTACGCCGACGGCCACCATCGGCACAGCCTGTGCCGGTGGCAATATGGCGTTGTGCCGACGGCAGCCGGCCGTTGGCGCCTCGACTGTTTCCTATAGTGGCATAGCCCTGATGTGCCGAGGGCCCGTTCCAATATTCATACCGGCGTTAGGCAGGCCAGGCTGTGCCGATGGTATTTTATTTTGCATGGAATTTTTTATTTTCTATTTAATTTATCCATATATTTATACTTATTTATTTATTGGTCACAAATAATTTTAATGTGCTTATATTTTTTTACCAATTGTGAGCATTTGTATATTCCGAATAGCGGTCTCCACCCACACAAAATAACGTCACATGACCATCAGAGTACTGAGATTCCACGAACACTTGCGTGTAGCCCTAGCATACATGCACACAGGTGTGGTGGAAGCTTTCTGGATGTAATACATAGCTCCCGGGGTAAAAGACAGTTCGCGCGCATATGATAACACTTAGAAAACTACTCGACCTCTCATTGGAAACTTCCGCTACGAGTAAAACGGAGGGCAACCGATGAAATCATGGTCCCAATTTTGATTTTCCATGTAGATATGACCTAAAGAAATATAAACCAACAGAAAAGTATATTGGTCAATTCTCGTACGGAGAAAGCTATAGGGGTAGACTTGCGGGTCCTACTACCTATGTTATGGCTAGACCCACGGTATAGTTTGTGATAATATGTCCATATTGTGCACAAATGTGCATTTTAGGATGGAGAATAATGTTACAGGAGAAAGTTTTCCTTTTCATCACACCAAAAGGCCATTTTCTATTTTTCGGGTATAAAAAACGAGGTCTTTTGTGAAGCAACCACCAAGTGAAAGTTTCAAAATGGTACCACCCCATTTCTAAAAAAATACTAGGCCACCTTGCATGGCAAATATATGTCCTAACTGGGGTATCTTAAAACTTTCCGTCCACCCCTCGTGAAAAAGAAAAGTTCCTACCGAATCGATAGAAAGTGAGTCAGATTTGAACTATATATACATGATCTAATTCTCATGATTTTTTGTAAAATTCATATTTAGGTTCACAATATGCTATTTCATCAGAGATCCATTTCAACTTTAGCAAGGCTCGGTCCCAAGCTGAGAACCTTCATGCCCGTCGTTTTGACCGTAATTTGAAACGGGCATAAGATATTCGAAAATGATAAAAACAATGTGAAACCTTCGCGTGATATAATTTTATGTGACGTAGTTGGAAGGAAAAATATCAAATTTCGTGGATTGATTGCATCTTTTAAAAAACTTCTCAGAAATGAGCTATCATGGTCGACGTTTCATGGCTTTCAGGTCAAAAGTCAAATGTTATGGCTAGAATCGTGACATATTTTGTGATAATGTGATCATATTATACACACATGTGCATCTTGGGATGGTGAACAATGTTGAGGAAGAAAGTTTTCCTTTTCGTTACACCAAAAAGCCATTTTTCATTTTCCGAGTGTAAAAAATGGGGTGTTTTGTGAAGCAACCACCAAATCAAAGTTCTGAAATGGGAACAACCTATTTTTCAAAAATACTAGACCATCTTACATGTATAGTGTCCCAACCGGGGTATCTTAAACCTTTACTTCCACCCTCCATGAAAAATACAAATTCATGCCAAATCAGTAGGAAGTGGGTCAGATTTGAACTACAGGTACATGATATGATCCTCATGATTTTTTGGAAGAAAAATTTTTAGGTTCACAATATGTTGTTTCATTAAATATCCATTTCAATTTTAGTGAGGTTCGGCCCCAAGCTAAGACCCTTCATGCCTGCCTTTTTTACCGCAATTTGAAACAGGCATAAGAAATTCGAAAACAATAAAAACAATGTGAAAACTTTTTGCGGAGTCATTTTATGTGACATAGTTGTAAGGAAAAATATAAAACTTGGTATATTGATTGCATCTCAAAAAAACCTTCTTGGAAATAAGCTATCATGGTCGAGGTCTCATGCTTTTCATTTAAAAATATCAATGTTATGTCTAGAATCGCGATATAGTTTATGATAATATGTCCATATTGTGCACACATGTGCATCTTGATATGACGAACAATATTGCAGGATAAGTTTTCCTTTTTGTCACACCAAAAAGGCATTTTCCATTTTCCGAGTGTTAAAAACAGGGTTTTTGTGAAGCAACTACCAAATCAAAGTTCCTAAATGGTATCAACCCATTTTTCCAAAATACTAGGCCACCTTATGTGTATAGTGTCCCAACTGGGATATCTTAAACATTTCCGTCCACCCCCATGAAAAAAACAAATTCATGTCGAATCGGTAGGAAGTGGGTCAGATTTGAAATATATGTACTTGATCTCATGCTCATGATTTTTTGCAAAAATAATTTTTATGTTCACAATATGTTGTTTCATCAGAGATCCATTTTAATTTTAGCGAGGATCGGCTCTAAACTAAGAACCTTCATGCCCACAGTTTTGACCGCAATTTGAAACGGGTATAAGAAATTCGAAAATGATAAAAAACAATGTGAAACCTTCATGTGGCATCATTTTATGTGACATAGTTGCAAGAAAAAATATGAAACTTGGTATATTGACCATGTCTCAAAAACACCTTTTCATAAATGAGCTATCATGGTCATGGTTTCATGCTTTTCAGGTCAAAAGACCAATGCTATGACTAGAATTGTGACATAATTTTTGATAATATGCCCATATTATGCACATACACCGGTGGAAAACATGCCTTTTGTCCTAGGCTGTAACGGGCTCTAGTCCCGGTTTTGGACCCGGGATTGCCAAATCGGGACTAGAGGCCTCCATCTTTAGTCCCGGTTCGCTACGTCGCGGGACTAGAGTCGATCACGTGGCATTTTCCGTGAGGCGGGGGGCGAAACCCCTCTAGTGTCGGGTCATAACACCACCCGGAACTATAAGGCTTCCTGCCGCGGCAGAGAATTCATGTGTTTCTCTGCCGCGGCAGAGATTGTGTGTTTCTTTTTTTTTTCCATTTTGTTCCTTTTTTGTTTTGTGTTGCACTATAATATCAAACATATATTAATTCAGTATATTTATTCTATGCTACTATATACACAATATACGTTGATGCATATATATAATTAATATTCGATCCCTTGCAAACGTACATATATTCAATCATATTAAAAGGAAGAAATGCTTTGAAATTACATGGTCATTGATGATATATCATATCAACTACATGGAAATCACTAAGGCATATCGAGTTCCGCATCCTCCACATAATGTTCTCCATGTACATCAAGGACCCCCTTCATTAGAGATCCTGCCAGTTCCTCTTGAATTGCTCGTACGCGCTGTTCTGGCTCTAGATTCTCCCACAATCGAGAATATAATGTGAATCAACTTTGCGCTCACTGGTCAACTTGCGAATGTACCCGCAGACGAAGAATCCACATAAATGAGTCCCCGGTAGCTGCTGTAAACTCTTCACCGTTTATAAGTTAGCTCATCTTTGAATGGACCTGCTATTTTCTGTCTGAACCGTGTCGAACACCTGCTTGGCAAAGAAGATGAACAAAGGAGTTATTAGTTACTTGATATCATGAAATCAACGAAAGAGGCCGATATAATGCGATAATGATTGAAATTAATTATGGAGCATTGCTTTCTTGTCGCTCCAATTCTCCTGGTCCCAACTTAATGAGTCGTGGACTTCAACTAGGGACTTGTCAATTTGAATGTTTAGCAAGATCTAGTGAAATCTGCGGACGTTTACATATGAATACATGCATAGGTCATCAATTACACTTAACATCGAGTAAGCAAAAAAAAGAATGTGTACAAGACAGAAACACTCACTTGAAGTTGTAAGGAAATAGTATTTCCTTCACAAAATTGTTCTCGGTTAAAAACATACATAGGTCTTCCTCCACGTCCTTGGGGTGATTCTTTAACGTATATTTATTAACGATATATGGGCCAATGAACCCAACATCATATTTTCTAGCTCTTTTGCATTCAAGCATCTTCATTCTGCGGAATATAATATTGTACAAAAGGATATATAGCCAGGATAATATATTACATGCAATGAACGAGCTGAGCTAGAGACTTAATTACAGAAATAAATCACTTACAGACAGTAGCAACCAATGATAGATTTGTCGAGGACACGCTAATTGTATAACTGAAACAGTTCGGTCATTTGTACCTATATCGAGTATGGTTTGAAGTGATGCTCCTTTCTGACGTCCACCGAAAACCAATCTTTCTGGTGTTTTTCTATTTGCAACATGTACAATGTGTGCAAATTTCGCATATGTGTGGACAAACGCGTGAGATCCTCATGACTGACTAGAGGCTCCCCTTGGACATATAGTCATACTATCTGTCCCACTGGCGTATCTTCATAGCCTAAAAATTGACCAAGAGACATATTTGTGTTGGCAGCACATGCTTTGGCCTCCGATACAGTGATGCCCAATAGTGTAGCAGTAGTACTAGCTCTAGGGTCCATTATTTACATGTCCTTACCTATTTCGGCTCTGAAGGCCTTGTCGATATCTGAAATCACTTTGAGCACGGGGGGGGGGGGGGGATTGAATCTTTTGTTGTCTGAGCTGGGCAACTTGTTTCCCGCATTTTGCACTTGTTATTTTTTTCTGTTTTGCTTGCTTATAAATTTCCCGGTCATAGTCTGATTTCAGATTCATCAATATCTAGGATGGTTGCTCAAGAAAGGACATAGCTGTAACATCCCAGCATTAGAGCCTAGAAATAAGCTAAACCCAGATGTGTGCATTGCATTCATGCATAGAAAATCTGAATAATTTTCGCGCTTTTAAACAAAACTTGTCAGAGTGATTGAAGCTTCTCTTAACTTGATGGAATTGAAGTAGATCATCAAGTTTACTGCGATAAGTTTCAATATGACCTTTGCTAAAACCTTATTTTGGTTAAGGGAGATTTGATCTAAGGGTAGATCAAATGTAATAAAAGTTAAACCCTAATACATTATGATTTATATTTGATCCTTAGGTGATCATATCATAGTATTCATTATAATCACTCATGAGTACCAAGTTAAGGATATAACACAAATAATAAGAATGTAACAACTATATCTTAATCTCATATGCTTATACCATGAGTATCATGGTAATACCTAACCCTACTTCTTAAGTAAGATTGAGTAGGAAAGAAACTAAGTTTAGATCATTCACCATATATCTTTCTTTCCATATCAATCCTTATCACCTCTATTGAGTTATATTCCAATATCTGTTGCTCATCAATGTTGAGAAATCAACTATTGATTCTCCAATTCTTAATCTATCAACTTCTGACCATACCATAGCCTACAATTAAGTGTCTATAAAGAAACAACCAAGAAGAGGTAAATAGTAATGCTAGTTTTAGATATCATCTATGGGATGGGAGTGGTTGAAGAAGAATAAATCAATGTGATAAGTAATAAAGTTCAACTCACTCCTGAAATGATAGAAGAGTTATTGGGATATATAATTATATGGTAGGAAATAAGATTACAAGTATGAATCCTGAAGATAGTTACCAGTAGTAATTCTATTATACCAAGTAGGTATAGTCCATGAATAACAGCCTTAAATAAAATTAAAGATACTACGAATATAATTCCAATACAATGGTAGGATTGTATTGATAAAGCCTTGATTAACCAACTGAAAACCTAAGCAATAAATGATTGAAGGATTATAATGATCATGCGTTGCTCACCAGGATTGTATATTTACATCAAGTATAAGTGACATTGGTGGAAAGAACATGATTGAAACCCTAGTAAATGTAAGTTATCCTAGAGTAGTTATTACAGGTCACATTAATATAATGTGAGGTTGGAGTATGAGTTATTAGAGTAAATGTAAGACAATATGATTCAATTAAAGCTAGTATAGCATAGAGTTATGGAAGTAGTGTTATTCGCCTTAAAGGATAATAAGCTTTAGAGAAAGGTAGTTGGATGTATACATCTAATGAAGAAATATTAGTGATGGATGATTAAGAAAGATTATGAGTGGAGTTTGAAGGAACTACTTGTTGGATTGAAGTTTATCAGGAGAAGAGTAGTTGATATAGCCAAGTCTACATATGTGAAGATCATGAAATGTTTTAGTGTCAAACTCATTGGATTTTTAAATGGATTTAGAAAAATAATAGGTGGATAAGAATATTTTTATGAAGTAAAGCTCATCATGTTAACCATGATGATGGAAAGGAAGAAGTAGTATATCTAGGAAAGGAATTCCTTAATTAAAAGTCGAGGGTTGTGAATTATGGAAAATATACATTCTTGGTAAACACCCAACTCTAAATCTCAAACCAAACATAATATATATTTCATGTTATTGATCTATCATCTTATCTCCATATCACTTTAAAGGAATATTTTCCTATAGCCCATCACATAAGCACATCTTTATCATTTCCAATTATCTTAATCGTATGTGTTTAAGAGATATTTTTATCAATTCTCTTCCATAGGACATTTTTAACTTTCTATTTTAAAAGGGTGATATCATTATAGATCACAAACAGAAAACAATATGCTTAGTTATTAAATCTTTACTCACAGCAACAAAAGAATATAAATAAATTAAGAACCCTACATCCTTGGGTAAACATTTACAATTCAAACCCTAAACTTCTATGTTTATCATAATAGAATATATACATTGCCATTTTCTAAGTTAATGGAAGTAGTATTAACCATATTAATTTCTTTTGTATTTCATGCATCAAAAAATGATATAGGATCATTATATATATAAAAGTTTCTATTCAAACTATGAGCTAATTAGAGTTAAATTTTATAAACAAATAAGAAAATATCATATAAGAAAGCCATAGTTTAGTATAGAAAGAAAATTAATAATAAGGGCTTTTACATAATATAAAAAAGGATTTTGATAGAAAATAAATAAAGAAATAATATAACTATATGACAAACTCATAAAAGAACCTTAATATACTTTATTAATGTTGCAATCACTCAGAAAATCAATTCTATAAAGAGAATTCAAATCAAATAAGTAAAATTCAAATATGAAAGTAAAACAGAAAATAGAAAAAAGGAAAACAAATAAAAAACATTTCCTGGCTATGGCCCAGCTTCCCTCTTCTTACAGGTCGCCCATGTGTAGCCCACAAAAGCCAAGCATCCAGCCCAACTCGTTCTCTTCTATGACTAGAAGGTGGGACCAAAGAAGGATCGCGGGTTGAGAGGAAACAAGTGCCAGGGGGTTATCTGCAAAACAACACATCGTCGTCTTCCTCCAGCTAGAAGCAGCTCGGTGGCGATGTCGAGGCCATCTGCTATCGTCCTTGCGCTAAGATCCACACCGTCGTCGCTAGGAGAGGATAAGGAGGCCATCACGACGCCTCTGCTCATCCTCATCCCCATTTTCCCCCTCTGAAACCCTCTCTACCCCGTTTTCCTTTTCTTCACCGAGAACCTTAGCTTGGAGGTGAGCCGGTGCCAGCGATTACGTGCTCGCCTCGGCCAGATACCACGGTGGAGACTGTCGTGCTCCTCTCGTTTGATTGCCCCAACTCGCACTAGCGGAGGAGGCGGGAAACAACCCAATTGCTCCCTCGGTTCCCGGCGCTGTTTGTCAACCTCACCGTCGTCTCCGGCCTCGCCTCGCCTTATTAACCACACCATTGCATTCCCGGTGAGTCACTAAGTCTCCTCGTACACGCAAATGCTTTGTTTGCTTCCTAAATCTATGCCACCATAATCAACCACAAGCACCGCCGCATGAGATCATCGCCGGTTGTCCTCCGGTGACCAAAATAGGTTGGCTCCACCACGAATAGGTCCCTCAGGGTACTCTCTTTCTAACACACCTAGTTACAGCCTCGCGCGCGCACTAGATCGGTCGATCCTCAACCAATGAGGATCAACTCGTGTGACGTCACGCCTACGTCGAGTTCTAGCCACGTCAGCTAGTTTGACCAGTCCTAGCTAGCATGGTAAATGACATGGCCTAGGGCCCATATGTCATTGTCTAGGGGTAGCAATCCAGTCGGTAACAAATGCATTTACTAATCCGAGAGCTGAGGTGGCCACTGGCCCACTGGTCAGTGACTATGGCTAGGTGTGGGTGCGGTGTAAAAAGTTATTTCCTGTTGAAGAAATAAATAAAATGTTATAAGCTCAATTATTAATATTCCAGAAATCAAATAAATGACTAAATCTTGTTAAATTAATAAATTTTGTTTTATAATTCAGAAAAATGTGTAATATATGAAAATGTTTAGAAAAATAAAATCTATCCATTAAAACTATTATCAAACATTGTTGAAATAGTTTTTAAAATAATTATTGTTTAATAAGGATTTTAAAAGTAATAAAACTTTGATAATTCATATTTTAATATTGGTAAATGTTAAAAATATGAATAAAATACCAAAAATCTAGGAAAAATAAAAAAATACTTTAAAACTATAATCATGCATTATTATTTCACTTAAATAAATATTTATTGTTTATTAAGTATTTAGAAAGTAATAAATCTTATAAAAATCATATCTTATTATTTATGAATCACAAAAATAAAAGTAATATATCAAAATGATTACAAAAATAATATCTACATGTTAAAAATATAATATTCCACTTTTGAGTTAAATAAAAATTCAAATACTTTAATAACTCAAATTTAAACTTATTTACTTAATTGATAATTCATATAAGGGTAAATAAAAATTGCTAGTATGTCCAAAATTAACCAATTGAGTCTAATAAATAGTATTAGTCTTCAACATTAATAATATGAAGTCCAAATAATTTAACACATTTTAATTACAATTTTATTGAATTCTCCTCAACCGAAGGTGTGTAATATTTTTCTCAAAGAGAATCCTTATCAAATCTAAAATCATCAAGAATAATTTGTAGTAAAATAAAAAATTATTTACTTTACTTTAATCACAAGTTTATCAACATACTGAAACACTATAATGAAATCATAAACAATCAAGTAACATTACTCCATGATTTACAAACTATGACCACTCATCCTGACGAGGTTTAATCTCGTCAATGTCCATTGTTATGGACTTGGGTTTTGGAGAAGATGGGGATGCTAGACATCGCGAAACGGTTAGCAAGCAAGCAACACAAGGACACGAGGTTTACCCAGGTTCAGGCCCCTAGAGGGAAAACCCTAGTCCTGCTTGTCTGCTCTTGATTATGGCGGAACCGAAGGTTACTAGGTACGCTGATGCAATCTGGCGTGGAGGTGTGTATGCGGTGGTGTGCAAGAGATTGTAAGAGAGCCTCCTTGACGTGCCCTCCCAGACTTTATATAGAGATAGGCAGGTCCCGGGCATAGATCGAGTCGGTTACAGGTTTTAGGGTTTACCCCTTTGAATTTTCTATCTACTCTAGTCTTGCTCTCCAAGGATCCAAAGGCGTCATGGGCCCTGGCCACCCGAAAGTCTTCATGGGACGACGTATATTTGTCGTGGGCCTTCCTTGGGCTGGACTAGGTATGCTGAGGTCGTGTACCCGCAGGGTATAACCATGTCAGTAGCCCCTGAGTGTTCAGTCGAATCATAGATTCGGCTTAGGACTCTTGAATCCTTCAGGTGCAGCTATCTTTGTCTTTCAAGAGAAATGTTTTGAGTGTGTAGGGATTGTTGATGCGTGTGCCTGACTCTCTTGATGGATCAGGGTCAGTTAAATATCTTAGGACAAAACAACATGATCTTCTTCAGATTCGAGTCCCTCGACTCGAATCCAGAACATATGCTGGCGTAATTCGACTCGGGCCGCAGAGGACTTATAGGAGTGGAATTACAGTGAATTTAAATGATGTACCCAATGCGTCCGTCGGGATTTTTCATCGCGCCTGTTGGCACGGATTCTTACTAGCAGAGCGCAGTCGTGTGTGTTTACAGGCCATCAGATGGTATCTGTAGGTCTTATCTTTGCGTCACAGACACAGCATCCGAATGTTTATCACCGCGGAGATGTTTCGGGTGGCCAAGGAGGACGTTGCTCACTTAGCGTTAGTTGGGGCAGAGTTGCCGAAAAGTTTTGCACGCTAATCCGAAGGATCGCATTCGAAGAATTCATAGGGTGCGCGACCAGCGCTCCCTATGGGAGTAGCCCCCGAGTGTCTGTTCGAGTCGTAGACTCGAGCAGAGACTTTAATTCAGCCGTTGTTCGGCTTCAGGTCCATAGGACACAATTTTTTCGGATGCTTGAATCCATCCTCCCTATGGGAGTAGCCCCCGCGTCCGTAGTGGAGTGGCAGACTCGACATAGGACTCGAAGAAATAGTTCAGTGATGTAGTGTTTTGTTCATTTTTCGGGTGCGCGGCCAGCGCTCCTGATAGGAGTATCCCCCGAGTAGTTAGTCGAATCGTAGATTCGAGTGAGTACTCTTAGCTGTGTAGCCTAAGAACTGTAACCGTTGCTAGTATAGCTTTTGATGACGTCAGTGCTGACGATCGGTGACCTCAAGCGTCTGCTGTGCCAGAGATGACGTGGCTGGACAAACATGGGTCCCACCTTCTGACTTTGAGTTGGCCGGTCATGCGCGGCGTGGAGATAATTACGGCGTCGCCTCGATTTCTGCGTGTAGTGGACGGCGTGTGTGCGACGGTTCGCTGCTGTACTGACACGTGGACGGCCAAATCTTGATGTTGTCTCTAGATCTTCCCGATGGACGGTCGTCGTGCATCATCTTCGTCCTTATAATCATTGGGGAAAAGTTAATTTGCTTTCACCGCAGCCATTATTGTTTCACTGCTCCCATCTTCTCCGAGCTTTCTCACTGCGCGCTGGGATTTCCCCGAGTTTATCCTTCCTTGATCCTGCGCGCCCTCCGCTAGCACCGCCGGACTGCGATGGGGAAGCCGAAGAAGTCCTCCTCTGCAGTTGGCACCAGTGCTGGTGGTGGCAAGAAGGGTTCCGCCTTCGCCCATGTCATAGATGGTGGCTGGCGGCGATCGGAGACGCGTGACAGTGATCTCTGCAAGCTCCATGAGCGGGGCCAGATCCCACACGATAGGGAAGCCGTCAAACTCCCCGGCAACAAGGTAATTCCCCGTCCCCCCGCTGGGTTTCGGGTTATGTTTGTCGCCTTTGTCCTAAAGGGCTTTCCCTTCCCATTCCACGATTTTTTGCGTGGATTGCTTTTCCTTTATGGTATCCAGCTGCATCATCTTTCTCCCAACTCTCTTCTTCATATCGCTTGTTTCATTTCTTCATGAAAGTGCTTTGTATCGAGTCAGACTTTGGCCTCTTCCGGAAACTCTATTCCGTAAAGAGGCAATCTGGTTCCGATGGTGTTTATCCCATTGGGGGTTGCATCATCGCCCTCAAATCCAATCTTCTGTTCTTCTCCTTTTCTATGTACAAATCTGTCCAGTACTGGCGGAGGCGATGGTTTTACATTCGCGACTCCGCAGTGGCTGGGCAGGATTTTGGACTTGTTCCTTTTGACCCCTCCTAGAAAATCGAGCCGAAGAGGTCGTGGAAGAACCAGATCTTGGATGGCGAGGTGGCGGAGATAGAGGCTCTCTATCGTCGAGTGGAGGATCTTCAACTGACCCCGGATAAAGAGGTGAATGGTGTGGATATCATACGCACCTTTCTCAAACATCGGGTGCAACCGCTCCAGGCTAGGGCTCAACCGATGTTCCTTTATGTTGGTCGCCGTGATCCGACTAGGGTTTTGGCTAAGGAATTCTCCAAGGGGGATCTTGACGGGGTCCATCGTCCGCTGCTGAAATACAAGGCTGGAGAGGATATCCTGGGGAAGTCGCTGACTTCTCTATTCTCTGCTTCTCGTCCGGTTCCGCAGGTGTAGATCTAGGACGTGCGCGTAGCACTATTTTTGACTGCGTTTTACTTTTACTTGTGTGCTGACAAATTTGCTACTTTTGTGCAGGAGTTCAAGGTGTCGGGCATGTCGCTGCCACTTCCCGAATTGTTTCCGGATGCACTGGACAATGAGGTGGTGGACTCCATGTCTGAGCTTCCATCAGCGCGGTCGCCGGCCGAAGAGGCCATCGAGTCGAGCAAGGATCATACTTGCAAGAGGACACGGAGCTCCAAGGAGTCGTCAGATGCTTCGACTCCGCCAACGCCGAGGAACCCGTTGTGCCTTGAGCATCACAGTGGGGGTCATGGGGGCTCTTATTCTCCAATCCCTACCGTTCCCATGCGAGCTGTGGCACCGCACCCGCCGGCGAAGCGGAAGAAGGAAGAGAAGAAGGAAGAGAAGAAAGAGGAGAAGAAGGGAAGGAGAACCCCGCCTGTCTTCGACTTGAGCGAGCTCGACTCGTAAGTGTACTTTGATTGCTCTTTGCTTTCTTTTGTCTGTTTGCTTTGATTGCTCTTGTCTAATGTTTTTCCTTTGCAGCCACTCTTCCGACGGCTCTTCCAGCGATGGCGCTCGGGAGATGGTGGGGGAGTCGAAGGTTGTTCATCCTCCTCCTCAGACGGTGGCCACCTCTGAGAGTGCTTCTCCGAACCCTCCTCCGCAGGAGGATCGAGTGGTTATCCCTCAGAAAACTGCGGGCGAACCTTCAGAGTCACCGTCTAACCACGTAAGTAATTTTGTTTTCTGCTGCAGGGGGAGCCCCCGAGCCTTTTCGGATGATCTGATGGTCGTTGTTTTTGCTTCTTGTCTCGGGGGGAGCCCCCGAGTATCTGTAGGAAGATCTGCTAATCGTTTTTCTTTGAGTCTCGGGGGAGCCCCCGAGCGTTTTTTGTATGTGTAACTTGCTTTGCTCGTTCTTTGGGCGTAGCCCCCGATCCTTTGTTGACGGGTGGTATCTCTTGCAGCCTTTTGTGCACGGCGCCAACCAGTTGGTGCAGCAGCATCTAGCGTTGGAAGCTAGCTTCAAACAGCTCCAAGGTGCGTACATGAGCCCATCTTTTTGCTTCTTCTTGCATTTCTTGTCCTACGATCTGATAAGTGTTCTACTGATTGCAGAGGACAACAACACCACCTTCCGTGAGCTTGATGCTCTCAAAAAGAGCTTCGGGCAGGCGAAGAAGAAGGCCGAGGACGCCGTTGCTGCAAAGGGGCGCCTCGGGCAGGAGCTAGTCCATGCGTCTGTGGCCAAAGAGCGCCTGCAGCAGGAGGCAACAGACTGTGAGGAGCAGCTCGCCACCGCCACGGCTTCGCGCGAGAGAGGTAGCCGGCAACATGATGGCGGCTGCCAAGGCTATTTCAGGTGAGTTCTTCGTCTTCCCTTTTCGGCTTCCTTGTCTTTCCTTGCTGTTCTTTTATTTATGCTGCTTCTTTTGTTTCTTTAGATTCCGTGGGCATCGAGTTTGATTGCGGTGCTCTGGAGCACGGAAGTGCTCTGTATGATGCTGCTACGGCGGTCGAAGACCGCTGTAGTACTATGCTCGGCTCGCTTGCCATAGCCAAGGAGGTTCTCGGGCGCTTCTACAAGGAGCTCGTCCCTAAGGGCGTCACCCTCGAGGATGTCGATGCCTTGGCGGATGCGCTGTCAGCCAAAGCTCCTGCGGCGTACAAGCGCAAGCAGAAAGGCATTGGCGCGTCCGTCGGGCTGGTGATGGCCCTGGCGACTGGAGCGGAGCTGGATCTTCATCAGGTCACTTCCCGGATGCCAACGGCTGCTAACGGATCCGAGGTAGCCTTCGCCCTCTATGCTTCTCGCTGTAAGCGTTATGGGCCGAAGTTGATTGACCTGCTGGCTGAGTACGCGTTGAGGCGGCAGGGAGATGCCAAGGGGAGGCAGTTCGGCTCCGAAGCTACTCAGGATGCAGCTTCTTAGGCCTTGTAGTTATAGGATAGCTTTTGTTTCCTTCATTGTAATTATGTCTATGAACGATCCTTGTGCCACGCAGTGGCTTTTTGCTGCACATAATGAATTTTCGAGTTCTGTGCTTCTTCGTCTGCTCGTTCATATCTTTGTCTTCTTTTACTCTAGGAGCCTTCGGGTGATGCTCCCGTTGACACTTCGTCTACACCGCAGCTGCGGCCATCCCTAGATGGTGCGTCGCAGGTTGTGTTTCTTCGAGACCGCGTTCGTGGCCTTGAGAAAGATTTGCTTGGGGTGCGTGGCCACGCTGATGTTTGGAAATCGAAAGCAGAGCGAGGCGATGCCAGGGAGGAGTATTTGATGGTGGATTTGCATCGTTTGTCCGAACAGCTTTAGTGTGAGTTTTTCGAGTTGTTGCCTGTTGCTTCAGATGCACCTGTTGGCCTTCATCTTACTTGTTGCGAGTATTGCAGGTGCTAACCTTGCTCCGAGGGAGGAAAATGAGTGTGTTTCTGTTCGGATCAACTGCTTGACCCAACAGGACATGGAGGCCGGCGGGTTCTTCTGGATGGACCGTAACCGTGCCATGGTCGTTGCAACAGTGTAGGATCATGTCCACTAGGTATCGCGGGTGCCGCGTAAGGTGACCTCTTCGTTGGCGTCGGTTCTACATGTAATGTTTCCGTTGGATGGTGCGCCGTCAACTCTCTCTGGCCTGCTGGCGAAGTTTCGAAATGTGCATCGTGTCAGGGAGCTGGTGCGACATCAGCTTGTCGCGGGGGTGAAGGCCGCGCTCTCCCTTGTGCGGTTACATCGTCCTGATGTAGATCTGTCCACTGTAGCGGCTGGGCCGCCTCCTCGGACGGATGATGGCGAGTGGGATATGCGTCCGCATTATGCGGCTGTAAGCCAGTATGCCGAACAAATCGTAGATCTGTTTGAGCAGCGTGCGCAGGTTATTCTCTAGAATAGGTAGGACCTATAAAAAAGATAGATGTAAAATTTGTATATATTTGACTGGGCGTGTTTTGCCATTTGTTGTAAAGGTTATGTTGTTGTTTAGCACGTAGTGCTTTGTTTGTATACGTGCCCTTTTCATTAGCCCGACGTGGTCAGCTACTCAGGTGTACACGTGTTATCCTCAGTCGACGAAGTTGTGAGGTGGGGGGAGCCCCTGAGTGCGTTGTAACATGGAGTAAGACGCAAACAATAAGCAAAATTTTGGGGCGAGACACTTAGCTTTATTCATATCATAATGGATGAGGTATATTGTTTGGCTGAGTAGCCTTGGCTGGATAGCCTTATTGAAAGTAAAAGGGGGGTAGCTAGGGGTAGAAGTGTCGCAGTTGTGCGACGTTCCATGGGTTGGAGTATGCGACTCCAGACTCCATGTGCTTGAGGCGATATGCGCCACCTGGGATGACTTCGGTGAAGATGTAGGGTCCTTCCCATGGTGACTCGAATTTCTTCGGTCGCTCTTGCTTGAGTCGCAAGATTAGGTCTCCTTCGACAAAGGACCTTGGGCGCAGCCGTCGGCTGTGGTAGTTGCGGAGACTCTGTTGGTACACCACTGATCGAGCTGATGCTATGTCACACGCCTCATCGAGTGTGTCGACGGCGTCTTCGAGTGCGGCCGTCGATTCGGCTTCGCTGTAAGCAACGACCCGTGGGGCCTTGTGGCGTACCTCTGCTGGTAGCACGACTTTGGCTCCATGCACCATGAAGAAGGGCGTGTAGCCAGTTGAGCTATTTTGCGTTGTGCGCAGGCTCCACAGGACGGAGGGTAGCTCTTGTCCAGGCACCCGCGAGTCGCTCGAGTGGGATCATTAGACGCTTCTTGATGCCAGCACCGACGAGGCCGTTGGCCTTCTCGACCTGACCGTTTGTTTGCGGGTGCGCCACAGAGGCGTATGTGATGTTGATTTCGAGGTCTTCACAGAAATCCTAGAATTCTTTGGAGATGAAGTTCGACCCTTTGTCGGTGATGATGCTATGCGGCACGCCGAACCTGTATACAATGGATTCAAAGAACTTGATGGCAGTGTTGCCCTTTTGGTTAGTGACGGGCATGGCCTCAATCCACTTGGTGAATTTGTCGACTGCGACCAAGAGGTAGACGTGACCTCCTTTCAAGGACCTTGGCAGTTTGCCGATCATGTCGAGCCCCCACTAGGCGAAGGGCCAGGCCAAAGGTATGGGCCTGGGCTCTGATCCGGGTGCGTGCGGTTTGTCAGCGAACCTTTGGCACCCGTTGCATCTTCGGACGATGTCCTTGGCGTCGTTCATGGCCGTTGGCCAGTAGAATCCAGCTCGTAGAGCTTTGGCGATAAGGGAGCGGCTGCCCGCATGATGGCCGCAGATGCCCTCGTGGATGTCTTGGAGGATGGTTTTGCCGTCACCGATGGTGACGCACCTTTGTAGTACACCCGAAATGCTGCGCTTGTACAACTCGCCATTGATGATGGTGAAGGCCTTGGACCGACGAGATATGCGCCGGGCATCTGTCGGGCTATCAGGCAGCTCTCCGTCTATGAGATATCGGAGGTATGGCCGCGTCAAAGTTTCTTCAGCCGCCATGACCTACATCAGGTTGACCACACTGACCTCTGTGTCGAGCTTTTCGGGTCCTTCCTATCCTTCGGGTAGCGCAGCAACCGAGTGTTCTGCTTCTTCGGGTGATCCCTTTGGGAATTTCCGTTTGATGGATGGCACGCAGATGTGTTCGAGGAACACACCTGGTGGCACCCGTGCGCAGGTGGAGCCGATGTTGGTGAGTCTGTCGGCCTCTTCATTGCTTTCTCTCCCATCATGCCGAAGCTCGCATCCGTCGAAGCCTCCTTCGAGTGCGTTGTAGAGTGCGCGGTACGCGATCATGTTGGCGGCGTGCGCGTCGCACTCGTTCATCATCTGCTGGATGACGAGGTTGGAGTCACCATAGATGATGAGGCGTGTTGCGCCGCATATCTTGGCCATCCTCATGCCGTGGATGAGGGCCTCGTATTTGGCTTCGTTGTTGGAGGCTCGAAACTTCATCCGGAGGACATACTTCATCTTGTCGCCCTGCGGGGAGGTTAGTATGACCCCAGCTCCTGCTCCGACGTCGCGCTTGGAGCCGTCGAAGTGCATTGTCCATGACTGTGTCATGTCTGGGGTGTCTGCACCTGCATCTCCATCTAGTGTACGAGGAAGTCCGGGAGGACCTAAGACTTGATCATGTGGCGCTTCTCATAGAAGATGTCTAGAGGTGACAGCTCGATGCCCCACAGGGCCACGCGTCCTGTGGCCTCCGAATTGTTAAGGATGTTGTTCAGGGGTGCCTCGTTGATGACCATCATCTAGTGGCTCAGCCGACGAGCCGTCATGAACATGCCGTCAGCGAGTTTCTAGTAGTGAGGGTACCTCTGCTTTGTCGGCGTCAGTACTTCGCTGAGGTAGTAGATTGGGCATTGGACCCCATGGGTCTTGCCCTCTTCGGGTCGCTCGAGCACTAGTACTGTGCTTACCACCTAGTGTGTGGCTGCTATGTACAACCGTAAAGGCTCGCGTTCCTTTGGCGCGACCAGGTCCGGCGAGGTAGAGAGCAACCGCTTTAGATCTTCGAATGCGTCATCCGCCTCAGGCGTCCACTCGAATTTTTCTGCTTTGCGTAGCAGCTGGTAGAACGGCAAAGCCTTTTCGCCCATGCTACTGATGAACCTTCTCAATGCCGCGATTTGCCCGACAAGCTGTTGGACGCCCTTGAGGTTCTTCGGTTTTTCCATGGCCATTATGGCCCGAATTTTCTTCGGGTTTGCCTCGATCCCTCGCTGGGAGATGAAGTAGCCGAGCAGCTGGCCAGATGGGACGCCGAAGGCGCACTTTTCAGGGTTGAGTTGGATCTTGTAGAGGTCAAGATTATCGAACGTCTCGTGGAGATCATCGATGAGCGTTTTCACCTCCCTTGTTTTGATGACTATGTCGTCGACATAGAATTGGATATTGCGGCCGATCTGGTCCTTTAGTCATGCCTGCATGCATCGCTGGTATGTAGCACCTGCGCTCTTCAGCCTGAAAGGCATTGTATTGTAGCAGAACACTCTGAACGGTGTAATGAACGCTGTTTTTTCTTGATCTTCGACCTTGAGTCGAATCTGATTGTAGCCTGAGTAGGCGTCGAGGAAGGAGAGCTTCTCGCATCCTGTAGTCGAATCGATTATCTGGTCGATCCGAGGGAGGGGGAAGTGATCCTTCGGGCAGTGCTTGTTCAGCGATGTGAAGTCCACGCACATCCGCAGGATGTCCATGTCTTTTTTGGGGACCATCACGGTATTGGCGAGCCACTCGCTCTCCTTGATCTCCCTGATGAAGTTTGCAGCGAGTAGTCTGTTGACTTCGACTCCTATGGCTTCGGCCCGAGCTTCGGACAGTCGTCGGATGGACTGTTTGACGGGCTTGGTGTCTGGAAAGACGTTGAGTGCGTGCTCGGCGAATTCCCTGGGAACTCCTGGCATGTCCGCAAGACACCAGGCGAAGATTTCCCAGCGCTCATGAAGGAATTCAACGAGCGTGCTTTCCTATACGGAACTGCGGTCATTGGTGATCAGCGCCGTCTTGGAGGCATCCGTCGGGTGGACTTGCACCTTCTTTGTGTTGATGGTGGACTCGAAGGAAATGTCAGGTGCGTTCTGTCTTGCGACTGGGGGTGCCTCGTTGTCCGTCACCTCGCGGAGCCTTACGAGATCCTCTTGCATGCCGAATGACTGGGAGATTCTGTTGAAGTCCCTGTCGCAGTGGTCCGATCAGGTGAAGCTCCCGTGGACCGTGATGACGCCCCTGGGTCCTGGCATCTTGAGTAGTAGGTACGCTTAGTGCGGTACTGCCAGGAACCTTGCGAATGCCACACACCCGAGGATGGCATGGTATTGTGATGGCCAGTCCACCACTTCGAACTCGAGTCGTTCGCATCGGAAGTTATCTGGCTTGCCGAAGATGACGTCGAGCCATATCTTTCCCAGGGGGAATATTCCCTTTCCTGGAACGATGCCATGGAACGTTGCGTCTGACTGTTCCAGGCTGCACAGCGAGATCCGCATTGCTGCTAGGGTGCTAGCGAACATTAGGTTGATGCCACTGCCACCATCCATGAAGACGCGGCTCATGTCGAAACCTCCGATCTGCGCCTCAAGCACCAGGGCAGCATGACCTGGGAGAGGGACCTGGCAAGGGTGATCCGAACGACTGAACGTGATGCAGGACTCCGATCCACTGAGGTACTCAGGGATGGCGGGTGGAGCTGTCACGGCCAGATTGATCTGACAGGTGATTTTCTTCTGCACCCTGTTCGTTGGGCGCCCTTTTTGGATCATCAGTGATCCTTTCGGCGCGGGGTACCTGTGCCCACCGTTATTCTGCGCGGGCGCGATTGGGTGTTTCGGGCCTCCCGTAGGTGGTGGTGGAGGATCTCCATGTGCGACCTCGCCTGGTGCGGGTGTGTTCCCATATCCAGGGTTCGGGGCTTGCTTCCTCATGTGGGCCATGCTCTCGCTGAGTTTCTGGAACTCACGGAAGTCCTTGAGCATGTGGCTTGCCTTCTTCTTACCATCCTACTTGTCGATGTAGAAGTGGATGGTGCATGGACCAGACAGTTTTTCGTATGCTGACGGTCCGTCGTCGCGGCCGCGGCGCTGCCACGACTGCGTTGGGCGTCCTCCGTCGCGGAAGTTGCTTCCGCGGTATCCGCTGTTGTTGCGGTTGCCTTCGCTGCGGCGGTCGGCGTAGCCAGCCGCGACCATGTCGGGTCCATTGCAATCGTCGTAGACGCGCGATCTTCTCTGCCTACGGCATTCACGTCGCCGTCCGTAGTCGTCTTCCTCCTCCGAGTGCGCTCGGTGGATGGAGTCCTCGCCGTCGGCCCACCTGTTGGCGATGTCCATGAGGTGGTCTAGTGTCTTGGGCTTGATGCGCCCAAGTTCTTCTTTGAAGTCCTGGCGTTTGACGCCATCCTTGAAGGCGTAGATAGCTCTCTCCTCGGAGATGTGAGCCGTGGAATTCTTGGTGTTGGACCAGCGCAGTATGTACGAACAAATGGATTCGCCCGTTCGCTGGGTGCAGGCCCGCAGTTCCTCGATCGAGGCAGGCCTCTTGCTGGTACCCTTGAAGTTTCGGACGAAACTATACGCCAGCTCCTCCCAGCTTCGGATGAATCCTGAGGATAGGCTGCTAAGCCAGATCCGAGTTGTGCCTGTCAGCTGCAGCTGAAGGCATTGCATGGCGGTTTCCTTGTTTCCGCCGTGCAGCTTGACGGACGACAAGTGATCGCTGAGCCATGCATTGGGATCATGTGTGCCATCAAACTTCGGAGTGTCCGAAGGAAGCTTGAAGTTCCGCGGCATCCTTGTCCATCGAACAGATCTGCTAAAGCATCGGGCTCCGCAGAGTTCTCCTTCATCTTCGTCCATCTCTGATTCAGATGAGCATGTATGCTTGGCACGTGCTTTGTCAATTTTTCACTGGGTGAGCTCGCTTCAGGCATCGTAATCGCGGCTGAAATGGCGCAAGCTCTTGTGCCTTCGAGGAAGGTCGTGCTCTTCATCTTCGGATGAAGGTGTGGGGCTACAGTTGAACTTGACCGTAGCCTTCTTATTTGGCTCCACAGGAGCTTCTTCGTGGAGTGCAGCTCTGACGAGTCCGAGTCCGGTAAGCGCAGACTTATGCATGGCACTTTTCGAGTCCCCCTCCGGAGGTGGGTGAGATGCGAGGTACGCGGTGGCCACCATGATTGCGGCTTGGGGCGTCTTTGGGATGATGTTGCCGTCGGCGTCCATCTCCATGAAGGACGCGTTGAGGGCCTAATTCACCTCGCGACGCTCCTTGGGGTCCATGTTCTCCATCCGAGAATGGTGCTTGTTGCCGTTGTTGCCGTGCGAGCTGGAGCCAATGCCCATGGCGTAGAGCGCAGCTCGTTGCGCACTGGACTCCGAGGCTGCTTGCTTGCGCTTGTCAAGCACTTCCTGCATCTTGATCTGCTTCTTGTGCTCTTCGATGAGGAGCATGTGGTATGCCATGAGCAGGTCTCGTGAGGCATCGGCGGGCAGGATCTTATTGCCTGCTACAGCCTCACGTGCTTGAGCACATCCCTCCTCGCTGAGGTGGATGACCCGATCGTTGTTGTCCTCGTTGGGTGGGGGATGGGCTTCTTCTGTTTCCACCGTTTCTACCCTACGGGTTGGGTGGCGGATTGTGTTCCTGATCTTGGATGACCACGACGCACTGGTAGCTCTCGTAGATCGGATTGTTGCTGTCGCAGCTTTCGGATCCGGAACCGTAGGTCCCTTCGTCCGATGGTGGATCGCACAGATTGGAGTTGCAGCTGCTGCTGTCATAGGACTCGTCTGTCGATGGTGATGTGCGTAGCACGGGGTGTGGAGCCCACGAAGTGGGCCTGATCGATGGCGTAGCTCTGGGAGACAGAGGGTGCCGGTTTGTCCCACCTAGAAGCAGAAGCTCCCGAACAGGATCTCGAGTCCGTCGCCAACATGCAAAAAGTCCTTCATGGTGTCCGGTGAGTGGGTGGTAAAGTCGAAGGCGCCGTGTCACATCCCAAGATTTTCCAAATCTTGTAATGTGAAAAATAAATGAATAAAATAAAACTTTGTTGATTTTCAGGGTGAGAAGAAACTTTTGAATCCAATTTGAAACTTTGAAAACCTATTTGGATCAAATAAAATCCTAAAGGGATTTAAAAAAGATAAATAAACAATAAACTTAAAAATATTTAAAATTACTATTTTTGGATCTTTTAAATAAAAGATTTGGTTTTCAAAAGAAACGGTCGATTTATAAATAAGGATTATTTTATAGAGCCAAATTAAACCTTGGCAAAACTTTTGAAATAAAATGTTTTACTATTTTAATTAAAACATCAAAACTTGTTAAAATTATTTTAAACAAGTTTTCCAAGTATTCTATATTTTCAAATAAAACCTACTGATTTGGTTTTGATAATATTTAGATTTCAAATGGAGATTTTAAATAAATCAAACCCTATTTGATTTAATAACTAAGGTCCATTTTATTTAAATAATAAATGGATCCTAAAAAGATTAAAAAATATTATTTTGTTTTGGACTTTGATTTGTGTTGATAAACAGAGCTAAACTCAATATAAAGATTAGTGGAAGTTTATTTGATTTGGTTGTTTGAATTGTGATTTGAATTTCAAAACAGAAATTGAATTGGAAAAAAAAGAAAAAATTCAGAACAGAAAAAAAATAGAATCAAACCAACCCAACCCAGCAAGCCCACTAGTCCCAGTTAGCCCACTCCCTCTCACCCCGCAGAAAAATGCTTCGCACTCAGGAACTTACCCACTCATTTCCCTTTCCCCTCTCTCGCTGCCAGACGGCCCCACCGCCAGCTCACCGTCTTCAACCCCGCGACCTGTTCTTCCCCCAGACACCGCTGCCGTTCCTGCCGATAAACGCTCGCTTGATTACGCCTTAATGTCGCGTTAATCCCTCTCCGTGACCACGCAGTGATAAGCGCCAGCATCTCCTCTCTCGTCCCCCTTTGTCGCCAGAACCTATACGCCCCAGGCCGCTCCAATTAGCGCCTAGACCCCGCGCTGCTCCGACGAGCTCGCAACCGAATTCCGGCAGCCTCGCGCTACCCCTTGCCTCCCCAAGCACACAGGCAAGTTCCCCAGGCCCTAGCGCATCTTTCTGCATCCGCAGCTCGCTCGCGCGCGCCCCTGAGCCTCGGCAACGACGACTCCAAGCGCCGCCACCGTCTGCTTCCTCTCCGGCGACCCTCCTCGTAAGCATGCGTTCGCCCCTCTCCTTCCCGATGACACTCCTGCACTCACCGCACTCGCCCTCATCTAACTGTGCACTTATTTTGCTTCGGGATGATCTGCAGCCTCGCCCTCGACCACGATCGCGCGCAACCGACGCCAGTAAGAACTCCGGTGAGTAATAGCCGTGAACTAGTGCGCCCCTTGACTCCTCGAGAACACCTTGAGCTTCCCTAAGCTTCTGCGAGCACGGTGAGCATATTCCTTTCCTCCCTCGCTTCCTGTAGCATCGACTCCGCCGCCGTCTGACCGCTCCGCCGCCGGTAGCCACCGCAGCGCTGCCCATCTCTGGCTAGTAGGCTTAGCACCGTCAGATCTTAATCGCATGGTCACGATAGATCCTTAGCCGAAGGGGTACGAGTGATCCTGTGCCGCTCGATCTATTTTAATCCAACGCCTCACATCGCTTGATCCGCGCGAACCGGTATTGCCCAGTAGAATCACGCCACGTGGCCAGCCTTTGGATTTAAAAAGAGAAGCAAATCAATTAGATGTTCCAATTTGTAAATTCCATAACTTTAGTTCCACACGTCCAAAATTTGCAAACTTTATATCAATGGAATCAGTGGAGCAAGCCCTAGCCAACCATGCCATTTGTTTAGTAAAAAGTTTCTGTTTAATTGTTTGTTTTTGAAGAAACTTTTGTATGCTTGTTTAGGTTATAAAAATTATTCTAAATTGATTTTGGGAATAAAATCTTTGGCAATTGGATTGTTTTAAACCTACTGACCCTAGGAAACACTTGGTGGTTTCAAAAATATACTTGGTGAAGAAAATAACGATTCTTTGATTTAAAACCAATTCTAGTCAAATAAAAATGTGGTTTATTTATTAAAAATAGTTTTGGAAGAAAACCTTTGGGAAATGTTTTGTTTTAAACTCTCTGACCCCAAACACCAAGTTTTATGGTTTGAAAACATATTTTGTGAACCCTATAGATTAATGCCTTAGTAAAAACATTTCTACACCACATAAAATGATACTTTGTTTTGAAAATGGTTTATGAAGTGAAACCTTTTGCAAATGACTTTGCCACTTTACAAAATCACCAATAGGTGTTTTCAAAATGTTTATGACCCATTAGGAACCACTCTTTCAAATAAAACAACCCTTGGCATGCTTGCATGCATTATTATCGGTTATATGATTTTATGTGTTGAATTGCTTGAATGGTAGATTGAACTTGTGCCTTGCTTGATTGAATTGTAGTAACTTGAAGAGTGTGATTGTAGCAAGTACAAGGAGTGAACTTATACTCTACCAAAAAGGCAAGTGATGCTACATACTTTTGTCCCATTACTTTCACTATGCATTAGTGGTTTTTCTAAGTAAAACTTGCATGGAATTTTTGCTAAGTATAAACCTTGCTATGGGAAAACCTAGTAGATGAAACCTTAGTAAAATTTCCTAAGTTAATATTCCTACTACTATCATGCTTAGCTTAGCTAATAGAAAACAAGGGTAGAATATACATTCATACTATGGAAAAATTTCTAAGTCTGAGGACTTGTGCTTTTGTTTAATAAAACAACTAAGTTAATGAATCACCTGGGTGCAATGGTAATTGCTTGGTGGTTTTTGGTTGAGTGGTTACACAAGGCCCATGGCTATGGTTTACCTTGTGTATCTCACTTATGGATTGCCACCCAGGAACAAAGAGATTTGAGATGTCAAATGTTAAGAAGCTTCAAGTGCAACCACTTGGCATTATGGGCTCTGCCTGGATCATATAGGTTGCTAGAACTTAGCCATTTGGACAGTTGGTGGTAGTGGGATGATAGGTTGGAACGCGTCCACTTGGTCTAAGGAAAGGCTTCTGAAATATCTTGTCTTGGTGAAACCAAGTCTTGTGGGGAAAGTGCACCACCTCTGCAGAGTGTAAAACCTAAGTACTTA
Source organism: Avena longiglumis (assembly GCA_030063025.1). Taxonomy (NCBI): domain Eukaryota; kingdom Viridiplantae; phylum Streptophyta; class Magnoliopsida; order Poales; family Poaceae; genus Avena; species Avena longiglumis. Next base: position 505,273,964 of record CP125978.1, on the reverse strand, counting down.
GCCATGTCCCTGGTAAAGGACAATTTGAGCATCAAGACATGGAAGCTATCAAGAATCTCATCATTCCAACTTGTAAGTAAAAACTTGTGGTTGAACAAGGGTTAAAGGATCTTCAATCTTTGATTTGGAGCTGCCTTGGGAAAGATTATTTTGTCAAGCAAAAACTTAGTGATTTCAAATGATAAGGAAAATCTATTTTGAGCAAAGCAAGCCTAAGCTCCACTTAGCCAAATGCATATAGATGATAGAATCCACTATACTACCATAGTATCACTTGCCAATACAATTCAAATGTATTGACCCTTGTGGCTGTAACTTGTTATGTTGCAGGTTGATTGATATTAGTGAAGTTTAATGATTAGGATTACAAGTCTACAACCAACATGTCTGCCTGTGGCACTTTGAAGATGAAGGACCCCATGCTTATAGATATTCTGCTGCAATGTAAAGTATTAGCCATATGAGCAACGTAAGATGTAATAAATTATGTTATTCCTGGTTATAAATTTGTATTATGACCTTTGTTTCTTGATATTACATCTTAACTGTGGATGCTAGCTATTGATCCAGGGACTAGCATTACAATCATAGGGATCCTTTTCCTTTACAAAGGAGGGATCTTACACGCCGCGGAGTTGTAGATCGCTCGGGTTGGAACCATCACGATCGCATAATCAGCGTCCCCAGTTCCCACAGACGGCGCCAATTGACGAGGTTTAATATCGTCATTGCCCATTGTTATGGACTTGGTTTTTGGAGAAGATGGGGATGCTTGAGATCGCGAAATGGTTAGCAAACAAGCAACACGGGGACATGAGGTTTACCCAGGTTCAGGCACCCGGAGGGAAAACCCTACTCCTGCTTGTGTGCTCTTGATTACGACGGAACCGAAGGTTACAGGGGTGAGCAGATGCAATCTGGCGTGGAGGTGTGTATGCGGTGGTGTGCAAGAGATTGTAAGAGAGCCTCCTCGACGTGCCCTCCTGGCCTTTTGTAACACCCTCGCCTGATAAGGCTGAGTTCATGTGTATAGTGCCAATCCCTGGATCGGTTCACTGGCACACACAGTACAAAATGATACCAAATATAACTGTGCATCATAAATACAACGAATATGATCCAGAATTTACATTATTTATACAAGTACACAGCGGAAAACAAATACAAGGTAGATCTCCATCCTTCAAATGTGCCACAGGCGAACAATTGTTGAGTGGAGTCTCGCGACCTATGAACGATCACTCAGATACGATATAACCTGCAACATGAAACGTTGCAACCACGAATGGTCAATACATTGAATGTATGGCAAGTAGGCTAAAGTGGTTAACAACATATCTATCAACTACATGCTTATTTGGCCAAGTGGAGTTCAGGCTCATTTGCATAAAGCAACAGTTTTATCCTAACATTTGTAACAAAGTAGTTTTCCAATACGATAAATAAGACACTCTGGTTCACTCCCAGGTGCTCCTACCCAATTATGTTCACCGAACAATTTTTAAGCAATTAAGAAATAAGGATGAGTGAGAAATATCATAGCATCAGTATCAGGTCGCTCAAATTGTCCATAACCGGGGACACGGCTAAGCACTTAGTTTATACACCCTGCAGGGGTTAGTACACTTACCCATGTGACTTGGCCAGCAAATTGTACCACCACTCTCATATTGGGTGATGATAGGGAGAAGTCCAAGAAGGAACCATTCGGGAAGTAGCTCCCCAATCCCGACGCGCACCGGTCCAACCTACACTATCTACATCTCTGGATACGCGGGTTCGAGTTACCACAACCTACTGAGTTCAGGCAACCGCCCATTTCATTATTGGCACAGGGTTGCACACGAAAGCTTCCAAACAAAGAAACCAATCATTTCTCAGTGTCCTGGGCGGCATTCCCCACCACAAATCCACACTCGATGACCCAATCAATGCCATTCCGCCCAGGTGGTTCATTAAAACATATTGGTTTGTCATTTAGCAAAACATAAGCCTTTCAAAACATATAACTTTTCATGATGTGATTCCCTTCCTCGTCTAAATAGCATAGCTAAGCAATCTACCAATACGATGGCTCATAAACAAGGAGTATTAGGGAATAATATGGGATATAGCATAGCATATACACATCAATTCCTACAGATGCAATTCTACAAAAGCATCTACAATGCATAGGAAAACAATAGGACATTTATGACCAAGATAGCACCACTTGCCTTTGTTGTAGATGTAGTCGATTAGAAAATCCTCACAATTCTCACAGATATAATGGTTGCTCTCGTCATAACCACAATACTTGCAATCATAGTAGTTGCAAACACACACGTTGCACTCCTCGCAATATATCGATCAAACAATTGCATACAACATAAATAATAGCACATAGAGATCAAACAAATGCAACAAATGCATGCATGACAATTTAATAAGTCACAATGGTTGTTACTTTAGTTATCTACACAATACTGGAGTATATGATGCATGCAAGAGACAAATTAATGCAATGGAGTACTTGTTATTTATAATTACTTGCCAATATAGGGTTTTTAATAGTTCTGTTGTAACGACTGTTCTGACTGTAGAATTAAATTTGTTTCTTAGGTTTACTGGATATAGGACGTTAATACGAACCAATAGGCGTTGGATTCACCCTAATCGGAGTTATAAATCTTTTTGTATGATTTAAATAGTGTTTAATGGTTTTAAATGATTCATATAGTTTCTGTTGTCTAAAAATCAAACTAAAATTATATCTGTAATCTCCACGGAATTGTGAATCCAGGGACATATTATTTGTAATTTTCTGAGTAGTATTTATTTTCTTATGAATTTATTACTCTAAATAAGCCATTAAACCATTTAAATCTTCACGGGAAAACCTTATAGTCAAAGACAGAACTAATTGCATATTGATGATCTAAATGGAACCAGCTTTCCATCGGTATATCATTTATATTTTTGTGACAAGCAATTAATTTTTAATGAATTTAATGATTTATAAAGCCATTAAAACTAATTAAATTGCTACGGGTTAAATAATCCACAAAGGCTAGATCCAACCAGATATTATTAATCTACATTACAGTAGCTTCAATTTGATATATTGTTAATATTTTTCGGAGTTACAGATCATTTCTTATGAATTTATTAACCTAAAAGACCATTAAAACTAATTAAATTACTGCAGTAACCACGTACAGTAAAAGTTGGATCTATTCTGATAAGATGATTCTACGTAAAATTATCTTCAATTTGATATATTATGCGCAATTTTTGGACGTGGTATGAATTTCTAATGAATTTTACAAGTTAGATCTATAATATGCAATTTTAAATTCGAACGGAATATTCCAGGGAATATTCCGCTGACTGGACAGGTTGACTTTGCATGCTGACTGGGACTAGATGTTAACCTGACGTTGACGTGGCGTTGATGAGGAAGATGACCGGGATGACAACATGGCACGCACCGGTTTGATTTGATCTCGACCGTCTGGATAGGATCCGGTGGCTAGAAGAAGAGATTGACCCGATTTTGGCTCAGAATAGACAAGAAAATAGATCTGTGTTAGAGAGACAAATCTGTAGGTCAAATCAAAAAACTCAGAACATGAAAGTTGTGGGGAATCATTATTCCTACCTTCTCACCAAAGGAATTTGGATTTGAAGAAACGAGCGCGAGTAGATCTTGGATTTACACCGTAAGATCTGAAATATTGCGATACGAAATTCTCCGGCTGTGGTGGATGAAAATAGGTGAGGTTTGTCGGGATTGAAAGATTTCGATGATCCCTACAACTTTCTTTTTTGACCGAAGGCAAACGACGAAGTCTAGATGGGTTAAAAAGCGAAATAAGATTTGGACATATGTAGATTCGGGATTTCGAGAAGAAAAACTCATACAACTATGGCTCCACGAGTTTATATGAAGGTTTGAGATGGTGTAGAGATAGGCCTTGGAGTAGGGAACAAGTAGAAACAAACGGAAGTCAATTCGAAGTTGTAGATAAAAAGTTATAAGAGTTTGAATAGATATAGGTTAGAGAAAAACTGATTGCACGCTTTTTAAAGCAATTCCATGGTTCGATCATGTCAGGTAGGTGGCTGGTTCGGTCCTTGCTAGCTAGGCCGCCGGCCCATTAGGTTTTTTTTTCTATATACTTGTTTCCTTCATATCTTTTGCATACGAACTCCAAATGACATGATATTTGTTTCTAAATTTTTCTAAAATTGTATAGATTATTGTAGGATCAAATTTGTAATCTTTTTACTAGTTTGGAAGTATTGGATTTATAAATCCTTGTATATTCCATTTTATTTATATCTTTATGTGTTTGTATTTATTTCATAACTTTTTCATACTAGCTCCAAATGAGCCCAACTTTGTTTCTATAATTTTGTAATATTAATTGGATCTTTTTAGGCTATAATTATCAATAATTTATGACTTATCAACAGTGGGTTTTAATAAGTCAATTTAATTACTCTTAGGAACATTTGGGCGAATCAACTATAGGATTTAGATACCAGGATTTGGATTTAGTTTGTGAGAACTTTGCATGGATGTAATGAAATGCTGATGAATGCTTCATGATTTTCATTTTAAATTCTTGCACACCAATTCTACAATCCATAATCAATCCATGCCCTTTTGCCTATATGGCTACTTAGGTCATAACAAAAGAATATAGGATTTTGAATTCAAGGTTGAGAGGATTTTGTATTCAAAAAGTTTCTTCTCTTTGAGAATTTTCAAAAAAAGTCAAACAATCAATCAATCTTATTTATTTATTTCACATTCCAAAATTAGGAGAATTTTGGGATGTGACAGACTACCACCCTTAAAAGAAATCTCGTCCCGAGATTTGGGAAGGCTAGAAAGAAAGAAAGGTTCAGGATCCATTAGGATGCTACCACCCTTAAAATAAAATTGACTAGGTCATTTCTCGAGGATTCACTTAGCTCAGATTGGTTCTCCTTTAGAATTTTATTGGCACAATGTCTCTAGCACATTCTAAACATCATGATTGTTAGTTTCCAAGAAAGCACTTCTTAAACTAGAAAAACTCTCATGGTGAGCAAATAGGAACGCTTACTTCACGGTGCCCATAATTCATGGTTGGGATTCATCCTTACCCTACATTCCTATGCTTAGCAATGGATGCTTTTAGAAGGGTGTAACAATATACCATTCTAAGGTTTAGGCTCAACGTCGACTCTCAGCTAAGGTTGTAAAGACACTCAAGATCCACAAAGCCAACAGTACAAGAGCGAATAATAAGAGTAGTAGGAATGGTGATCAATCCATCCTGCACCCAAATCATTACCCTGTATGAGGATAGGTGAATCATGTTTTTCTATCACTCGGGCATTCTCACTTTCCTTGAAGAATGTTTCCATGGGCACGAACTAATGCTCTATGTATACTCCCATGTATTCAATCAACAAAGCTACTACTAAAACTAAGCTATCGATACTTCAACTTTCAGGTTGCGTAATCTACTACATAACATCATGTGCAACACTTCATACTTCCACATCCTTTTTCTATTAGGTGAAGCATTCTCTTTCATAACTACATTGTGTTGTCAAACCTTCCGCTTAACACATCATTATATCTCCCAGGGTTCAAGATAGGGAAGAATAGATTCTATAGGAAAGAAACGACTAAGAAAATAATCCTACCCATAACTATATGAAGCATTCAATGTCACAAACAAGCAAACAATCATAAGGAATCAACACACAAGCAAACACTTGTATAATAACATTACAGGTGTATAAACTTAGTAATATATAACCACAAAATAGTTTGAAAGCATTGGGAACAATACTAGAGTAAAATAGAGTAACATATAAGCAACAAACAAAATCTGTCAAAACGGTACAGCAGGTTTCACGAATTTTTCTGACCTACTTAAACTCGTCAGGAATTTTAGACAATTTTTGTGCATGTACTACAAGTAATTACGCTACAGATCCTATTTTTTATATTTTTCTGAGTTCCCAATAAAATATGAAAAATCGTGCGGTACTACAGGTCATGCAGAAAACTGCAGCAGTAAAATCACGAATTTCAATCAATTCACACCATTAAAATAATTTTAAAACCACACGAAAACTCCAGCAACTTTAGAGTTTCAAAACAAACTGATCCTAAACAAAGCATCACACAAATAGCTCAATACAACCAAGAAAACAACCTATATTGTGATACCACATAAGTTGGTAAGAACAATATGCTAACACGATAGCGATGATCTCCTAAAAAGATAAAATATGTTGGTCCAGACCTACCCAAACTTGGTGAGATGTTAAATTATGTCATGTTATTTGTTCTTTACTTGTAGGCCAACTCTAATATAGGTATCATAAGAATGGACAACTATAAATTTTGAACAAGAAGAGGTTATAGAAAAGATAGACAAGGAATATAAGAAATCTAATAAGTATAAAATATGATAGTTCTCCTAATAGAGGTATTATATTGCTAATCCATTACTAAGGTCACGATCCTATAGTCAACACACAGCTCTGATACCATCTTGTAACACCCTCGCCTGATAAGGCTGAGTTCATGTGTATAGTGCCAATCCCTGGATCGGTTCACTGGCACACACAGTACAAAATGATACCAAATATAACTGTGCATCATAAATACAACGAATATGATCCAGAATTTTCATTATTTATACAAGTACACAGCGGAAAACGAATACAAGGTAGATCTCCATCCTTCAAATGTGCCACAGGCGAACAATTGTTGAGTGGAGTCTCGCGACCTATGAACGATCACTCAGATACAATATAACCTGCAACATGAAACGTTGCATCCACGAATGGTCAATACATTGAATGTATGGCAAGTAGGCTAAAGTGGTTAACAACATATCTATCAACTACATGCTTATTTGGCCAAGTGGAGTTCAGGCTCATTTGCATAAAGCAACAGTTTTATCCTAACATTTGTAACAAAGTAGTTTTCCAATACGATAAATAGGACACTCTGGTTCACTCCCAGGTGCTCCTCCCAATTATGTTCACCCAACAAGTTTTAAGCAATTAAGAAATAAGGATGAGTGAGAAATATCATAGCATCAGTATCAGGTCGCTCAAATTGTCCATAACCGGGGACACGGCTAAGCACTTACTTTATACACCCTGCAGGGGTTAGTGCACTTTACCCATGTGACTTGGCCAGCCCAGCTCGTACCACCACTCTCATATTGGGTGATGATAGGGAGAAGTCCAAGAAGGAACCGTTCGGGAAGTAGCTCCCCAATCCCGACGCAGACCAGTCCAACCTACACTATCTACATCTCTGGATACGCGGGTTCGAGTTACCACAACCTACTGAGTTCAGCCAACCGCCCATTTCATTATTGGCACAGGGTTGCACACGAAAGCTTCCAAACAAAGAAACCAATCATTTCTCAGTGTCCTGGGCGGCATTCCCCACCATAAATCCACACTCGATGACCCAATCAATGCCATTCCGCCCAGGTGGTTCATTAAAACATATTGGTTTGTCATTTTGCAAAACATAAGCCTTTCAAAACATATAACTTTTCATGATGTGATTCCCTTCCTCGTCTAAATAGCATAGCTAAGCAATCTACCAATACGATGGCTCATAAACAAGGAGTATTAGGGAATAATATGGGATATAGCATAGCCTATACACATCAATTCCTACATATGCAATTCTACAAAAGCATCTACAATGCATAGGAAAACAATAGGACATTTATGACCAAGATAGCACCACTTGCCTTTGTTGTAGATGTAGTCGATTAGATAATTCTCACAATTCTCACATATATAATGGTTGCTCTCGTCATAACCATAATACTTTCAATCATAGTAGTTGCAATCACACACGTTGCACTCCTCGCAATCTATCGATCAAACAATTGCATACAACATAAACAATAGCACATAGAGATCAAACAAATGCAACAAATGCATGCATGACAATTTAATAAGTCACAATGGTTATTACTTTAGTTCTCTACACAATACTGGAGTATATGATGCATGCAAGAGACCAATTAATGCAATGGAGTACTTGTTATTAATAATCACTTGCCAATATAGGGTTTTTAATAGTTCTGTTGTAACGACTGTTCTGACTGTAGAATTAAATTTGTTTCTTAGGTTTACTGGATATAGGACGTTAATACGAACCAGTAGGCGTTGGATTCACCCTAATCGGAGTTATAAATCTTTTTGTATGATTTAAATAGTGTTTAATGGTTTTAAATGATTCATATAGTTTCTGTTGTCTAAAAATCAAACTAAAATTATATCTGTAATCTCCACGGAATTTTGAATCCACGGACATATTATTTGTAATTTTCTGAGTAGAATTTATTTTCTTATGAATTTATTACTCTAAATAAGCCATTAAACCATTTAAATCTTCACGGCAAAACATTACAGTCAAAGGCAAAACTAATTGCATATTGGTGATCTACATGGAACCAGCTTTCCATCGGTATATCATTTATATTTTTGTGACAAGCAATTAATTTTTAATGAATTTAATGATTTATAAAGCCATTAAAACTAATTAAATTTCTACGGGTTAAATAATCTGCAAAATCTAGATCCAACCAGATATTATTAATCTACATTACAGTAGCTTCAATTTGATATATTGTTCATATTTTTCGGAGTTACAGATATTTTCTTATAAATTTATTAACCTAAAAGACCATTAAAACTAATTAAATTACTGCATTAACCATGTATAGTAAAAGTTGGATCTATTCTGACAAGATGATTCTACGTAAAATTATCTTCAATTTGATATATTATACGCAATTTTTGGACGTGGTATGAATTTCTAATGAATTTTACAAGTTAGATCTATAATATGCAATTTTAAATTCGAACGGAATATTCCAGGGAATATTCCGCTGACTGGACAGGTTGACTTTCCGTGCTGACTGGGACTAGATGTTGACCTGACGTCGACGTGGCGTTGATGAGGAAGATGACCGGGATGACGACATGGCACGCACCGGTTTAATTTGATCTCGACCGTCTGGATAGGATCCGGTGGCTAGAAGAAGAGATTGACCCGATTTTGGCTCAGAATAGAAAAGAAAATATATCTATGTTAGAGAGACAAATACGTAGGTCAAATCAAAAAAACTCAGAACATGAAAGTTGTGGGGAATCATTATTCCTACCTTTTCACCAAAGGAATTTGGATTTGAAGAAACGAGCGCGAGTAGATCTTGGATTTACACCGTAAGATCTGAAATATTGCGATACGAAATTCTCCGGCTGTGGCCAATGTCGCCATACGAAATTCTCCGGCTGTGATATAGTTCAGAACTATATCACCTAGGACTTAACAACCAATGTCGCCACTGATTCTTGCGTCGTATATTACGCGTTGGCCATGAGATTTGGAATGGGACGGAGAAGTCAGCTGTATCTTCTTGCTCTCGCATGTAGCCGGATGTGCAGGTCGTGGCTGTTATCCTCGTAGAATACATATTAATTGGTAATTCGTAGAGGATATACATCATATGGGTGGGAACCCTCAACATCCCATGATAGTTCTGGCATCTAACGGTTTGTACAAACCATTGACGTAATCCAATATGTGGGCATGGTGTACACCAAGGAGGCATGTGAGGTCGCGAAGGGGGCAGTGATTTGCTTGGATCATCTTTTGGGCCCCACATCATGGAATTGTGGACGGGAATAAGCTGCCCGGTTGTGCAACAAAGAGTTGATCTGTCATGGGTAAAGTGACGCACCTCTGCAGAGTGTAGGAACTGTAACTTGTTACTCCCTGTTCCGGGAAGGAGCTGCGAACGTGGCGGGAAAGGAACTCCATGAAAGTTCTGGTAAACCCGTGAAGGCTGACGGACATAGCTTTTCAGAATAAAATCAACCTTTGAAGAAATGTTTATGAAAACTTGCATTGCCTACGACCTACGGTTTGTGGTTGTACTTATAGTGCATCAAACACTCCTTTTCTAGTGAATTTGCTGAGTACGCTTGCACTCAAAGTATCTTCTTAACCCTTGCTAGATTCTAAAGCCAGGATAGACAACATCTACATCAAGTTATGCTCCAAGTCTCATCATCCAAAGCTAAAGATCTTCAATGAAGTCAAGGAAGTCAACATATACATCAACTCAAGTGAAGACGAAGTTACCGATTAGATAGGAATATAATCTCTAGCCAAAGAACATAATTCTGTAGTGTATGCAATAACAACAATGCCAATCCCTTAGTTAAAATACTAGTCTTAATAGTATAATAGTTCTTGCGTTGTTTATCTTTGATTCTTCTCCGTAAGAAGTTCTTTCTCTCTCTTTAACCTAGAGTGTTCTCTGGACCTTGTGTAAAGAGTGAGTTGTAAGCTTTAGCCATGTATTGGACCCGTTGTGTTTCTGTTGTGCCATTCTGAGGGATGTAATACTAGTGGACGGTGTTTCATTGGTGTTATGTCAACGACTATAGTATACTACATCATGTAGTGGTATGCTGGGTCACCGCAGTTGGTATCAGAGCATATGCTTTGACCTTAGGTTGGAAACCTAGTAAATGGGTAGAACCTGTAGGACTTATACTTGCAAGAATAAAGAGTTCTCTAGTGATATGAGGGATATTCACTTGAGAATAATCCTATCATGTTGCTAGTGCGATAATTCTTTAGTATGATTGCAATTTAGATCATTGCCCAAGAGTTTTAACTCTGTGACTAATGATAATTTCTTATCTACAGTTCCACATGGCACCTCGATATCCACCTCGGAATGTTCAAGTGATGAACAGGACGTTGAATGACTATGGAGGGGATTGGACAGATAATCTCTGACAGCTTCTATGGAGTTTGGAATGTGAATCGAGACTTTTGGTCAAGATTTACAGTTACTATGATGGGCAGGTATTAGCTAAATACCGTGTCATGATCATGTTACCCAAGAAGTTAGGACTTAAGGGAGAAATGCCATCAGGAGAGGCAAGGTGCATGGCATCTGCATATCAGATTGCCGTAGCAGCAACCATAACCATGATCCGCGAACAAAAATCCCAAGCTCTAAAAGGTAGTACTCACACCATTATACCCCATGAAACCGCAAACCCAGAGCATGAGTTAGATCACTCTACTCTAGTCCAAGCTGAACCTACTCTAGCCGTAGAGTATATGGATCGTTATCGGTCTTTGCTAAACACTTATCATAACACTCACAAAGTCTTAGTTCAGGAACTGGATATGGTCATTGAGGATTTTACTGATCCTGATAAAGCAATGGCACGTAGGAAAAAGTTAGATAAAGAAGCTAGGCATCCCAAATACATACCTTCAGGAGAAGTGTATGAGGAAACTGAGTTTGATGACCCAAACTCAAAAAATTATGCCTATTACCAAAATGAATTCAAGCCACCTGAAGACCTATGGACCAAGTACAACTCCAAACAAAAGGAATGGAATAGAATTATTCCAAATAACCCTGATCCAAACAAGTATGGATGGGAAGTAGAATCTCAAGGTGGAACCATAGGAAATCCTATACCTTGTGATACAGGTATTGAAGAAGAGACCAACTATAACCATAGAGAGCCTTATGGGGGTGATACTAACCCAATCAACTTAGAAGAGTATTCCGATAGCTACTATACTAATATGTACGACTGGATCCAAGAAAAGGCGAAGGATCCAACATACTTTGAGGAAGCATTGCCGGAAAACTAGGAATATTTCGGGCTTCATTGCCTTTGGGGCCAAGGAAGACCCACACCAGTTCTGTCAGGTCCACGACAAGCAACGGAGGCCCACATGCAGGGGCACAAGATTGCCAAAACACCCGCAAGTATCCTCGCATTGCTTGGTCTTGCTCAGGCTTAAGCCATAGAGTAATTCGGTAGAAGATTACGCCAACTCTAGTCATTTTTCAATGACTAATCTCAGTCTCTGTACTTCGAATCAAGAATACGCACCTCCTGGATGCTCTTACGCTCCAGAAAGCAGTCGTAGGACTTCACGCCATCATGGACGGAACTCTAGGAAGAACTAGAGGAAGATGAAAGTAAGAAAGGAACGACATCCCAAGGGATGAGTGCTTGAATAATGTACATAGAGGGTAATGCGCATTGTAGTTTGAAAGGTTTGTCGAATTAAGTGAGGATATACTCACAAGAACAAGAAGTTCTTGTAAGATAGTTGAGTAAATAGGTGCGGAGAAAACCGTTGGGACATCTAGTACATTTGTAAATTATTTAAAACCTATGTATAATACATGGTATATGTTTTGTTGTTTATCGACTTTTGTATTTTCTCGAATCTTCTTGATTGACTAGATCTGTAGATGAAGTTTAATTAGGTGTGCAAATGCATGATGTAACACCCAGTTATTACTTGATGTCATAGACCTAGATAGGAACGGGAATTCGTGTAAGGTAGCAACGAGTTTCAAAGATCAAGACGAAGACCTACATAAAGGATGAAGCAAAATATAAGGAGTATTAACATAATTGGAGGATAGCTCAAGCATAGATTATTCTTAGCCAGATTTAAGAAAGAAGTTTAGTGTAGAAGATGTAAGGAGCAACAAGAAGTAATAAACTTAAAGCTCATTCAAAGTAGGTAAGATGATAAGAAGTTAATAAAGTAGTTATACCAAGTTCATGGGAGTATCATGAACTAGTTCAAAGATGAAGTTGTGGAGCAAAATGATATGTGAGCTCTAACACTTCAGAAAGAAGCCAGTAGTAGGTTAGAAACCGTAGGATAATACATACAACCTAGGATGATCCGTAGCTGATACTTAATCCATAGTCGGCATTCCGTTCCACAGTTGGTATCTTGTTTACAGCCGGTGTGCTTGACATAGTTAACCAGATCATCTTAATGGTTGCATAAAGAGCATAAAATTTGGCCTAAAATTAAATAAGACCTAAGGAAGTATAAACATTTAAGGCGATCGTGTTTCAAGATGCTTCGCAAAGTCAGACTTATCCTAGCAAAAATGTCCAATAGTAAATACAACACATAATGATTAAAGATTTGCTTCGGAGATCCACCACTATGTGAATACACCGTACAATCTTTCATCAGACCCTAATTAGGTAAAGTATAAACTGAACAGAAACCAACATTCTAGTTTAAAAGCAAATAAATGCTATTTATACAATTCAAAGACTATTAGTAAACCCTAAGGGGGAGAGTAGACATTATGAATGAAAGTTGAAGAAGTACTATAGGTAATAATGAAAGATTATCTAAAAACTTAATAAAGTAAAAGGTCAAAGGTGATAAAGGTTAATCTTAACAGACTAATTCTAGAAGAAACAACTCTTAAGTAACCCTTAAGAAGTAATAGAGAACACCCAATTGGACAAGTATTGAGAATAAGAAATTCCAATGGGTATGGACGAATTGAGTTCAAATCCAATCTTGGAAGGAGTACCAGTATCAACTATACTATGACAAGAATAGAAATATAGTCTTCTAACCACAAACACGAGCATATAGAAACTTAAAACTTGTTTTAGTGAGACCCTCTAGACTGTATTTAACATAGTAATAAAGTTTGATGATTAAATAAAAATAATTGGATTAGGATATCTAATCAAGTTATAGAATACTACAAATAATTACATTTAAGGTCATCATGGAGTGGAGAAATGTAGAAACCACTACAAGTCAATTCCTTACTCCGAAATGTGAGAGTTTGCGAACTTCGAGGACGAAGTTTATTTTAAGGGGGAGAGTCTTAACATCCCAGCATTAGAGCCTAGAAATAAGCTGAACCCAGATGTGTGCATTGCATTCTTGAATAGAAAATCTGAATAATTTTCGCGCTTTTGAACAAAACTTGTCAGAGTGATTGAAGCTTCTCTTAACTTGATGGAATTGAAGTAGATCATCAAGTTGACTGCGATAAGTTTCAATATGACCTTTGCTAAAACCTTATTTTGGGTAAGGGAGATTTGATCTAAGGGTAGATCAAATGTAATAAAAGTTAAACCCTAATACATTATGATTTATATTTGATCCTTAGGTGATCATATCATAGTATTCATTATAATCACTCATGAGTACCAAGTTAAGGATATAACACAAATAATAAAAATGTAACAACTATATCTTAATCTCATCTGCTTATACCATGAGTATCATGGTAATACCTAACACTACTTCTTAAGTAAGATTGAGTAGAAAAGAAAGTAAGTTTAGATCATTCACCATATATATTTCTTTCCATATCAATCCTAATCATCTCTATTGAGTTATATTCCAATATCTGTTGTTCATCAATGTTGAGAAATCAACTATTGATTCTCCAATTCTTAATCTATCAACTTCTGTACATACCATAGCCTAGAATTAAGTGTCTATAAAGAAACAACCAAGAAGAGGTAAATAGTAATGCTAGTTTTAGATATCATCTATGGGATGGGAGTGGTTGAAGAAGAATAAATCAATGTGATAATTAATAAAGTTCAACTCACTCCTAAAATGATAGAAGAGTTATTGGGATATATAATTATATGGTAGGAAATAAGATTACAAGTATGAATCCTGAAGATAGTTACCAGTAGTAATTCTATTAGACCAAGTAGGTATAGTCCATGAATAACAGCCTTAAATCCAATTAAAGATACTAAGAAGATAATTCCAATACCATGGTAGGATTGTATTGATAAAGCCTTGATTAACCAACTGAAAACCTAAGCAATAAATGATTGAAGGATTATAATGATCATGCCTTGCTCACCAAGATTGTATATTTATATCAAGTATAAGTGACATTGGTGGGAAGAACATGATTGAAACCCTAGTAAATGTAAGTTATCCTAGAGTAGTTATTACATGTCACATTAATATAATGTGAGGTTGGAGTATGAGTTATTAGAGTAAATGTAAGACAGTATGATTCAATTAAAGCTAGTATAGCATAGAGTTATGGAAGTAGTGTTATTCATCTTAAAGGATAGTAAGATTTAGAGAAAGGTAGTTGGATGTATACATCTAATGAAGAAATATTAGTGATGGATGATTAAGAAAGATTATGAGTGGAGTTTGAAGGAACTACTTGTTGGATTGAAGTTTATCAGCAGAAGAGTAGTTGATATAGCCAAGTCTGCATAGGTGGAGATCATGAAATGTTTTAGTGTCAAACTCATTGGATTTTTAAATGGATTTAGAAAAATAATAGGTGGATAAGAATATTTTTATGAAGTAAAGCTCATCATGTTAACCATGATGATGGAAAGGAAGAAGTAGTATATCTAGGAAAGGAATTCCTTAATTAAAAGTCCAGGATTGTGAATTATGGAAAATAGACATTCTTGGTAAACACCCAACTCTAAATCTCAAACCAAACACTATTTCATGGTATTGATCTATAATCTTATCTCCATATCACTTTAAAGGAATATTTTCCTATAGCCCATCACATAAGCACATCTTTATCATTTCCAATTATCTTAATCATATGTGTTTAAGAGATATTTTTATCAATTCTCTTCCATAGGACATTTTTAACTTTCTATTTTAAAAGGGTGATACCATTATAGATCACAAACAGAAAACAATATGCTTAGTTATTAAATCTTTACTCACAGCAACAAAAGAATATAAATAAATTAAGAACCCTAAACCCTTGGGTAAACATTTACAATTCAAACCCTAAACTTCTATGTTTATCATAATAGAATATATACATTGCCATTTTCTAAGTTAATGGAAGTAGTATTAACCATATTAATTTCTTTTGTATTTCATGCATCAAATAATGATATAGGATCATTATATATATAAAAGTTTCTATTCAAACTATGAGCTAATTAGAGTTAAGTTTTATAAACAAATAAGAAATTATCATAGAAGAAAGCCATAGTTTAGTGTAGAAAGAAAATTAATAATAAGGGATTTTACATAATATAAAAAAGGATTTTGATAGAAAATAAATAAAGAAATAATATCACTATATGACAAACTCATAAAAGAACCTTAATATACTTTGTTAATGTTGCAATCACTCAGCAAATCAATTCTATAAAGAGAATTCAAATCAAATAAGTAAAATTCAAATCTGAAAGTAAAACAGAAAATAGAAAAAAGGAAAACAAATAAAAAACATTTCCTGGCTGTGGCCCAACTTCCCTCTTCTTACCTGTCACCCATGTGTAGCCCATAAAAGCCTAGCAGCCAGCCCAGCCTGTTCTCTTCTGTGACTGGCAGGTGGGACAAAGAAGGATTGCAGGTTGAGAGGGAAGAAGTGTTAGGGGGTTATCTGCAAAACAACATGTCGTCGTCTTCCTCCAGCTGGAAGCAGCTCGGTGGCGATGCCGAGGTCGTCCGCCATCGTCCTTGCGCTAAGATCCACGCCGTCGTCGCCATGAGAGGATAAGGAGGCCACCGCGACGCCTCTGCTCATCCTCATCCCCATTTTCCCCCTCTGAAACCCTATCTACCCCGTTTTCCTTTTCTTCACCGAGAACCCTAGCTCGGAGGTGAGCCGGTGCCAGCGATTCCGTGCTCGCCTCGGCTAGATAAGACCACGGTGGAGACTGCCGTGATCCTCTCGTTCGATTGCCCCAACTCGCACTAGCGGAGGAGGCGCAAAACAACCCAATCGCTCCCTCGGTTCCCGGCGCTGTTCGTCGACCTCACCGTCATCTCCGGCCTCGCCTCGCCTTATTAACCACACCATCGCGTTCCTCGTGAGTCACTGAGTCTCCCTGTACACGCAAATGCTTTGTTTGCTTCCTAAATCTACGCCACCATAATCAACCACAAGCACCGCCGCGTGAGCTCGTCGCCGGTTGTCCTCCGGTGAACAAAATAGGGCGGCTCCAACACCAATAGGTCCCTCAGGGTACTCTCTTTCTAACACACCTAGTTACAGCCCCGCGCGCGCACTAGATCGATCGATCCTCAACCAGTGAGGATCAACTCGTGTGACATCACGCCTATGTCGAGTTCTAGCCACGTCAGCTAGTTTGAACATTCCTTGCTAGGGTGGTAAATGACATGGCCTAGGGCCCATATGTCATTGTCTCGGGGTAGCAATCCAGTCGGTAACAAATGCATTTACTAATCCGAGAGCTGAGGTAGCCACTGGCTGTTATCGCCATATTTTGGCCAAAGAAGAAGATGGGTCGTGATCAAGATGGGCTTGGAAGATGCATATATTCAACGTGTTGTTGGATCGGCCTAGTGCGTGGATTTGGGCTAAATTGCCCGTGTATCTTGTATCATAGTAGGTTTCGTTTCAGTTTAGGTTTCGTTTCAGTTTAGGTAAAGATAGAGTTGTAGAGTTATTCCAAAAGTAGAGAGTCTCCGGACTATAAATATGTACCTAAGGTTATCGAAGAAAGGAGGACAATCACGTTCACAACAAACACAATCTCGGCGCGCCACCCTTGTTTCTAGGGTTTCTTTCGGGTAAGTGCCATGCTGCCTAGATCGCATCTTGCGATCTAGGCAGTGTTTTTACTTATGCGTTATTTAGTGTTACTCGTACTGAAGCCTTGTTGATGGCGAGTAACACTACTATCGTGGATTTGTTGAGGCTAGCATCGGTGTTTTTTCGCTATAATTGTTTAAGATATGCTGCCTCTAGTTATCTCGCTACCTTTGCACCTTTTCGCAAGTGCGAGGGTAGCATCTTGCTTGATCTTTACTTAGTTGTTTCGATATGTTATGGTTGTGCCTTGCTCACCAAGGTTTAGTTTGATATCTACGTAGTCAGGCCTTACAAACGGGTTGAACGATCCAGTAGTACGTAAAGACGTGACTTACTTGTTCTAGAGAAGTTGTTCCGGTAATTAAACTTTACGTTGGTTATTAGGTCTCCTCTAGGGTTAGTATTCTTCATCTTTTGTATATACCAGGCTCAACTACGTGTAGGACGTTCCAGTTACGTGGTGAAAACGTTAAACTGTCGTGGATCGATTTAACTTGTAATGATAAAGCAAAACCCCATGTTATCGTAAATCTAATGCAGAACCATGGGATAATCGGCTCTGGGAGCCGATTCACGTGAAACACAGGGAGCCGTCACGGCTCGAATTTTACGTATACTTGTTTATCATGCAGAAATCAATCGGAGCAATCCTTCACCTTCGACCAGGTATAGGTCAGGTGGCATCTCGAACCAAGCCGGGGCGTGCCGGAGTTTTGCGGCCGTTGCGAGGGACCAGGCCCAGCAGTTCTGGGAGCCTCCCGGCTCTTCGTGTTGCTCGTCGCTGCTCGCCGGTGAGTTTTGGCAGGCAACACATTCTGGCACGCCCGGTGGGACCTTCAAAAACGTCTACGTCAACATCCGACGCTGCAATGGAGAACAGACCAGTCACGTACGACGAGCTGCCTGAGGAGCACAAGGCGAAGTATGACGAGATCAGAAATCTCTTCGAAGCCGATCTCATCGGCTCTTTTGAGAGGACCCGTAAGCATGGCATCAAGTGGAGGGGGTTCTCCCCCGAGGGTGCTCTTGATGAGGTGGATCTGTCTGTTCCTTCGGAGGAGCGCACCAGAGCTCTACGACAGGAAGTCAACTACATGGTGCCTCATTCTCTGCACCGCCATTCTGAGAGCCTGGTGAGCGCTTTCGAGCGGGTCGCGGTTCGCGTAGTTCAGGAAATCATGAAACATCAGTACTCTCCGTCGGGGCCTACTTTAGGGACTCACCAGGGAGAAAGACCGCTCCAGACTAGGCCACAACTGCCATTCACGCTTGCAGCTCCAGAGCCACCAGGAGCAGCGGCGTACGTCGTCTATAAGGCTGGAGGCGACCCAGGCGATTGCCAATTCCCGTTTGAGCCACCTAAGGAAATCCCACACGGATATATATGCACCTACATGCCGGACTGCAACAACCTGCCACGCACCAACCAGATTGCAACCGCAGGAGTTTCTGCGGCAGGGGTTCCTGGGGCAGGAGCTCCAGGAAGCGGCGTTGTGGAAGCGATGTCTGGGATGGACGCCGACAAACAGGCGTGGCTAGCCAAGTATGCCACTGGAACAAGTCATGAGAATCTAGCCCCTGCGGCTCAAACAGTGGAGCAAATCCGTACCATCTTGAGAGACCAGTTCGGCTTCGTGCCGAAGAGGAGGACAATCGGCTATTCAAAGCCATACCCCAACGAGTTTGATCTGATTCCGCTGCCACCCAAGTATCGGCTCCCTGAGTTCTCAAGGTTTAGCGGGTCAGAAGGGTCGAGCTCGATCGAGCACGTGCCGATACACCGCACAGCTAGGCATAATTTGACATCGGATCGGATGCGTAAGGTTTTTGCGCAATCCTCGACAGACCAGCTTTTGGGTGGTACACCTCGCCACCGATTCGATTCAGACACGGAAGCAACCGGAAGAGCAGTTCCACATCCAATATCATTCAGAGGCTACCGAGGCTGGCATTGCAGACTGCACAAAGTGCGGCGAAGCGAGAAAGCGATGGCCGAGTACATCCAGCGCTTCAGGACCGTCAAGAACCGATGTTACTCAGCTCGTTTAACTGAGAAGGAAGCAGTCGAGCTAGCAGTGTTGGGTCTCTCAGCACCCATCAAGGATCTGGCTTTCCAAGTAGAGTACAACTCATTGGCGCACATGGCCCAGAAACTGACGATGTATGAACAGCGCCACCCTGAGTTATACCAAGACAAGTTCAAGCGTCCGATAGGCCTGGTCGATACAGAAGAAGATGATCCTACACAAGACCAGGAGGTGGCCGTGGCTGAATGGGCTCGGGGGGCAGATCCTGTATCCTGCAAATGGGTGAAACAGCAAGGGCCTGCAAAAGGGTTCGACTTCGACGTGAGCAAAGCCGAGCAGATATTCGATTTATTGCTGAAAGAGAAGCAGCTGAGGTTACCCGAAGGCCATAAAATCCCCACGGCTCAGGAAATGAACGGGAGACCATACTGCAAGTGGCATCACTCGTTCACCCACACCACCAATGATTGCAAAGAGCTACGTCGCCAAATCCAAATGGCGATAGAACAAGGCCGTCTGATCCTTGGGCTTCGCCATGAAAGTGGACATAAACCCATTTCCGGCGTCAACATGGTAGAACTCGAGCGCTCGCGGCGTCAACTGGATTTTTCGCTCGGTGTTAATATGGCAGGTCTGGGTACCACCATGACACATACAAGGAGGAAGGTGGTCGCTCTCGGGGGCAAAGAAAGAAAGGAGGCTGGTCCATGCGACCGCCCATCCACAATGATGACGGCATTAATGAGAGAACAGGTGAGGAAAGTGCGGTATCGAAGCCACATTCAACGCATCTCCTTAACAAGTATGAGCGTCAAGATGACCAACGGCGCGTAGCGATGGAGACGATGAGGGATATGAGCACCTCGCTAGGGGACCGTCTGGAAGAAAAGGAAAGGCAGACAAACATTGGGTTGTCCTTTCTTCAAGTATTGCTGGGACGCGGGAATGAGCCGATTACCTACAGTCGACAACTGCCCGGAATGCGGACAGCAGAAGGAGGACAAGAGGCTAGTTTCAGTGTTCAAACGTCTAGGGCCTCTCCCACCTCAGAGCCGTTACAGGGAGTCCGCTCGAGCAAAGGACCTCGAGAAGCCAAGGGATGACAAGGAAGATGACAAATATCACCGTCCAAGGTGGTGTCCCGACGGACTCAGACATACCCAAAAGCGTAGAGTGCAGCGGCTGCGTAACTTGGAGGAAGCTGAAGCGCAGTATCTCCACGCTTTAAAGAAAGTGCGGCCCGATCTGGCCGTCAAAATTAGGCAGACCTTGGAAACGGAAGACCGCCCGACAAGGAAAGAGTGGCGCCCCAAACCAGTAAAAGCCGATGCACAGACATCGGCTGGCACAAACATGGTGTTCATACTTCCGCCGACTGCGCGCCAAGAACCAATGAGCTACCAAAGGGCGATCATTGCGCCCACTACGGTTATCTTTGAGAAGCCACGTGAGAAGGGTTACAAACATCGAAAGCCACAACCTACGAGGTTACATCAATGGGCAACCTGTCAGCAAGATGTTGGTGGACACCGGACCGGCAGTCAATATCATGCCATACTCCATGCTACGACGTTTGGGACGCTCCACTGCAGATCTGATCAAAACCAACGTCACGTTAAGCGACTTCCACGGTCAGACTTCGGAAACGCAAGGCGTACTGAACGTGGATCTGACAGTGGGCAGGAAAACCATACCCACGTCATGTTTTGTCGTGGACAGCAAAAGCACCTACGCTGTCTTGCTAGGGAGATATTGGATTCACGCGAACTGCTGCATTCCGTCCACAATGCACCAGTGCCTAATACAATGGGATGGAGATGAAGTGGAGGTCATCCATGCAGATGATTCTATCGAGATCTCCATAGCTGGCATGAACGTCTGGGAAGCAGAAGACCAAGAGCCGATCTCTGGAATCGATGCGGGCGAGCGCATTGAAGCTACAAAAAACGGGGTGAGGCTGGTCTTATCCACTGGCCTGACAGAGTAGCAAGGTCCACGATCGGACGTGGTACGGCCGATCCTCGCGATCGGCCACAAAAAATAAAAAGCACCAATCATACGACAAGCGGATCACGTAGTCGTAGCAGGGAGATGCCCTGCCATTGTAAAACAATAAGGTGTAAACCATCCTTGACTAATGCAATCAAAAAGGGGGCCGATTCAGGCAATCGGCCCAAATTATTTTTGTTACCCTCACCTACTGTTTGCCCTGTGTTTACCATCGATTTGACAGGTGACGGAAAGCTAGGGTATGGGTTTACATCTGCTGATGAACTAGAAGAGATCGACATTGGTCCTGGGGATAAGCCACGACCAACATTTATCAGCAAGAAGTTAGATCCGAGTCTGCGGGGTCCGATGATAGCTGTTGAAAAATATCCGATCGCCGCACCGGACTACATGAAATGCAGGGTTAGACAGAGCATCATTGAGCATCGACTACCGCAAAAGGATTTAGGCCGTTCAAAGAGCGGCGGCAGATGAACGCCAAATTCGGAAGAAGTCAAGAAGGAGGTCGAGAAAATGTTGATGACCAAGTTAATCAGGCCGCGGTATCTTGAATGGATTTCTAGTATCGTAGCTGTAGAGAAAAAGGATGGCCGTTGGCGTGTTGCTATAGATTTTCGGGATCTCAACAGAGCTACCCCAAAGGATGAGTATCCGATGCCAGTGGCAGAAACGTTAATCAACGCAGCGGCTGGTCATAAGATCTTGAGCTTCATGGATGGCAATGCCGGTTACAACCAAATTTTTATGGCTCCGGAAGACATACACAAGACGGCGTTCAGAGTCCCAGGTTCAGTGGATTTGTTCGAGTATGTAGTCATGACGTTCGGACTGAAGAATGCCGGCGCCACGTACCAAAGAGCCATGAATTACATTTTCCATGATCTGATCGGCAAGTTGGTGGAAATTTACATCGATGACGTGGTGGTCAAGTCTGCTTCAGTGCACGGACACTTGGACGATCTTCAACGCGTTCTGGACCGAACAAGAAAATTCGGGCTACGGATGAATCCGAAGAAGTGTGCCTTCGGGGTGACGGCCGGTCAGTTCTTGGGTTTTTTGGTACATGAACGAGGAATTGAGATCGGCCTGTAAAGTCAGGAGGCAGTACGGACAATGAAGCCACCTACCACAAAGAAAGAACAGCAGTCTCTCATCAGCAAGATCAACTTCGTCAGAAGATTCATCTCCAATCTGTCAGGAAGAATAGAACCGTTCATGGGACTGGTGAAAATTAAATCTGACGAGGAATTCCGCTGGGGGGCAGAACAACAACGAGCCTTCGACGAGATCAAAGAATATATGACAAAGCCGCCAGTGTTGGTTCCACCCCCGGATGCATCGTTCTACATTTACTTGTCGAGTCGACACGTCCATCGCCTCGGTGGTGGTGCAAGTTTATGATGGGCTGGAGCGAGTCGTATTTTACATAAGCAGAAGGATGCTGGACGCAGAGACAAGGTATCCTGATATCGATAAGTTGTGCCTCTGCCTGTTTTTCACCTGTACCAAGCTGCGCCACATTTTGCTATCAACAGAGATCATCATCATATGCAAATCAGACGTCATAAAGCACATGCTGTCGGCTCCTATGCTGAAAGGCCGACTGGGCAAATGGATGTTTGCATTATCAGAGTTTGACATCCGGTATCAACCCGCGAAAGCAGTTAAGGGACAGGCATTGGCCGACCTTATCGCTGAAAGGATCAACACTAACATAGCAGCACTGTCTATAAGAGCGTGGGCTATGTTTTTCGATGGATCGGTTTGTGACGATGGTTGCGGCATCGGCATTTTATTCGTGTCACCTTGGGGGGCAACATTTTCCTTCTCCATCAGATTGTCTACCTCTCGCACCAACAATGTCGCTGAGTACGAGGCGATACGCAAGGGGATGGAGTTACTCCTCGAAGCCGGAGCAGAAGCAGTGGAAATTTTTGGAGACTCCAAGTTGGTGATTTCCCAACTCACGGAGGAGTACAAGTGTGAGAGAGAGTCCCTCTTCCCATTATGGTTGTAATCGCTGCCGTGGTGATGACGCAGTTCGGTATAAACTTCACTGGATCCCGCGGTCGCAGAACATAGAGGCAAATGATCTTGCACAATGGCTTGGGCTACAAGGATGTAGCGTAGGAGCCGATGTTCGTGCAGTTCTGGAAGTCGACGATCGAGAGCCGATATCTTCAATTACTTGAAGGATTCGGCTCGGGGCACCTAAACGGATAAGGTACAAGGCCATGAAGTATGTGCTTATTGGGGATGACATGTTTTACGGACTGGAAGGTTATTGCTCAAATGTCTGGGACAGCCGAGGCCAATCGGCTCCTACACGAGGTACAGAAGGCGCTGTGGAACTCACCAATCGGCTCACAAGATGAAATGGTTGATCAGCGATCGTGGTTTTATTGGCCCACCATGCTTGAGGACTGTTTCAACTACTACAAAGGGTGTCAAGCATGTCAGAAATTTGGGAAAATTCAGATGGTACCCGCGTCAGCAATGAACCCCATCATCAAGCCTTGGCCATTCCGAGGTTGGGGCATGGATATGATCGGCAAAATCAATCCTCCATCAAGCAAAGGCCACATGTGGATTTTGGCCATCACTGATTATTTCACTAAATGGGTGGAGGCTGTCCCGATGAAATCAGTAAACTCAAAGGATGTTATCAATTTTGTGAAAGAACATGTCATCCATAGATTCGGGATTCCCCAAACTATCACGACCGATGGAGGTTCGGTCTTTATTTCTCAAGAGTTTAGAAAGTTCTGCGAGGACACGGGGATCAAGCTGATTAGGTCATCTCCATACTATGCTCAGGCGAATGGGCAAGCTGAAGCATCCAACCAGAGCCTCATCAAGATGATCAAGAGAAAAGTCGATGAGCACCCTAGGCGTTGGCACGAGGTTTTGTCAGAGGCATTGTGGGCTTATCGCATGTCATGCCATGGGGCGATTAAAACCTCGCCATACCATCTAGTTTATGGACAAGCCGTGTGCCTCGGGAAATCACGGCTGGATCGAGACGTGTCACTTTTCAGGACAATCTAACAACTGAAGAATATGCAACCCTGATGAGTGACAGTGTTGAGGATTTAACTGAGCTCAGGCTGTGGTCGCTTGAGAAGATCAAAGAGAACAAGGCCAAGGTAGCTCGTGCATACAACAAGAAAGTGAGGCCAAAGGAGTTCCACGTTGGTGATCTGGTATGGGAAGCTGTGTTGCCATTAGGGACTAAGGATGCAACATATGGTAAATGGTCTCCAAATTGGCACGGGCCGTACAGGGTCGATCAAGTTTTAAGAGGAAACGCATACATGCTTGAGGAGCTGGACGGCGTGAAATTCCCGGTGGCGGTCAACGGTCAACATCTCAAGAAATATTTCCCAAGCATGTGGGATGATGGACAGTAAAACATGGGCCGATACATGAAATCGGCCAAGTAAAAAAGCACGTGAGATGTTGGACAGTAAAAATGTGGGGGTCGATACTGAAAATCGGCCGAATAAAAGAAAAAAAATATATAGCCGATGCACGGTCATCGACTCTAGAGGTTCACACATGTCAAAAACAGGTGCCAGTTTACACATACGAGCTACTGAAGAAATGCTTCAAAGGCATGGTGCGTCAGAACGGACACGATCCACCTCGGCGATCTCGGCTTCTCGGCTTCGTCATCTTCCTCCTTGCCTGTCACTGGCTGCTTGTTCAGGGAACGTATTTCGATGGGCAATTGGAGATCTGGGTCGCTCTTTTTTGAAGAAGGTCGCAGGTTACCGTTTGAAGCTGGAAATTGGCCGTTTGAGTTTGCCTAGGTATGCGACCAAGTTTTGACCTTGTCAACGTTTTTGGAAAGCCGATGTGCATCGGCTCTTTGAGCTGTGGCTTGGTTGACTGTATGAACGTAACAAGGTGAAAGCCGATACGTTGCTATCGGCTTCTGGAGCATCGACTTATTTTAAGTTATCAGCAAAATTGGGGCGACAAAAGCAATCTTCGAGAGAACAAATTTTTCATTCATTCAAAAGCTGGTTGCTTACAAAAGGCTGATTGATTACAAAAGGGGGGCTTATTGCTACTACTACTATTGCTACTGGTTCCTAATCTAGGCCGAGGTCGTCGTCGCTGTCGTCGCCGCCGTCTTGTGCGCTATCCTCAAGATCGCTATCGTCTTGCTTCTTCTTTGAAGAAGCCAGCAGGAGCCTTCTAAATCGCTCGTCGTCGGTGTCCTCACTGGACCCGGTGCGGAAGTACTTCACCGGCTGGTACTCCTCGGAGGAGGTGTCCTCCTCTTCCTCCTCCTCTTCGGAGGAGTCGACGCCGTCCCAGGACATGGCGTCATCGGTGCTGTCTGCCTCCAGTTCCCCATCAGCAAGGAACTGCAGGTCTTCTTCGCCGTCAGTCAAGGACGCGTCGTCCTCCGACCAAACGGCGAAGTCCCAACCCCTCTCGTCCCACCATTGTGGGGCGAGAGTGTTGTACGCCGCTATCGGCGGGTGCTCTGGCGTCGGCTCTCGGTCGCTCATTGAGTTGGAGGCGTGGGAGGACAGGCCAGAGGAAGCAGAGGAGGCCATGGCGGAGAAAGAGGGTTTTTTCGGCGGAGGAAGAGGGTTTCTGGCTACTGGAGGAAGATGGGGACTGCGAACTGCTCAGACGAATTTAAATAAGGGGAATAGTGGAGTGACGGTTCAATGCCATAGCGGTTTCCCAGAATGTGCTGCCAAAATCGTCAAATCATGCACTGCGAAGGAGTTGAGAAGACAGGGCATCATGATGAAGGGGTGGCGTGACGATCCTGTTCTGCAACGCATTCTGTCAACGCGCAACCCGATACAAAAAAAAAGAGGGGGAAGAAAAAAATATCAGCAGAGTGGTTTTGGAATTATTATTGCCAAAACCAGGGGGGCATGTGTTATCGCCATATTTTGGCCAAAGAAGAAGATGGGACGTGATCAAGATGGGCTTGGAAGATGCATATATTCAATGTGTTGTTGGATCGGCCTAGTGCGTGGATTTGGGCTAAATTGCCCGTGTATCTTGTATCATAGTAGGTTTCGTTTCAGTTTAGGTTTCGTTTCAGTTTAGGTAAAGATAGAGTTGTAGAGTTATTCCAAAAGTAGAGAGTCTCCGGACTATAAATATGTACCTAAGGTTATCGAAGAAAGGAGGACAATCACGTTCACAACAAACACAATCTCGGCGCATCGCCACCCCTTGTTTCTAGGGTTTCTTTTGGGTAGTATGTTTGCCTAGATCGCATCTTGCGATCTAGGCAGTGTTTTTACTTATGCGTTATTTAGTGTTACTCGTACTGAAGCCTTGTTGATGGCGAGTAACACTACTATCGTGGATTTGTTGAGGCTAGCATCGGTGTTTTTTCGCTATAATTGTTTATGATATGCTGCCTCTAGTTATCTCGCTACCTTTGCACCTTTTCCCAAGTGCGAGGGTAGCATCTTGCTTGATCTTTACTTAGTTGTTTCGATCTGTTATGGTTGTGCCTTGCTCACCAAGGTTTAGTTTGATATCTACGTAGTCAGGCCTTACAAACGGGTTGAACGATCCAGTAGTACGTAAAGACGTGACTTACTTGTTCTAGAGAAGTTGTTCCGGTAATTAAACTTTACGTTGGTTATTAGGCCTCCTATAGGGTTAGTATTCTTCATCTTTTGTATATACCAGGCTCAACTACGTGTAGGACGTTCCAGTTACGTGGTGAAAACGTTAAACTGTCGTGGATCGATTTAACTTGTAATGATAAAGCAAAACCCCATGTTATCGTAAATCTAATGCGAACCATGGGATAATCGGCTCGGGAGCCGATTCACGAGAAACAGGAGCGGTCACGGCTCGAATTTTACGATACTTGTTTATCATGCAGAAATCAATCGAGCAATCCTTCACCTTCGACCAGGTATAGGTCAGGTGGCATCTCGAACCAAGCCAGACGTGTCGGAGTTTTGCGCCGTTGCAGGGACCAGGCCCACCTGATTCTGGGAGCCTCCCGGCTCTTCGTGTTGCTCGTCGTTGCTCGCCGGTGAGTTTTGGCAGGCAACACTGGCCCATTAGTCAGTGACTACAGCTAGGTGTGGGTGCGGTGTAAAAAGTTATTTCCTGTTTAAGAAATAAATAAAATGTTATAAGCTCAATTATTAATATTCCAGAAATCAAATAAATGATTAAATCTTGTTAAAGTAATAACTTTTGTTTTATAATTCAGAAAAAATGTGTAATATATGAAAATGTTTAGAAAAATAAAATATATACATTAAAACTATTATCAAACATTGTTGAAATAGTTATTTAATTAATTATGGTTTAATAAGGATTGTAAAAGTAATAAAACTTTGATAATTCATATTTTAATATTGGTAAATGTTCAAAATATGAATAAAATACCAAAAATCTTGGAAAAATAAAAAATACTTTAAAACTATAATCATGCATTATTATTTCACTTAAATAAATATTTATTGTTTATTAAGTATTTAGAAAGTAATAAATCTTATAAAAATCATAGGTTATTATTTATGAATCACAAAAATAAAAGTAATATATCAAAATGATCACAAAGATAATATCTACATGTTAAAAATATAATATTCCACTTTTGAGTTAAATAAAAAATTCAAATACTTTAATAACTCAAATTTAAAATTATTTACTTAATTGATAATTCATATAAGGGTAAATAAAAATTGCTAATATGTCCAAAATTAACTAATTGAGTCTAATACATAGTATTAATCTTCAACATTAATAATACGAAGTCCAAATAATTTAACACATTTTAATTACAATTTTATTGAATTCTCCTCAACCATAGGTGTGTAATATTTTTCTAAAAGAGAATCCTTATCAAATCTAAAATCATCAAGAATAATTTGTAGTAAAATAAAAACTTATTTCCTTTACTTTAATCACAAGTTTATCAACATACTAAAACACTATAATGAACTCATAAACAATCAATAACATTACTCCATGATTTACAAACTATGACCACTCATCCATAAAAGGGGTAAGTGATACTAATCCATTATGAAGTCAAGAAAACCACCACATCAAAGAAAAATATAACCATTCTTAAGTAATCTTAAGGTAACATTACCAAGTACACAAGGTATAAATGTTATAAGCATTATACTTTCAAACTATCTATGTTTTAAAGTTAACTTTAGTCTATAAGAATCTAAATACAATACTATAAACATTGTTATATGTTTTATAGTTAACTTTGGTCTGATATAGTTAAGTCATAAAGTATCTCAAGCTCAAGATATTCAAGCAAGCACAAATAACATCGACCAGACACAACTAACCACAAAGATTAATTAGAACTCAGAAAGAAATCTTTTCTTCAAATGTTATTCTTTTTTCCACTTCAAAACAACAATTCTTATATAAGCAACCTTAAATAGTATTTCACAATTAAAGTATATCTCATTATTTTATGATATTGTAACTACATATTGCTTCACACACAGTCACAAGCCCTAATAAGAAGCACAAGTATTAAACTCATCTAAAAGTACAACACATTCCAAAGACATCATTTCTAGTATCCAAATCCTAGAACAATGTTATCCCCGGGATTCGCGTTTATAACGTGCATCACATTACTTATGCATAAGAGCATATTGCTTCTTTAAACATTTTTCCTTACCGGACCAATGATGATGATTTCAGATTTTGGATCTTATACTGACTCGAAGACCGTGAGTGTATAATCTTGCAATCACAAAAGGCAAGTTCACACTTGCTCATGTCCTTTGTTTATTTTTTGTAAAGTATTTTACAAAGCCAGTGTTGTCATCACCTGTATTTGAAAAGGGTCAGAAAACACTATTTTCGATAATAATGTGAACTATTGGTTACTGATCCAGGGTGATCAGCTAATCTATTAAATCTGACAGTTGGAATACCACTGTTCAGAACTATATCACCTAGGACTTAACAACCGATGTCGCCAGTGATTCTTGCGCCGTATATTACGCGTTGGCCATGAGATTTGGAATGGGATGGAGAAGTCAGCTGTATCTTCTTCCTCTCGCATGTAGTCGGATGTGCAGGTCGTGGCTGTTATTCTCGTAGCGTGCATATTAATTGGTAATTCGTAGAGGATATGCGGCATATGGGTGGGAACCCTCAACGTCCCACGATAGTTCTGACATCTAACGGTTTGTACGAACCATTGCCTAATCCAATATGTGGGCATGGTGTACACCAAGGAGGCATCTGAGGTCGCGAAGGGGGCAGTGATTGGCTTGGATCATCTTTTGGGCCCCACATCATGGAATTGTGGACGGGAATAAGCTGCCCGGTTGTGCAACAAAGAGTTGATCTCTCATGGGTAAAGTGATGCACCTCTGCGAGTGTAAGAATAACTTGTTACTCCTGTTCCGGGAAGGTCATGACGCAGCGGAAAGGAACTCGATGAAAGTTCAGTAAACCCGTGAAGGTCGACATAGCTTTTCAGAATAAAAGCAACCTTTGAAGAAATGTTTATGAAAACTTGCATTGCCTACGACCTACGGTCTGTGGCTGTAGTTATAGTGCATTAAACACTTATTTTCTAGTGAATTTGCTGAGTACGCTCGTACTCAAAGTATCTTATTAACCCTTGCTAGATTCTGAAGCTAGGATAGACAACATCTACATCAAGTTATGCTCCAAGACTCATCATCCAAAGCTAAAGATCTTCAATGAAGTCAAGGAAGTCAACATATACTGTTATCGCCATATTTTGGCCAAAGAAGAAGATGGGTCGTGATCAAGATGGGCTTGGAAGATACATATATTCAACGTGTTGTTGGATCGGCCTAGTGTGTGGATTTGGGCTAAATTGCCCGTGTATCTTGTATCATAGTAGGTTTCGTTTCAGTTTAGGCTTCATTTCAGTTTAGGTAAAGATAGAGTTGTAGAGTTATTCCAAAAGTAGAGAGTCTCCGGACTATAAATATGTACCTAAGGTTATCGAAGAAAGGAGGACAATCACGTTCACAACAAACACAATCTCAAGATCGCCATACCCCTTGTTTCTAGGGTTTCTTTCGGGAAGTGTCATCGCCTAGATCGCATCTTGCGATCTAGGCGATTTTAACTTATCGTTATTTGGTGTTACTATCTTGAAGCCTTGTTGATGGCGAGTAACACTACTATCATGGATTTGTTGAGGCTAGCATCGGTGCTTTTCGTTATAATTGTTTGATTTATGCGCCTCTAGTTATCTCGCTACCTTTGCACCTTTTCCCAAGTGCGAGGTAGCATCTTATGATCTTTATTTAGTTGATTCGATCTGTTATGGTTGTGCCTTGCTCACCAAGGTTTAGTTTGATATCTACGTAGCCAGGCCTTACAAACGGGTTGAACGATCCAAGAGTACGTGGGGCGTAGTTTACTCGCTCTAGAGAAGTTGTTCCGTAATTGACTTTAAGTTGGTTATTAGGCCTCCTCTAGGATTAGTATTCTTCATCTTTGTATATACCAGGCTCAATTACGTGTAAGACGCGTTCCGATTACGTGGTGAAAACGTCAAACCGTCGAGATCGATTTAACTTGTAATGATAAAGCAAAACCCCATGTTATCGTAAATCTAATGCGAACCATGGGATAATCGGCTCTAGGAGCCGATTCACGGAAACCCGGAGCCGGTCACGGCTCGAATTTTACGTATACTTGTTTACCATGCAGAAATCAATCGGAGCAATCCTTCACCTTCGACCAGGTATAGGTCAGGTGGCATCTCGAACCAAGCCGGCGTGTGCGGAGTTTTGCGGGCCGTTGCGAGGGACCAGGCCCAGGCGATCTGGGAGCCTCCCGGCTCTTCGTGTTGCTCGTCGCTGCTCGCCGGTGAGTTTTGGCAGGCAACACATTCTGGCACGCCCGGTGGGACCTTCAACAACGTCTACGTCAACATCCGACGCTGCGATGGAGAACAGACCAGTCACGTACGACGAGCTGCCTGAGGAGCACAAGGCGAAGTATGACGAGATCAGGAATCTCTTCGAAGCCGATCTCATCGGCTCTTTTGAGAGGACCCGTAAGCATGGCATCAAGTGGAGGGGGTTCTCCCCCGAGGGTGCTCTTGATGAGGTGGATCTGTCTGTTCCTTCGGAGGAGCGCACCAGAGCTCTACGACAGGAAGTCAACTACATGGTGGCTCATTCTCTGCACCGCCATTCTGAGAGCCTGGTGAACGCTTTCGAGCGGGTCGCGGTTCGCGTAGTTCAAGAAATCATGAAACATCAGTACTCTCCGTCGGGGCCTACTTTAGGGACTCACCAGGGAGAAAGACCGCTCCAGACCAGGCCACAGCTGCCATTCACGCTTGCAGCTCCAGAGCCACCAGGAGCAGCGGCGTACGTCGTCTATAAGGCTGGAGGCGACCCAGGCGATTGCCAATTCCTGTTTGAGCCACCTAAGGAAATCCCACACGGATATATATGCACCTACGTGCCGGACTGCAACAACCTGCCACGCACCAACCAGATTGCAACCGCAGGAGTTTCTGCGGCAGGGGTTCCTGGGGCAGGAGCTCCAGGAGCAGGCGTTTCTGGAGCAGCGATGTCTGGGATGGACGCCGACAAACAGGCGTGGCTAGCCAAGTATGCCACTGGAACAAGTCATGAGAATCTAGCCCCTGCAGCTCAAACAGTGGAGCAAATCCGTACCATCTTGAGAGACCAGTTCGGCTTCGTGCCAAAGAGAAGGACAATCGGCTATTCAAAGCCGTACCCCAACGAGTTTGATCTGATTCCGGCCACCCAAGTATCGGCTCCGAGTTCTCAAGGTTTAGCGGTCGAAGGGTCGAGCTCGATCGAGCACGTAAGCGATACCGCACAGCTAGGCATAATTTCGCATCGGATCGAGATGCGTAAGGTTTTTGCGCAATCTGTGTGGACCAGCTTTTGGGTGGTACACCTCGGCCACCTGATTCAATTCAGACTGGAAGCAAGCTGGAAGAGCAGTTCCACATCCAATATCATTCGAGGCTACCGAGGCTGGCATTGCACTGGCACACGTGCGTGAGCGGGAGAAACAGTGGCAGTACATCCGGTAACCGGCAGACCGTCAGAACCGATGTTACTCGGCTCGTTTAATCGAGAAGGAAGCGGTCGAGCTAGCGGTGTTGGGTCTCTCGGCACCCATCAAGGATCGCTTTCCAAGTAGAGTACAACTCATTGGCGCACATGGCCCGAACGGCGATGTATGAACGGTGCCACCGAGTTATACCAAGACAAGTTCAAGCGTCCGATAGGCCTGGTCGATCTGAAGAAGATGATCCTACACAAGACCAGGAGGTGGCCGTGGATGAATGGGCTCGGGGGCGATCCTGTATCCTGCAAATGGGTGAAACAGCAAGGGCCTGCGAAAGGGTTCGACTTCGATGTGAGCAAAGCCGAGCAGATATTCGATTTACTGCTGAAAGAGAAGCAGCTGAGGTTACCCGAAGGCCATAAAATCCCCACGGCTCAGGAAATGAACGGGAGACCATACTGCAAGTGGCATCACTCGTTCACCCACACCACCAATGATTGCAAAGAGCTACGTCGCCAAATCCAAATGGCGATAGAACAAGGCCGTCTGATCCTTGGGCAGTTCGCCATGAAAGTGGACACAAACCCATTTCCCGGCGTCAACATGGTAGAACCGATCGCTCATGAGGCGTCAACTGGATTTTTCGTTCGGTGTTAATATGGCAGGGCCTGGGTACCACCATGACACGTACAAGGAGGAAGGTGGTCGCTCTCGGGGCAAAGAAAGAAAGGAGGCTGGTCCATGCGACCGGACCATCCACAATGACAGGCGGTACTTAACAGAGGAACATGTGAGGAGAGTGCGGTATCAGAAGCCACATTCCACACATCTCCTTAACAAGTATGAGCGTCAGTATGACCAACGGCGCCGGCGCGGTAGAGACGATGAGGGATATGAGCACCTCGCTAGGGGACCGTCAGAAGACAAGGAAGGCGCAGACAAACATTGGGATTGTCCCTTCTTCAAGTATTGCTGGGACGCGGGAATGAGCCGATTACCTACGATCGACAAGCCGAGAATGCGGACAGAGAAAGTACACGAGGCGGTTCGGTGTTCAAACGTCTAGGGCCTCTCCCACCTCAAAACCGTTACAGGGAGTCCGCTCGAGCAAAGGACCTCGAGAAGCCAAGGGATGACAAGGAAGATGACAAATATCACCGTCCAAGGTGGTGTCCCGACGGACTCAGACATACTCAAAAGCGTAGGGTGCAGCTGCAGAACTTGGAGGAAGCTGAAGGCAGATTCCACGCTTTAAAGAAAGCGCCGACCTGGCCGTCAAAATTAGGCAGGCCTTGAAACGGAGACCGCCCGACAAGGAAAGAGTGGCGCCAAACCAGTAAAAGCCGATGCAGCATCGGCCGGCACAAACATGGTGTTCATACTTCCGCCGTAATTCCGCGCCAAGAACCAATGAGCTACCGGTGGTACTTGATCGCGCCCACGGCGGTTATCTTTGAGAAGCCACGTGAGAAGGGTTACAAACATCCGAAAGCCCTACTCACGAGGTTACATCAATGGGCAACCTGTCGGCAAGATGTTGGTGGACACCGAGCGGGCCAATATCATGCCATACTCCATGCTACGACGCTTTGGGACGCCCACCGCAGATCGATCAAAACCAACGCCACGTTAAGCGACTTCAACGGTCGACTGGAAACGCAAGGCGCATAACGTGGATCCGGCGGTGGGCAGGAAAACCATACCCACGTCATTCTTCGTGGACAGCAAAGCACCTACGCTTGTCTTGCTAGGGAGATATTGGATTCACGCGACTGCTGCATTCCGTCCACAATGCACCAGGCTAATACAATGGGATGGAGATGAAGTGGAGGTCATCCATGCAGATGATTCTATCGAGATCTCCATAGCTGGCATGAACGTCTGGGAAGGTAAGACCAAGAGCCGATCTCGAATCGATCCGACGGCCGTGAGCGCATTGAAGCTACAAAAACGGGGTGAGGCTGGTCTTATCCACTGGCCTGACAGAGTAGCAAGGTCCACGATCGGACGTGGTACGGCCGATCCTCGCGATCGGCCACAAAAAATAAAAAGCACCAATCATACGACAAGCGGATCACGTAGTCATAGCAGGGAGATGCGCTACCATTGTAAAACAATAAGGTGTAAACCATCCTTGACTAATGCAATCAAAAAGGGGGCCGATTCAGGCAATCGGCCCAAATTATTTTTGTCACCCTCACCTACTGTTTGCCCTGTGTTTACCATCGATTTGACAGGTGACGGAAAGCTAGGGTATGAGTTTACATCTGCTGATGAACTAGAAGAGATCGACATTGGTCCTGGGGATAAGCCACGACCAACATTTATCAGCAAGAAGTTAGATCCGAGTCTGCGGGGTCCGATGATAGCCCTGTTGAAAAAATATCCAGACTGCTTCGCCTGGGACTACACGGAAATGCCTGGGTTAGACAGGAGCATCATTGAGCATCGACTACCGCTTAAAAAGGGATTTAGGCCGTTCCAGCAGCGCGCACGACAGATGAAGGCCGAAATTCTGGAAGAAGTCAAGAAGGAGGTCGAGAAAATGTTGACAGCCAAGTTAATCAGGCCCTGCAGGTATGCTGAATGGATTTCTAGTATCGTACCTGTAGAGAAAAAGGATGGCCGTTGGCGTGTTGCTATAGATTTTCGGGATCTCAACAGAGCTACCCCAAAGGATGAGTATCCGATGCCAGTGGCAGAAACGTTAATCAACGCAGCGGCTGGTCATAAGATCTTGAGCTTCATGGATGGCAATGCCGGTTACAACCAAATTTTTATGGCTCCGGAAGACATACACAAGACGGCGTTCAGAGTCCCAGGTTCAGTGGGGTTGTTCGAGTATGTAGTCATGACGTTCGGACTGAAGAATGCCAGCGCCACGTACCAAAGAGCCATGAATTACATTTTCCATGATCTGATCGGCAAGTTGGTGGAAATTTACATCGATGACGTGGTGGTCAAGTCTGCTTCAGTGCACGGACACTTGGACGATCTTCAACGCGTTCTGGACCGAACAAGAAAATTCGGGGTACGGATGAATCCGAAGAAGTGTGCCTTCGGGGTGACGGCCGGTTAGTTCTTGGGTTTTTTGGTACATGAACAAGGAATTGAGATCGGCCTGAAAAGTCAGGAGGCAGTAAGGACAATGAAGCCACCTACCACAAAGAAAGAACTGCAGTCTCTCATCGGCAAGATCAACTTCGTCAGAAGATTCATCTCCAATCTGTCAGGAAGAATAGAACCGTTCATGGGACTGGTGAAAATTAAATCTGACGAGGAATTTCATGGGGGCGAATAAACAACGAGCCTTCGACGAGATCAAAGAATATCCGACGAAGCCGCCGTGTTGGTTCCGCCACCGACAGCAACCGTTCTACATTTACTTGTCGAGAGTGACACGCCCATCGCCTCGGTGGTGGTGCAAGTTTATGATGGGCTGGAGCGAGTGATTTACATAAGGAGAAGGATGCTGGATGCAGACAAGGTATCCCGATATCGATAAGTTGTGCCTCTGCTTTTTCACCGCACAAGCTGCGCCACATTTTGCTATCAGCGGAGATCATCATCATATGCAAATCAGACGTCATAAAGCACATGCTGTCGGCTCCTATGTTGAAAGGCCGACTGGGCAAATGGATGTTTGCATTATCAGAGTTTGACATCCGGTATCAACCCGCGAAAGCAGTTAAGGGACAGGCGTTGGCCGACCTTATCGCTGAAAGGATCGACACTAACATAGCAGCACTGTCTATCAGAGCATGGGCTATGTTTTTCGATGGATCGGTTTGACGATGGCTGCGGCATCGGCATTTTACTCGTGTCGCCCGGGGCAACATTTTCCTTCTCCATCATTGTCTACCTCGCACCAACAATGTCGCCGAGTACGAGGCGATACGCAGGGAATGGAGTTACTCCTCGGCCGGAGCGAAGCGTGGAAATTTTGGAGACTCCAAGTTGGTGATTTCCCAACTCACGGAGGAGTACAAGTGTGAGAGCGAGTCCCTCTTCCCATTATGGTTAATCGCCGTGAGTGATGACGCAGTTCCAGACATAAACTTCACTGGATCCCGCGGTCGCAGAATACGAGGCAAATGATCTTGCACAATGGCTTGTGCTACAAGGATGTAGGAGGAGCCGATGTTCGTTCACGGAAGTCGACGATCGAGAGCCGATATCTTCAATTACTTGAAGGATTCGGCTGGGGCACCTAAACGGATAAGGTACAAGGCCATGAAGTATGTGCTTATTGGGGATGACATGTTTTAGGACTGGAAGGGTTATTGCTCAAATGTCCGGGACAGCCGAGGCCAATCGGCTCCTACACGAGGTACGAAGGCGCTGTGGAACTCACCAATCGGCTCACAAGATGAAATGGTTGATCAGCGATCGTGGTTTTATTGGCCCACCATGCTTGAGGACTGTTTCAACTACAAAGGGTGTCAAGCATGTCGAAATTTGGGAAAATTCAGATGGTACCAGCGTCGACAATGAACCCCATCATCAAGCCTTGGCCATTCCGAGGTTGGGGCATGGATATGATCGGCAAAATCAATCCTCCATCAAGCAAAGGCCACATGTGGATTTTGGCCATCACGATTATTTCACTAAATGGGTGGAGGCTGTCCCGATGAAATCAAGAAACTCAAAGGATGTTATCAATTTTGTGAAAGAACATGTCATCCATAGATTCGGATTCCCAAACTATCACGACCGATGGAGGTTCGGTCTTTATTTCTCAAGAGTTTAGAAAGTTCTGCGAGGACACGGGGATCAAGCTGATTAGGTCATCTCCATACTATGCTCAGGCGAATGGGCAAGCTGAAGCATCCAACCAGAGCCTCATCAAGCTGATCAAGAGAAAAGTCGATGAGCACCCTAGGCGTTGGCACGAGGTTTTGTCAGAGGCATTGTGGGCTTATCGCATGTCATGCCATGGGGCGATTAAAACCTCGCCATACCATCTAGTATATGGACAAGAAGCCGTATTGCCCTGGGAAATCACGGCTGGATCGAGACGTGTCACTTTTCAGGACAATCTAACAACTGAAGAATATGCAACCCTGATGAGTGACAGTGTTGAGGATTTAACTGAGCTCAGGCTGTGGTCGCTTGAGAAGATCAAAGAGAACAAGGCCAAGGTAGCTCGTGCATACAACAAGAAAGTGAGGCCAAAGGAGTTCCACGTTGGTGATCTGGTATGGGAAGCTGTGTTGCCATTAGGGACTAAGGATGCAACATATGGTAAATGGTCTCCAAATTGGCACGGGACGTCTGAGGTCGATCAAGTTTTAAGAGGAAACGCACATGCTTGAGGAGCTGGACGGCGTGAAATTCCAGTGGCGGTCAAGTCAACATCTCAAGAAATATTTCCCAAGCATGTGGGATGATGGACAAGATAAAACATGGGGGCGATACATGAAATCGCCAAGTAAAAAAAGCACGTGAGACGTTGGACAGTAAAAGCGTGGGGGCGATCTGAAATCGGCGAATAAAAAAAAAATAAGCCGATGCACGGTCATCGACTCTAGAGGTTCACATGTTACAAACAGGTGCGGTCTACATACGAGCTCAAGAAATGCTTGAAGGCGTGGAGCGTCAAGACGGACACGATCCACCTCGGCGATCTCGGCTCATCTTCATCCTTGCCCGTCACCACTGCTTGTTGTAGGCGATTTCTGCCAGATCGGTCTTGATTGGGCTTTGAGGCTTTCCGCCTTGGGAGCGGGCGATGGATTCTTCCTTGTCACGGATGAGCTGTTTAGTCGCCCGGACCTTCTCTTCAAGATCTTCCAACTCCCTTTTCAAGGATGCGAGCTCGGCAGTACTGACAGAGGTGTCAGTTTTGGCATCCAGAGACGCCTTTTTCTCGTTAAGCTGTTGGCGTCTGTCTGCGATGTTGGCCTTCAGTGGAAGTTGGGCGTGGCGCAGACTGATCCTCTCACGAGCTAACTTCACCCTTGACCCGTAGAAAGACAGGGTTACAACTGGCCAAAGTTTCACCTGCAATGCTACTGGGAGCTGGTCCTTTATTTCAGCCAGAACGCTCTTCACCTCCTTAGAGACCGCGATCAATTCTTCGATTGGGGAGGACAGCAGAGCTTTGAGACGCTGGAATTGAGGTGGAACAGCCCTGGCTTGTGGCTCATCATCAGCAACAGAGGGAGTTGGTTCGATGGATTCAGGGTCGAACGTCAGCAATCCTGAAATATCACAACTCTGGCAGCCCGAAAAGGCGTCAGTGTGCATCCAAGCATGTAAGGATGAGCCGAAAGAAGCTAATATACCTCTCCTAGGATCGGGGGGATAGCCGATGAGTAGACGATCGGTTTGTGTATGGTTGCTGGGAGCTTGGCTGGAGTGGTAGCCGTTTCATCTGCACCTTCGGGGATTGCTAGGTCCGGTTTGGCTAAAGGCATCAAGATCGCCTGCATTTCCCACTAGAAACATCAGTCGTCTGCGTGGAAGGTGTTTAGCCGATGGAAATAAGGATTAATCGGCAGATCAAAAGAAACAAGTAGTAAGAACGTAAAGGATGATGACTTTCGAAACCTCCTGGCTCGACGAAGAAGCTTGCGGTCCTTTGCGAGCCCTCTTAGGACCCACGGTGACCCGCCGACCGGTGCTCGGTGAGGTTCAGGAAAAGACCTTTTCCTGGAAGCCGATGGTGATGAATCTGGCTGGCTCGGTGTGATGGTCCTCTCAGAATCTGTTGGGTCCAGTTCTCCTCGATTGGTCTGAGTGTTCTCGCAGGAGGTGTCTTCGACGGAAGCCTGTAAAAAAGGAGAACCAGTGAGCACAAGCAGGTCTGCACAGATGGAAGAATTAGAAGGATCGACCAAGGCATAAATCACCCTACGTGCGAGCTTTCTGGAGAAGGGCTCCGGCGCTTCAAGGTCTTCCTGGCAGCTACCTTCCTCGTCTTCATTCTTGTTTTAGTCGGAACTCGAGGGGCAGCTGGATTAGAGGTTGCTGGGTTCTTGGAAGCCGATTGAGGTGATATCGGCTGTTTCTGCATTATGACCTTTTTTAGAGGTGGCGAGTTTTTGCAGAAAAGAACCACAGGAGCTGGCGGAAAGAACTCGAAGGGAGAGCCATCACTGTGCGTAGGCTCAGGGCCATCTTGTTGCTGCAAAGAGAAAGAATGGATTAATAAAAGGATCAATTGCAAGCTGCATCAAGAAAATTTGCAAGTGGTGGTACCTGTTCCACGGGGATGTCATAGTCAGCATCAAGCTGTTTCAGCAACGGTCCCAGAGCTCTCCTGAAGGCGTGAGTCTTCCACATCGACCACCAGTCTCCAAAGCCATCGGTTGATGAGGCAAAGATGAGGTCGTTGGGAATTGGGATGGTCAGAGCATCAAAAAAGGAATAACACCTTTGGCTGGTAAGAGGATCAGGCAGGTCGGCTCTGCTCTCTGTAAGGTGATGGAGAAAGAAGTGGGGAGCTACTTGTCCAAGGCCAAATTGGCGGGCCACTACGACTGGCTGGTAGAATTCATATCCAGGTTTGATTATTCTGTTGGACGTACTCATGCCAACTGGAAGGAAACAGGGACGAATCACGGTGGAAAAGAGCTGCCGAGTGCTAGTGTCATCGGCAAAATTGTCCAGCCTGAAGGAGAGTGGATTTTCAAAGTGTTCAGATTCCTCCATGTAAGGGAAGAAGGTAGGGTTGTCCAGGCCTTGGAAGAAAGTGCTGAACCATTTGGATGCCTCCTGAGGGGTCAGTTTACTGCCTGGCAGTCGATACAAAGCTTGGCCATAGCTGGTGCATCGGATTTGCTTCCCTTTTACATCTGAAAAGGTGCAGCTCGCCAAAAGGGGGAAGTTTGGGATGTGATTTTGAAAATACAGCTGAGCCCATAGCTGAATAAACCACCAAGGACCACCTGTTTTGACTGCTACACCAGAGAACAGCTTGACAGACATCAACTGGAGGTATCGATAGACTTCTCCAAGGAACAGTTTGCCGAGGCCAAGTTGAGTACCTTTGGCCAGTTCATGGGCCAAGGAGAGATAGTTTTTGGTGGGAGCAAGGGAAGGGCCACAAAATATGAAATGCTCCAGCCAGAAGTTGAGAAAGGCTGTGTGTTCTTTTTCTGAGACAGGGCCCTTTGTTTTCATATGGCGTTGGAGGTAGGCACCCCAGTTCGTGCAGTCTGTTTTAGAAGACAGTTTGTAGGGGACTTTGGTCAGTTTGAAGCGTATACTGGGTGATGTAACATCCAGACAGTAATCATCACCACATCCAACAGTTGGTGTCATGGGGCCATGACCGAACATGAAGCAGATTCAGGCGCACGAGAAATAGCCGATGGTTTTGAGAAGATTCTCGTGTTTCTCAAGAGGGACAATGATAGATGCAAGGCATTGGCTATTCCGTAGTTTCCCATTGGGATTGGTAAGCTCTAGCTACCCTACTGAACCAAGAAACCCAATGTTCAGGGGGATTAGGCCAGGCTCGCAAGCAGTCGGCCCAAGAGTTCAGATCTAGGTCTTGGCTGGCGAAGGGGATTCTATTTGCTTCAAGAAGAAATCGATGGGGACTAGAATCAGAGGGGCCAAGACAGAGGGAATTTGGGAGAGAAGGATGCGGCAGTAGGATGTCTGAAACCTAGAAAGTTTAATGGTGGAATAAAGGCATTAATTCATGTGTTCGCCATTAAATTCTAACATCGCGTTCAGACTGCGAGGAGTAGGCGTACCAGACGGAGACCTGGATTGGTGTTGACGATTCCGCCATCTAGTTTGCCGGCGGAGATGGATCTGTGCAGTTGAGGATTGAGGGTTCTTGTTGCTATGAGCTCGATCTGGTCGATGGGCAATTGGAGATCTAGGTCGACCTTTTGAAGAGGGTCGCAGGTTACCGTTTGAAACTAAGAAGTGACCGTTTAGGTTTGCCTAAGTATGTGACCAAGTTGGACCTTGTCAACGTTTTTGGGAAAGCCGATATGCATCGGCTCTTTGAGCTGTGACTTGGTTGACTGTGTAAATGTAACAAGGTGAAAGCCGATACGTTGCTATCGGCTTCTGGAGCATCGACCTATTGTGGCTATCGGCAAAATTAGGGGCAAACAAGGCAATCTCGGGAAACAGATTTTCATTCATTCAAAAGATGATCGCTTACAAAAGGATGATTGATTACAAAAGGGAGCTTACTACTATTACTACTACTGCTACTGGTTCCTAATCTAAAGGCCGAGATCGTCGCCGCTGTCGTCGCCGCCGTCTTGTTCGCTGTCTTCGCGCCGCCGCGTCGTCCGGGCTCTTGAAGAAGCCATGGGGCCTCCGTCCTCGCTGCCGTCTTGGTGTCCTCGCTGGACCCGCGCGAAGCGCTTCGTCGGGTACTGTCGGAGGAGGTGTCCTCCTCGATTCCTCCTCTCGCCGAGGACTCGACGTCCCAAGACCAAAGGCGTCGCTGCTTCGCCTCCGTCCCGTCAACGAGGAACAGAGGCTCTCCTCGCCGTCGGGACGCATCGCCCTCCCAGACGGCGAAATCCCATCCCTTTCGTCCCACCAGTGGGGCGAGATCTGCCGCCGTCTTGTGGTGCTCTGGCGTCGCTCGGACACCGATGTTGGAAGACGGGAGGAACGCAGGCGGACGAGGAAGAGGCCATGGCGGAGGAGGAGGGTTTTCATGGAGGAAGAGGGTTTTCAGCTACTTGGAGGAAGATGGGGACTGCGAACTGCTGCATTTAATTTAAATAAGGGGAATAGTGGAGTGACGGTTCAATGCCATAGCGGTTTCCCAGAATGTGCTGCCAAAATCGTCAAATCATGCACTGCGAAGGAGTTGAGAAGACAGGGCATCATGATGAAGGGGTGGCGTGACGATCCTGTTCTGCAACGCATTCTGTCAACGCGCAACCCGATACAAAAAAAAGAGGGGGAAGAAAAAAAATATCAGCAGAGTGGTTTTGGAATTATTATTGCCAAAACCAGGGGGGCATGTGTTATCGCCATATTTTGGCCAAAGAAGAAGATGGGCCGTGATCAAGATGGGCTTGGAAGATACATATATTCAACGTGTTGTTGGATCGGCCTAGTGCGTGGATTTGGGCTAAATTGCCCGTGTATCTTGTATCATAGTAGGTTTCGTTTCAGTTTAGGTTTCGTTTCAGTTTAGGTAAAGATAGAGTTGTAGAGTTATTCCAAAAGTAGAGAGTCTCCGGACTATAAATATGTACCTAAGGTTATCGAAGAAAGGAGGACAATCACGTTCACAACAAACACAATCTCGGCGCATCGCCACCCCTTGTTTCTAGGGTTTCTTTCGTAGTAATATGTTGCCTAGATCGCATCTTGCGATCTAGGCAGTATTTTAACTTATGCGTTATTTGGTGTTACTCGTACTGAAGCCTTGTTGATGGCGAGTAACACTACTATCATGGATTTGTTGAGGCTAGCATCGGTGCTTTTCGTTATAATTGTTTGATTTATGCTGCCTCTAGTTATCTCGCTACCTTTGCACCTTTTCCCAAGTGCGAGGGTAGCATCTTGCTTGATCTTTATTTAGTTGATTCGATCTGTTATGGTTGTGCCTTGCTCACCAAGGTTTAGTTTGATATCTACGTAGCCAGGCCTTACAAACGGGTTGAACGATCCAGTAGTACGTAAGGACGTAGTTTACTCGCTCTAGAGAAGTTGTTCCGGTAATTGACTTTAAGTTGGTTATTAGGCCTCCTCTAGGATTAGTATTCTTCATCTTTTGTATATACCAGGCTCAATTACGTGTAAGACGTTCCAGTTACGTGGTGAAAACGTCAAACTGTCGTAGATCGATTTAACTTGTAATGATAAAGCAAAACCCCATGTTATCGTAAATCTAATGCAGAACCATGGGATAATCGGCTCTAGGAGCCGATTCACAGGGAAACCTGGGAGCCGGTCACGGCTCGAATTTTACGTATACTTGTTTACCATGCAGGAAATCAATCGAAGCAATCCTTCACCTTCCTGACCAGGTATAGGTCAGGTGGCACGCCCTCGAACCAAGCCAGGACG
The DNA here is from genome assembly GCA_030063025.1 of Avena longiglumis. Lineage (NCBI taxonomy): Eukaryota > Viridiplantae > Streptophyta > Magnoliopsida > Poales > Poaceae > Avena > Avena longiglumis. The sequence continues at coordinate 505,230,436 of CP125978.1, read as the reverse complement.
TGTGCCGGAGTTTTGCGGGCCGTTGCCCGAGGGACCAGGGCCCACCAGCAGTCCTGGGAGCCTCCCGGCTCTTCGTGTTGCTCGTCGCTGCTCGCCGGTGAGTTTTGGCAGGCAACATATACATCAAGTCAAGTGAAGACGAAGTTACTGATTAGATAGGAATATAATCTCTAGCCAAAGAACTTAATTCTGTAGTATATTGCAATAACAGCAATGCTAATCCCTTAGTTAAAATACTAGTCTTAATAGTATAATAGTTCTTGCGTTGTTTATTTTTGATTCTTCTCCGTAAGAAATTCTTTCTCTCTCTCTTTAATCTAGAGTGTTCTCTGGATCTTGTGTAAAGAGTGAGTTGTAACCTTTAGCCATGTATTGGACCAGCTGTGTTTCTGTTGTGCCATTCTGAGGGATGCAATACTAGTGGACAATGTTTCATTGGTGTTGTGTCAACGAATATAGTATACTACATCATGCAGTGGTATACTGGGTCACCGCAATAGCCCACTTTTTGTTTTTTTCCATCAAATACCGGCTTTGGCTCAGGCTTTTCGGGTGCAAAATGCGCCTTAACTTGGGCATCCACATCCGCGGCATTTTCCTTATCGGTCTTGTCATAAGGTCTCTTTGGAAGAGCCGGCGGGATGTCGACTATCTTCGTCGTTTTACCTTTTTTCGATGTGGGGCTCGGGGGAGCGGCGACCTTCCGTTTCTTCGACGAGGTAGTATTGCACGGAGGCGGAGGCGGAGATCGAGTATTGCACAGAGACGGAGATCGAGTTGATGTACTCCTGCTGCGGCGATCGACATCGGGGTGGGATGGACCTGGAGGTTGAAGATAATCGGGGCGGGGTGAACTTGCGGGTTGACGATATCGGGGCGGGGTGGACTTGGAGGTTGACGATTATCGTGGTGGGGTGGACTTGGATTCCTCAGAGTCGATGGCCTTGGCGCCGAGTCTGAAAACACTATGTACTTTTTCTTCCGTAGAATGATGTTGCGCTTGACATCTCCTAGTTTTTTAAGGCCTTCGACCGTAAATTGGTATTTTCTCAGTACGATGACCAATCAGAACCCCATTCATAAGTTCAAGTACTTGCCATGTATTTTACTCTTATTGTTTTTGTGAACAACATAACCATCTAGATCAAGAGCTAGCGACCCGGAGATTTAGGGAATGTTTTGGGGCCAAATATACCTCCATGGGTCAAGAGCAACATAATTGGTAGAAAGATGGCCCCACCATGGCGTGTATAATAAAAAAAGACGAACAGGGACTGACTACTAAGTAGTCCTTGGGATGATGCGAGCCCGGAGCGGGTGCTTCATGCAGATGACGCTAGCTTGGTCTTCGGTCATGTCGACAGTGGATTGACCTTGTGCTGGTGGCAGCCATTGGAAGTCCCTCACGAGGCTTCCGACGAAGAACTCGGCGTGCAGCATGGCGAGTGTCGTGGTATTGCACGGCAGATGTTACTGGGGGTAGCTTACGTAGAGGGAGCAAGGCGACGTAGGAGAATCCGGGAGCGAGATTGGCACACGATGTACCCAGGTTCACGTCCCCTCGGTGGAGGATCGCTACGTCCTGCTATCAATCAGTATATGATCATAGATTGGTTTACAATGGAGTCGCCGGAGGCGGTGGGGGAGACTAGATCTAATATGACGTACTTTGGGGTGCCCTTGGTGGCTTTATATATGCAGCCATTAGGGTTTACAAGTGCTTTAGTGGGCTTTCTATTGAGTCGCTGCCTTGGGCCTCCGATCGGCGCCGATCGTCTGGTCCAAGACGCCACTCGCCAGACATAGGCAGTCGACCGCCTGGCTTGGCTTCGGCTCGATCCGGTGGCGAATCCGCTTCGTGGGTATACCCGATTGGTATTCCCCATCGAGTCCCCGAGCGTTGTCGATTCGACGTGGCTTGAGGCAGGCGCGGAGAGTCTTGACGATGGGTCGTGGCGAATCGGCGACAGCTCTGAACATAGAAAAGAATCATGAAGTGGGAGGCGGTTGGCGTGAGCGAGTGATGACCAGTTGGCGAAGACGAGGGGTGTCGGTGAAGCCGCTAGTTACAGCGAGTCCCAGAACATGGAGCGTTCCGAGTCCCCGAGCGTGGCGAGTGGCGAGGTCGAGTGACCGTAGAGTGCCGAGTTCCCAAGCGCGACGAGCGGCGAGGTTGAACCGGCAGGCGCCGAGTCCCCGAGCGCGGCGAGGGGCGAGGTCGAGCGACCGGCAAGCGTCGAGACCCCGAGCACGGAGAGCGACTAGGTCGAGCGACCGGCGAGCATCGAGGACGAGCAACCAACGGGCGCCGAGTCACCGAGCACGGAGAGCAGCGAGGCCGAGCGACCGACGGGCGCCGAGTCCCCGAGCGCGGCGAGCGGCGAGGTCGATCGACCGACGGGCGCCGAGTCTCCGAGCGCGACGAGCGGCGAGGTCGAACGACCGGCGAGTGCCGCTGTCTGTAGCGCGCCGAGTCCCCGAGCGCGTCGAGTACGCGAGGGCGAGTCCGCGGCGGCGAGTCCCCGAGCGTGTTGAGTATGCGAGGGATAGTCCGTGGTGACGAATCGAAGAGGGAGAGCCGCGATCGTGCAACCACGCGTACATGCAGCATGCCTAGGAGTAGTCCCCGAGGCTCGAGTTGGCTTGTAGAGGCGACTCGAGGCTCATATTTTGAAAATAGTAGTGGTTGTTGCCGAGCGTGGCGAATGGCGAGGTCGAGCGACCGGCGAGCGCCGAGTCCCCCTAGCGCGGCGAGTGGCGAGGTAGAGCGACCGACGAGCGCCGAGTCCCCGAGCGCGGCGAGTGGCAAGGTCGAGCGACCGGCGAGCAAGGCGACGGGCCCCGAGCGCGGCGAAGGTCGGCGATCGGCGAGCGCCGAAGTACGGCGATTGCGAGTCCGCGAGAGTCCCGAGTGTGGCGAGTCCGCGATGATTGCTAGTCCGCGAGAGAGTCCCGAGTGTGGCGAAGTTCGCGATGATTGCGAATCCGCGAGGGAGAGTCCCGAGTATGGCGAGTCCGGCGATGATTGCTAGTCCGCGAGGGAGAGTCCCGAGTGGCGAAGTCCGCGATGATTGCGAATCCGCGAGGGAGAGTCCCGAGTGTGGCGAGTCCGCGATGATTGCGAGTCCGATGGCGATGTTGATTGCGCTGTTTTTCAGAAGTCTCGCCTTGGCCGGGGGCGCCGCATGGCGACTCAAAGATGGCTCTCGACTTGGCGTTCTTCCTGGACGATCCGAGGCTCGGTTTGCAGTCCTCGTCCGCAGATTTGGCCGTGAAGTCGCGCTATCTAAGGTTGAGGAGGACATGGTGCTGTTTGTGTAGCACTGCCATTTGTCTTGGCCCGGAAGGCCAGTCGAGCAAGGCGACTCCAAAGATGGCTCTCGGTTAGCGTTTTTCGTGGACGAACCGAGGCTCGGTTTACGAGTCCTCGTCCGCACTACTTGGCCATTGCGAGTCGCTCTTTCAAAGGTTGACAAAGGCGAATAGATTTTTCCCGGGGGGAAGAGACACCCAGTGGTGAGTCCATGCAGCGTGGCATGCGACCCTCTCTGGCGACTCGGTCGATAGAGGTCCCTTAGCAGGTGCGGCGTACACATTTGTCATAGCGGACAGGGTCGCACGACGTTTAGCCGGAAAAAGTCGACGCGGCGGACACGGAGTCGACGCGGCGGACGGAGGTCGCGCTATGGCGAAGTCGACGCGGCGGACACGGAGTCGACGCGGCGGACGGAGGTCGCGCTATGGCGAAGTCGACGCGGCGGACACGGAGTCGACGCGGCGGACGGAGGTCACGCTATGGGCGAAGTCGACGCGCGACAGAGTCAACGCGGGCGGACGGAGGTCGCTATGGCGGCGAAGTTGACGCGGCAGACGGAGATCGCGCTATGGCGATGTCGACGCGGCAGGCGAGTCTGCAACGGGCAAGTCCCCGAGCCTAGCGAGTCCGCGTTTAAGCGTGTCCGCGTTTAGGCGAGGTCCGGAGCATGTCGAGTCCGCGATGGACAAGTCGCCGGACGTGGCGAGTACGCGGCGGGTAGGCGTGCCGCACGCATCCGGGCCGCGAGAGTGCAATTTGCTTCTTCTTCGCACATATGCATCAACACACATTTAGTAAAAAGATTATTAGTATACAAATAAAATATTTAAAATAAGATCAACTGGGAGAAAATTATTCGGCCATAGCCGAGTCGTCGATGTAGGCAGCTACGACGGTGAAGCAGCTGGTGGTAGCACAATCGCTGGAGTTTTTCGAAGTGGCCACGTCCGATTAGACCTTCGCATGGCAGAGTTAGTTGGGCCTGCTTCGCGCGTGTTGCCGTCGAGGTGCTATGGGCGCCTTAGGTCGCCAAGGCTGAATTTTAATGTCGCCTTGTGTAGACGTGCAGTGTTGATCAATTTGTTCCTCGTATATAGGCCAAATAAAACAAGAGATTAGTACTCGTGCCAAATTATATGATCTCCTATAATTTAAGGAAGGATAAAGTAAATCGAAAGAATACAAAATAGACAAATACTGGATATTTTAAACTGATCTGTATGCGCGTAGTGGTTGTCGATTGAACTAGTCGCTGCATTGGACAGGACGTACATCATATATACATATTAAAATTTAAATATAAGAGAAGATATCACCGACTATGGCTGCCTGCGCTGTCTGCTCGATAGGGCCTTTTATTCTTTGCTAGGGATGTCACGATCGCTTTCGTTGTAGAATTCAATCGCTTCCGCTCGATCGCCGGCCGGCAAACACGGACTGTGGCTGTATCTAGGATCAATCCTTCATCGGTGCAGGACGTGATCCCCGCCGACCTGGCCGGCCGCCGTGTCGGCATGAATTATTCTGATCCAATATATCCTGCATCGATGGATAAATACTCCAAACGATGCATACGATACAAGCACAAAGCACAAGGTTAGATCCAAGTAAGTAAATTAACCCGCAGAGCAATCAATGAAAGACGTGAGATTGAATAGAAAATTCAGATTGCAGCTGATCGTGCGGGTGCACTAGATTATTTCTCCACGACGGCACACGCCCCTGCTGAAGTCTCAACAGGCGGCGATCAGATGGCACGCCAGATGCGATCTGGCCGCTGTTGGCACTAAGGGATCCCGCCCGGATTATCACCCTCCAAGCACCGCTTGGGCGCCAACTGTCGTGGTATTGCACGGCAGATGCTACTGGGGGTAGCTTACGTAGAGGGAGCAAGGCGACGTAGGAGAATCCGGGAGCGAGATTGGCACACGATGTACCCAGGTTCACGTCCCCTCGGTGGAGGATCGCTACGTCCTGCTATCAATCAGTATATGATCATAGATTGGTTTACAATGGAGTCGCCGGAGGCGGTGGGGGAGACTAGATCTAATATGACGTACCCCTTGGGGGTGCCCTTGGTGGCTTTATATATGCAGCCAGTTAGGGTTTACAAGTGCTTTAGTGGGCTTTCTATTGGAGTCGCTGCCTTGGGCCTCCGATCCGGCGCCATCGTTCGGGTCCAGCACGCCACTCGCCCGTCAGGCATGAAGTCGACCGCCTGGCTTGGCTTCAGTCGGCTCGATCCAGCTGGCGAATCCGCTTCGTGGGTATACCCCGATTGGTATTCCCCCATCAGCACCCCGGGCACATCCTGCGGCCGGCGCCGAAAGGAGCCATCTTGATCCCCCTGCTCCCCGTGATGTCCAGGTCGCTGTCTTCTTCTTCTTCTAAGAAGCGCTCAGGCCGGAACTCCCGCGCCGCCGGCCACACGGTCTCATCGAGCCCCCAGTCGCTGACCAAGAAGTTGAGCTCCGCGCCCTTGGGCACAGCGTATCCTCCCACCTCTCCGTCGCTCCGCACGCCGTGCGGGATGACGAGGTGGCCCAAAGGGTGCAGACGCAGCCCCTCGAGGGCCAAAGCCTTGAGGTATGGCATCCCCTGCCGCATATTGTCGCCCTCGCTGAGATCAGGCTGGCTCCTCACCTCCTCATACACCTTGGCTTGAATGTCGGGGCGGTTCACCAGCTCCGCCATGATCCACTCTATCATGCTCAGTGATGTGTCCGTGGCGGCAATCATGAACTCGGAGCAGAGGTTGACCATCTCGGCGTCCGTGAGGGGGCGGCCGCCTTCCTCAGCCACGCGCAGCTCGAGGAGGGAGTCCGCGTAGCAGTAGCCGCCGGGCACCTGGTCCTCCTCCGCGCCGCCGCCACGGCCACGCCCACGGGAGCGGATTAGCCGGAGGAGCACCTGGTCCCGCCTATCGCGCAGCGCAAGGAGCCGCGCCCACCGCTTCCGCAGGAGCAGCCTCTTGGTGAGCGCTGGGAAGAAGTCGAAGACGGGGAAGGCCGTGATGGCGTTGAAAACCTGTAGCAACATCTCCTGCAACTCCTCCAGCGCCTCCTGGTCACATGTTCTCATAGTAGTAGTAGTCGGTTGCAGTCTGGCAAGGTTCTACGTGCGATGCGTACGAAAATGTCGGGGCTGCGTCTCCGCAGCCCCTGATCTTCTTCTTCCTCTAGCTCTCTCTTCTCTCTTGGTTCTCACAACACACTCAAGAAAAGAAAGACAATGAAGAAACAGGTGTTTTGGCGTTGGCTGCCTCAAACAGCCAACATTTTCTCAACACCTTAATCTCTCAAATAAACACATGATTTACATGGCCTTAAATAGGCTGACACACGCAGCCACACACACCCACTAACCCCACTAGTTCCATGTACTCACTCACTAACACTTGGTCTAGACTACTTCTCCTAGAATCACTCCAGGATCCAACGACCCGGCCAACATGCACACACCTAGCTAACAACTTGCATGCAACTAACTAGCTATCTGACCGCTAATTATGCAGGCCACAACTTCACATCCTCGTGACGGTACTGCATCACACAGTCCCTTGGCATCTCGCCATACACACGCTGCATCGCACAATGACAACTCGGCATCTCACCATCGACACGCTCGACTAAAGCTTCATCTGGCCTCCAAATTCCTATAACCTGAACTACATGCAAACAAACTAAATATGCAGATATATAATATCAAGATTAGAGCTAACATTCACCCCCTTAATCTTGATATCACAATTTGATAGGGATCACCGGCAACCACTTGCCACAGACGAAACCATCGCAGCACCGGTCATCATGCCGCCTCGCCACATGCAGCGGCCTCCTCTTGATGTTGACGACACCTCCACGGTGACCGTCACCACGCGGTCTCCACCTTGCGACGTCGTCCTCCACCTCGCATGGAGTCTGCCGCCGCCGTTGTCGGCTTTAGCGGAATCACGCCACCATCATCGTAGGCATCCAAGATCTTCTCGCTCTGATACCAAATGTCGGGGCTGCGTCTCCGCAGCCCCTGATCTTCTTCTTCCTCTAGCTCTCTCTTCTCTCTTGGTTCTCACAACACACTCAAGAAAAGAAAGACAATGAAGAAACAGGTGTTTTGGCGTTGGCTGCCTCAAACAGCCAACATTTTCTCAACACCTTAATCTCTCAAATAAACACATGATTTACATGGCCTTAAATAGGCTGACACACGCAGCCACACACACCCACTAACCCCACTAGTTCCATGTACTCACGCACTAACACTTGGTCTAGACTACTTCTCCTAGAATCACTCCAGGATCCAACGACCCGGCCAACATGCACACACCTAGCTAACAACTTGCATGCAACTAACTAGCTATCTGACCGCTAATTATGCAGGCCACAACTTCACATCCTCGTGACGGTACTGCATCACACAGTCCCTTGGCATCTCGCCATACATACGCTGCATCGCACAATGACAACTCGGCATCTCACCATCGACACGCTCGACTAAAGCTTCATCTGGCCTCCAAATTCCTATAACCTGAACTACATGCAAACAAACTAAATATGCAGATATATAATATCAAGATTAGAGCTAACAAGCCTCACGCCGAGGCACATACACACAAGCAACTCGAACAAAGAGCGCCTCAACAATGGCCTCACGGTAACCCCTTGATGCCCTTGGGACGCATCCATGTCCTGGTCCCGGCGGAGCAGCAAGCCGGTGGTCGCGTCGAGCGCGCGCTGCCTCGCCGGCGCGAAGAGCCTGACCCGGGATGGGTGCAGTGCCTGCGAGCTCAGGTTGCGGCGGACGAGGCGCCAGTAGGCCCCATAGGTCGAGGTGGTGATGGTGTGTGGGAAAAACAGGCGCAGCATCTCGCTGGGGGGCGGGCGGTCGTCGAAGTTTCCGCCGCTCTCAACGAGGACGCTGTGCGCGAGGCGGCGGTCGGCCACGAACACGAAAGGGCGCAGTAGCCAGATGGAGATGATGGGGCCGTGGCGGGCATGCAGCCCGCGCAGTATCGGCCCAATTTGAAAGATTGACGGCTCCAGCGAGAAGAACTTGGCGATGAAGAGCAAGGCCGGCGGACCAGGTGGGAGCTTCTTCGTCTTCTCATCCTTTGCGCCTAATTTCTTGCGTCCATGACGGCTGATGAACAGAAAGATGAGAGGGAAGAAGAGTAGGACGACGCAATAGAGAATAATGGTGAGACCCATTTAATGCGCGCGGACACTAGATATATATAGAGAGAGATGTCAGGCCGGGTGATCCATTAAGACGTACCGTGTGGCAAAAATAATATTGTCATTTCACAATATTAATTCATTTCACGCCATTTAAATTAGTATGAGACACTTGTTGCAACGGCAGAGATAGAATATAAAATTTTAGATGCAAAACATCAGCACCTTCCAAATTCTTCCCAAGTGTCCAACACATAGCATATTTTCACCTTTTTATTATTCAACGTATTCTATACTTTATTCAAGAAACTAGCATAGTCACTACGGGAGAAGCCGAATACGCCGACGGCCGGGTCCCGTCGGCGTAGGCTGGCCCGACGGCTGCCGTCGGCGTAGCCTCTTCTCCCGTCGGCGTATAAAAGCCGTCAGCGTATATAGCTATGGGGCCCACCTAGATGACTAACGGCCGTTTGGCTACGCCGTCGGCCTAGATTTTTTCAATTTTTTTTTTCAAAATTTTTTTCAACTTTTTTTAACATTTTTGTATTGTTTAACTTGTTAATCTCACATAGACATTTTTTATTCTAAGTATACTTAGTCTCAAGTCAAATTGCACAATTAGTCAAACTTCCCAACTGGTCACACATCCTAATACTACTCCAGCCCCAGCACGCTTAACTTCTTCGTTCCTTCCACATGAGCTTCCGACAAACAAACTAGAACTTGTTGTGAATATTATCGTATCAAACCTATTAACCATTACACTATAATGTTAGACATATTTGTTTTTTTACATTCCATACAATTTTTTGAGTAAACAACAATAAATAAGTAATAATAATATTGAATTCAAATAAAAATAAAATAAATTTTATTTATTTTGCTTTTTTTATTTAAATTTGAATAATTCATATCTAGAAATTCGTAAATCACAATTCGACAAATAATATATCCAAATCGATCAGAAAAATGAGAGGAATCCAAATATGACATCCCTATCATCTATTTATTTATATATCATAAATTTTAAATATTAGACCAACTGCGCCGGAAGGATCGTCTACACGATCTTGAGATCGGGAAGAGTACGACTACATCACCAATCCGCTCTCGTTAAACACTTTGGAATCTTCGAGGGTAAGTTATTCCATCGACTCGTTGCTACAATCTAGTAGATAGATCTTGGCTTGTTTGTTTGTATGCGATAGAAAATTTTTGTTTTCCATGCTACGAACCCCTACAAAAGTTCCTAAATCGAGGGGCATAATGATTCTTAGCTCGGGGACGAGTCTCACTAAACTTGCATTAGATTTCTGATGAAATAGCATATTGTGAACCTAAAAATGATTTTTACAAAAAATCATGAGCAATATATCATGTACCTGTAGTTCAAATCTAACTCATTTCCTACCGATTCAGCAGGAATTTGTCTTTTTCACGAGAGGTGAACGGAAAGGTTTGAGATTTCTAGGTTGGGAAATTGTCCATTCAATATGGTCTAGTATTTTTGAAAAATGTGGTATTATCATTTTGAAACTTTCATTTGGTGGTTGCTTCACAAAAACACCCAATTTTTTGCACTCGGAAAATGAAAAATGGTTTTTTGGTGCGACGAAAAGGAAAACTTCCTCCTGCAACATTGTTCACCATCGCATGATACACATGTGTGCACAATATGGACACATTATCTCAAACTACACCATGATTATAGCAATAACATTGGTCATTTGACCTTAAATCCAGAAAACCTCGATTGAGATAGGCCATTTTGTGAAGGTTTTTTTAAGACTCAATGAATATACCAATTCTGGTATTTTTTCCATGGAACTATGTCATATAAAATGACATCACGCGAAGTTTTGCATTGTTTCGATCGTTTTTTAATTTTTTATGCACATTTCAAACTATCATTAAACTTCCTAAATCGAGGGGCATGATGATTCTTAGCTCGGGGATGAGTCTCACTAAACTTGCATTAGATCTCGGATGAAATAGCATATTGTGAACCTAAAAATGATTTTTACAAAAAATCATGAGTAATCTATCATGTACTTGTAGTTCAAATCTAACTCATTTCCTTCCGATTCAGCAGGAATTTGTCTTTTTCACGAGAGGTGAACGGAAAGGTTTGAGATTCCTAGGTTGGGAAATTGTCCATTCAATATGGTCTAGTATTTTTGAAAAATATGGTATTATCATTTTGAAACTTTCTTTTGGTGGTTGCTTCACAAAACACCCCGTTTTTTGCACTTGAAAAATGAAAAATATGTTATACAAAAGTATTTGTATTTTTTTGAATAAAAATATATAATATTTGAGTTTATATAGATATATCTTATTTTTCTGCAAATTTTGATATATTATATGTATTTTTCTGAATTTAAATGATTTAGTTATGATTTTTCTAAGATTAATATGGCAAAAAAAGAAAAATAGCTACGCCGACGGCAAAGCCGTCGGCATAGGTCTGAAACCTACACCGACGGGTAGACTTGACGCCGTTGCTCTGCCGTTAGCCCAATGGGCTACGCCGACGGTCATGTTTACGCTGACGGCGGCCGTCGGCCTATTTATTCTACGCCGACGGCCCGTCAAGCTACGCCGACGGCCCCGACATTTTGCCGTCGGCGTATAAAAGGGCCGTCGGCCTATTTAGTTATTCCCGTAGTGAGTGGCCCTCGCAAATGCGAGGGCATCATCTTTAGTTTGTTGACTAAGAGCATACATACTCTCATAACACGAAAGAAATTGTATGCTACTACAGTCATTTAAACTACATATATGTTGAATAAAATATCACATGTGGTTGTTTATATCATTTATAAAACAACCATTAATTACCATATGTGTGATCTGTACATGGTATTGAAGTACTGGTTGTAGTTATTATGTGATTATTAAATCTTGGTGGGTTAAAATTTATTTTGTTGCTTGCTATATCAGATGTACAGTTCAAGGCTATATCAGATGTTGTGGTCCAAATAATATTAGGCTCCACTTGAGCATTATTATATTGAAAAGTGTAACAACTTCCTTATGTTTAAGAAAACCATTTTTATAATTTCATAAAAGAGAGTATCATTTAATCTTGTTGAAATATTGGATGATTAAAAAGTAAGAAATTTTACTTTACATTGTGTAGATAATTTTCCTCTCAATTATTTATTTGTTCCTAAATATGTGACATTTCCCTCTATTTGGAAATATATGACATTGTAGATATGTGCGGGAAGTCTCCAAGATGCAACTTATACCATTATTTCTATACCAATATACAACTCAATTTAATGAAATAATAGAGTATTATTTTAACTATTTTATATTTTATACTATTTTGATATATACTTATACTTTGAACTCAATGTTAGAGACTTCGGCTACATGCTTTGTTCACAACATTAATTCAGAAATGGAGGTACTATTACCATTACTAATATTCTTTAATCTACTTATATATATCATTACCAATTGGGTTTAATGTTACTCCTATATCCCAATTGTTCAATCTACGATTCTTAGGATTTCTCAAATGTACTTTCTAGGTCATGTAATGTGACTATGTCAGCATTGACATTATAGTTTCAGCATCTTAATCTTCATCGATGATACTACAACTTTGCAATGACTCATTCTATTAAGTATTACAGGATTAGAAACCACATAATAGGAAAGAAATCTTAAAAAGATTTCTAACATTTCTAATATTTGAAATTAAAATATCTCTATAGGAAAAAGTCATATACATCATCAGTTTTACTATTTATAATTACCTACACTATCTACTTTTAACATGATGCCACCATCTTAGCTAGTAAGAAACGCTCTTAGTAGCGTCAGTGTACCAATAGAATAGTGTAGGGAAAATTTTGGATTCAAAAAACATGTAAGTAAGAAATAACTTATGATTGCTATAACATGTCCTCCTAAACTTAAAAATTATAAATCAAAGAAACTGAGATAAATGATATTTGTCCTAGAACTCACATTAGTTCTTGTATGTTTTCCTCTCATATAGGGTGTGATAGGAGAAGAACTCATGTGAGTTCTAAACCAACAAATAAAAAGAGTGTACACTACTATTCAAAAAATTAAATTCTAATTTTTTTTGTTGGTATTGATATAGTAGTATTACTGCTTTCTCCATCTTCTCACCATAATTTGAAAATATGGCATATCCAACTTTTTGTGCCAAGCAGGGCATTCCTTTATATCATTGCTTATCTGGGGGAGCATAGAGGTTCACGCAATCTGTTGTGTACTGATTTCTATTATCATTCATATATAGTAGATTTTCTTTATCATTCAATAATCAATTTATTGGGTAATTTCCATGCTTAATGTAATCCCTAAAATGTCAGTGTGCATTCACTATTTTTCTGAATAGCATTTATACTTGTAAATAAACTCCTATCAGAATAGATATTCAAGTATTCTCTTAAAGAATAGCACGCGTAAACTTGAGAGAAAACTAAACAACATGTAAACATGGGTATCTGTTTGGTTCCTCTTAAGTGCTAGGACTATTGCAGAGGCACTAAAAATGCAAACCATTTCGAAAGATGACAGTGGCAGCATTTTGCGTTGTTCCCTCAATGAAGTTCAATTGCTTTGACATGTTAGTCTGGTATCAACAGAAGTTGATCAAGGTAGAAAGAATGGATTTCCAACGCCTATATATGTATATCAATTACCATACCCTACTACATCGTGCAATTTTTAGCCGGATGAAGCGTACTGTTCCATATTTTTGGTAGTACACATTTCCTTTTACTATTCACCTCGATGTATATGAAAGACATGGGACTCTAAAGATTTCATGTTCTCCTCTTATATCATATGTCCTCTCTTTTTTTTGCCAGAATATATGCATGGACTCTTTTTTTTTGCCGGAAGACACTCTCCAATTATATAGGGAAATATTAGTGAAATAAGAAACTGATCCACATGATGAAAGTAATTCTACTAAGCTCTTTAACCACCTTAGGTCCAAGGCGCAAACTTCCTTGAGTTTACTATATATTAGGAAGAGACACGATAAAGATTCCATGCTGAAAGAGAGCTGCAGAAGGTTGATCTTTTTTTTTTCTTTTGAGAGAAAGCGGGGAAGATACATACGTGAAAGTTTTTTTAATGTACATACGTAAAGTTGTAATAAACCGACATTTTTTTATCTGAAACAATTTTTTTAACAGCAATCTGAAACGATCTTGGTCGTGCGTATTGTTGTCTGGTCCCTCTTTTATGTAACCACGGGACATACTACGTGACACATAAGTCTTTCTGTGTACACATTTAATATTGTACGTAACATCTATTAACTGGAATAAATTTTAACGGTTTATTTTATATCTAACAGTATAAACTAATTATGATGACGTGGATCAACGTGCTTCCTCGAAACAACCCCTTATATTGCTTTTAGTATATAATAGAATAGATGTTTAATCTATTTTTAAACTGTTTTATTATAATATATCATATTAAAACAACAAGAAATACATTTGTCCTTATACAAGCGGGTACATGACCTATCTGACAGCAGTTGAGGAGATGACTTTTGCTTTGGGAGAGCGCTACACGTCCCCCGGCCGGGGATAACTTCCCCCGATCTCCCGGTCTCCTGTGTGACACGTGTCTTTTTTTTGTCATGATTCCCACTTTTGCTATAAATTATCCCGATTTACTACAAGATGTCTCGCTTTTGCTACATGTAGCAAAAAACTGTTCAGCCCAAAAATAGAAAAAACAGGCTGAGCCTCGCTGGAGATTTCGCTGGAGACCTCGCCGGAGACCGTGTAGCAAAAAATTGTACTAATGTAGCAAACCCGACCTCGCCGGAGACTTTCGCCGGTAGACCTCGCCAGAGACCTCGTAGCAAAAACAATTACGTTATTGTAGCAAAACCATAAAACGGGTGTAGCAAAATATTTTTTCTAATGTAGCAAAACGCACATCGCCGGAGACATCACCGAAGACTCTCATCGAAGACCTCGTAGCAAAACCATAGAAATTAATTGTAGCAGAAAAATACATGAAAGTAGCAAAAAAAAATAAATACATAGCAAAAAATATGTGCTAAGGTAGCAAAACGTTCTTAGCAAAGATTGACATAAAAATAGCAACACCGACTAACTAAATTAGCACACGCTCTAAACTATGGTAGAAACGCCGAAGACTGTTCTTAGCATTGCCGTCACCAGGGGCTATGGCTGTGTGTTTCCGTGTCGCAGCACGACGAAGTCCATCTGAGGCGACAACACGAAGCACCAACGTCGTCCTTCCTTCCGTCGGACCCCTCTGTCCATCGCAGCATGCGTGAAAGGGGACGTTGTGGCCATGGCGAACCACCGGCGGAGAACGGCCGCAGAAGTAAAAGCCCGCCCATAGGTAGCTCCTCTCACTGGAGCACCTCCAACCCATATGGACTCCATCTCCGGCGAAGGGAGGCGACGCGGATGAGGACGAGCGGCGGCGCGGTTGCGGAGGAGCTTCGGCGTGCAGGCGGAGGAGCAGCTGCGGCGGCAAGGTTGCGGAGGAGTTGCGGCGACGCAACCTGCTGGGGTGTGGGCGGCGCAGTGGCGCGACCTGCTAGTGGCACGCGGCGCAGCAGCGCGACCTGCTGGGGGCGGGCGGCGCGGCGGTGCAACCTGCAGAGACTGCGCGACGCGGGCTGGTCAGGCGGCACGGGTTGCGGGATGCAGCGGTGGTTCCGTGCGTGAAAGAATAAAAGAAGAGAAAGCTGGTGGGCCAACTACGTGCACGTGAAGGGACCGACCCGGGGATTGGAACGCACGATTTTCGGGGGTATGGTATCATTTTCCTTTGCTTTGAGATCCGGCAAAAAAACACTTTGCAAAGCTGGTTTATGTGTATTTATGTAATTCAAAAAAGATGAGGGAATCTAGGAATAGGAAAAGCGGCAGATTCGTACGAGAGAATCCGGAAAAGAGGGAGAGTAAATTTAAGATAGTTAGGGAAAGGTAAACTTCAGAAAAAAATTGTAATTAAATGAAAATATATTATAATTATGCATGTTTATCATCCAAGGCATCTGATGCATTGTGTTACCGAGAGATTGCAAGAATGATACTCCCTCCGTTTTAAAATATAAGATGTTTTAGCTTTGTGAAGCAAATGTATCTAGACTACTTTAGTATGTAGGTTCACTCAGGTTTAGAGTGAATCTAGACACTAAAAGAAGTCTAAATACATTTTTTTCACAGACCTAAAACATCTTATATTTTAAAACATAGGGAGTAACTAACACTGGTAGAAAAGGGCCCATGCGTCCCGGTTGGTAAGGGCCATTAGTTCCGGTTGCCCAACCGGGACGGGGCAATCGGGACTAAAGCTCTAACCATTAGTCCCGGTTGCCCCACCAACCGGGACAAATGGGGCATACGTGGCGGCATCAGAGCGCGAGGGGGTGAAGCATTAGTCGGTTCGTAACACGAACCGGACTAATAACTTCTGCCGCCGCAGAGATTTGCCCATTCTTCGCCTGGCAGAATTCATTTAGGCACATTTTGTTGCCGCGGCAGCATTTTCGCCACTTTTTGTGCCACGGCAGAGAATTCATTTAGGTTGTTTTATTGTTTATTTAGTGTTTTGCACTTATCAACGAAGGAACCTTATATTACACAAGATCATCATGACAACATTACATTCAATACACGGATCGAGTTCATGCACTACATACAAAAGTTGCTATTCGATGCTGCCGGCCAATTTCTTGAAAGTTGCTATTTTTACAATTACTATTGTCTATACACAGCCGAGTAGTATTCCCCTTGTGTGTTTAGGACTTCTGCATCCAAGAATCCCGCCAATTCCTCCTGAATTGCTCGTATGCGATCCTTTGGCAGAAGACCGTCCCGTAGACGTTCGATCTGATTTAAAAAAGGAGTCAGCCTATATGAATATGAAACTAAACACAATTTGATTGTAATTAAAAGCTATAGAAATTGTTTACGTACGTGGAGTTGCTCTAAATTTCTGCCCTTCTCATCGCACGTCTGCCGGATGAACTCGCATACATAGTATCCACATAGATTGTTACCTGGTCCTTGCGTCAGGCACTTTACGAGAACAGAGTTCAATCAAAATAATAATCAAGCATGATAATAACTGTATCAAAACTAGAATCAAAGAAATTCGCGGATATAGCTAGTGGTTCTTACATCTAGTGGTTGAAATGTAAGCTCCTCTTTCCAAACATCCCTAGCCTTCTTGGTGAACCGTTTCCAAGCGCTGCCCGGCGTAGAAAACGAATAAAATAAGTTATTAAGTACTTGATATCATAAAATTCACGAACGTTGCCGATATAGTGTCGTAATGATTAGAATTACCGCTGGAGAAATATCTGCATGTCCTTCCACGTCTCAAGGGGTTTATGTTTCGAGTCCATGACTAGTACACGCCCTTTGTCAAGTTGAATGATTAACAGAATATAGTGGTACATGCGAATGCAGAACTAATCAATTATATACTTAACATCGAGTAAGCTAAATAGAAAGTGTATACAAGACAATAACACTCACTGGAAGTTGTAAGGAAATAGTATTTCCCTTTTGGTTTCTTGAAACCTTAACGCGTGTACTATATTATCCTCCGTATACTGGGGGCTTATTTTGAGATTAGCTTCACGAACCCAATATGGGTCAATGAAGCTAATGTCATAGATTTGTCCTCTGCTGCATTCGAGAATCTTCATTCTGCATATTATAGTATGATTATATACATGCAATAAACAAAATAATATAGCTGGAGACTAAATTAATTACAGAATTAGTACTTACAGACAATAGGCACTCATGATCGATTTGTCCAAGGCGTCTTGATTGAATAATTGAAATAGTTCATCAAATTCAATGGATATCATGTCATCCTTATCTTTCCCATGATGCTTTTTTGTAACCCTCAGCACTATCCAGTTAGCCCCGGCCCTTGTGGCATGCATGTACCAGTTATGCAATCTTCGCATTGTTGTTGGAAGATTGATTACCTCCTCAGGTTTGACGAGAGGTTTGCCATACTGGTATTTGTATGCTACTTCACTCACGAGGAAGAACTCTAACTGGGATAAGTACTGGGCAATACTCATACCTTGAGCAGCTTCTCCGTGTGTGCAACTACCTGGATCATGCTGCTCTTCGCCCCATATTTGCTCGACCCACATTGGTTTGAGAAATCGCCTTGAGAGGGCGCAAGTTTGTTTTGCTTGTTCTCCGAGCTGGGCAACAGATTTCCGCTTGCATCGATCTTGCTCTTGAGGCTTTTTGCTGCATGTGACTTGAGAATAGAACGCTCATAGTCGGATGACAGCTTTGGCTCGGGTTGATGAAGATTCTTTACCATTTTCAACACTTTGGCTTTTTCTTATTTGGTCTTTGGGAACTCTGGCTCTTCGGCCGCCTTAGCTTAGCAACGCTGTCATTTCCGCATCAATGATCGCCGCATCTCCTCTTGATCTGATCATAAGCTCTCTTGGGAGGAACCGTTGGTACTTTTGGAAGAGGCTCTTGTTTACGTTTGGCGATCGCTTACGATGGCAAGCGCTTACGCTTTTCATCTGAGCGCCGGCGATGGCTGCACCGGAGATTGGTGGCGGCGGCGGGTGAGGCGACGGCAGCCTGCGGCGACCTGTTGGAGACGGGTGAGGCGGCGAAGATGGCCTTGGCGTGTGATTTGAAGCACGATACAATCCTTCGCCATAGAATGGTGGCGTTTTTGCGTCACCCAAAGATCACATCCCTTCACCGGCGGTAGTAAAGATCCAAAACCTCAAAGGTGGGAATGATTTCATCCACGCCGACAACAGCGTAGCCCTCCGGAACCGGACGGCGTGGTAAGTTGGTGTGGGTCCAATTGGTAAGGCATAGCCGACCGCCACCTTCATTGATATGTTCACAACTTTGACATGTAGCTCGCGATGTGTCATCTCGTGATATCATCCACTGGGTAGCCAAGGAGCCATCGTCGGTGCATCATCGACATCGCCATTGTCATCACCGGGACCTCGGTGGAAGCCATCGCTTTTCGATTATTCGATAGGCCGATAGCATCGAATGCGTGTCTTTGAGATGGGCCGGTAGTACTGCTCTTTAAGTGTTAATTTCATCTTGTTGTTGCTTTAATCGTTCTTCAATTAAACGGATTCGCTCTTTCTGACTTTCTGCTTCAACTGCCGCCCTGTCCTTTCTCCTCTGACGGCTTCTATCAGGATATTTCTTCCTCTCTTCGGGAAACCCAGTCCTCTATGATTGGGAGCCTCTTGTGCCTCGTGTTCGTCCATCATGTTCCTTATTTCCAAGGGCGAGTGTGAGCTCATCATTCTCTCTATCGGGAATGAAGTCCCCATCTTTAACAGCCTTTGACCTTTTCGATCCTCTCGATTAGCAAGGGTCTTCTTTATCGTATGTTATATATACATCTCCTTCCGAGTCCAACGTGCCCCATGCCCGTAAAACCAATTCCTTGCATGTTCTACCCAATAAATCATCTCTAGGGTGATATTTTTATCACGCAGTTCTGCTCAAGTTTCTCCCACTTAGGAATGCCAACCACAGAGCCACCTTGCCCCATAGTATGGTGATACTTCTTCTTAGCATTCATCTTATTCGTTTGAGACATTTTCTTAGCTTTTTCGATTTCTTGTATTCCACAAACTCATCCCGAATGGTTTTATCTTCTCAAACTGAATATTCTTGAAATGGAGTCTTCTTTTCACGACATAGTCAAGGTGCAATCTTTTCTTCCAGTTGGTGAAACATCGGGCCATCTTCTTCAAAGCCCACTCACGACCTTAGCCTCCATGGCTCGCCATGTTGTAAGGCGTCCTCAACTGGATCCTCCGCATTTGGATCCAGCTCTATCTTCGGTAGTTTGAAATTAACCATGAGCCTCTTCCATAGTAAATCTTTGGCGTGGTTAGGGACAAATAAACATGTTCCCTCTTCATCCGCATTAGCAGGCCTATTCCAATTTCTAATGGTGATCGGGATTAAGTCCCTAACGATTACTCCGCATTGTGCCACAAATTTGGTTGCGACAACTTGAGTCGGTCTGCCGTCTTCAGCGACATCTTCGATCATGAACCTCTCATGGTCTTGCAACTTTTTGGTTGGGCCTCGTCTGCTCTTTTCAGTAGGTTCCTTCGATCCGGAGGGCTAAAAGAAGAAAGATCGTCGTTACTATTTCTATATAGATAGCAGATGATTAATTAATGAATTGATTTATATTACATGCACCTCATGCCGCCGTGATCGTCTTCTCGATTACAAGGCATCGCCTTCTCCCTCATGAAGGCAACACCTTCAACCTCAAACAAGTTGTCTACTCCGGTAAAAATAGGATCACCCTCACCGGAGTTGTTCTGAAACGTTGATACGTCTAAATTATCTTCCCCACGGATCACACCTTGGATCAACTCTTCCTTTTCTTCATCTCTGACGTGTGGGTCCATATTTTCTGCATAGGTGGAAAAACAAATAAGTCAAAGCGGCTAAAGGAGAAAGTTAAGTACGGTGTTGAGAGATACAAACCCTAATTCAGAGAAACCCTAATATATACATACACAATAATAAAAATGAAGAGAAAGGGAAACCGTGTAGTAGATAGGCACATCGTCGAACCCACATGCACCTAAGTTGCTTGAAAATGTGAATCGGTGCAGGGCTACCCACGGTGACCCGGTGGGGCGAAGACCAATAATACCAAACTAATTAATAAACCTAATAATACCTAACTAATAATAAACCTAATAATCCAAACACCAAAAGAAAGGAAACAATCAACACATGGCATCGATGCAATGCTCAAGCAAGTATGATGATATGACAAGTTAATTTGCATTGGAATGTAACCCTAAGAAATGCTCGACGATTTAATCGGGGTTCCGAGGGGTGAAAACCCTAACTCGGAGAAACTCCGGAAAACATGAGAGGGGTGGATTTGTTCTTCTAATTAAACTTGTAATTTAAGTTGTTGAACAATGCATGATTATAGCTTAGATATCTAGGTTTCATTTTTCTGAATATTTTGATATATTATTCATATTTTTATGACTTATAGATTAAAAGTTATTGAATTTATAAGATTATAATTATTTCTGAAATTATTAAAAGCTGGTTAAACTTTTTACACCGCAGGCATATCTAGCCACAATGACTGACAGAGGGGCCCGGAGCCACCTCATCAGCCACACAAGCAAAAGTGGTTCAGGGGCATTTTTCACTCGGGCTGGGGCTAGCCAGAGATGCTGACCTATGGGCCAGAGGCCACATAGGAAAGCCATGCAGGCAACATGGCTCCCTGGCTGGGTCGCGCTGATGCACGGGTGACGTCACGCCGGCGGTGGCTTGCAGGACGGTGATCGGGAACGGCGTTAGGGGGCGATCTAGGGCGCGTGCGTGCACGCGTTAGAGAGAGGAGGTTGAGGCGAGCCAAATAGTAGCGGCGCCGCCTCCAAAAGGTCACAGGAGAGAGAGCACGACGACGGTGAGTGGCGGTGGTGGCAGGTGGTCGACGGGGAGGATGAACCAGAGCGAGAGGGGGCGAGAGAGAGGGTCCACGAGGACCAGCAGCATACCAGGTGTGTGGTGGTGGTGTCGGGGAGGCGAGGCGAGGTCGGGAGCCGGCATCGGCGACGGCGATCGTCGGGCTCGAGGTCGTTGGCGGCGATTGGGAGCGGCGGGGCCGATTCGCCGAGGAGAAGCCTCGGGCGACGAGGCGGCTTCCTGCGCTTGGCTGGGCGAGGCGGCGGTAGGCGTGCAGCGGGCGGGGCAGCCTATGGCGTCGTCTTGAGAAGAGAAGAGGAGGGGAGATGGGAAAGAAGAAGAGGAGGGGCACCCAGTTATAACCAAAGGACCTTTTGTCCCGGTTGGTGGCTCCAACCGGGACTAAAGGGTCATAGGTCCCGGTTGGAGCCACCAACCGGGACCTATACTCTAAAATTTTCAGCAGACCAAGGGTTGGCGCGCAGGGGGTCTTTAGTCCCGGTTGGTGGCTCCAACCGGGACATATTCCCCTGTTTTCAAAAAATTTCAGGTATTTTCTCTCTGCTTTCCTTTATTTTTTATTTTGGGGTTTAAATTTGTATTGTTTTTAAATGATAATTAATTTGGAATTTAGAAAAACTTTAAACATAAAAGTGTTTGGATTTGAATAAATAATTCAAAACCATTTTCATTTTAAAAATAATTAATGTAACCATTTAAAACATGAACCATTTACAATTAAAAATGAATTAACTTATATTTTTTTAATATCAATTTGGAATTTAGAAAAACTTTAAACATAAGAAGTGTATGGATTTGAATAAATAATTCAAAAACATATTCTATTTTTAAAAAATAATTAATGTAACCTTTTAAAATGAATTAACTTATATTTTTGAATATTAATTTGGAATTTAGAAAAAATTTAAACATAAAAAGTGTTTGGATTTAAATAAATAATTCAAAAACATTTTCTGTTTTGAAAAATAATTAATGTAACCATTTAAAATATGAACCATTTACAATTAAAAATGAAATAACTTATATATTTTTAATATCAATTTGGAATTTAGAAAAACTTTAAACATAAAAGTGTATGGATTTGAATAAATAATCCAAAACCATTTTCTATTTTTAAAAAATAATTAATGTAACCTTTTAAAATGAATTAACTTATATTTTGAAATATTAATTTGGAATTTAGAAAAACTTTAAACATAAAAAGTGTTTGGATTTAAATAAATAATTCAAAACCATTTTCTCCTGCAACATTATTCTCCATACCAATGTCCACACACATGCATAATATGGGCACAACATCACAAACTATGCCGTGATTCAGCACATAACATCGGTCATTTGGACCGAAAAAGCCATGAAACCTCGAACATGATAGGTCATTTTGTGAAGGTTTTTTCGAAACATGATCAATATACCAAATCTGGTATTTTTCCTTTCAACTATGTAACATAATATGACACCACGCGAAGGATTTTCATTGTTCGGATTTTTTTTGAATTTATTATGCCCGTTTTGAATTATCTGAATTTCTAACTATGGTGGAACCGGTGTGCATGAAGATAGGGGACGAGCATCGTTAGAACTTGCATTGGATCTCTGAAGAAACCACATATTGCGAGTCTAAAAATGATTTTTTTCAAAAAATCACGGGCGATAGATCATGTACCTGTAGTACAAACCGGATCCACTTCCTACCGATTCGGCAGACATTTGTCCTTTTTACCCGGGATGGACGAAAAGTTTTGAGATGTACCGGTTGGGAGATAGTCCGTGTAAGGTGGTCTAGTATTTTAGGAAAATAGGACGGTAGCATTCTGAAACGGCATTTTTGTGGTTACTTCACAAAACGACCCGTTTTTTGCGCTCGGAAAATGGAAAAGGGCTTTTCCGTGCGACAAAAAGGAAAACTTCCTCCTGCAACATTGTTCTCCATACCAATGTCCACACACATGCATAATATGGGCACAACATCACAAACTATGTCGTGATTCAGCACATAACATCGGTCATTTGGACCGAAAGCCATGAAACCTCGAACATGATAGGTCATTTTGTGAAGGTTTTTTCGAAACATGATCAATATACCAAGTCTGGTATTTTTACTTTCAACTATGTAACATAATATGACACCACGCGAAGGATTTTCATTGTTCGGATTTTTTTTGAATTTATTATGCCCGTTTTGAATTATCTGAATTTCTAACTGTGGTCGAACCGGTGTGCATGAAGATAGGGGACGAGCATCGTTAGAACTTGCATTGGATCTCTGAAGAAACCACATATTGCGAGTCTAAAAATGATTTTTCAAAAAATTACGGGTGATAGATCATGTACCTGTAGTACAAACCGGACCCACTTCCTACCGATTCGGCAGACATTTGTCCTTTTTACCCGGGATGGACGAAAAGTTATGAGATGTACCGGTTGGGAGATAGTCCATGTAAGGTGGTCTAGTATTTTAGGAAAATAGGACGGTAGCATTCTGAAACGGCATTTTGGTGGTTACTTCACAAAACGACCCGTTTTTTGCGCTCGGAAAATGGAAAAGGGCTTTTCCGTGCGACAAAAAGGAAAACTTCCTCCTACAACATTGTTCTCCATACCAATGTCCACACACATGCATAATATGGGCACAACATCACAAACTATTCCGTGATTCAGCACATAACATCGGTCATTTGGACCGAAAGCCATAAAACCTCGAACATGATAGGTCATTTTGTGAAGGTTTTTTCGAAACATGATCAATATACCAAGTCTGGTATTTTTCCTTTCAACTATGTAACATAATATGACACCACGCGAAGGATTTTCATTGTTCGGATTTTTTTTGAATTTATTATGCCCGTTTTGAATTATCTGAATTTCTAACTATGGTCGAACCGGTGTGCAAGAAGATAGAGGACGAGCATCGTTAGAACTTGCATTGGATCTCTGAAGAAACCACATATTGCGAGTCTAAAAATGATTTTTTCAAAAAATCACGGGCGATAGATCATGTACCTATAGTACAAACCGGACCCACTTCCTACCGATTCGGCAGACATTTGTCCTTTTTACCCGGGATGGACGAAAAGGTTTGAGATGTACCGGTTGGGAGATAGTCCATGTAAGGTGGTCTAGTATTTTAGGAAAATAGGACGGTACCATTCTGAAACGGCATTTTTGTGGTTACTTCACAAAACGACCCGTTTTTTGCGCTCGGATAATGGAAAAGGGCTTGTCCGTGCGACAAAAAGGAAAACTTCCTCCTGTAACATTGTTCTCCATACCAATGTCCACACACATGCATAATATGGGAACAACATCACAAACTATGCCATGATTCAGCACATAACATCGGTCATTTGGACCGAAAAAGCCATGAAACCTCGAACATGATAGGTCATTTTGTGACGGTTTTTTCGAAACATGATCATTGTTCGGCACACATTTAGTCCATGATGTAGTCACAAACCGGGACTATAAATATTTTCCGCCATTTCCCACCTCTTCCCGCCAAGTTTTCCCGCCCTTTCCTTTCTACTAGAGCTTTTAGTCCCGGATGTAGTCACTAACCGGGACTAAAGATATTTCCCGCCATTTCCCAAAGCTTCACGCCAAGTTTTCCCGCCCTTTCCCTCTATATTTAGGGTGATCGTGTCATGGCTATCCACACATCCACACCTTCCTCTCTTAGAACAATGGACAACGCCCTCGGGCCATTCTCGACCCTCGAGGAGACCGAGGCTGGCAAGGCTCCAACTACCCTTGTCCGCCGGGTACCGCCCGCCCGGCTGGATCTTTGTTGGAGGGGTTCTGTCCCTCCCTCCCTCAAGGTTCCGCACGCCAGCGCCATCACAAACCACGAGCTCACGCCGAGCAGCGGATGGATCCCAGTGGGATCCCGACAACTACGACACTGGAATGCCTTCTTCGCTAATAGGCGGGAAAGGAGCTCGCCAGTGCGAGGGTGATGGCCCGCCACCGGTGAACCACAAAGTCGGCCATCGCGTGGTGGGCGAACCGTACTATCATCAGTGATGCGCTACATCGCCGGAGACCATCCTCGCCACGGTGCCACGAGTCCACCCGCCATGTGCCCCACACTGTCTCCGGTGATAGCGGCATCATCTTCCAGAGACCTCTCCCACCCGCCGTGAATCCGAGGCTGGAATTGCCCCTGGTATATGCCATGGATGGGCTGAGGATCCCGGAGTGGCGGTGACGGCGATGGCGATGATGATGACGATGAAGACCACAGCTGCGTCTATAGGACTAGGCATGATTATGACTAAAGGGGCGCTTTAGGCCTGAGTGTTAGCTAGCCCGGTTTGTCCGGTTTTAATATTAATAAATGTCTTAAGTGTTACCTAATAAATAGAGGAAATGCCTATATAAAGAGAGGGTTCATATTTAGTCGGTTGGAGAAACCAACCGCGATCAAGGGATTGCGCAGTGGGCGAGCAACACTAATAATAGGGGTGAGTGTCGACATTATGTCGTATGCGGCTTGTACCTTGTCCCGGATGGTGTCACCAACCGACTAAGATGAACCTTTAGTCCCGGTTGGAGACACCAATCGGGACTAAAGGTGAGTCAAGACTAATAATAGGGTGAGTGTCGACATTATGTCGTGTGTCGACATTATGCCGAGCTGCTTGTACTATAAATATGCATCCTTGTGAGTCCAGTCCTCCAGCCAGTTTGAGGCATCTCCAAGATGGTTTTAGAGAGCAGGACACCACTACGGCCAGTTCGGGAGATGCCGAAGCCAGCCCTCCTCCATCTCAGAAACTGGTCATAGAGGCACTCTAATATGTGAAATTAGTTAGCTCCGAGACGTATTGATCTAGTTAGTGAAGTTACAAGCTGCAAGATGGTTTTCGAGAAGGGACACCACTGCGGCCAGTTTCAGGGAGATGTCGACGGAGCCCAGTCCTCCGGCATCTCCGAGAAACTGGTCATAGAGGCACTCCCTAATATGTGAAATTAGTTAGCTCCGAGGCGTATTGATCTAGTTAGTGAAGTTACAAGCTGCAAGATGGTTTTCGAGCAAGGACACCATCTGCGGCAGTTCGTGGAGATGCCGATGGAGCCCAGTCCTCCGGCATCTCCGAAAGGGTCATAGAGGCACTCCTAATATGTGAAATTAGTTAGCTCGAGGCGTATTGATCTAGTTAGTGAAGTTACAAGATGCAAGATGGTTTTCGAGAGCAGGGACACCACTCGACCAGTTTCGGGGAGGAGATGCCGACGAGCCTCCGGCATCTCCAAGAAACTGGTCATAGAGGCACTCCCGGTCTAGCCACAAAACGGGACTAACACTCAAGATATTTATTAATATTAAAAGCTGAGACTACAAAACCGGGACTAAAGGCCACAAACCGCGAAAGATATCCTTCGGTCAAGCCACAAACCGCGAAAGACATGAACTAGAGTTACATAATATGAGCATGAACTTCTTGGCATATGTCATTCCTTATGACCGCTTCAGACGTAACCATGGAGCATCTTCTTTACTTAACGGAATGCTTGGGTTTTCCGTGAAGGGCGGAATTTCATCAAACTTATTATAATCTTCTGACATGTCTGTCTTGTCCTGGATTCCCATGATGTTTCTTTTCCCTGAAAGAACTATGTGACGCTTTGGCTCATCATATGATGTATTCGTTTGCATATTTTTTCTTTTTTTTTGGTCTGGAGGACATGTCCTTCACATAGAAAACCTGAGACACATCATTGGCTAGGACGAATGGTTCATCTCTATAACCAAGATTGTTGAGATCCACTGTTGTCATTTCGTACAACTGGTCTATCTTTACCCCTTCCCCATTCAGGTTGACCCATTTGTAGCGAAACAAAGGGACCTTAAAAGAGACTCCATAGTCTAGTTCCCATATCTCCTCTATGTAACCATAATATGTGTCCTTTTGTCCATTCTCGTCTATTGCATCAAAGCGGACACCACTATTTTGGTTGGTGTTCTTTTTATCTTGGGCGATCGTGTAGAATGTATTCTCATTTATTTCGTACCCTTGGAAATTCAATGCAGTAGAAGATGGTGACGCAGCCAACAAGTATAGCTGATCTCCAACAGTGGTGTCATTCAAGAGATGTGTCCGCATCCAACCACCGAAAGACTTCATGTGTTCATCTGTAATCCATGATTCAGGCTTCCCCGGGTTTTTGGGGCGTACAATATTCTTGTGTTCCTCGATATACGGAGCTGCCAAGGTGGAATTATGTAGAACTGTGTAGTGTGCCATATTTATTATCCCCTTTATATTAGATATTCTGCCAAGGTTTTTGGGGCGTACAATATTCTTGTCTTCCCTCATGCCGCGAGTCAGAAACACCAATCGGCTTAAGGTCAGGAATAAAGTCAACACAAAACTCAATGACCTCCTCTGTTCCATATACCTTGGAGATGCTTCCTTCTGGTCTAGCATGGTTATGAACATATTTCTTTAAGACTCCCATGAACCTCTCAAAGGGGAACATATTGTGCAGAAATACCGGACCGAGAATGGCAATCTCTTCCACTAGATGAACCAGGAGATGCGTCATAATATTGAAGAAGGATGGTGGGAACACCAATTCAAAACTAACAAGACATTGTACCACATCCTTCTATAACCTTGGCAGAATATCTGGATTGATTACCTTCTGAGATATTGCATTGAGGAATGCACACAGCTTCACAATGGGTACTCGAACATTTTCCGGTAGAAGCCCCCTCAATGCAATCGGAAGCAACTGCGTCATAATCACATGATGATCATCGACTTCAGGTTTTGGAACTTTTCTCTGCCATATTTATTATCCCTTTATATTAGATGAGAAGCCCGGCACCTTGATACCGTAAGGACTTCAAAAAGATTTCCTTCTCGCTTTGGTAAGAGCATAGCCGGCACGACTTAAGACGCCTTTATCCGTCTTGTTATCTGTATGCATGTTCTTTGGGTCTTTCATAATTTGTTGGTCCTCCCGTGCTTCAGGTGTATCTTTTGTCTTCCCATACACGCCTAGGAATCCTAGCAGGTTCACGCAGAGATTCTTCGTCACGTGCATCACGTCGATTGAAGAGAGGACACGCAGGACTTTCCAATATGGCAGCTCCCAAAATATAGATTTCTTCTTCCACATGGGTGCGTGTGTCTTGTAGCGACGTCGTTCGGAACTGATTGACCGTCGGGACCCTTTCCAAAGATTACTTCTATGTCCTTGACCATACCAAATACATCATCACCAGCATGGAGTTCAGGCTTCTTCCGGTGATCTGCCTCACCTTTGAAATGCTTGCCTTTCTTTCTTACGGGATGATTGGTCGGAAGAAATCGTCGATTCGCCAGGTACACAACCTTCTTGCATTTATGCAAATATGTACCTTCGGTCTTATCTAAACAGTGGGTGCATGCCTTATATCCTTTGTTTGTCTGTCCTGAAAGGTTACTAAGAGCAGGACAATCATTGATGGTTACGAATAACAACCCTCGTAGATTAAATGGCTCCTGTTTGTTCTCATCCCACGCACGTACACCTGGTTTGACCCACAACTGTAAGAGTTCTTCAACTTATGGCCTAAGGTACACATCAATGTCGTTGCCCGGTTGCTTCGGGCCTTGGATGAGCACTGGCATCATAATGAACTTATGTTTCATGCACAACCAAGGAGGCAGGTTGTAGATACATAGAGTCACGGGCCAGGTGCTGTGACTGCAGCTCTGCTCCCCAAAAGGATTCATGCCATCCGTACTTAGACCAAACCATAAGTTTCTTGCATCACCTGCAAAGTCTGGGAAGTCTCTCTCGATTTTTCTCCACTGTGACCCATCAGCAGGGTGTCTCAACTTCCCGTCTTTCTTACGGTCTTCTTTGTGCCATCGCAACAACCTGGCATGCTCTTTATTTCTGAACATGCGTTTCAACCTTGGTATTATAGGAGCATACCACATAACCTTAGCAGGAACCCTCTTCCGGAGGGGATCTCCCTCAACATCACCAGGGTCATCTCGTCTGATCTTATACCGCAACGCGTTGCATACCGGGCATTTATCTAAATTCTCATACTCCTTACCGCGGTAGAGGATGCAGTCATTAATGCATGCATGTATCTTTTGCACATCTAATCCCAGAGGACAGAGAGTCTTCTTTGCTTCGTAGGTACTCTCGGGAAGTTCGTTATGTTTTGGAAACTTCAGCTTCATTATTTTCAGCATCTTTTCAAATGAGGATTCAGTTAGACCACACTCTGCCTTCCATCGCAACAATTTCAGTGTGGTACCGAGCTTTGTGCTGCCATCTTCACAATTTGGGTACAACAATTTCTTGTGATCTTCTAACATGCCCTCTAACTTCAACTTCTCATTTTCATTTCACAGTCTCGCTTTGCATCGAAATGACCCTAAGTTCATCACCGGCTCATCCGATGCCCGTTCTTCACCTCTTTCCTTTCCATTGTCTTCCATTGCGGTATCACTGTATTCAGAAACATATGATGATAGTTGTTATCATCATCTTCTTCTTCACCATCTTCCATCATAACCCCTCTTTCCCGTGCTTGGTCCAGCAATTATAGTTGGGCATGAAACCTTTCATAATCAGGTGGCGCGAATGATTTTCGAGGAAGAGTACTCCTTGTTGTTCCGACATTGAACACATGGACAACGATAAATCCATTCTCTTTGTTTGCCGTAGCCACATCGATAAATTTATCCACGCCTTTGATATACCTGCTACCCGCCGTCACCGTACATCCATTCACGACCGCTCATCTGCATCATATAAGTAAGTTTATCAAAAACAGGACATCATAAATAGTGAAATAACCAATTCACACCGACACATGAATTGTATCAATGACCTAGAAAAGATAAGATTGCTAACCTCGATCGAGGGAAATAAAGAGGAGAAAGCTCAAGTCGTCGGACACCTTCTATATTTTTGTTCTATGAGAAATTCAACGGGATTTTTCACTCAAACATTTCAACAAACACCTTCAATGCATGCATGAGAAAAAACTAGCACACCCCCTCACACCTTCCACCATTCGAAAAAACAGAGTGGAGGCAGAGGGGGCTGGGGCGTTGCATTTATAGAGGGCAGGGGTCTTTAGTCCCGGTTGGAGCCAGCAACCAGGACTAAAGGTGCGTGCCACGCCACGTGGCTGTGGCCAAACCTTTAGTCCTGGTTGCTGGCTCCAACCGGGATGCATGCCCACTTACCAACCGGGACGCATGCCCCTGGCCCCGTGCCCGCTCCAACCGGGACGCGTGCCAGCATTAGTCCCGGTTGGTGGCGCAACCGGGACTAATGCTCCGAGGGGTCGTGAACCGATAGCCCTTTTTCCTCTAGTGTAAGAGTAAACTGCTTGAAGGCGAGTACATAGTGGTACTATTTTTTCTTTACCGCGATGGTCACACGATGAAAGATTGCACGTTCTATTACTACCAACCCTACCATGGACACACTGCTCTTCCCCCCATTGGCCTCATCATCACTCCTCAGGAGATAACAAGCGATAATGCAACTGGGTGCTACATCATTAGATTGTTTGATAATATAGGCATTCAAACAAATGATGATTGCGACATACTACCTCTGTTTTAAAATATAAGATGTTTTACTTTTGTGAAACAAATGTATATAGACTTATTTTAGTATATAATTTCACTCAGGTTTGAAGTGAATCTACACATTAAAAGAAATTTAGATACATTTTGTTTACAAACCTAAAACATCCTATATTTTGAAACGGAGGGAGTATGTGGGATGAGAGACAAAAGGATTTGTGAACGAGGTTCAGCTATCTCGTATTTTCCTAAGAGCATGACTACACACGCTCC
Source organism: Avena longiglumis (assembly GCA_030063025.1). Classification (NCBI taxonomy): domain Eukaryota; kingdom Viridiplantae; phylum Streptophyta; class Magnoliopsida; order Poales; family Poaceae; genus Avena; species Avena longiglumis. The sequence continues at coordinate 505,199,601 of CP125978.1, read as the reverse complement.
TCTTCCTATGTACAAAACTGAAATAAGAAGTGACAACAAAACCGCTGAGGCTATCAGACGCATCTCAACAACCGCTGGTCTTGTTTGTGACCTTGTCTCTAGCCTAGAAGCTGCTGTCTATTCTATTTTGGCTAGCACTACGGGTTTGAGGCTGCTAGCATGGATGGTGTTGCAAAATAGAGAAATGGTTTTGAAAAACACATATGTGGGGTTTGCCGCATGAGGCATCATTTCAAACCTGGACATGATTGGCTGACTTGTCTTTGTTCGTGGTATCATTTGTCCTACTAGGTGACGCTACTTCTTAACTACTCCTTAATAATGCTGTGTATAATGGTTGTTCTGGGTAGAGAAGACACGATATCGCTGTCAAATGATATGTAAACCCACTGGACCTAGGGTGCAAAGAGAAACTATTCGTATAACCATTTGAAAGCACCATACGAACCTCCACGTTAATCCTGGAGAAAATGTTAGGGATAACCATGCAATATAAATTTTGTGGATAGGATCTAAAACGCTTGCAGATGTAAGAGCGTACTCCCTCCGTTTGGGACTATAAATCACGTGCGAATAACTAGGTTGTCAATTTTACCAATAAAATATGAATAATATGACACAAAAATTATATCGTCAGAAACTTTAGATCTTATATTTTCTAATGGTATAATTTCTGTGCTATATAAATTATATTTTACTGGTCAAATTAACAACTTAGTTATACATATAGGTCATATAATCCCAAACGGAGGGAATACAAGTTAAGAGTCCCAGATTTATATTTGTAACCATAACCTTAGCCTAAAAAAGTCCTACACTCATCTCTCATCAAAAAGAAGAAAGTCATACTCTTGGTGCAGTGAACATAATTGAGGATCATAAAGACAAAAGAAAATTTGTCGGATACATTGGATGCTTGAGGGTGTGCATCAATCCTAGGCAGGGCATAGTTTTGTTTCTTTTAGTGGCTACACCACATAATTTAAATATTCTACTGATTTTCTTAAAGTTTTTTTACTCCCTCTGTCCATATAAATGACCTCAATTTTTTTAGATTCGTATGCATCTAGTCTATTAATGGTATCAACTTTGTCTAGATACAAATGCTTCTAATAATCTAAGGCTAGTCATAGTGGGAGTAACTTGAATAGTAACATAGTCCTACATGTATTGCCAACTAAGCATTTAGATGACATGACATGCAATTAAATGATAAGAGAGAGCCTTGTGGTAACTAGCTATGTTACCATAACATCACATATTTTAAGACAAAATGACACCACACATATGTTATTTTCTACTATGAAAGTAGTAACTTAGACTAGTAACGTATGCAGGTTACTACTCTAAGTTACTCCCCACTATGACCAGCATAAGTACTTACTTAGATAATATAAATATAGACAAAGTTAAGTCCATTAATATGGACCGAAGGGAGTAATAAAAGACAAAGACCCTTCATTTGTCTTAGTGATAAATGCAACCAAACCCATTGTACTTTACTCCTCCCATTGTCCTTATCATGAACTAAGCGCTCATTCAAATAAGCCAAGTTAATTGGCCGATACATCTCAGCCCTATCCACTGCAGGAATGGGAAGCTACGCCGACGGCCAAACGTCGGGGCCGTCGGCGTAGCCATCGTCCAGACCAGTCCCGCCAAGCAGCCTTTGGCGTAGAATTGCCCTCGGCATATCCTATTCTATGCCGACGGCTGCCCTCAACGTATCATATGCCGACGGCTGCCCTCGGTGTAGATATTTTTTATTTATCTCATTAAATTTTTCAAAAATCATAACTAAATCATTCTAATTCGGAAAAATACAAATAATATATCAAAAATTGCAGAAAAATAAGACCTATCTATCTACACTCAAATATTACACATTTGTAAATAAAAATTAAGTAAAACATAAAACATTATATATAGATTAAAACGGACATAAAAAATTCAAAAACGATCGAAACAATGCGAAACCTTCGTGTGGTGTTATATTATGTGACATAGTTAGAAGGAAAAATATCAAACTTGGTATATTGATTATGTCTCAAAGAAATCTTCACAAAATGACCTATCTCATTCGAGGTTTTTTGGCTTTCGGGTCAAATGATCAATGTTATGGATAGAATCAAGGCATACTTGTGTGATAATATGCCCATATTGTGCATACACATGCATCATGGGATGGCGAACAATGTTGCAGGAGGAAGTTTTCCTTTTCGTCGCACCAAAAAGCCATTTTCCATTTCCCGAGCACAAAAAACGGACGATTTTGTGAAGCAACCACCAAATGGCTAATTCAAAATGCTACCAACACATTTTACAAAAAAAACTATACCACCTTATATGGACAATGTCCTAACAGGGGGATCCGAAACCTTTTCGTCCACCTTTACTGAAAAAGACAAATTCCTGCCGAATCGGTAGGAAGTGGGTCAGTTATGAACTACAGGTACATGATCCGATGTTCATGTTTTTTTACAAAAATCATTTTTAGCTTCAAAATATGCTATTTTATCAAAGATCCAATGCAAGTTTAGCGAGGCTCAGCCCCGAGCTAAGAATCTCCATGCCCGCTGTTCGACAAAGTTTGACGATAGTTTAAAACAGGCATAAAAAATTAAAAAATGATCGAAACAATGTGAAACCTTTGCGTGGTCTTATTTATGTGACATAGTTAGAAGTAAAAAATATCAAACTTGGTATATTGATTATGTATCAAAGAAACCTTCACAAAATGACCTATCTTATTCGAGGTTTCTTGGCTTTTGGGTCAAATGATCAATGTTATTGCTAGAATCAAGGCATAGTTTGTGATAATATGTCCATATTGTGCATACACATGCATCATGGGATGGCGAACAATGTTGCAGGAGGAAGTTTTCCTTTTCGTCGCACCAAAAATCCATTTCCCATTTTCCAAGCACAAAAAACGGACGGTTTTATGAAGCAACCACCAAATGGCTAATTCAAAATGCTACCAGCACATTTTTAAAAAAATACTGTACCACCTTATATGGACAATGTCCTAATAGGGGGATCCTAAACCTTTCCGTCCACCTCTGGTGAAAAAGACAAATTCCCGCCGAATCGGCAGGAAGTGGGTCAGATATGAACTACAGGTACATGATCCGATGCTCATGTTTTTTTAAATCACTTGTAGGTTCACAATATGATATTTTATCAAAGATCCAATGCAAGTTTAGCGAGGCTCGGCCCCGATCTAAGAATCTTCATGCCCGCTGTTCGACAAAGTTTGACGATAGTTTAAAACGGGCATAAAAAATTCAAAAACTATCGAAACAATGCAAAACCTTTGTGTGGTCTTATATTATGTGACATAGTTAGAAGGAAAAATATCAAACTTGTTATATTGATTATGTCTCAAAGAAACCTTCACAAAATGACCTATCTCATTCGAGGTTTCTTAGCTTTTGGTTCAAATGATCAATGTTATGGCTGGAATCAAGGCATAGTTTGTGATAATATGTCCATATTGTGCATACACATGCATCATGGGATGGCGAACAATATTGCAGGAGAAAGTTTTCCTTTTCGTCGCACCAAAAAGCCATTTTCCATTTTCTGAGCACAAAAAACGGAAGATTTTGTGAAGCAACCACCAAAATGATCCAGCGCTATTTGTTCACACTTCTCCTCGTGGACACACTCTTCTTATTTTCTATGTTGATGATATGATCATTACTGGTGATGATCCTGAGTATATTGCCTTTGTCAAGGCTCGTCTTCGTGATCAGTTTCTTATGACAGATCTTGGTCCTCTTCACTATTTTCTTGGGATTGAGTTCTCCTCCACTTCTGATGGATTTTCTATCTCTCAGGAAAAGTATATTCAGGATGTTCTTGCTCGTGCTGCTCTTGGGGATGAGCGCACTGTTGAGACTCCTATGGAGCTTAATGTTAAGCTTCGTCCTACTGATGGTGATCCTCTTCCTGATCCCACGCGTTATCGCCATCTTGTTGGGAGTCTTGTTTATCTTGCTGTCACTCGTCCTGATATCTCTTATCCTGTTCATATTCTGAGTCAGTTTGTCTCAGCTCCTACCACCGTTCACTACAGTCATCTCCTCTGTGTCCTTCATTATCTTCGTGGCACGATCACTCATCGCCTTTTCTTTCCTAGTTCTATCTCTCTCCAGCTCTAGTGCTAATCGGATGCTACGTGGGCGAGTGATCGTACGGATCGTCGTTCACTTTCTGCTTACTGTGTGTTTCTTGGTGGTTCGCTTGTTGCTTGGAAGACGAAGAAACAGGTAGCTGTTTTCCGTTCGAGTGTTGAGGCTGAGCTGCGGGCTATGGCTTTGTTGATTGCTGAGGTGACCTGGTTACGGTGGTTGCTTGCAGATTTTGGGATCTCTGTTATAACACCCACTCCACTCTTGTCTGACAGTACATGTGCTATCAGTATTGCACATGATCCTGTCAAGCATGAGCTGACCAAGCATATTGGTGTTGATGCTTTTTATACACGTGCTCAGGTGTAGGATCAGGTTGTTGCGCTTCATTCTGTGCCTTCAGATTTGTAGTTGGCGGATTTCTTTACAAAGGCACAAACTCGAGCGCAACATGACTTCTTACTCTCCAAACTCAATGTTGTGGATCCACCATGAGTTTGAGGGGGGGGGTGTTAGAGTATATATTTGTATATTATAGTTTCTCCGTGTGTTAGTGGGTTTCCTGTATATTTGCGCCTGTACATGTACTATATATTGTGGACTTTGGCCCTCTGGTAATACAACAAGTCTATTACCCTAACATGGTATTAGAGCCTAAGGTCTTAAGTTCGAGTCCTGGCTTTCGTAATTTATCCTAAAATTGTTGTTGACCCCTCTGTGTCCACGTATAGGCCTCTTGAGTCATACGTGAGTTTCGCGCGCCGTCGCTCGCTTCCGGTTGCACGTGATGACTTCTCCCCGTCACACGTGAGAGGGGGTGTTGAAGTGTATAAGTGGATTGCACTAGCCCTTTCCATCAGTTCTGACTTTTGGTTGCGTTGACTAGTGCATGAAGCTTGACATGGTATCAGAGTTGTAAGGTAGCTCCTCTTCTCGCAGCCGCCGCCCGCTTGCTTCCTGCGCGCCGCCGCGCTCTCCTCGCCTTCTGCGAGCTTGCCCGTCCTCCCCGGTCGCCGTCCGATCCGTCCGATCCGCCCGACCGCCACGCCGCCCGCCGGCCTATCGCCGTTCGCCGCCCGGCTGCCGCTGCCTCCCGGCCATTGCCCGGCCGCCGCCCGGCCTATCGACCCTGTTTGCCGCGGCTGTTGCTGCATGTTGCGGATCAGATCAGATCAGATCAGATCTGATTTTCGTCAAAAAAAAAGAGCAAAAAAAAATGTCTTCCTCGTCGGGCTATCTTGCGATTCCTAGCTGCCCGGTGATTTTTGATGGCGCGAATTATCCTGATTTCGCTGCCTTTATGCACGTCCACATGCGCGGTCTTCGTCTTTGGGGTGTGCTTTCTGGCGAGGTCTCCTGTCCGCCGCGCACCGCTGCTCCTACGTCGCCTATTCCCCTTGCCCCCGATGCTCCTCAGGATCTGACTGACTACACTCAATGGATAGATGAGGATGCTCGTGCTGCTGCTGTTCTCACTTCCAGTGTTCTGCCTCAGTATGCTGCTGAGTTCATGGGTCTTCCCACTGCTGCTGCTCAGTGGGCTTTTCTTCGTCAGCGCTATCAGCCGTCTGGGGATGCTCTTTACCTGTCTGTGGTTCGCCAGGAGCATGCTCTTCAGCAGGGTGACTCTACTGTTGATGAGTTCTATACTCAGAGTGCTGCTATTTGGCGTCAGCTTGATTCTCTTCGTACAGCTGTGTGTGCCACCTGTCCCTGCTGTCTGACTGTGCGCGCGGATCTGGAGTTTCAGCGCGTTTTTGAGTTCTTGTCGCGGCTCCGTAAGGAGTTTGAGCCGCGTCGTGCCCAGCTGCTTGCCCGTGGTCGTGTTCCGCTCTCTAAGGTACTGTCTGAGCTTCGTGCTGAGGAGACTCGTCTTCGTGGTGCTGGTCTTCTTGAGGTTCCCTCCGTACTTTCTGCTCATGGTCCTCTTGTGCCGTCGGCTTCGTTGCCGTCTCCAGTACCGCCGATACTCTCTACTCCTCCGGTCCAGGGCTAGAGTCAGCCCCAGCAGCCTTGTGGTATGACAACACCTCCTCGTCCTCCCCGTGCCTACTGTGGCAAGCCTGGCCACGATGTCTCTAGCTGCTGGAGGAGGGATCCTAGCTTACGTCAGCAGTACCATGCTCGTAGGTAGGCTGGTTCTTCAGGATCTTCTGTTGTTGCACTGTCTGATCAGGACATTCTTCGTGGTCTACTCACTGCTACAGGCTCTTCCTCGTCGGGTACTGCTGGTTCTGTGCCTAGATCTTCTGGCAACGTGCGACCACCACCTTCTACACAGTCAGGTATGTCATCCCCGTGGTATCTGGATTCTGAAGCTTCTTTTCATATGACTTCTGCGTCCTCTATTCTTTCTGCTCTTCGCTCTCTTATTTCTCATGTCCGTGTTATCACGGCTGATGGTACCTCTATTCTTGTTTCCAGTCGAGGCACCCTTTCTACTTCATCTTTCTCTGTTCCTGACGTTTCTCATGTTCCTAGACTTAAGATGAACCTTTTCTCTGCTAGTCACCTTACTGATTCTGGTTGCCGTGTCATTCTTGACGCTGATTCTTGTGCGGTTCAGGACCGCCGTACCCAGGCCCTGGTTGGAGCTGGTCCTCGCAGTCTTGAGTCTCCGGGGCTATGGGAGTTAGACTGGCTTCGCGTTCCATCCACTGACACTTCATCTACTAGTTCTTCTGCGGTTGCTGCTTCTATTACTGGCTCTTTTCAGCAGTGGCATCATTGGCTGGGTCACATTTGTGGCTCTTGTTTATCGTCCTTAGTTTGTCGTGGTCTTTTGGGGTCTGTCTCAGGAGATGTGTCTTTACATTCGTGTCAGGGTTGTAGGTTAGGCAAACAGATTCAGCTTTCCTATCGTACTAGTGTGTCTGTATCTCAGCGACCTTTTGATTTAGTTCATTCAGATGTTTGGGATCCGGCTCCCTTTGCTTCCAAAGGGGGCCATCGATACTATATTTTATTCATTGATGATTTTTCACGGTACACCTGGTTGTTTTTTATGCGCTCTCGCAGTGAGGTGCTCTCTATTTATAAGAGTTTTGCGACCATGGTTCGTACTCAGTATTCCACGCCTATTCGTGTGTTTCGTGATGATTCTGCAGGAGAGTATATATCCCAGCACCTGCGTGGTGTCCTTGCTGAGCAGGGCACCCTCGCTCAGTTCTCGTGTCCCGCCGCCCATGCTCAAAATTCATGTCAGGAGATGTGGGGTCTGTCTCAGGAGATGTGTTTTATATTCGTGTTAGGGTTTTAGGTTAGGCAAACAGATTCAGCTTTCCTATCCTACTAGTGTGTCTGTATCTCAGCGACCTTTGATTTAGTTCATTTAGATGTTTGGGGTCCAGCTCCCTTTGCTTCCAAAGGGGGCCATCGATACTATATTTTATTCATTGATGATTTTTCACGGTACACCTGGTTGTTTTTTATGCGCTCTCGTAGTGAGGTGCTCTCTATTTATCAGCGTTTTGCGGCCATGGTTCGTACTCAGTATTCCACGCCTATTCGTGTGTTTCGTGCTGATTCTGCAGGAGAGTATATCTCCCAGCACCTGCGTGGTGTCCTTGCTGAGCAGGGCACCCTCGCTCAGTTCTCGTGTCCCGGCGCCCATGCTCAAAATGGTGTCGCCGAGCGTAGGCATCGTCATATTCTTGAAACTACCCGTGCTATGATGATTGCTTCCTCTCTTACTCCGCATTTCTGGGATGAGGCTGTCGCTACGTCGACTTACCTCATTAACATTCAGCCTTCTGCTGCCCTTCAAGGTGGTATTTCTCTCGAGCGTCTCTAGACTATTTGACTCTTCGTTTATTTGGTTGCGTTTGCTATGTCCTTCTACCTCCCCGTGAACGCACCAAACTGACCGCTCAGTCTGTTGAGTGTGTTTTTCTCGGATACAGTGATGAGCATAAGGGCTATCGCTGTTGGGACCCCGTTGGTCGTCGGATGCGCATCTCTCGTGATGTCACGTTTGATGAGACGTGTCCCTTCTTTCCTCGCTCCACCTCTGGTACTTACCCGGTGGATGATATATCTGTTCTTCTTTTTCCTGATGCACCTCCTGCTGTCCCTTCGTCTCCACCTCTTACTTCTGATGTGCCCCCTTCGATTTCGGCGCCATTCTCTCCCCTGTCTAGTTCCCCTAGTTCTCCTCGTTCTCCCCTAGTTTCTTCTCCACCTCGTTCTCCGGCTTCAAACCCTTCCTCTGATGTTCCTTCTTCCTCTTCTTCAGATGAGTCGTCTTCCGCCTATGAGCTTCCCTCTTCACGGCATGTTCGTCAACGTCGTGCTCCAGACCGTTACTCTCCTAGTCAGTATGGTCTCTCTATCGTCTCCGAGCCGACTTCTTATCGGGATGCCGAGCGTCATCCTGAATGGCAGCTTGCCATGGCTGAGGAGATCGCTGCGCTTGAGCGCACTAGCACCTGGGATCTTGTTTCTCCCCCTCCTGGTGTTCGTCCTATCACGTGTAAGTGGGTCTATAAAATTAAGACCCGCTCTGATGGATCTCTTGAGTGCTATAAAGCGCGTCTTGTGGCTCGTGGCTTTCAGCAGGAGCACGGCCGTGACTATGATGAGACTTTTGCCCCTATGGCTCATATGACCACTGTGCGTACTCTTATTGATGTTGCTTTTGTTCGACGCTGGTCAGTGTCCTAGCTTGATGTTCAGAACGCTTTTCTTAATGGCGAGTTGAGTGAGGAGGTTTACATGTAGCCTCCTCCTGGGTATTCTGTTCCCGATGGGATGGTTTGTCGTCTTCGACGTTCCCTTTATGACCTGAAACAGGACCCTCGTGCCTGGTTTGAGCGTTTTGCCTCTGTGGTGACTGCTGCTGGTTTCTCTCCTAGTTTTCATGATCCAGCACTATTTGTTCACACTTCTCCTCGTGGAAGCACTCTTCTTCTTCTCTATGTTGATGATATGATCATTACTGGTGATGATCCTTAGTATATTTCCTTTGTCAAGGCTCGTCTTCGTGATCAGTTTCTTATGACTGATCTTGGTCCTCTTCGCTATTTTCTTGGGATTGAGGTCTCCTACACTTCTGATGGCTTTTCTATCTCTCAGGAAAAGTATATTCAGGATCTTCTTGCTCGTACTGCTCTTGGGGATGAGCGCACTGTTGAGACTCCTATGGAGCTTAATGTTAAGCTTCGTCCTACTGATGGTGATCCTCTTCCTGATCCCACGCATTATCGCCATCTTGTTGGAAGTCTTGTTTATCTTGCTGTCACTCATCCTGATATCTCTTATCCTGTTCATATTTTGAGTCAGTTTGTCTCAGCTCCTACCACCGTTCACTACAGTCATCTCCTCCGTGTCCTTCATTATCTTCGTGGCACGATCACTCGTCGCCTTTTCTTTCCTAGTTCCAGCTCACTCCAGCTCCAGTGCTACTCGGATGCTACGTGGGCGAGTGATCCTACAGATCGTCGTTCACTTTCTGCTTAGTGTGTGTTTCTTGGTGGTTCGCTTGTTACTTAGAAGACAAAGAAACAGGTAGCGGTTTCCCGTTCGAGTGTTGAGGCTGAGCTGCGGGCTATGGCTTTGTTGATTGCTGAGGTGACCTGGTTACGGTGGTTGCTTGCAGATTTTGGGGTCTCTGTTATGACACCCACTCCACTCTTGTCTGACAGTACAGGTGCTATCAGTATTGCACGTGATCCGGTCAAGCATGAGCTGACCAAGCATATTGGTGTTGATGCTTTTTATACACGTGCTCAGGTGCAGGATCAGGTTGTTGCGCTTCATTATGTGCCTTCAGATTTACAGTTGGCGGATTTCTTTACAAAAGCACAAACTCGAGTGCAGCATGACTTCTTACTCTCTAAACTCAGTGTTGTGGATCCACCATGAGTTTGAGAGGGGGAGTGTTAGAGTATATATTTGTATATTATAGTTTCCCCGTGTGTTAGGGTTTTCCTGTATATTTGCGCATGTACATGTACTATATATTATGGCCTTTGGCCCTCTGGTAATACAACAAGTCTATTACCCTAACATGGTATCAGAGCCTAAGGTCTTGAGTTCGAGTCCTGGCTTTCGCAATTTATCCTAAAATTGCTGTTGACCCCTCTGTGTCCACGTATAGGCCTCTTGAGTCATACGTGAGTTTCGTGCGCCGTTGCTCTCTTACGGTTGCACGTGCTGACTTCTCCCCGTCACACGAGAATCCACTAGCCCTTTCCATCAGTTCGTACTTTTGGTTGCGTTGGCAAGTGCATAAAGCTTGACAGAATCATTTGTCCTATTAGGTGACGCTACTTCTTAACTACTCCTTAACAATGCTGTGTATAATGGTTGTTCTGGGTAGAGAAGACACGATATCGCTGTCAAATGATATGTAAACCCACTGGACCTAGGGTGCAAAGAGAAACTATTCATATAACCAGTTGAAAGCACCATATGAACCTCCACGTTAATCCTGGAGAAAATGTTAGGGATAACCATGCAATATAAATTTTGTGGATGGGATCTAAAACACTTGCAGATGTAAGAGCGTACTCCCTCCGTTTGGGACTATAAGTCACGTGCGAATAACTAGGTTGTCAATTTTACCAACAAAATATGAATAATATGACACAAAAATTATATCGTCAGAAAGTTTAGATCTTATATTTTCTAATGGTATAATTTCTGTGCTATATAAATTATATTTTACTGGTCAAATTAACAACTTAGCTATACACATAGGTCATGTAATCCCAAACGGAGGGAATACAAGTTAAGAGTCCCAGATTTATATTTGTAACCATAACCTTAGCCTAAAAAAGTCCTACACTCATCTCTCATCAAAAAGAAGAAAGTCATACTCTTGGTGCATTGAACATAATTGAGGATCAGAAAGACTCGGATACATTGGATGCTTCAGGGTGTGCATCAATCCTAGGCAGGGCATAGTTTTGTTTCTTTTAGTGGCTACACCACATAATTTAAATATTCTACTGATTTTCTTAAAGTTTTTTTACTCCCTTTGTCCATATTAATAAACTCATTTTTTTAGATTCGTATGCATCTAGTCTATTAATGGTATCAACTTTGTCTAGATACAAATGCTCTTACTTAGATAATATAAATATAGACAAAGTTAAGTCCATTAATATGGACCGGACGGAGTAATAAAAGACAAGGACCCTTCATTATTCTTAGTTATAAATGCAACCAAACCCATTGTACTTTACTCCACCCATTGTCCTTATCATGAACTAAGCGCTCATTCAAATAAGCCAAGTTAATTGGCCGATACATCTCAGCCCTATCCACTATAGGAATGGGAAGCTACGCCGACGGCCAAACGTCGGGGCCGTCGGCGTAGCCATCATCCAGACCAGTCCCGCCAAGAAGCCGTCGGTGTAGAATTGCCCATGCATATCCGATGCTACGCCGACGGCTGCCCTCAGCGTATCATACGCCGACGGCTGCCCTCGGCGTAGCTATTTTTTATTTTATCTCATTAAATTTTAAAAAATCATAACTAAATCATTCTAATTCGGAAAAATACAAATAATATATCAAAATTTGCAGAAAAATAAGACCTATCTATCCACACTCAAATATTACACATTTATAAATAAAAATTAAGTAAAAAATACAACATTATATATAGTTTAAAACGGGCATAAAAAATTTAAAAACGATCGAAACAATGTGAAACCTTCGCGTGGTGTTATATTATGTGACATAGTTAGAAGTAAAAATATCAAACTTGGTATATTGATTATGTCTCAAAGAAACCTTCACAAAATGACCTATCTCATTCGAGGTTTCTTGGCTTTCGGGTCAAATGATCAATGTTATGGCTAGAATTAAGGCATAGTTTGTGATAATATACCCATATTGTGCATACACATGCATCATGGGATGGCGAACAATGTTGCAGGAGGAAGTTTTCCTTTTCGTCGCACCAAAAAGCCATTTTCCATTTTCCGAACACAAAAAACGGACGATTTTGTGAAGCAACCACCAAATGGCTAATTCAAAATGCTACCAACACATTTTACAAAAAATACTATACCACCTTATATGGACAATGTCCTAACAGTGGGATCCGAAACCTTTTCGTCCACCTTTAGTGAAAAAGACAAATTCCTGCCGAATTGACACGAAGTGGGTCAGATATGAACTACAGGTACATGATCCGATGCTCTTGTTTTTTTACAAAAATAATTTTTAGCTTCACAATATGCTATTTTATCAAAGATACAATGCAAGTTTAGCGAGGCTCGGTCCCGAGCTAAGAATCTTCATTCCCCGCCGTTCGACAAAGTTTGAGGATAGTTTAAAACGAGCTTAAAAAAAATTCAAAAACGATCGAAACAATGCGAAACCTTCGCGTGGTGTTATATTATGTGACATAGTTAGAAGGAAACATATCAAACTTGGTATATTGATTATGTCTCAAAGAAACCTTCACAAAATGACCTATCTCATTCGAGGTTTCTTGGCTTTCGGGTCAAATGATCAATGTTATGGCTAGAATTAAGGCATAGTTTGTGATAATATACCCATATTGTGCATACACATGCATCATGGGATGGCGAACAATGTTGCAGGAGGAAGTTTTCCTTTTCGTCGCACCAAAAAGCCATTTTCCATTTTCCGAACACAAAAAACGGACGATTTTGTGAAGCAACCACCAAATGGCTAATTCAAAATGCTACCAACACATTTTACAAAAAATACTATACCACCTTATATGGACAATGTCCTAACAGTGGGATCCGAAACCTTTTCGTCCACCTTTAGTGAAAAAGACAAATTCCTGCCGAATTGACACGAAGTGGGTCAGATATGAACTACAGGTACATGATCCGATGCTCTTGTTTTTTTACAAAAATAATTTTTAGCTTCACAATATGCTATTTTATCAAAGATACAATGCAAGTTTAGCGAGGCTCGGTCCCGAGCTAAGAATCTTCATTCCCCGCCGTTCGACAAAGTTTGAGGATAGTTTAAAACGAGCTTAAAAAAAATTCAAAAACGATCGAAACAATGCGAAACCTTCGCGTGGTGTTATATTATGTGACATAGTTAGAAGGAAACATATCAAACTTGGTATATTGATTATGTCTCAAAGAAACCTTCACAAAATGACCTATCTCATTCGAGGTTTCTTGGCTTTCGGGTCAAATGATCAATGTTATGGCTAGAATCAAGGCATAGTTTGTGATAATATGCCCATATTGTGCATACACATGCATCATGAGATGGCGAACAATGTTGCAGGAGGAAGTTTTTCTTTTCGTCGCACCAAAAAGCCATTTTCCATTTTACGAGCACAAAAAACAGATGGTTTTGTGAAGCAACCACCAAATGGCTAATTCAAAATGCTACCACCACATTTTACAAAAATACTATACCACCTTATATGGACAATGTCCTAACAGGGGGATCCGAAACCTTTCCGTCCACCTCTGGTGAAAAAGACAAATTCCTGCCGAATCGGTAGGAAGTGGGTCAGATATGAACTACAGGTACATGATCCGATGCTCATGTTTTTTTTACAAAAATCACTTTTAGCTTAAGAATATGCTATTTTATCAAAGATCCAATGCAAGTTTAGCGAGGCTCGGCCCCGAGCTAAGAATCTTCATGCCCGCCGTTCGACAAAGTTTGACGATAGTTTAAAACGGGCATAAAAGAATTCAAAAACGATCGAAACAATGCGAAACCTTCGCGTGGTCTTATATTATGTGACATAGTTAGAAGGAAAAATATCAAACTTAGTATATTGATTATGTCTCAAAGAAACCTTCACAAAATGACCTATCTCATTCGAGGTTTCTTGGCTTTTGGGTCAAATGATCAATGTTATGGCTAGAATCAAGGCATAGTTTGTGATAATATGTCCATATTGTGCATACACATGCATCATGGGATGACGAACAATGTTGTAGGAGGAAGTTTTCCTTTTCGTCGCACCAAAAAGCCATTTTCCATTTTCCGAGCACAAAAAACGGACGATTTTGTGAAGCAACCACCAAATGGATAATTCAAAATTCTACCAACACATTTTACAAAAATACTATACCACCTTATACGGACAATGTCCTAACAGGGGCATCCGAAACCTTTCTGTCCACCTTTAGTGAAATAGACAAATTCCTGCCGAATCGGTAGGAAGTGGGTCAGATATGAACTACAGGTACATGATCCGATGCTCATGTTTAAAAAAAACATTTTTAGGTTCACAATATACTATTTTATCAAATATACAATGCAAGTTTAGCGAGGCTCGTCCCCGAGCTAAGAATCTTCATGCTCGCCGTTCGACAAAGTTTGACGATAGTTTAAAACGAGCATAAAAAATTCAAAAACGATCGAAACAATGCGAAATCTTCGCGTGGTGTTATATTATGTGACATAGTTAGAAGGAAACATATCAAACTTGGTATATTGATTATGTCTCAAAGAAACCTTCACAGAATGACCTATCTCATTCGAGGTTTCTTGGCTTTCGGGTCAAATGATCAATGTTATGGCTAGAATCAAGGCATATTTTGTGATAATATGCCCATATTGTGCATACACATGCATCATGGGATGGCGAACAATGTTGCAAGAGGAAGTTTTCCTTTTCGTCGCACCAAAAAACCATTTTCCATTTTCCGAGCACAAAAAACAGATGGTTTTGTGAAGCAACCACCAAATGGCTAATTCAAAATGCTACGACCACATTTTACAAAAAATACTATACCACCATATATGGACAATGTCCTAACAGGGGGATCTTAAACCTTTCCGTCCACCTCTGGTGAAAAAGACAAATTCCTGCCGAATCGGTAGGAAGTGGGTCAGATATGAACTACAGGTACATGATCCGATACTAATGTTTTTTAAAAAAATCATTTTTACGTTCACAATATGCTATTTTATCAAAGATACAATGAAAGTTTAGCGAGGCTCGGTCCCGAGCTAAGAATCTTCATTCCCCGCCGTTCGACAAAGTTTGAGGATAGTTTAAAACGAGCTTAAAAAAATTCAAAAACGATCGAAACAATGCGAAACCTTCGCGTGGTGTTATATTATGTGACATAGTTAGAAGGAGACATATCAAACTTGGTATATTGATTATGTCTCAAAGAAACCTTCACAAAATGACCTATCTCATTCGAGGTTTCTTGGCTTTCGGGTCAAATGATCAATGTTATGGCTAGAATCAAGGCATAGTTTGTGATAATATGCCCATATTGTGCATACACATGCGTCATGAGACGGCGAACAATGTTGCAGGAGGAAGTTTTTCTTTTCGTCGCACCAAAAAGCCATTTTCTATTTTACGAGCACAAAAAACAGATGGTTTTGTGAAGCAACCACCAAATGGCTAATTCAAAATGCTACCACCACATTTTACAAAAATACTATACCACCTTATATGGACAATGTCCTAACAGGGGGATCCGAAACCTTTCCGTCCACCTCTGGTGAAAAAGACAAATTCCTGCTGAATCGGTAGGAAGTGGGTCAGATATGAACTACAGGTACATGATCCGATGCTCATGTTTTTTTTACAAAAATCACTTTTAGCTTCAGAATATGCTATTTTATCAAAGATCCAATGCAAGTTTAGAGAGGCTCGGCCCCGAGCTAAGAATCTTCATGCCCGCCGTTCAACAAAGTTTGACGATAGTTTAAAACGGGCATAAAAGAATTCAAAAACGATCGAAACAATACGAAACCTTCGCGTGGTCTTATATTATGAGACATAGTTAGAAGGAAAAATATCAAACTTAGTATATTGATTATGTCTCAAAGAAACCTTCACAAAATGACCAATCTCATTCGAGGTTTCTTGGCTTTTGGGTCAAATGATCAATGTTATGGCTAGAATCAAGGCATAGTTTGTGATAATATGTCCATATTGTGCATACACATGCATCATGGGATGGCGAACAAAGTTGTAGGAGGAAGTTTTCCTTTTCGTCACACCAAAAAGCCATTTTCCATTTTCCGAGCACAAAAAACGGACGATTTTGTGAAGCAACCACCAAATGGATAATTCAAAATGCTACCAACACATTTTACAAAAATACTATATCACCTTATACGGACAATGTCCTAACAGGGGCATCCGAAACCTTTCTGTCCACCTTTAGTGAAATAGACAAATTCCTGCCAAATCGGTAGGAAGTGGGTCAGATATGAACTACAGGTACATGATCCGATGCTCATGTTAAAAAAAAATCTTTTTTAGGTTCACAATATACTATTTTATCAAATATACAATGCAAGTTTAGCGAGGCTCGTCCCCGAGCTAAGAATCTTCATGCCCGCCGTTCGACAAAGTTTGATGATAGTTTAAAACGAGCATAAAAAATTCAAAAACGATCGAAACAATGCGAAATATTCGCGTGGTGTTATATTATGTGACATAGTTAGAAGGAAACATATCAAACTTGGTATATTGATTATGTCTCAACGAAACCTTCACAGAATGACCTATCTCATTCGAGGTTTCTTGGCTTTCGGGTCAAATGATCAATGTTATGGCTAGAATCAAGGCATAGTTTGTGATAATATGCCCATATTGTGCATACACATGCATCATGGGATGGCGAACAATGTTGCAGGAGGAAGTTTTTCTTTTCGTCGCACCAAAAAACCATTTTCCATTTTCCGAGCACAAAAAACAGATGGTTTTGTGAAGCAACCACCAAATGGCTAATTCAAAATGCTACAACCACATTTTACAAAAATACTATACCACCATATATGGACAATGTCCTAACAGGGGGATCTTAAACCTTTCCGTCCACCTCTGGTGAAAAAGACAAATTCCTGCCGAATCGGTAGAAAGTGGTGTTGGAATTATGCCCTAGAGGCAATAATAAAGATGTTATTATTATAATTCTTGTTCATGATAAATTTATATTCCATGCTAGAATTGTATTAAGCGGAAACTTTAATACTTGTGTGGTTTGTGAACAACACCGTGTCCCTAGTACGCCTCTATGGACTAGCTCATTGATCAATGATGGTTAAGGTTTCCTAACCATAGACATGAGTTGTCAATTGATAATGAGATCATATCATTGGGAGAATGATATGATGGACAGACCCAAACTAAGCGAAGCAATTAGATCGTTTCATCGTGTTCATCTTTGCGAAGCTTTTCCTATGTCAAATATTGTATTCCTTAGACCATGAGATAATGCAAATTCCTGGTACCGGAAGAAAGCTTTGAGGTCATCAAACGTCATCCTATGAGAGGGTGATCATAAAGGTGTCTCTCAGGTGATCGGAAAGTATCTGTTGGGTTGTATGTATCGAGATGGAATTTGTCCATCCCAAGTCGGAGAGATATACTGGGCCCACTGTAATCGATATCAACACCGCTTGAAAGCATGTGGTTAAGGAGTTAATCACAAAGTGATATCGGATTACGAACGAGTAAAGTACTTGCTGTGAACGAGATTGAACTAGGTATGACGGCACCGACGATCGAATCTCGCAAGTAAAATATCGCGAGACGAAGGGAATATATATATGTGATTTATTGAATCTCGGCATCGTGGTTCATCCGATATGATCATCGATGAATGTGTGGGAGTCAATATGGGTGCCTGCACCCGCTGTTGATTATGGATAGAAGATCATGTCGCATATTCTCGAACCCGCAGGGTCACACACTTAACGATCTCGACGCTAGGATAGATTGGATAATTGGTTTATGAATTTTTGTTCGAGTCTCGGATGGGATCCGGATATCACGAGAGGTTCCGGAATGGTCCGGAGAATAAGATTCATATAAGGCGGTGCTTTTTGGAGTTCGAATTGTTCCGGTTAATCGGTATTGTACCGAAGCTTCTAGAACCTTCCGGAAGGGGACCAACGTGGCCCCACCTTCCGGGAGGGCATGGGCCTATGAGGGAGTGTCCTGGCCGCATTGGGCGGGGCACAAGGCCCCATAGGGCCCAGCCGATCTAGATAAGTTTAAACCGCGTTTAAACTAGAGATAGGATTTCTAGATAAGGGAGAGTTTAAATGCTTTAAACTAGAGATAGGATTTCTAGATAAGGGAAAGTTTAAATTGTTTAAACTAGAGATAGGCTTGGAGGAGGGCAGGGCTGGCCGCCTCTATATATAGAGGGTGGTGCGCCTCCCACTACTACACACACACCTTCCTCCAAGCCCTAGCTGCCTTGCTACCTTCCTCTCCCTCCCGACCGCTTTGTAGGCGAAGCCCCAGCAGAAATTCTCCACCATATACACCACGCCGTGTTGTAGATCCAATCTATCTCTCCACCATACTCGCTGGTCCGAGGAAGGAGGAGACGCCGAGGTGCTGCACGTGTGCATCTCATGGAGGCACCGCCACTTGTGGCCTGGATCGATCGGATCGCGAGGAGGAGAAGCGAGTACGACTACATCACCCACGTCCGACGTAACGCTTCCGCTGGCGAATCTTCAAGGGTATGAAGATCTAATCCAATCTCTCTCGTTGTTTGCATCTCCTAGATTAGATCTTGGCTTTCCTCTGCTCGCTCGTAGAATTTTTTGATTTACTATGCCGCCAAACCCTTCAAAGGGTATCGAGCTAGATCTATGCGTAGATGTGATTCACGAGTAGAGCGCAACATGGTTGTTCGGGCGTTGATGTTTTCTGTTGCAAGCCTCTTGTTTGTGTTCTTCTTATGACGGGATAGTGAGATTGAAGCGGTCCAGGCCAACCTTACGCGACGCCGTCATGAGACCGGCTCGACTTGACGTGTGGCTTGTACCACACATGCGGCTGGTGGATGTCGTTTCTCTCACTATAGTTGTCATGGGATTAACACGAGTTTGGCAACCATAATATCACCGTTGTGGCTTTCCGTAGGTAAGAATTGTTCTTAGCATCTACTCCCATAAGCCACGTAAAACATGCAACAACAAAGTAGAGGCGCCTAACTTGTTCTTGCAGGAGTGTTTTACGTGATGTGGTATGGCCCAAGATGTGATGTGTATATTGTATGCGATCATGTTTTGTAATGTTTCACGACTTGCATGTCGATGAGTACACAACCGGCAGGAGCCATATGGTTGTCTTTATAATTGTGTATGACCTGCGAGTCAACTTCTTATACGCCATGTAATAGCTTTACTTTATCGCTAAGTAGTTAGCAATAGTTGTAGTTGCTATTCGTGGTGGAGGCAATCATGGTGGAGTGATGGAGATCATGCCGGAACGCACAAGATGGAGATCATTGCGCGAGGATTGGCTATACCATGTCACATAAAGTTATATGCATGTGATGTTTATCCCTTTATGTATCTTATTATGCTTAGATCGCGACGGTAGCATTATAAGATGATTCCTCACTTAAAGATCAAGATAAAAACGGTGTTCTACCCAAGTATGCACCGTTGCGAAAGTTCGTCGTTTCCAAGCATCACGTGATGATCGGGTGCTATAGACTCTACGCTCACATACAACGGGTGCAAGCCAGTTTTGCACACGCGGAAATACTTTGGTCTAGCTTGACGAGCCTAGCATGTACAGACATGGCCTCGGAACACAAGAACCGAAAGGTTAAGCATGAGTCATATGAATGATATGATCGAAACTTTTTTGTCCACCATTGAAACCACATCTCTTCTCGTGATGATCGGATTAGGTGTGGTGAATTTTGGATCGTGTTCACTAAACAACTTGAGGGATGTTGAATTTAGTGGGAGTTCATCTAGTAATTTGATTAAGTTGAACTATTTATCATGAACATAGTCTAAATTGTACTTGCAAATCAGAGATCACATGGCCAAATCCAACTTCAACTTCAACGCTTTTGCTGAGAAGGAAAAGCTTAGAAACAATGGGTCTAACTTCACCAATTGGTTCCGCAATCTAAGAATCATTCTGTTCATGGACAAAAGGACTATGTCCTTGGTAAGCGTAGGTGACCCCCTGCAATCGCTACCGGTGATGAGAAAGCTGTCTATCGAGCGTAAAACATGATTATGGTGTGATTAAGAGCACCATGTTGTTTGCTATGGAACCGAGCTTCAAAATCGTTTTGAAACCTATCCGGGCCCTTTGAGATTCTCGAGGAGCTGAAAACCATGTTTAGACTCAAGCCCGCTCGAGAGATATGAGATCTCGAGAAGTTCTTTAATCGCAAGATGGAGGAAGGGAGTTCCGTTAGTGAGCACGCCATAAAGATGTCGGGCTACACTCAACGCTTGAGCAACTGGAATGCACGATTCGAGGAGCTCAAGATTGATGGTTCCGCAATCACCTCCCGGCTACAAAAGTTTTGTAGTGACTCATAATCGATTGGTTCCATGACGATCACCGAGCTCTTCGCAGTCAAGGCTGCGGAAGTGGACATCAAGAAGGATAATCATGTGTTGATGGTCAACAAGCCCTCCTTTAAGAAAGGTAAGGGAGCAAAGAAGCCCTTCAAGAAGGGCGGCAAGCTTAATGCCCTCCGAGAAGAAGCTCGTGTCCGTCCAAAGCGACACTGAGTGCTTCTATTGCAAGGACAAGGGTCACTGGAAGCGCAACTGTCCAAAGTACTTAGCGGACAAGAAGGCTGGCACCATCAAAGGTATATTTGATATACATGTTATTGATGTTTTCCTTACTAGCCCTCGTTGTAGTGCCTGGGTATTTGATACCGGTTCAGTTGCTAATATTTGTAAATCGAAACAGAGCTACGGAATAGACGGCTTGCGAGGATGAGGTGACGATGTTGGCAACGGATCAAGAGTTGATGTGATGGCCGGCACGCCTCTCCTTAGTTTTACCTTCGGATTAGTTTTAAACCTTAATAAATGTTATTATGTGCCCGTTGAGCATGAACATTATTTCGGATCATGTTTATTGCAAGACGGTTATTCATTTAAATCGGAGAATAATGGTTGTTCTATTTATATGAGTAACATCTTTTATGGTCATGCACCTCTTGTGAATGGTTTATTTCTTCTAAATCTCGAAAGGGATGAAACACACATCCATAACATTGAGGCTAAGAGATGCAAAGTAGATAGTGATAATACTACTTATTTGTGGCAATCGTCTAGGTCATATTGGTGTAAAGCATGAAGAAACTCCATTCGATGGACTTTTGGAGTCTCTTGATTTTGAATCATTTGACACATGCGAACCATGCCTCATGGGCAAGATGATCAAAACCCGTTCTCGGTATGATGGAGCGAGCAACGGACTTGTTGGAAATCATACATACCGATGTATGCGGACCGATGAGTGTTTCGACGCGCGGTGTATATCGCTATTTTCTCACTTTTACCGATGACTTAAGTAGATATGGGTATATCTATTTAATGAAACATAAATCTGAAACATTTGAAAAGTTCAAGGAATTTCAGAATGAAGTGGAGAACCATCGTAACAGAAAGATTAAGTTTCTACGATCCGATCGTGGGGGCGAATATTTGAGTTATGATTTTCCCACGCATCTTAAAGCAAGTGGAATCGTTTCACAACTCACGCCACTCGGAACACCACAGCGCAATGGTGTGTCTGAACGCCGGAATCGAACCCTATTAGATATGGTCCGATCAATGATGTCTCTTACTGATTTGCCGTTATCATTTTGGGTTATGCATTAGAAACCGCTGCATTCACTTTAAATAGGGCTCCATCTAAATCCGTTGAGACGACACCGTATGAACTGTGGTTTGGTGCTAAACCTAAGTTGTCGTTTCTTAAAGTTTGGGGATGCGAATCTTACGTCAAGAAGTTGATGCCGGACAAGCTCGAACCCAAAGCGGAGAAATGCGTCTTCATAGGATACCCTAAGGAAACCATTGGGTATACCTTCTATCACAGAACCGAAGGCAAAGTGTTTGTCGCAAAGAACAGTTCCTTTCTTGAGAAGGAGTTTCTCTCGAAAGAAGTGAGTGGGAGGAAAGTAGAGCTAGACGAGGTTATTGAACCTTCTCTTGAATTGGAGAGTAGCGCAGCACCTGAAATTGTTCCAGGTCGCCTACACAACAATAGAGGAAGCTAATGACAAGGATCATGAAGCTTGGACGATGTTGCCATCGAACGTCGCAGTCGACAAGGTCGCGTGCCCCTCCCGAGTGGTACGAACCTGTCTTGACTGTCTTGTTGGTAGAAGGCGGAACCACGAACTATGAGGAAGCGATGATGAGCCCAGACTCTGAGAAATGGCTGGAAGCCATGAAATTCGAATTGGGATCCATGAGCGAAAACCAAGTATGGACTTTGGTGGATCCTCCTAGCGACCGAAAGGCCGTTGAGTGCAAATGGATATTCAAGAAGAAAACGGACGCGGATGGTAATGTTACCGTCTATAAAGCACGGCTTGTCGCAAAAGGTTTTCGACAAGTTCAAGGTGTTGACTACGATGAGACTTTCTCTCCCGTAGCGATGTTTAAGTCCATTCGGATTTTATTAGCAATTGTTGCGTTTCATGATTATGAAATATGGCAGATGGATGTCAAGACTGCTTTCCTCAATGGGAACATTGATGAAGAGTTGTATATGATGCAAGCCAAAGGTTTTGTCGATCCTAAGGATGATAGTAAAGTATGCAAACTTCAGCGTTCCATTTATGGACTGAAGCAAGCATCTCGGAGTTGGAACCTTCGTTTTGATCAAGTGATCAAGAGCTTTGGATTTGTTCCAAATTGCTACGAAGCTTGTATCTACAAGAAAGTGAGTGGGAGCTCAGTGACGTTTCTAGTACTATATGTGGATGACATATTGATTATCGGAAATGACATCAACATGCTTAACGATGTGAAGAGTTATTTGAACAAGTGTTTTTCAATGAAAGACCTAGGTGAAGCTGCTTATATATTGGGCATCAAAATCTATAGAGATAGACAAAGACGCCTGATAGCTTTAAGCCAGAGTACATACCTAGACAAAGTTCTAAAAAGGTTCAGAATGGATAAGGCAAAGAAAGGTTCAGTGCCTATGTTGTCAGGTAAGAT
Source organism: Avena longiglumis (assembly GCA_030063025.1). Classification (NCBI taxonomy): domain Eukaryota; kingdom Viridiplantae; phylum Streptophyta; class Magnoliopsida; order Poales; family Poaceae; genus Avena; species Avena longiglumis. The sequence goes on along the minus strand of CP125978.1, from coordinate 505,176,556 downwards.
ATTGAGCAAGGCTCAGTGTCCAGCTACGGTAAATGATAGGGAAGCTATGAGCAAAGTGCCTTATGCCTCGGCCATAGGTTCCGTCATGTATGCCATGCTGTGTATTAGACCGGATGTGTCCAATGCTCTTAGTTTGACGAGCAGATATCAAAGTGATCCAGGAGTGGAACACTGGACAGCCGTGAAGAACATCCTAAAGTACCTAAATAGAACTAAAGAAATGTTCTTAGTCTATGGGGGTGATGAACAGCTTGTCGTAAAAGGTTACGTCGATGCTAGTTTCGACACCGACAAGGATGATTCTAAATCTCAGACAGGATACGTGTATATTTTGAATGGAGGAGCTGTGAGCTGGAGAAGCTGCAAGCAAAGCGTGATCGCGGGATCTACAGTAGAAGCGGAATACATGGCTGCTGCAGAAGCGTCAAGTGAAGGAGTTTGGATCAAAAACTTCATCATGGAGCTTGGCGTGGTTCCAACTGCATTGGACCCACTGGAGATATTGTGTGACAACACTGGCGCCATAGCACTCGCTAAGGAACCAAGATATCATCCAAAGACCAAGCATATCAACCACAAGTTTCATATAATCCGAGATTATATAGCAGATGGAGATCTGAAGATTAGCAACTACATACGGATCCGAATGTCGCAGATCCATTGACTAAACCTCTTCCACGTGTAAACATGATCAACACCTCTGCCATGGGTGTGAGATTGTTGCGAAATGTAAACTAGATTATTGACTCTAGTGCAAGTGGGAGACTGGAATTATGCCCTAGAGGCAATAATAAAGATGTTATTATTATAATTCTTGTTCATGATAAAGTTTATATTCCATGCTAGAATTGTATTAAGAGGAAACTTTAATACTTGTGTGGTTTGTGAACAACACCGTGTCCCTAGTACGCCTCTATGGACTAGCTCATTGATCAATGATGGTTAAGGTTTCCTAACCATAGACATGAGTTGTCAATTGATAATGAGATCATATCATTGGGAGAATGATATAATGGATAGACCCAAACTAAGCGAAGCAATTAGATCGTTTTATCGTGCTCATCTTTGCGAAGCTTTTCCTATGTAAAATATTGTATTCCTTAGACCATGAGATAATGCAACTCCCTGGTACCGGAAGAAAGCTTTGAGGTCATCAAACGTCATCCTATGAGAGGGTGATCATAAAGGTGTCTCTGAGGTGATCGGAAAGTATCTGTTGGGTTGTATGTATCGAGATGGAATTTGTCCCTCCCAAGTCGGAGAGATATACTTCGGGCCCACTCGGTAATCGATATCAACACCGCTTGCAAGCATGTGGTTAAGGAGTTAATCACAAAGTGATATCGGATTACGAACAGTAAAGTACTTGCCGTGAACGAGATTGAACTAGGTATGAGTGCACCGACGATCGAATCTCGGGCAAGTAAAATATCGCGAGACAAGGGAATATATATATGGGATTGATTGAATCCTGGCATCGTGGTTCATCCGATATGATCATCGATGAATGTGGGAGTCAATATGGGTGCCTGCACCCGTTGATTATTGATAGAAGATCATGTCTGCATATTCTCGAACCCAGGGTCACACACTTAACGATCTCGACGCTAGGATAGATTGGATAATTGGTTTATGAATTTTTGTTCGAGTCTCGGATGGGATCCGGATATCACGAGAGGTCCCGGAATGGTCCGGAGAATAAGATTCATATAAGGCGGCAGTTTTTGGAGTTCGAATTGTTCCGTTAATCGGTATTGTACGGAAGCTTCTAGAACCTTCCGGAAGGGGACCAACGTGGCCCCACCTTCCGGGAGGGGCATGGTCCTATGAGGGAGTGTCCTGGCGCATTGGGCCAGGGCACAAGGCCCCATAGGGCCCAGCCGATCTAGATAAGTTTAAACTCGTTTAAACTAGAGATAGGATTTCTAGATAAGGGAGAGTTTAAATCGTTTAAACTAGAGATAGGATTTCTAGATAAGGGAAAGTTTAAATTGTTTAAACTAGAGATAGGCTTGGAGGAGGGCAGGGCTGGCCGCCTCTATATATAGAGGGTGGTGCGCCTCCCACTACTACACACACACCTTCCTCCAAGCCCTAGCCTTGCTACCTTCCTCTCCCTCCCGACTGTTTGTAGGCGAACCCCTGCAGCAGAAATTCTCCACCATATACACCACGCCGTCGTGTTGTAGATCCAATCTATCTCTCCACCATACTCGCTGGTCCGAGGAAGGAGGAGACGTCGAGGTGCTGCACGTGTGCATCTCACGGAGGCACCGCCACTTGTGGTGCTGGATCGGATCGGATCGCGAGGAGGAGAAGCGAGTACGACTACATCACCCACGTTCCGACGAACGTTCCGCTGTGCGAATCTTCAAGGGTATGAAGATCTAATCCAATCTCTCTCGTTGTTTGCATCTCCTAGATTAGATCTTGGCTTTCCCTCTGTTCGCTCCGTAGAAATTTTTTGATTTACTATGCCGTGAAACCCTTCAAGTGGGTCAGATATGAACTACAGGTACATGATCTGATACTAATGTTTTTAAAAAAAGTCATTTTACGTTCACAATATGCTATTTTATCAAAGATCCAATGCAAGTTTAGCGAGGCTCGGCCCCGAGCTAAAAATCTTCATGCCCGCCGTTCGACAAAGTTTGACGATAGTTTAAAACGGGCATAAAAAATTCAAAAACGATCGAAACAATGCGAAACCTTCGCGTGGTCTTATATTATGTGACATAGTTAGAAGGAAAAAATATCAAACTTGGTATATTGATTATGTATCAAAGGAACCTTCACAAAATGACCTATCTCATTCGAGGTTTCTTGGCTTTTGGATCAAATGATCAATGTTATTGCTAGAATCAAGGCATAGTTTGTGATAATATGTCCATATTGTGCATACACATGCATCATGGGATGGCGAACAATGTTGCAGGAGGAAGTTTTCCTTTTCGTCGCACCAAAAAGCCATTTTCCATTTTCCGAGCACAAAAAACGACGGTTTTGTGAAGCAACCACCAAATGGCTAATTCAAAATGCTACCAGCACATTTAAAAAAATACTATACCACCTTATATGGACAATGTCCTAACAGGGGATCCGAAACCTTTCCGTCCATCTCTCGTGAAAAAGACAAATTCCTGTCGAATCGGCACGAAATGGGTCAGATATGAACTACGGGTACATGATCCGATGCTCATGTTTTTTTTAAAAAATCACTAGTAGGTTCACAATATGCTATTTTATCAAAGTTCCAATGCAAGTTTAGCGAGGCTCGGCCCCAAGCTAAGAATCTTCATGCCCGTCGTTCGACAAAGTTTGACGATGTTTTAAAACGGGCATAAAAAATTCAAAAACTGTCGAAACAACGCGAAACCTTCGCGTGGTCTTATATTATGTGACATAGTTAGAAGGAAAAATATCAAACTTGGTATACTGATATGTGTCAAAGAAACCTTCACAAAATGACCTATCTCATTCGAGGTTTCTTGGCTTTTGGGTCAAATGATCAATGTTATGGCTAGAATCAAGGCATAGTTTGTGATAATATGCCCATATTTTGCATTCACATGCATCATGGGATGGCGAACAATGTTGCAGGAGGAAGTTTTCCTTTTCGTCGCACCAAAAATCCATTTCCCATTTCCGAGCACAAAAAACGGACGGTTTTGTAAAGCAACCACCAAATGGCTAATTCAAAATGCTACCACCACATTTTACAGAAATACTATACCACCTTATATGGACAATATCCCAACAGGGGGATCCGAAACCTTTCCGTCCACCTCTGGTGAAAAAGACAAATTTCTGCCGAATCGGTAGGAAGTGGGTCAGATATGAACTACAGGTACATGATTCGATGCTCATGTTTTTTTACAAAAATCATTTTTAGGTTCACAATATGCTATTTTATCAAAGATCCAATGCAAGTTTTCCCTTTCATCGCACCAAAAAGCCATGTTTCATTATCCGAGCGCAAAAAGGGGATTTTCTAAAGCAACCACCAAATAGCTAATTCAAAAATGGAGGGTTTGTGATTAGTTGATCTGGATATCATATTTGGATTCCTCTCATTTTTCTGATCAATTTAGACATATTATTTGTTGAATTCCGATTTACAGATTGAAAGATATTAATTATTCCATATTAAATAGAGAAATACAAAAAAGTAAAATTATTATATTTTTATTTGAATTCAATAATATTTTTACTTATTCATTAATGTTTACTTAAATAATTGTTTGTAATTTCAAAAAATACAAAATATGACATGATGATATAAGAGTTAATAGGATTGATATCCTAGTATTGACAACAATATATGAATTACTTTGCGGAAACAGATTCTGAAGGAACGAGGAAGTTACGCGTGCTGGAGTTGGAGTAGTATTAGGATGGGTGACCGGCCAGGAAGTTTGACTAATACTGAAATTTAATCAAATATTAAGTGTAATTAGTGTTAAAAATGTTCAAAGTGGGAGATTAACGAGTCAAACAATTCAAAGAATAAAAAAATTGAGAAAAAAATAAAAAATAATAATTAAAAAAAAATGTTTTTGCAACCTGCCGACGGCCAAGCCGTCGGCGTAGCATACGCCGACAGCTACGCCGACGGCATTTCTATACGCCGACGGCCTGAATATGCTCCGCCGAAGAAGACCTTTGCCGAGGAGGCTACGCCGATGGCAACCCTCGGCGTACCATACGCTGAGGGCAATTTGGCCTACGCCGACGGCTTTTTTTTGCCCTCGGCGTAGCGCGCGCATCCTGTAGTGATCAGCCAATATGTGAATTTAGAAACAATTGTCCAGACACAATAGAGTCCTTAGGGAACAGAACAATCTAAATAAGAGGCTTCCACCTCAAGGCGATAGTGCAGTTGTTCCATTATCGCTTCTTTAGAGGGATTACCACATGATGGGAAGATTCAGTATATTTCCAATATTTTGTTGATGAAAGAGGGTCTCCTCATTTGTCATAGTGGTAAATAGAACTAACTCCATGATCCAAGCTCTTTACTTGTCCTACTCACCTTAGAATGCACTATTCTCCGTAAGACAATTTGCTGGCCACTATATCACCACCCTGCCAGCTAACATGTCATTACAAAAAAAAAAATTGCTGGATACATTGGATTCTCGGGGAAACAAAACAATTCAAAGTAGGAGAATGGTCCTTCAACAAGGTGAATGATGGGGAGAAAGAAAGATCAACAGAGGAGGTCTGTCATATTGTTCAAAGACATGCTTTCGTTTTACCTTTGTGCACGTACAGTCACCCGTACAGGAAGATACTCCTGGAAGTTTTGATCGTAGACAAGCTCGTTGGACGAAACTAGCCCATGATCAAGTAAAAGTTAATTTTGATGCAACCTTCCATGATGAGACTGGAGCTGGGGATTGGGGTTTCGTTGCACGTACTGAAGAAGATGCATGACTTCATCGCTGCTGCTGTTGGTAAACTAAAGTATCTTAAGGGTGCCCTGCAAGCAGATGTGGAAGCTCATGTTACAGCGACCAGAGGCGGATCCAGGGAGGGGCGAGGGGTGGACAGGCCCCCCCTCCCCCTATCGCTCGCCCCCCTCAAGGATAGGTAGCGGGGACTAGCACTAGTTTTGATGACATACTCCTAATCGTAATACTCTGTCTAGCCTATACTAATACGTGCAATGTGCTGATTACTGAAGCTTTATGGGACAAGCCCAAAAAATTATCCATCTAGGGATAATACATACCTATTGAAAATCTGCAAGACCAAAGATCGATCAAATGATCCATGAGATGCATCTGAATTTGTGCTATACTCGGTTTTCCTCAATGATCTAGTCAGCTTATTTCTCCCTTCACCTCCGTCGTGGAGGCGCCTACCAAGGGTTAGGGTGTCGTTTGTTGAGCGTTGTCACCAGGATCGAGATTTTGTATTCAGGCATCGTCATGCACGTGATTACCGGTTAGCGAAGGCACAAAGCACAAATCCCGTATGTCTAGAAACTATCAAATACGGCATGCCACCACCACACGTCATGCCCATTTCGTGAATCGATCGCCCTAAGGTATGATCCCAAATATATTGCATGTTGGCTACTAGAATTGTTAGTTTGATTACCCCACATAATAGAAATTGTTTTGCCAGATGAATTGCATATTATATACACCAGCATTTTTTACGAATTATTTAGTGATTACCTAATTATTGAGTTATTGATTTATTTTATAGGTCTGGGCGTAGACCTATACTTAAACAAGCAGAATGTGGTTTGCTTATTTTCTCGCAAAACATATAATGTTACAGTTTGATACCCATAGTATACAATAGGAAGTCTTGATATATTTTTATGTTTATCTCTTTTATGGTGAATTTATTTCTTGCCCCACATGCTCATATACTAGATCCATTCCTTGATTTATTTAGTATTCTTATACAACCTTATATAGTTATTCATATTTATAAAAATGTTTTTGTAAATTTTACCGTTCATGAGATCATAGACTTGTTGGATGGGTGTGTAGTGGTAGAGCAAATAAAATGAATCATGTAGTTATAGAATATGCATTCGGATAACAAAACTACATATATTTAAGATTCAATTTAGTTTTGTTGCATATATATTTTATCATCACTATTATCTTGGCCCCCATATGGTCAAATCCTGGATCCGCCCCTGGCAGCGACGAAAGGAGCTTCTGCTATTTTTCTTCACCGAGTGTTTTTTGAGTCTGATTACAAGACTTTGTTTGCTGCACTGGAGACAAATAGCATAATCTTTGTCCTCTTGGAGTCCTGATGTAAGAAATTCGGAGCAATTGTGTGAGCTCTTTTGACTCTTTTGAGTTTTGCTTCGTTCCTCCAACATGTAATATGGTAGCACATGCTTTAGCCCAAAATTGCTTGCGTGCCGACTCTAAGTGCTCGGGTTGGGAGGATTTTTCTCCTGAATCTGATTTGGTTGTCCATGATTTTGTGGCTGTGTATTGCACCATGGGTAATGGATGATCTATTTCGACCTAAATAAAATTAGATAATGGTGCTTCAAGACAAGCATACAAATTTTCCATTTCATGTCTTTTGTAGAATGACCACATGATGGAAAGATTCCACATCTTCCTTTTTTTTCTAACATACGAAGAGGACCCTCGATTGGTCATTGTGGTAGATGCAACGAACCCCATCATGCAAGGTTTTAACTCTGTTATAGTACGTATATATGTATATGCTAGAGATAGACTAGGACTCTACATCTTATACTCCAAGTCCCTATCTATCCCGTGTAACTCTATATAAACTCCCACAAGGGACATTGCAATACAACATAATATTCTAAGGATTCAATATTTTTTACAAACTCCACTCATCGGCCTTATCATGAACTAAACAGAATAAGCTAAGTTGGTTGGTCAATACATCATCAGTCCACTAGCTTGTTTTGTTTTGAAATTGGGATGCCACGCCTCTACATCAATTCATACCCACCATCTTATACGTCATTCAAATAATTGACTGGATGCAATGTATTCTTGAGTGGACAGAATAATCCAAACTAAGAGTCAGCTACCTCAAGGTGAGCGTACAATTTTGTTTCTTTAGTGGGATGACCATGCACATGATGGAAAGATTCCATTAATGTTATTACAAATAACAGAAGAGGACACTGAGTTGGTCATCAGGGTAGATAGAACTAACCCCATGATGCGAGCTCTTTACTCCTCACATGGGCCTTGTCATTAATTAACTAATTGCAATAAGCCAAGTTGATTGGTTGATACAGTATCATCCCACCAACTAATATGTCATTGGAAAACAATTGGACGGATACAATGGATTCTGGAGGGGCATAATAACAATCGTATCTATGAGTAAATTTTCTAAAGGGAAGCATAGGGTTTTTCTAAATATTTTCGGTGCAATGACCAATTGATTGAAAGATTCCATTGATCTTGTCTTATTAAAAGAAAGGTTCCTCGTTGTTCAGAGTGATAAATACAACCAACCCCGTGATGCAATCTCCTTACTACTCCCACTAGCCTCATCGTGAACTAATCGCACACTATAATAAGCCAAGTTAATTGGCTGATGCATCATCAGCCTCCCATTTGCCTGTCGGCGTCGGGATAGTGGGCATATAAAACTTGAGCATCAAGCCATATACGTGTGTCATGAACTGATCCGGGTCATCTAGCAACAACAAAAGTGAATCTCAAATCAAAATCACAAATTTCCATCACATTTTCACTTGTATAACTGTGCATGTTCATGTGTGGTATCTCGAGACATTTTGGCACAATCACTTTAATGTGTGTTCCATCTATAGCCCCAATGGAATCCTTAAAACATGGCCAAAATCTTGTAGTTTGAAGTTTTGGATGCACACTTCGGTAAAATTTCTGTCCTTTGGCCTAATATAATCACCATCCATGCAATCTATATAGTCAAGAACCTCATAAAACTTTTTGCTAATTGTATAGCGACGATGTTCAAAGCGATCAGCAATATTATCAGTTGCTTGACGTTGCGGTGACCCAACATACCACTGCATGATGTAGTACACTATAGTCATTGACATAGCACCAATGAAAGACCGTTCCACTAGTATTACATCCCTCAGAGCGGTAAATAGAAATATCGTGGGTCCAAGACATGACTATAGATTACAACACAACTCTTTACAAAATATTCAGAGAAATACTCTAGGTTATAGAGGAAGAAAACAACTTCTTACAAAGAAGAACCAGAAATAACAACTCATAACCATCATACTAATAAGACTAATATCTAAACTATCTGGCTTGAAATTGCTGCTATTGCAATGCTCTGCAGAAGTATGTTCTATGGCTAGAAATTATCTTCCTATATAATCCGGAACTTCGTCTTCACTTTAATTGAGGCGTGTGTTGACTTCACTGATTTCATTGAAGAACTTGAGCTTTTGGTGACGATTCCGTTGAGCATCAGTTGGTGTTGATGACGTCTTCATCGACTTTAGAATCTAGCAAGGGTTAAGAAGGTACGGTTGAGTATGAGCGTACTCAACAAGTTTACTAAAAACAATGTTTAATGCACTATCTATAGCGCTAGACCATAGGTCGAATGCTATGCAGGTTTTTCGTAAACATTTTTTCAAAGGTTGCTTTTATTCTGAAAAGCTATGTCCATCATCCTTTACAGGTTTACCAGAACTTTGTGGAGTTCCTTTCCTGCCGCATTCATAGCTCCTTTCTGAAATAGGGAGTAACATATCACAATTCTTAGAGTATGTAGAGGTGCGTTACTTTACCCATAAGAGATCTTAGCCTTATTTCACATCCGGGCCGCGAATCCCGTTCACACTTTCTTGGTATGAAGCCCAGTCTAAGATCCAAGCAAATCACTTATTGGGCAACGCGCAGAGCCAGACCAAACACAAAAACTTTTCTGCTCCGACTATAACTCCGGCGAGCCACCCCAAGATCTGGCCAAGGTCAAAGGAAATAGCTCGTACCTCACGATGCACAGGTGCATAAGCTGAGGAAGCGCGTCACGGTGGTGACGTATGTTCCCCTCGTCTCGTCCAGCTCCGACGAACTGCTTGATCCTTGGACCTCCTCTTCACCGGCTCCGGTGCTCCTCCTCCTCCTCGCCTCTGACTTTGCCGCCCAACACCGCCGACGAACACCGCAGGTGTGGTGCCTCTGCTGTCTCACACACACACAAGATGGAACAATAGCAAGTGAGATGCTAGTCTCAATCTTGCCGCCACTGGACAGGAAAGGAGAGAATTGTCAAGTCTAGCGAAACCCCTAGAAGCAGCAGTGGATCACTTGTCATGTCTGTCCGCCGCCACCCACCTTCCCTTATATAGGTGAGTAGGTGAGGGAACACAACACTTGTGTCCCTTGGTCCTAAACCCTAACCCTAGTTAAAGTGGGTACAACCCATTGACACGTGTCCTTGTCCGAACAAGTCCAACTTGCCGGCTTGTGATAGTCGGATCAGCATCCACCTAGTTCCACTCTCTTAAGTGTGTGACCCCGCAAGCTTATGGTAAGCTAGACACAACTCAATTATCATTTAGTCAGAACCGTAGCTTAGTAACTTTCTGACTAGAGCTGATAATTGGTAGGCCCTCTAGCAAAACATGCCGACTCGGCCACGCAAGTGCCCTCAATGTTATGATCTGTCTAAGTCTCTTTGACTCACGATATTGGTGATAAATCATAGGGAGATTCGATCATCCTAGTGCGGTTTAACTCTCTTCTTGTTGCAGTGATAATTGATTCCTTTCGGCTTCACTAAGTCGGACTACCTCGATAAACACTTGGTTGAGTAGCACATGGTAAGCCGGACACAACTCAGTGATCATCCCAGTGTTTGATTCTTCATGCTTCTGAATCATATCACATGAGAGAGCCTAGAGAATATCTCTCCGAGTTGGAGGGGAAAATTCCGTCTTGGATGATCCACATCATGCAGATTGCTTTGAAGTCGGCCCAAGACAACCCTTATTACTCCCAGTTATGGTTATAGCATTAGATGGAGTCAAAGCCGGCTCTTCCACAACTCGGATCGTGCGATCCCCTCAGGTCTAAGGATTCAATTGTGTTAGTTGGAGCATATGACGGGGTGTTCACATCCTACTAACCTTTGGATCGGTCTGGACATCGTACCTCTTCTGACTAGGCAATGCAAGGCAGATAACATCTCCAAGCACATGACACATGAAACATTGTTATCTTATGACATACAAAATAGTCTCGACAGTGGGTTTCCCTCCCAACCTCAAACAATTAAGGACAAACATGTTAGAGCTAGATATAAGTATGTGGTTCCACATCTTCAACAATTGCAGTGACACATAGAACTAGTTCTAAGCCGGATTTTGGGTTACAAATACAAGTCGGAACGTAAGCCTCTAGGACATTATTCCAAACAGTCTCCCACTTGCACTAGAGTCGAACACTCATGCATCTCTAGGTCGTAGGAATCTCATGCCCATTGCTCTAACGTGCGCCTGAAACTTGGGCTGTTGAAGCGGCTTGTTTAATGGGTCGGCAACATAGCTTAATTTCTCTGCCATCGACGAACTGCCGAATTAGGTGAAATTTTCTGAGTATGTGACTGTTCTTCTGGTGTGTCCGTGGCTCCTTAGCTTGTGCAATAGTACCAATATTATCACAGTACACGTCTAACAGACTGGATGAGATGGGTACAACTCCGATTTTAATCAGAAAATTTCTGATCCAAACTCCTTTTGTCGCCTCTGAGGTAGCAATATACTCAGCTTCCGTACTGGAATCGATCACCGTTTCTTTTTTGGAACTTTTTCAGCTCACTGCATCTCCATTCACTATGTACACATAGCCAGATTGCGAGTGTGAGTCATCTAAGTCGGCCTAAAAGCTAGCATCCGTGATCTCTTCCTCACCACCATAGGCAAGGAACACATTTTTACTACGTCTTAAGTACTTAAAGATATTCTTTACTGCTATTTAGTGGCCTTCCCCATGATCTAACTGATATCTTCTTGTCACACCTAGTACATATCATCACATACATGATCGATCCTACTGGCGAAGCATAAGCGATCTTCTTCATCCAACTTTGCTCATCAGCCGACGCTGGGCATTGAGTCTTGCTAAGTTGGATTCCATGCGCCATCGGTAAGAACCCATTCTTAGCCAAATTCATGTTGAACCTCTTCAATATCTTATCCAGATATGTACTCTGACTCAAACCTATGAGCCTCTGGGATCTATCTCTATAAATCTTGATTCCCAGTATAAATGCCGCCTCACCCAAGTTCTTCATTTGAAAACACCTTTCAAAGAATTCTTGGTTTCTTGCAACATTAGAACATTGTTTCCAACTAACAATATGTCTTCTACATACAGTAGTAGAAATACAACTGAGATTTCACTAAACTTCCTGTATATAGAAAAATCTTGTTCGCATTTGATGAAGCCAAACGATTTGACCACTTCATAAAAACCAATGTTCCAACTCCGACTTGCTTTCTTCAATCCGTAAATGGATTTCCGAAGCTTGAAAACCTTGTTTAGATGGCATGCTTGCCATGTAGTGTAGGTATAGTGTAGGTTTTTATTTATTTATATTTGTTCTTTTTGTTGGCATTCAAAACATCTCAAAAACCATCTAATACCAAAACAATATCAAATGGGGAGAAAGGTGGCAAGTGCTTGCATGTGACATGCATGCATTTAAATGTTTGGTCTAGTTTGTGAAAACAAACTAGATTACATGTGATGATTTAAATTATGCAAGCATTCACATTAGTTTTAAGACCCAACAAAAATGTTTATAGAAACAACCCCCCTTCACATGGTTTATTTAAAATGATGGAATTGTTTGAATGAAGGTGGCCAAGGCTATTGTGTATGTACCACTATTTTCTTTATATAGCCCCCATAATTCAAATAACCCATGATCCAAATAAAGTCCTTTAAAGAAGAGTAGATTGGACTCTACTGTACATACCATGCAAAGGTTGCCATGTAGGCTTCCATATTCCACCATGTGAAAACAAAGTAGAATATTTTAAGTACATGGGTGGTAATCCGTCAATAGAATTAATTTTTTATTCTAGGTATCCACCTCTCAATATCACCCTTTTCTAAAGTTTCAAATTAGAGTGATTATCCCAAAAGAAACCAGCGTTCCTTAAAGAAGCTATTTTGAATGGCTTGGAATTGATCCGCTATGAGATTGAAACTATACACTAGAGAAGCACATGAAATACTAAACATAATAGGTATTTATGTTGTGATGGTTGCAGCAGAAAATTCGGATTTGCCAAGAAATCTTATTTTTTTTGGTAATGCGAGGGGGAATTGTCCCAAATATTGGATCCGGGTTAAGATGCAGCTGGATGCCGGCGGCTTATACTACTTTCTCTTCTTATTTTGACTTCTCTTTTAATTTCACTTGGTTAGTTACTCTGTAACCAACATTTAGGTAGTCTATGATGTTTGGCACATAAGCAGGAAGTAACAAAACCCTTCCATTTTTGGAAAAAGTGAAGACAACACATGCATTAGTTGGGATAAACAAAAATTAAGAGCTACAAACTGCGGCAAAAAACAATTAATTCTCTTGAGCAACGAGTTGGCTCTGACATTCTTTTCGAAAAGGGGAAAGCCACCACCTCTGCATCAATTGTCGCACATAATGACACAACCATATTTATTTAAACACAATCGTTGCTAGTTTGAAAACCTTAGGGATCACATAAACTCGCTAGGAAAGTAAACCACTGGAAAAGATAAAACATCAAGTATCTATCAATCACGTAGTCGATTACTGGACCACGATCCAGACTAATTGAAGATATGATTACAGCCATATCCATATGATTGCACACATACTCCATGTGCCCCTTCTGGTTAACCGGCTGAAAGGACCATTCACGGATCCAGTGTGTATTCAGTTAAGAGGATTGAATGTGAATGCAGTTTCCGGGCTGGGGGTTGTCCTTAAATCACAACCTCGAATATGACCTTGGAGACGTGCGCATCAATAATTTCAGGTAAGCAATGGGCAGCATAGTAGAAGCTCTTCACCACGTGGAGAAATGTCTTCCCGGTCACTCTGTTTATACCGCTGCCGTTCTGCAGAGTGATCTGAGCTAGTTCTTGTATCTCCAGATCAACCTGACGGCCTAAGTCTTCAATGTCTTGTACATGTTCCTCATTCTGGTTGGACAATCGAGCATGTCCATTAAAACATGATGTTAAGTAACATAAAACGAAACGCTTAAATTTATGTTGATTCATGCATACCCGGAGAACACTAGGGGCAAGTTTGCTGCATATGGAAGAGGTGAGCTCCTCGAGCTTGAAATACTCGGAAAGGTTACGTTTCTGCTTGGTTGAACCATATCTTCTTGAGGAGATCTCTATGGTATGAACCAACAATAGTGCTGTCTCTCCTTGACATGATCCTTGGCCCTCCTTTGCAGACAATGCAGTGAGCCACTTTTTCCACTGCAATTTCATTGCATTGTTTGATTTCAATTATTATGAAACAATAAGATCATATCAAGTGTATCAGAATGTAATGAGTTTTGTTGGATTTTACAGCATCACGAAGAAGAGTGCTAGAAATTTTGTCAACAGAAAAGACGTTGATGACCTCCTCAATTGCATATAGTAGGCTATTCTCTATCATGCTTGCTTCCCTGTAAATTCACCCAAACACATGTTACTATGATGGCTGTAACAAGTGCACGGAAGAATAAAAGAATTGCACACTGAAACCTTGATAGATTGTTGCGTTGCTCGCTGGTTAATTTACTAATGAAACCACTCATGTTCTCATAAGATCCGCTGTGCTGGAAGTGCGAGGAGACTGCCTCACAGAGCACCACAGTGTGAGCCCATGCCAGTCGCTCTACTGCCCTGTCAGGTTCGAATATGTTGGCTGAAGCTAGGAAATAAGCTTGAAGAGCGCTCTTTAGAGTCACACCAAATATTTGGAGATTTTTTCTTCCATACCACCTGCATATATAAGCAATACATTTGGTTTTTTAGTTGAACTTAACTCAAGGTTATAAGCAATGCAAATTCTAAAATTAATAGGTCTTGTTAATTACCTTTGGAGTCCATGCCACTCATCTTGGCAGATTTTCTGAAAATTTCTGAAATCAACTTTGGCCGTCTCGAGATACAGATCATTGCTGACGAGAAGCATCCTATTGTGTTCCAGCCAAAAAGTTGGATGTTATGCAGAAATCTACAAATGTGGGTTTCTTGGCAGAGGTGCATCATCTTAATCAGTAGTACATGTAATGGCAGTTAATTACCTAAATAGGACCTTCCCAATCCAGACATCACTGCTGGCGCCATATTGCTCAAGGTAAACCCTTGTTTCAAGTCGTGGCAAACTTGCTTTCCAGGGGAAGTCCAGTGCGTACCCCACCTGTTATCCATTTAATTAGAACCTAGTTAATGACAAATAGTTGCTGCATGCAGTCACGTACGGATTTATGAATTGGATGGACAATAATGTGCTACCTCGCCAGCCAAGTCTTTGGCGATGACCCACTTATCGTGGAGTTTATTGGTGGATCGTCTTTCATGCAGGAACTGCTGGCAGTATGTCTTGGCTCGGCTGAGTACTTCCTCACCGATGAAGGCAACTTGAGCAGCACGGTGCATGTTATACATGGCTGTGACGGATTGGTTGGACTGCCCTGGATAGACATAGAACTCGCCGTCTTTCTCAAAATTATTGAATACACCTACAAGCATAGAAAAAATTTCAACATCTGAAATTGTTGGGCCGAAAATCACAACAAATATGTCCTCTTCTTACATGGAGAAACATGGTAGCCGTGTAATCGAAGGAGACGGAAACCCATGGCCGTGTCATCAATATCATTAACAGGATAATCTCGTGTAGCAGGTAAGCCTTTGTCGTTCCAGTACCTGCTCAACTTGTTGGTTATTATATGTGCTTGGCAACTTCTCTTGACAGGACAATATTTGGGTTACAATTCGAAATTAATGGCCATTACCTGTATACATAATCTAAGCACAACTCGATTTCTGTTGTGAAGTACCTTGATATACCAAGCCGCTCTAACCGGTCGACTGCCCATAAGCGCTCCAACAAGTCGATAGGATATGTAAAAGGCACTGGAGTAGAATACATAATCAGCCAGAGTAAGAGTCCAAAAAAACATGATTATACAGGGGAAGGTATCTTAACAGTTCTGTTTGGAAAAAATAGGTGCATCTTTTAAACGACTTTTCTCATAGTAATAGTACACGCGATAACTTAGTCCTTGGCAGTTCCTGCATACATATGTTTGTAACTTACTTGGCGCATGCCATATGAGGTGAACTTCTTATTGAAGCAAAAAAATATTATACGCAAATTTTACATACAAAAATCTACAAACGAAAGACATGATCCAGATTTTTTGTTTCATTCATTTATGAAAAAAATATTCTGAGTTCCACGGATTACTTTTTTGGAACCAGTAAAGCTAATTGAATCAATTTTTTTGTTAAATATCTACAGTTTTCATATATTTTGAAGGAAAAAATTACATTTTTTAATATCTCTGAATATTTTATAAATATGCATGAACTATTTAGTAGACATGAACCTTATCTATTAATTTAGATGCTGCTTTCATTTTACAAATATTTATAAATCTCCGTCCAAAGTAAGTTATAACTGGCTGAGAAGTTGGATTTTTTTTCAATACCGCTCTCTAGAGAGCCATTTGAAATTTCATTTCCATATTGAAGATTTTTACTTTTTTTATTAAGTATAAACTACTTAAATTCACCGCTTCAACGAGCTCATGGAACCTAGGTATTCTTGTTTAGTCAAACCTATTTACCATCTCGACCAGCAATTTAGCTTATGGCAAGAATGGTAAGAGAAGTTAATAAAACTAGTTGCACATGAGCGGGCCAATTCTTACTATAACTACGTGAATCAAACATTTTTTACAAAACTTCTGTGTTCCCTTGTTAATTACCTCCTCCATTAAATCTGTTAACGACTTTGTCCAGGAATTCAAGGCACTTCGCATCGCCAGTTTGCATAAGAGCATAAGCTGTCGGAGCCGGTGATGACATAATTGAACCATCAGATAACTGGAACTTGAGTAACTTTTTCCACTCCAAGCTTTTCATTCCCTCTATGCTTAGTAACAAAGTTGTTGGTACAGCATGTAGTACATCTCTAGGAATCCTACAAAGAAAAGAATCAATGAATTATTCAACATAGAAGACCAAGTGATGTTCTTCCTAGTTATAGAAACAAAATATATAGTTATCTATACCTTGCAAACTTTAGGTCTCTCTTGGCATATATAGCCTGCAAGGAAGTCTCGCCGCAAGGCATATCAAGACCGAGGTCATTCCCCATCTCTAGTAGTTGGGGCAAGGTTATCTCAAAGCCAACTAGCATCTGGTCATCTTCTATGTCATCTATCTTCCCAAGATTTTCTCGAATAAATGATAAACCTACAATAAATTCGATTTGATGTATACAAACTGTTCATCTTCGCTTACAAAATAACTCATATATACAATTTTTTGTGATGGTGAAGCAAAACTATTGAGAAGGATTTATCAAAAATACATTTGACTAGTACCTTTCTTGCACTTGTCTTCGTGGATGTTCCATGTCTGTAGTGCCACGACACATGCTAGGGTGTTGATAATTCGGTCATGGACAAAGAAGAAGGTGTCACCCCATGATCCATCTGAGTGCTGATTTTGAACAATCCAGTTTATGCTTGATGGGAATTGTGGGCCATCACCTCCATCCTGGCTCTTCACAAGGGCGACCCAAGCTGTATCATAAGCCGACACGGTAATCTGGCCATCTCCCATTGGCGTCAACATTTCTCTGATAGAACCAACCATTTGTTGCATATCTTCTTGTTCATACTTCGGGTCTGTTTTGGGCTGATATAAAAAATGTTTTATTTGTATGTATCTAATGTCTGTGCAAGTTTAAACTAATGAGTTCTGTTCGCATGTGGGTAATTTTTATACGCACCTGCTGTGGTTCCACGTATGCTTCTGGTGCCCTAATTCCCTTTGATACCACCTTGAGGGGACCTAACAACCAAAGACCAGGAAAATGTATGCCACATCAAAATAGAACGAAGCAGTACAAATTATACGTAAGCTATTTCTGTATGCTGCCAGTGTTCCACTTGTTGAATAGTTGGTTTTAGTGAAAACACGTCTCAACAATATAATACAACCACAATACAAGCCACATTACAACAGAATGATTTAAAAATTATTCCCTTTATTTTGCAATAAAATGAAACGATATTTTACTATTCTGGTTTTTTCTTGACCGAAACTTTTTTAGTTTATAAAGTTTATGAAAAAAATGAATGCATCACGTTAACAAAAAAAGTTTATGGTAAAATATATAAGCAACAAGATTAAAATATTAATACTGTATGAAAAATATGCTACTATTGTTGGGTTGCTATTTTAAGAAACAAAATATTGTATGAAAAAAATATCATTGGTGAATTGTTATGTCATGTTTAATTTTGTGAGTGATGGAGCTACGTTGGGGACAAGTTGTTTGTGAAATGTACTGATTTTAAGTGCTAATAAATCAAGCTACAGATCACCTGGGCGGCTGGGCGGCCCCTAAATAGCCTCTTCTTCTTGGCACCTGATGGGCACGCTAAGCTCTTTCGCACAGTAACCATTTGAGCTATTGAACAGATCGCTGTCTGAGATGAGATGAGATGAGATGATTGAAAGTTACCGACTCGTGGTCTTGCAGGATGTTGCAGTTGCTTGAAAGGTTGTTTCCATCGCTCGGTCGTCTGTCGGAGAATGGGGACATGGGGTAGTACTGTAGTACGGAAACCTTGCATCCTTGCTCGTCGAGGCGACCTCCAATCTTCTCTGTTCTTAGTACAGTAGTTGAGATAGGGCTCTGTACGTGCTCACAAGCATCGACATGAATTTATAGGTGAAACCAACCACGGTGGGTCTACATGTTATAAATGGAACTAATGCAACAAAATGTCGTACGCATCGATGGACGTAGAGCCTGGGGCTTCTCTCCCTTTCCGACAAAAAAAAAACAGATAAAAGTGTTGCAACTTGGGCTAACGGTTTGGCACATAGTACTGACTGTCGGACATCTAATAAAAAGCTGGGGACACGTCAAAAATAATAATATATTGGTTGTCTGGATATATATCGAAGAAAGACATGCTGGAGACGAAGCAGGTACGATGAGTGTCTAGGTCAGAAAAAATAGATACTCCCTCCACCCTCGGTTCAAAAATATAAGATGATTTGACTCTTTTCTATAACATATGTATCTACACTTTTTTTAGTGTGTAGTTTCGCTCATTTATTCTGAACCTAAGATGTTTTAGTATTTTGCAATTGACTAATCTGTAATCTCTTATTGATTATATATATTGGCCGGTTAGGTCCAAACTTAAACCCGTATTACACATATGTATACCCACGTGTTTCTATATGACGATCGATCTATCTATGAGCTACTAAGCATATGTTAGGGAGATTGTAATACTGATTCTTCTGAGTAATACAAGTTTTTTTTATCGAAAAAGAAAGTGAGGATAAAGCACATGAAATTTGTTTTACTCAAAGTCCTATTCCATTGTAATATATTGCTTTATCCCAAACAGCTACAAATTTTTCTAAAGTAATTTCATTCTCTAAAATTTATACTCCAAACCAGGCCTTAGTAGTGATCAATCCTACCTGCCGTCCTTGACATAAGCGCCCTCAGAGACGGAGGTTAGAACAAGGACATGGCCGCCAGGAGAAGCTAAGGTAGAGGCAGCGGCGCCATTTCCTCTTCACTCGTCCTCTCCTTCCACCTTGTACCGTATTCATCAGCCGTCGTTAGCTCAATTATCAACCATTGCGCATGTAGTTAAAGTGCATAATTCGCGTTGATCGATATCTCTCGCAACAACGACACTCGATACCTATTGGAGAAAACTACTGCTCGCCGCCGGGAGTGCTTTGGTCGTGACGGGCACACCACAATATATAGATTACATATGTATATAGATATGTACGGGTTTTCCATTTCATGTCTTTTGTAGAATGACCACATGATGGAAAGATTCCACATCTTCCTTTTTTTTCTAACATACGAAGAGGACCCTCGATTGGTCATTGTGGTAGATGCAACGAACCCCATCATGCAAGGTTTTAACTCTGTTATAGTACGTATATATGTATATGCTAGAGATAGACTAGGACTCTACATCTTATACTCCAAGTCCCTATCTATCCCGTGTAACTCTATATAAACTCCCACAAGGGACATTGCAATACAACATAATATTCTAAGGATTCAATATTTTTTACAAACTCCACTCATCGGCCTTATCATGAACTAAACAGAATAAGCTAAGTTGGTTGGTCAATACATCATCAGTCCACTAGCTTGTTTTGTTTTGAAATTGGGATGCCACGCCTCTACATCAATTCATACCCACCATCTTATACGTCATTCAAATAATTGACTGGATGCAATGTATTCTTGAGTGGACAGAATAATCCAAACTAAGAGTCAGCTACCTCAAGGTGAGCGTACAATTTTGTTTCTTTAGTGGGATGACCATGCACATGATGGAAAGATTCCATTAATGTTATTACAAATAACAGAAGAGGACACTCGAGTTGGTCATCAGGGTAGATAGAACTAACCCCATGATGCGAGCTCTTTACTCCTCACATGGGCCTTGTCATTAATTAACTAATTGCAATAAGCCAAGTTGATTGGTTGATACAGTATCATCCCACCAACTAATATGTCATTGGAAAAACAATTGGACGGATACAATGGATTCTGGAGGGGGCATAATAACAATCGTATCTATGAGTAAATTTTCTAAAGGGAAGCATAGGGTTTTTCTAAATATTTTTCGGTGCAATGACCAATTGATTGAAAGATTCCATTGATCTTGTCTTATTAAAAGAAAGGTTCCTCGTTGTTCAGAGTGATAAATACAACCAACCCCGTGATGCAATCTCCTTACTACTCCCACTAGCCTCATCGTGAACTAATCGCACACTATAATAAGCCAAGTTAATTGGCTGATGCATCATCAGCCTCCCATTTGCCTGTCGGCGCGTCGGGATAGTGGGCATATAAAACTTGAGCATCAAGCCATATACGTGTGTCATGAACTGATCCGGGTCATCTAGCAACAACAAAAGTGAATCTCAAATCAAAATCACAAATTTCCATCACATTTTCACTTGTATAACTGTGCATGTTCATGTGTGGTATCTCGAGACATTTTGGCACAATCACTTTAATGTGTGTTCCATCTATAGCCCCAATGGAATCCTTAAAACATGGCCAAAATCTTGTAGTTTGAAGTTTTGGATGCACACTTCGGTAAAATTTCTGTCCTTTGGCCTAATATAATCACCATCCATGCAATCTATATAGTCAAGAACCTCATAAAACTTTTTGCTAATTGTATAGCGACGATGTTCAAAGCGATCAGCAATATTATCAGTTGCTTGACGTTGCGGTGACCCAACATACCACTGCATGATGTAGTACACTATAGTCATTGACATAGCACCAATGAAACACCGTTCCACTAGTATTACATCCCTCAGAGCGGTAAATAGAAATATCGTGGGTCCAAGACATGACTATAGATTACAACACAACTCTTTACAAAATATTCAGAGAAATACTCTAGGTTATAGAGGAAGAAAACAACTTCTTACAAAGAAGAACCAGAAATAACAACTCATAACCATCATACTAATAAGACTAATATCTAAACTATCTGGCTTGAAATTGCTGCTATTGCAATGCTCTGCAGAAGTATGTTCTATGGCTAGAAATTATCTTCCTATATAATCCGGAACTTCGTCTTCACTTTAATTGAGGCGTTTGTTGACTTCACTGATTTCATTGAAGAACTTGAGCTTTTGGTGACGATTCCGTTGAGCATCAGTTGGTGTTGATGACGTCTTCATCGACTTTAGAATCTAGCAAGGGTTAAGAAGGTACGGTTGAGTATGAGCGTACTCAGCAAGTTTATTAAAAACAATGTTTAATGCACTATCTATAGCGCTAGACCATAGGTCGAATGCTATGCAGGTTTTTCGTAAACATTTTTTCAAAGGTTGCTTTTATTCTGAAAAGCTATGTCCATCATCCTTTACAGGTTTACCAGAACTTTGTGGAGTTCCTTTCCTGCCGCATTCATAGCTCCTTTCTGAAATAGGGAGTAACATATCACAATTCTTAGAGTATGTAGAGGTGCGTTACTTTACCCATAAGAGATCTTAGCCTTATTTCACATCCGGGCCGCGAATCCCGTTCACACTTTCTTGGTATGAAGCCCAGTCTAAGATCCAAGCAAATCACTTATTGGGCAACGCGCAGAGCCAGACCAAACACAAAAACTTTTCTGCTCCGACTATAACTCCGGCGAGCCACCCCAAGATCTGGCCAAGGTTAAAGGAAATAGCTCGTACCTCACGATGCACAGGTGCATAAGCTGAGGAAGCGCGTCACGGTGGTGACGTATGTTCCCCTCGTCTCGTCCAGCTCCGACGAACTGCTTGATCCTTGGACCTCCTCTTCACCGGCTCCGGTGCTCCTCCTCCTCGCCTCTGACTTTGCCGCCCAACACCGCCGACGAACACCGCAGGTGTGGTGCCTCTGCTGTCTCACACACACACAAGATGGAACAATAGCAAGTGAGATGCTAGTCTCAATCTTGCCGCCACTGGACAGGAAAGGTGAGAATTGTCAAGTCTAGCGAAACCCCTAGAAGCAGCAGTGGATCACTTGTCATGTCTGTCCGCCGCCACCCACCTTCCCTTATATAGGTGAGTAGGTGAGGGAACACAACACTTGTGTCCCTTGGTCCTAAACCCTAACCCTAGTTAAAGTGGGTACAACCCATTGACACGTGTCCTTGTCCGAACAAGTCCAACTTGCCGGCTTGTGATAGTCGGATCAGCATCCACCTAGTTCCACTCTCTTAAGTGTGTGACCCCGCAAGCTTATGGTAAGCTAGACACAACTCAATTATCATTTAGTCAGAACCGTAGCTTAGTAACTTTCTGACTAGAGCTGATAATTGGTAGCGTCCTCTAGCAAAACATGCCGACTCCCGGCTTACGCAAGTGCCCTCAATGTTATGATCTGTCTAAGTCTCTTTGACTCACGATATTGGTGATAAATCATAGGGGAGATTCGATCATCCTAGTGCCGGTTTAACTCTCTTCTTGTTGCAGTGATAATTGATTCCTTTCGGCTTCACTAAGTCGGACTACCTCGATAAACACTTGGTTGAGTAGCACATGGTAAGCCGGACACAACTCAGTGATCATCCCAGTGTTTGATTCTTCATGCTTCTGAATCATATCACATGAGAGAGCCTAGAGAATATCTCTCCGAGTTGGAGGGGAAAATTCCGTCTTGGATGATCCACATCATGCAGATTGCTTTGAAGTCGGCCCAAGACAACCCTTATTACTCCCAGTTATGGTTATAGCATTAGATGGAGTCAAAGCCGGCTCTTCCACAACTCGGATCGTGCGATCCCCTCAGGTCTAAGGATTCAATTGTGTTAGTTGGAGCATATGACGGGGTGTTCACATCCTACTAACCTTTGGATCAGTCTGGACATCGTACCTCTTCTGACTAGGCAATGCAAGGCAGATAACATCTCCAAGCACATGACACATGAAACATTGTTATCTTATGACATACAAAATAGTCTCGACAGTGGGTTTCCCTCCCAACCTCAAACAATTAAGGACAAACATGTTAGAGCTAGATATAAGTATGTGGTTCCACATCTTCAACAATTGCAGTGACACATAGAACTAGTTCTAAGCCGGATTTTGGGTTACAAATACAAGTCAGAACGTAAGCCTCTAGGACATTATTCCAAACAGTCTCCCACTTGCACTAGAGTCGAACACTCATGCATCTCTAGGTCGTAGGAATCTCATGCCCATTGCTCTAACGTGCGCCTGAAACTTGGGCTGTTGAAGCGGCTTGTTTAATGGGTCAGCAACATAGCTTAATTTCTCTGCCATCGACGAACTGCCGAATTAGGTGAAATTTTCTGAGTATGTGACTGTTCTTCTGGTATGTCCGTGGCTCCTTAGCTTGTGCAATAGTACCAATATTATCACAGTACACGTCTAACAGACTGGACGAGATGGGTACAACTCCGATTTTAATCAGAAAATTTCTGATCCAAACTCCTTTTGTCGCCTCTGAGGTAGCAATATACTCAGCTTCCGTACTGGAATCGATCACCGTTTCTTTTTTGGAACTTTTCCAGCTCACTGCATCTCCATTCACTATGTACACATAGCCAGATTGCGAGTGTGAGTCATCTAAGTCGTCCTAAAAGCTAGCATCCGTGATCTCTTCCTCACCACCATAGGCAAGGAACACATTTTTACTACGTCTTAAGTACTTAAAGATATTCTTTACTGCTATTTAGTGGCCTTCCCCATGATCTAACTGATATCTTCTTGTCACACCTAGTACATATCATCACATACATGATCGATCCTACTGGCGAAGCATAAGCGATCTTCTTCATCCAACTTTGCTCATCAGCCGACGCTGGGCATTGAGTCTTGCTAAGTTGGATTCCATGCGCCATCGGTAAGAACCCATTCTTAGCCAAATTCATGTTGAACCTCTTCAATATCTTATCCAGATATGTACTCTGACTCAAACCTATGAGCCTCTGGGATCTATCTCTATAAATCTTGATTCCCAGTATAAATGCCGCCTCACCCAAGTTCTTCATTTGAAAACACCTTTCAAAGAATTCTTGGTTTCTTGCAACATTAGAACATTGTTTCCAACTAACAATATGTCTTCTACATACAGTAGAAATACAACTGAGATTTCACTAAACTTCCTGTATATAGAAAATCTTGTTCGCATTTGATGAAGCCAAACGATTTGACCACTTCATAAAAACCAATGTTCCAACCGACTTGCTTTCTTCAATCCGTAAATGGATTTCAAGCTTGAAAACTTTGTTTAGATGGCATGCTTGCCATGTAGTGTAGGTATAGTGTAGGTTTTATTTATTTATATTTGTTCTTTTTGTTGGCATTCAAAACATCTCAAAAACCATCTAATACCAAAACAATATCAAATGGGGAGAAAGGTGGCAAGTGCTTGCATGTGACATGCATGCATTTAAATGTTTGGTCTAGTTTGTGAAAACAAACTAGATTACATGTGATGATTTAAATTATGCAAGCATTCACATTAGTTTTAAGACCCAACAAAAATGTTTATAGAAACAACCCCCCTTCACATGGTTTATTTAAAATGATGGAATTGTTTGAATGAAGGTGGCCAAGGCTATTGTGTATGTACCACTATTTTCTTTATATAGCCCCCATAATTCAAATAACCCATGATCCAAATAAAATCCTTTAAAGAAGAGTAGATTGGACTCTACTGTACATAACATGCAAAGGTTTCCATGTAGGCTTCCATATTCCACCATGTGAAAACAAAGTAGAATATTTTAAGTACATGGGTGGTAATCCGTCAATAGAATTAATTTTTTATTCTAGGTATCCACCTCTCAATATCACCCTTTTCTAAAGTTTCAAATTAGAGTGATTATCCCAAAAGAAACCAGCGTTCCTTAAAGAAGCTATTTTGAATGGCTTGGAATTGATCCGCTATGAGATTGAAACTATACACTAGAGAAGCACATGAAATACTAAACATAATAGGTATTTATGTTGTGATGGTTGCAGAAAATTCGGATTTGCCAAGAAATCTTATTTTTTTTGGTAATGCGAGGGGGAATTGTCCCAAATATTGGATCCGGGTTAAGATGCAGCTGGATGCCGGCGGCTTATACTACTTTCTCTTCTTATTTTGACTTCTCTTTTAATTTCACTTGGTTAGTTACTCTGTAACCAACATTTAGGTAGTCTATGATGTTTGGCACATAAGCAGGAAGTAACAAAACCCTTCCATTTTTGGAAAAAGTGAAGACAACACATGCATTAGTTGGGATAAACAAAAATTGAGAGCTACAAACTGCGGCAAAAAACAATTAATTCTCTTGAGCAATGAGTTGGCTCTGACATTCTTTTCGAAAAGGGGAAAGCCACCACCTCTGCATCAATTGTCGCACATAATGACACAACCATATTTATTTAAACACAATCGTTGCTAGTTTGAAAACCTTAGGGATCACATAAACTCGCTAGGAAAGTAAACCACTGGAAAAGATAAAACATCAAGTATCTATCAATCACGTAGTCGATTCTTTGGACCACGATCCAGACTAATTGAAGATATGATTACAGCCATATCCATATGATTGCACACATACTCCATGTGCCCTTCTGGTTAACCGGCTGAAAGGACCATTCACGGATCCAGTGTGTATTCAGTTAAGAGGATTGAATGTGAATGCAGTTTCCGGGCTGGGGGTTGTCCTTAAATCACAACCTCGAATATGACCTTGGAGACGTGCGCATCAATAATTTCAGGTAAGCAATGGGCAGCATAGTAGAAGCTCTTCACCACGTGGAGAAATGTCTTCCTGGTCACTCTGTTTATACCGCTGCCGTTCTGCAGAGTGATCTGAGCTAGTTCTTGTATCTCCAGATCAACCTGACGGCCTAAGTCTTCAATGTCTTGTACATGTTCCTCATTCTGGTTGGACAATCGAGCATGTCCATTAAAACATGATGTTAAGTAACATAAAACGAAACGCTTAAATTTATGATGATTCATGCATACCCGGAGAACACTAGGGGCAAGTTTGCTGCATATGGAAGAGGTGAGCTCCTCGAGCTTGAAATACTCGGAAAGGTTACGTTTCTGCTTGGTTGAACCATATCTTCTTGAGGAGATCTCTATGGTATGAACCAACAATAGTGCTGTCTCTCCTTGACATGATCCTTGGCCCTCCTTTGCAGACAATGCAGTGAGCCACTTTTTCCAGCGCAATTTCATTGCATTGTTTGATTTCAATTATTATGAAACAATAAGATCATATCAAGTGTATCAGAATGTAATGAGTTTTGTTGGATTTTACAGCATCACGAAGAAGAGTGCTAGAAATTTTGTCAACAGAAAAGACGTTGATGACCTCCTCAATTGCATATAGTAGGCTATTCTCTATCATGCTTGCTTCCCTGTAAATTCACCCAAACACATGTTACTATGATGGCTGTAACAAGTGCACGAAAGAATAAAAGAATTGCACACTGAAACCTTGATAGATTGTTGCGTTGCTCGCTGGTTAATTTACTAATGAAACCACTCATGTTCTCATAAGATCCACTGTGCTGGAAGTGCGAGGAGACTGCCTCACAGAGCACCACAGTGTGAGCCCATGCCAGTCGCTCTACTGCCCTGTCAGGTTCGAATATGTTGGGTGAAGCTAGGAAATAAAGCTTGAAGAGCGCTCTTTAGAGTCACACCAAATATTTGGAGATTTTTTCTTCCATACCACCTGCATATATAAGCAATACATTTGGTTTTTTAGTTGAACTTAACTCAAGGTTATAAGCAATGCAAATTCTAAAATTAATAGGTCTTGTTAATTACCTTTGGAGTCCATGCCACTCATCTTGGCAGATTTTCTGAAAATTTCTGAAATCAACTTTGGCCGTCTCGAGATACAGATCATTGCTGACGAGAAGCATCCTATTGTGTTCCAGCCAAAAAGTTGGATGTTATGCAGAAATCTACAAATGTGGGTTTCTTGGCAGAGGTGCATCATCTTAATCAGTAGTACATGTAATGGCAGTTAATTACCTAAATAGGACCTTCCCAATCCAGACATCACTGCTGGCGCCATATTGCTCAAGGTAAACCCTTGTTTCAAGTCGTGGCAAACTTGCTTTCCAGGGGAAGTCCAGTGCGTACCCCACCTGTTATCCATTTAATTAGAACCTAGTTAATGACAAATAGTTGCTGCATGCAGTCACGTACGGATTTATGAATTGGATGGACAATAATGTGCTACCTCGCCAGCCAAGTCTTTGGCGATGACCCACTTATCGTGGAGTTTATTGGTGGATCGTCTTTCATGCAGGAACTGCTGGCAGTATGTCTTGGCTCGGCTGAGTACTTCCTCACCGATGAAGGCAACTTGAGCAGCACCGATGAAGGCAAATCCGTCTACGGTGTTACCATTCTTTATTCCTTGTGTGTGCCTTCCGGTAGATAGGTTGATGACACTAGTGGTAAGGAGGGATATAATGAGGTCTCTCATGTGTATTCACCTAATCCACCTATCCTACACCCTCATATAAACAATAGGGGTGATCCAACCAAGCTTTCTGCATCTAATTTTAATCAATGGCAATTTTTGATGAAGTCTCATGTGTGCAGCTCGTTCATTGAGTTATGGAAAATCATATAGAATGGTCTTCATGTTGGAGATCCAAAACAACCTAACAAGAAGAGAGGTTGTGGACAGCCAACTCAATGCAACGGTGCTACACATGATCCAGCTTGGTGTGGGTCCCAAGGACATGCCCCGCATAGAACATCTCAACACAGTGAAGGAAGATTGGGATGCCCTCACCGAGCTCTTCATTGGAAATGAACGCATGAGAAGGAATAGGTATGATGCTTTGAGTAACCAAGATGACGGGTTTTATATGATGGATGGTGAAGATCACGAGGATATGTATAGATGCCTCAAGTCAATAGCCACCACATTCATAAATCATGGTGCTTCCCACCTTGATGACGCGTGGATCAAGAGAAAGTATGTCATCACCCTTATGCCATTTGAGCCCACAGATTTGAAGAGTATCCAAGGAAGACATAACTACCACATAATGACATCCAATGAGGTAATGCAAGATATGGCATATTTCAAAGTGGCTACCAAGAATGATAAAGATGCTCATGTTCGAGCCATTGGAATGGAAAAGGGGGTCAACGTGGCCTTAAAGACAAGTGTGGTTGAACAAGACGAGGATGACATAGAAGCTATGGACTGTTCCGAGGATGTCAAGAGGGCTCATGCTGAGTACATGGCCTTCTATGCCAAAAATTTTTGGAAGGACCCAGCCAAATAAAAATCTGAACTTGAATGCAAGAGTGGAGCAAATGGAAGAAGGGAAAAGTTCCCAAGACGAGAACCTTCTTCAACTGTAGAGATTGGCTGCACTTTGTAGCTGAGTATCCTTATCAAAGTAGAGGGGATAATGGAGGGAGGCTCATCCTTAAAGATAAGTCAAAGGCTCCACGAAAGAAGCAATTTGTGAAGAAGAATGCTCCATTCAAAAGGTAACCAAAGATTCTCTTAGTGGCTCAAGAGGAGTATTCATCAGGAAGTGAAGATGAAGAAGAGGATGATAGCTCACGATAGGTGGCTAGTATAGTCACCACGTCTACACCGACATCTCTCTTCGACTCGCTGAATGAAAACATCACCTACAAGAACATCACTTGCCTCATGGCAAGAGGTTCCAAGGTATCATCTTCCCTCACTTATTTTCCTAATGCTATGATTGTCATGGATGATCCTACTAGTCTAAAGGTTAAGGAAGGAACTATTGCTTTGGACTATTTTATCACCAACTTGCAAGGTGAGCATAAAAGACATTTTGAGGCTCTCATGGACCAGCTGGCCCAAAATGAAGTTCTCCTTGAAGAAAAGGGTAGATTAAAAGGGAGGATGCAATGAAGACTGCATCCCTAAAAAATGTCTCTAGAAGAACAGGAAGAGGCTCGAGTCTCTCTTCAAGAGAGACTTGATTCAATCGAGGAGTAACACGAAAAAGTTGTGACTAAGTGTTATCGCCATATTTTGGCCAAAGAAGGAGATGGGCCGTGATCAAGATGGGCTTGGAAGATACATATATTCAACGTGTTGTTGGATCGGCCTAGTACGTGGATTTGGGCTAAATTGCCTGTGTATCTTGTATCATAGTAGGTTTCGTTTCAGTTTAGGTTCCGTTTCAGTTTAGGTAAAGATAGAGTTGTAGAGTTATTCCAAAGGTAGAAAGTCTCCGGACTATAAATATGTACCTAAGGTTATCGAGAAAGAGAGGACAATCACGTTCACAACAAACACAATCTCGGCGCATCGCCACCCCTTGTTTCTAGGGTTTCTTTCGGGTAAGTGCCATGCTGCCTAGATCGCATCTTGCGATCTAGGCAGTATTTTTACTTATGCGTTATTTAGTGTTACTCGTACTGAAGCCTTGTTGATGGCGAGTAACACTACTATCATGGATTTGTTGAGGCTAGCATCGGTGCTTTTCGTTATAATTGTTTGACTTATGCTGCCTCTAGTTACCTCGCTACCTTTGCACCTTTTCCCAAGTGCGAGGGTAGCATCTTGCTTGATCTTTATTTAGCTGATTCGATCTGTTATGGTTGTGCCTTTCTCACCAAGGTTTAGTTTGATATCTACGTAGTCAGGCCTTACAAACGGGTTGAACGATCCGAGTACGTAAGGCGTGGCTTACTCGTTCTAGAGAAGTTGTTCGTAATTGACTTTACGTTGGTTATTAGGCCTCCTCTAGGGTTAGTATTCTTCGTCTTTTGTATATACCAGGCTCAATTACGTGTAGGACGTTCGATTACGTGGTGAAACGTTAAACTGTCGTAGATCGATTTAACTTGTAATGATAAAGCAAAACCCCATGTTATCGTAAATCTAATGCAGAACCATGGGATAATCGGCTCTAGGAGCCGATTCACAGGGAAACCTGGGAGCCGGTCACGGCTCGAATTTTATGTATACTTGTTTACCATGCAGGAAATCAATCGGAGCAATCCTTCACCTTCCTGACCAGGTATAGGTCAGGTGGCACGCCCTCGAACCAAGCCAGGACGTGTGCCGGAGTTTTGCAGGCCGTTGCCCGAAGGACCAGGGCCCACCAGCAGTTCTGGGAGCCTCCCGGCTCTTCGTGTTGCTCGTCGCTGCTCGCCGGTGAGTTTTGGCAGGCAACACATTCTGGCACGCCCGGTGGGACGTTCAACAACATCTACGTCAACATCCGACGCTGCGATGGAGAACAGGCCAGTCACGTACGACGAGCTGCCTGAGGAGCACAAGGCGAAATATGACGAGATCAGAAATCTCTTCGAAGCCGATCTCATCGGCTCTTTTGAGAGGACCCGTAAGCATGACATCAAGTGGAGGGGGTTCTCCCCCGAGGGTGCTCTGGATGAGGTGGATCATGCATCCGTCGGGAGGAGCGCACTGAGCTCTGACGAAGTCAACTACATGGTGGCTCATTCTCTGCACCGCCATTCTGAGAGCCTGGTAAACGCTTTCGAGCGGGTCGCGGTTGGCGTAGTTCAGGAGATCATGAAACATCAGTACTCTCCGTCGGGGCCTACTTTAGGGACTCACCAGGGAGAAAGACCGCTCCAGACCAGGCCACAGCTGCCATTCACACTTGCAGCTCCAGAGCCACCAGGAGCAGCGGCGTACGTCGTCTACAAGGTTGGAGGCGACCCAGGCGATTGCCAATTCCTGTTTGAGCCACCTAAGGAAATCCCACACGGATATGTATGCACCTACGTGCCGGACTGCAACAACCTGCCACGCACCAACCAGATTGCAACCGCAGGAGTTTCTGCGGCAGGGGTTCCTGGGGCAGGAGCTCCAGGAGCAGGCGTTTCTGGAGCAGCGATGTCTGGGATGGACGCCGACAAACAGGCGTGGCTAGCCAAGTATGCCACTGGAACAAGTCATGAGAATCTAGCCCCTGCAGCTCAAACAGTGGAGAAAATACGTACCATCTTGAGAGACCAGTTCGCTTGCGTCAAGAGAAGAAGGACAATCGGCTATTCAAAGCCGTACCCCAACGAGTTTGATCTGATTCCGCTGCCACCCAAGTATCGGCTCCCTGAGTTCTCAAGGTTTAGCGGGTCAGAGGGGTCGAGCTCGATCGAGCACGTAAGCCGATACCTGGCGCAGCTAGGCATGATTTCGGCATCGGATCAGTTGCGCGTAAGGTTTTTTGCGCAATCCCTGACAGGACCAGCTTTTGGGTGGTACACTTCGCTGCCACCTGATTCGATTCAGACCTGGAAGCAACTGGAAGAGCAGTTCCACATCCAATATCATTCAGAGGCTACCGAGGCTGGCATTGCGACTGCACGGTGCGGCGAAGCGGGAGAGATCAGCCGAGTACATCCAGCGCTTCAGACCGTCAAGAATCGATGTTACTCAGCTCGTTAAGCGAGAAGGAAGCAATTTGGCGGTGTTGGGTCTCGGCACCCATCAAGGATCTAGCTTTCCAAGTAGAGTATAACTCATTGGCGCACATGGCCCAGAAACTAACGATGTATGAACAGCGCCACCCTGAGTTGTACCAAGACAAGTTCAAACGTCCGATAGGCCTGGTCGATACAGAAGAAGATGATCCTACACAAGACCAGGAGGTGGCCGTGGCTGAATGGGCTCGGGGGGCAGATCCTGTATCCTGCAAATGGGTGAAACAGCAAGGGCCTGCAAAAGGGTTCGACTTCGACGTGAGCAAAGCTGAGCAGATCTTCGATTTGCTGCTGAAAGAAAAGCAGCTGAAGTTGCCCGAAGGCCACAAAATCCCCACGGCTCAGGAGATGAACGGGAGACCATACTGCAAGTGGCATCACTCGTTCACCCACACCACCAATGAGTGCAAAGAGTTACGTCGCCAGATCCAAACGGCGATAGAACAAGGCCGTCTGATCCTTGGGCAGTTCGCCATGAAAGTGGACACAAACCCATTTCCCGGCGTCAACATGGTAGAACTCAGTCGCTCCGCGAGGCGTCAGCTGGATTTTTCGTTCGGCGTTAATATGGCAGGGTCTGGGTACCACCATGACACGTACAAGGAGGCTGGTCCATGCGACCGGCCCAGCCACAATGACAGGCGGTACTTAACAGAGGAACAGGTGAGGAGAGTGCGGTATCAGAAGCCGCATTCCACGCATCTCCTTAACAAATATGAGCGTCAGTATGACCAACGGCCGTAGCGATAGACGATGAGGGATATGAGCACCTTGCTAGGGGACCGTCAAAAGCAAAGGAAGGCGCAGACAAACATTGAATTGTCCTTCTTCAAGTATTCTTTGGGACGCGGGAATGAGCCGATTACCATACGACAAGCGCCGGAGTGCGGACAATGGAAGGAGGACACGAGGCCGGTTCGGTGTTCAAACGTCTAGGGCCTCTCCCACCTCAGAGCCGTTACAGGGAGTTCGCTCGAGCAAAGGGCCTCGAGAAGCCAAGGGATGATAAAGAAGAAGACAAATATCACCGTCCAAGGTGGTGTCCCGACGGACTCAGACATACCCAAAAGCGTAGAGTGCAGCGGCTGCGTAACTTGGAGGAAGTCAAGCGCAGATTCCACGCTTTAAAGAAAGCGCGCCCGATCCGTCCAAAATTAGGCAGACCTTGGAAACGGAGACCGCCCGACAAGGAAAGAGTGGCGCCCAAACCAGGTAAAAGCCGATGCGGACATCGGTTGGCACAAACATGGTGTTCATACTTCCGCCGTAATTCGCACGCCAAGAACCAATGAGCTATCGGGCATGCTCGATCGCGCCCACGGCCGGTTATCTTTGAGAAGCCACGTGAGAAGGGTTAAAAACATCCGAAAGCCTGCACTACGAGGTTACATCAATGGGCAACCTGTCAGCAAGATGTTGGTGGACACCGGAGCGGCAGTCAATATCATGCCATACTCCATGCTACGACGTTTGGGACGCTCCACTTCAGATCTGATCAAAACCAACGTCACGTTA
This sequence comes from Avena longiglumis, assembly GCA_030063025.1. Lineage (NCBI taxonomy): Eukaryota > Viridiplantae > Streptophyta > Magnoliopsida > Poales > Poaceae > Avena > Avena longiglumis. The sequence continues at coordinate 505,143,304 of CP125978.1, read as the reverse complement.
AGCGACTTCAACGGTCAGACTTCGGAAACACAAGGCGTACTGAACGTGGATCTGACAGTGGACAGGAAAACCATACCCACGTCATTTTTCGTCGTGGACAGCAAAAGCACCTACGCTGTTTTGCTAGGGAGAGATTTGATTCACGCGAACTGCTGCATTCCGTCCACAATGCACCAGTGCCTAATACAATGGGATGGAGATGAAGTGGAGGTCATCCATGCAGATGATTCTATCGAGATCTCCATAGCTGGCATGAACGTCTGGGAAGCAGAAGACCAAGAGCCGATCTCTGGAATCAGTCTAGACGGCTGTGAGCGCATTGAAGCTACAAAAAACGGGGTGAGGCTGGTCTTATCCACTGGCCTGACAGAGTAGAAAAGACCACAATCATCAGGAAGCGCCGATCCTCGCGATCGCCACAAAAATAAAAGCAATCATCGACAAGCAGATCACGTAGTCGTGGCGGGAGATGTCACGCCATTGTAAAACAATAAGGTGTAAACCATCCCGACTAATGCAATCAAAAGGGGCAAATTCTGCAATCGCCCAAATTATTTTGTTACCCTCACCTACCGCTTTGCCTGTGTTTAGCATCGATTTGTGGTGTGACGGAAAGCTAGGGTATGGGTTTACATCCGCGATGAACTAGAAGAGATCGACATTGGTCACGGGATAAGCCACGACCAACATTTATCGCAAGAAGTTAGATCCGAGTCTGCGGGTCCGATGATAGCCTGTTGAAAAATATCCGATCGCTCGCTGGGACTACGTAAATGCAGGTTAGACAGGAGCATCATTGAGCATCGACTACCGCTTAAAGGGATTTCGCCGTCCAACAGCGAGCACGATGATGAAGGCGAAATTCGGAAGAAGTCAAGAAGGAGGTCGAGAAAATGTTGTGACCAAGTTAATCAGCCCTGCAGGTATCTGAATGGATTTCTAGTATCGCACTGAGAGAAAAGGATGGCCGTTGGCGTGTTGCCATAGATTTTCGGGATCTCAACAGAGCTACCCCAAAGGATGAGTATCCGATGCCGGTGGCAGAGACGTTAATCAACGCAGCGGCTGGTCATAAGATCTTGAGCTTCATGGATGGCAATGCCGATTACAACCAAATTTTTATGGCTCCGGAAGACATACACAAGACGGCGTTCAGAGTCCCAGGTTCGGTGGGGTTGTTCGAGTATGTAGTCATGACGTTTGGACTGAAGAATGCCGGCGCCACGTACCAAAGAGCCATGAATTACATTTTCCATGATCTGATCGGCAAATTGGTGGAAATTTACATCGATGACGTGGTGGTCAAGTCTGCTTCGGTGCAAGGACACTTGGACGATCTGCAACGCGTCCTCGACCGAACAAGAAAATTCGGGCTACGGATGAATCCAAAGAAGTGTGCCTTCGGGGTGACGGCCGGTCAGTTCTTGGGTTTTTTGGTACATGAACGAGGAATTGAGATCGGCCTGAAAAGTCAGGAGGCAGTATGAACAATGAAGCCACCTACCACAAAGAAAGAACTGCAGTCTCTAATCGGCAAGATCAACTTCGTCAGAAGATTCATCTCCAATCTGTCAGGAAGAATAGAACTGTTCATGGGACTAGTGAAAATTAAATCTGACGAGGAATTTCGCTGGGGGGCAGAACAACAACGAGCCTTCGACGAGATCAAAGAATATCTGACGAAGCCGCCAGTGTTGGTTCCGCCACCGGACGAACCGTTCTACATTTACTTGTCGATGGGCGACACGTCCATCGCCTCGGTGGTGGTGCAAGTTTATGATGGGCTGGAGCGGTCGTATTTTACATAAGCGAAGGATCTTTGGGCCTTGAGACAAGGTATCTGATATCGATAAGTTGTGCCTCTGCTGTTTTCACCTGCACTAAGCTGCGCCACATTTTGCTATCCGGAGATCATCATCATATGCAAATCGGGCGTCATAAAGCACATCTGTCGGCTCCTATGTTGAAAGGCCGTGGGCAAATGGATGTTTGCATTATCGAGTTTGACATCCGGTATCAACCCGAAAGCGATTAAAGGGACAGGCGTTGGCCGACCTTATCGCTGAAAGGATCAACACTAACATAGCAGCACTGTCTATAAGAGCGTGGGCTATGTTTTTCGATGGATCGGTTTGTGACGATGGCTGCGGCATCGGCATTTTACTCGTGTCGCCCCGGGGGGCAACATTTTCCTTCTCCATCAGATTGTCTACCTCTCGCACCAACAATGTCGCTGAGTACGAGGCGATACGCAAGGGAATGGAGTTGCTCCTCGAAGCCGGAGCAGAAGCAGTGGAAATTTTTGGAGACTCCAAGTTGGTGATTTCCCAACTCACGGAGGAGTACAAGTGTGAGAGCGAGTCCCTCTTCCCATTATGGTTGCACTGCCGTGAGCTGATGGCGCAGTTCCGGTACATAAACTTCACCTGGATCCCACGGTCGCAGAATACCGAGGCGAATGATCTTGCACAAATGGCTTCGGGCTACAAGGATGTAGCAGAGGGAGCCGATGTTCAGGTACAGTTCCTGGAAGCTGACGACTGGAGAGCCGATATCTTCAATTACTTGAAGGATTCGGCTCGGGGGGCACCTAAACGGATAAGGTACAAGGCCATGAAGTATGTGCTTATTGGGGATGACATGTTTTACAGGACTCTGGAAGGGTTATTACTCGGATGTCAGGGACAGCCGAGGCCAATCGGCTCCTACACGAGGTACGAAGGCGCTGTGGAACTCACCAATCGGCTCACAAGATGAAATGGTTGATCAGCGATCGGGGTTTTATTGGCCCTCCATGCTTGAGGACTGTTTCAAGTACTACAAAGGGTGTCAAGCATGTCGAAATTTGGGAAAATTCAGATGGTACCCGATCGACAATGAACCCCATCATCAAGCCTTGGCCATTCGAGGTTGGGGCATGGATATGATCGGCAAAATCAATCCTCCATCAAGCAAAGGCCACATGTGGATTTTGGCCATCACGATTATTTCACTAAATGGGTGGAGGCTGTCCCGATGAAATCAGTAAATTCAAAGGATGTTATCAACTTTGTGAAAGAACATGTCATCCATAGATTGATTCCCCAAACTATCACGACCGATGGAGGTTCGGTCTTTATTTCTCAAGAGTTTAGAAAGTTCTGCGAGGACACGGGATTAAGTGATCGGATCATCTCCATACTATGCTTTCAGGCGAATGGGCAAGTGAAGCATCCAACGAGCCTCATCAAGTGATCAAGAGAAAAGTCGATGAGCACCCTAGGCGTTGTACGATGTTTTGTCGAAGCATTGTGGGCTTATCGCATGTCATGCCATGGCGATTAAAACCTCACAATACCATCTAGTATATGGACAAGAATTGCCATGGGAAATTACGGCTGGATCGAGACGTGTCACTTTTCAGACAATCTAACAATGAAGAATATGCAACCACGATGAGTGGCGGTGTTGAGGATTTAAGCGAGCTCAGCCGTGGTCGCTTGAGAAGATCAAAGAGAACAAGGCCAAGGTAGCTCGTGCATACAACAAGAAAGTGAGGCCAAAGGAGTTCCACGTTGGTGATCTGGTATGGGAAGCTGTGTTGCCATTAGGGACTAAGGATGCAATATATGGTAAATGGTCTCCAAATTGGCACGGGCCGTACAGGGTCGATCAAGTTTTAAGAGGAAACGCATACATGCTTGAGGAGCTAGACGGCGTGAAATTCCCGGTGGCGGTCAACGGTCAACATCTCAAGAAATATTTCCCAAGCATGTGGGATGATGGACAGTAAAACATGGGGGCCGATACATGAAATCGGCCAAGTAAAAAGCATGTGAGACGTTGGGCAGTAAAAATGTGGGGGCCGATACTGGAAATCGGCCGAATAAAAGCAAAAATATATAGCCGATGCACGGTCATCGACTCTAGAGGTTCACACATGTTACAAACAGGTGCCAGTTTACACATATGAGCTACTGAAGAAATGCTTCGAAAGCGTGGAGCGCGTCAGCACGGACACAGTCCACCTCGGCGATCTCGGCTTCGTCATCTTCATCCTTGCCCGTCACTAGCTGCTTGTTCGGGGCACGTATTTCTGCCAGATCGGTCTTCAGTTGGGCTTTGAGGCTTTCCGCCTCGTCTTGGGAGCGGGCGATGGATTCTTCTTTGTCGCGGATGAGCTGTTTAGTCACCCGGACCTTCTCTTCAAGATCTTCCAACTCCCTTTTCAAGGATGCGAGCTCGGCAGTACTGACAGAGGTGTCAGTTTTGGCATCCAGAGACGCCTTTTCTCGTTAAGCTGTTGGCATCTGTCTGCGATATTGGCCTTCAGTGGAAGTTGGGCGTGGCGCAGACTGATCCTCTCACGAGCTAATTTCACCCTTGACCCGTAGAAAGACAGGGTTACAACTGGCCAAAGTTTCACCTGCAATGCTACTGGGAGCTGGTCCTTTATTTCAGCCAGAACGCTCTTCACCTCCTCAGAGCCCTCGATCAATTCTTCGATTGGGGAGGACAGCAGGGCTTTTAGACGCTGGAATTGAGGTGGAACAACCCTGGCTCGTGGCTCATCATCAGCAACAGAGGGAGTTGGTTCGATGGATTCAGGGTCGAACGTCAGCAAACCTGAAATATCACAACTCTGGCAGCCCGAAAAGGCGTCAGTGTGCATCCAAGCATGTAAGGATGAGCCGAAAGAAGCTAACATACCTCTCCTAAGATCGGGGGGACAGCCGATGACGAGACGATCGGCTTGTGTATGGTTGCTGGGGGCTGGGCCGGAGTGTTAGCCGTTACATCTGCACCTTCGGGGATTGCTAGGTCCGGTTTGGCTAAAGACATCGGCACTGCCCCAGCTTTCCTACTAGAAACATCAGTCGTCTGCATGGAAGGTGTTTAGCCGATGGAAATAAGGATTAATCGGCAGATCAAAAGAAACAAGTAGTAAGAGCGTAAAGGATGATGATTTTCGAAACCTCCTGGCTCGACGAAGAAGCTTGCAATCCTTTGCGAGCTCTCTTAGGACCCACAGCTGGCCCCGCCTCGACTAGTGCTCGGGGGGCAGTAGGTTCAGGAAAAGACCTTTTCCTGGAAGCCGATGGTGATGAATCTGGCTGGCTCGGTGTGATGGTCCTCTCAGAATCTGTGGGGTCCAGTTCTCCTCGATTGGTCTGAGTGTTCTCATTGGAGGTGTCTTGACGGAAGCCTGTAAAAAGGAGAACCGGTGAGCACAAGCAGTGCAAAGATGGAAGAATTAGAAGGATCGACCAAGGCATAGATCACCCTACATGCGAGCTTCGGAGAAGGGCTCCGGCGCTTCAAGGTCTTCTGGCAGCTACCTTCCTCGTCGTCGTTCTTTTTTAGTTGGAACTCGAGGGCGGTGGCTTAGAGGTTCTTTGGGTTCTTGGAAGCCGATTGTGGTGATATCGGTTTCGCATTATGACCTTTTTAGAGGTGGCGAGTTTTGCGAGAAAAGAACCACGAGAGCTGGCGGAAAGAACTTCGAAGGGGAGCCATCATCATGTGAGGCTCGGGGCCATCTTGTTGCTGCAAAGAGAAAGAATGGATTAATAAAAGGATCAATTGCAAGCGGCATCAAGAAAATTTGCAAGTAGTGGTACCTATTCCACGGGATGTCATAGTCGCCGAGCTGTTTCAAAGAACGTCCCAGAGCTCTCTGAAGGCGTGAGTCTTCCACATCGACCACCATCTTCAAAGCCATCGGTTGATGAGGCAAAGGTGAGGTCGTTGGGAATTGGGATGGTCGAGCATCAAAAAGGAATAACACCTTTGGTGGTGAGAGGATCAGGCGGTCGGCTCTGCTCTCTGAAGGTGATGGAGAAAGAAGTGGGAGCTACTTGTCCAAGGCCAAATTGGCGGCCACTCTGGCTGGTAGAATTCATACCAGGTTTGATTATTACATTGGATGTACTCATGCCAACCGGAAGGAAACAGGGGACGAATCACGGTGGAAAAGAGCTGCCGAGTGCTAGCGTCATCGGCAAAATTGTCCAGCCTGAAGGAGAGTGGATTTTCAAAGTGTTCAGATTCCTCCATGTAAGGGAAGAAGGTAGGGTTGTCCAGGCCTTGGAAGAAAGTGCTGAACCATTTGGATGCCTCCTGAGGGGTCTTGCTGGCGATCGATACAAAGCTTGGACATAGCTGGTGCATCGGATCTGCTTCCCTTTTACATCTGGAAAGGTGCAGCTCACCAAAAGGGGGAAGTTTGGGATGTGATTTTGAAAATACAGCTGAGCCCATAGCTGAATAAACCACCAAGGACCACCTGTTTTGACTGCTACACCAGAGGACAACTTGACATACATCAACTGGAGATATCGATATACTTCTCCAAGGAACAGTTTGCCGAGGCCAAGTTGAGTACCTTTGGCCAGTTCATGGGCTAAGGAGAGATAGTTTTTGGTGGGAGCAAGGGAAGGGCCACAAAATATGAAATGCTCCAGCCAGAAGTTGAGAAAGGTTGTGTGTTCTTTTTCTGAGACAGGGCCCTTTGTTTTCATATGGCGTTGGAGGTAGGCACCCCAGTTCGTGCAGTCTGTTTTAGAAGACAGTTTGTAGGGGACTTTGGTCAGTTTAAAGGCAGAAGGGCTGGGTGATGTAACATCCAGACCAGTAATCATCACCACGTCCAACAAAGTTGGTGACATGGGGCCATGACCGAACATGAAGCAGTTCAGAGCGTCAGACCAGAAATAGCCGATGGTTTTGAGAAGATTCTCGTGTTTCTCAAGGGGAGACAATGATAGATGCAAGGCATCGGCTATTCCCGTAGTTTCCCATTGGGATTGGTAAGCTCTGGCTACCCTACTGAACCAAGAAACCCAATGTTCGGGGGGATTAGGCCAGGCTCGCAAGCAGTCGGCCCAAGAGTTCAGATCTAGGTCTTGGCTTTGAAGGGATTCTATTTGCTTCGCAAGAAATCAGATGGGCGGGACTAGAATCCGTACGAGGGCCAAGACAGAGGGAATTTGGGAGAGAAGGATGCGGCAGCAGGATGTCTGAAACCTAGAAAGTTTAATGGTGGAATAAAGACATTAATTCAGGTGTTCGCCATTAAATTCTAATCGCGTTCAGACTGCGAGGAGTAGGCGTACCTTCAGACCGGAGACCTCTGGATTGGTGTTGGACGATTCCGCCATCTAGTTTGCCGGCGGAGATGGATCTATGCAGTTGAGGATTGAGGGTTCTTGTTGCTGTGAGCTTAATCTCGTCGATGGGCAATTGGAGATCTGGGTCGCCCTTTTTGAAGAGGGTCGCAGGTTACCGTTTGAAACTGGAAAATGGCCGTTTGAGTTTGCCTAAGTATGCGACCAAGTTTTGACCTTGTCAACGTTTTTGGGAAAGCCGATGTGCATCGGCTCTTTGAGCTGTGGCTTGGTTGACTGTATGAACGTAACAAGGTGAAAGCCGATACGTTGCTATCAGCTTCTGGAGCATCGACCTATTGTGGCTATCGGCAAAATTGGGGCGAAAAGGATAATCTTTGAGGAACGGATTTTCATTCATTCATTTAGAAGCCGAGTGCTTACAAAAGATTGATTACAAAAGGGAGCTTATTGCTACTACTACTACTACTACTGCTGGTTCCTAATCTAGGCCGAGGTCGTCGTCGCTGTCGTCGCCGCCGTCTTGTTCGCTGTCTTCAGCGCTGCTACCGGCGCCGTCTTCACTGCTGCTGCTGAAGAAGCCAGCGGGGGCCTCATCGTCATCGTCGTTGTCGGTGTCCTCGCTGGACCCGGTGCGGAAGTACTTCACCGGCTGGTACTCCTCGGAGGAGGTGTCCTCCTCTTCCTCCTCTTCATCGGAGGAGTCGACGCCGTCCCAGGACATGGCGTCGTCGGTGCTGTCTGCCTCCAGTTCTCCATCGGCAAGGAACTGCAGGTTTTCCTCGCCATCGGTCAAGGACGCGTCGTCCTCCGACCAAGTGGCGAAGTCGATCCTCTCGTCCCACCATTGTGGGGCGAGAGTGTTGTATGCCGCCGTTGGCGGGTGCTTTGGTGTCGGCTCTCGGTCGCTCATTGAGTTGGAGGCTTGGGAGGACAGGCCAGAGGAAGCAGAGGAGGCCATGGCGAAAAAAGAGGGTTTTTGGCGAAGGAAGAGGGTTTTCGCTCTGGAGGAAGATGGGGACTGCTGCTCGAGACGGATTTAAATAAGGGAATAGTGGAGAGCGGTTCAATGCCATAGCGGTTTCCCGAATGTCTTGCCAAAATCGTCAAATCATGCCTGCGAAGGAGTTGAGAAGACAGGCATCATGATGAAGGGGTGGCGTGGCGATCCTGTGCACGCGCATTACATCAGCAACCCGATACAAAAAAAAAGAGGGGGAAGAGAAAAAAAAATATCAGCAGAGTGGTTTTGGAATTATTATTGCCAAAACCAGGGGGGCATGTGTTATCGCCATATTTTGGCCAAAGAAGGAGATGGGCCATGATCAAGATGGGCTTGGAAGATACATATATTCAACGTGTTGTTGGATCGGCCTAGTACGTGGATTTGGGCTAAATTGCCCGTGTATCTTGTATCATAGTAGGTTTCGTTTCAGTTTAGGTTCCGTTTCAGTTTAGGTTCCGTTTCAGTTTAGGTAAAGATAGAGTTGTAGAGTTATTCCAAAGGTAGAAAGTCTCCGGACTATAATTATGTACCTAAGGTTATCGAGAAAGAGAGGACAATCACGTTCACAACAAACACAATCTCGGCGCATCGCCACCCCTTGTTTCTAGGGTTTCTTTCGGGTAAGTGCCATGCTGCCTAGATCGCATCTTGCGATCTAGGCAGTATTTTTACTTATGCGTTATTTAGTGTTACTCGTACTGAAGCCTTGTTGATGGCGAGTAACACTACTATCATGGATTTGTTGAGGCTAGCATCGGTGCTTTTCGTTATAATTGTTTGACTCATGCTGCCTCTAGTTACCTCGCTACCTTTGCACCTTTTCCCAAGTGCGAGGATAGCATCTTGCTTGATCTTTATTTAGCTGATTCGATCTGTTATGGTTGTGCCTTGCTCACCAAGGTTTAGTTTGATATCTACGTAGTCAGGCCTTACAAACGGGTTGAACGATCCAGTAATGCGTGGGGCGTGGCTTACTCGTTCTAGAGAAGTTGTTCCGGTAATTGACTTTACGTTGGTTATTAGGCCTCCTCTAGGGTTAGTATTCTTCGTCTTTTGTATATACCAGGCTCAATTACGTGTAGGACGTTCCAGTTACGTGGTGAAAACGTTAAACTGTCGTAGATCGATTTAACTTGTAATGATAAAGCAAAACCCCATGTTATCGTAAATCTAATGCAGAACCATGGGATAATCGGCTCTAGGAGCCGATTCACAGGGAAACCTGGGAGCCGGTCACGGCTCGAATTTTACGTATACTTGTTTACCATGCAGGAAATCAATCGGAGCAATCCTTCACCTTCCTGACCAGGTATAGGTCAGGTGGCACGCCCTCGAACCAAGCCAGGACGTGTGCCGGAGTTTTGCGGGCCGTTGCCCGAGGGACCAGGGCCCACCAGCAGTCCTGGGAGCCTCCCGGCTCTTCGTGTTGCTCGTCGCTGCTCGCCGGTGAGTTTTGGCAGGCAACACCAAGCTTGTAAAGGAACGTGACAATACAGTAGCCAAAGCAAAGAAACTAAAGAGAAAAAAAGTTGACTTTGGGCTGCTCATGCTAGACTCTCCGAGGAATTGGAGAAACTTGACATTGCTCACAAGGCTTTGGAAAGTGAATTCTCTATTCTCAATGAGTCTCATGATCATCTCTAGATTCGTTTGACCAAGTATGATATCCCTAGCACATCTAAATCAACATATGATCATGAATAAAATGCTAGGGTGGAAGATGAGTTTGCCAAAGCTTCCACCTCCAAAGGTAAGGGCGTCCTGTTGGAGATATGCCCAAGAGGCAATAATAAAGTGGTTATTATCATATCTTCACACTTATGATAAATGTTTACATACCATGATATAATTGTATTAACCGGAAACATTAATACTTTTGTGATTTGTAAACTAAAATAAGAGTCCCTAGTAAAGCCTCTTGCTAAACTAGCTTGTTGGTTAATATATGATCATGGTTTCCTGATCATGAACATAGAGATGTTATTAACAACAGGATCATATCATTAGGAGAATGATGTGATGGACATACTCCTATAGATAAGCGTAGCATAAAGATCAAGTCATTTAAATAGTTCAATTGCTATATGCTTTCTGATACATAGTAACCAAATCCTTCGACCATGAGATCATGCATATCACCTTTACCGGATGGATGCTTTGATGACATCAAACACCACACCGTAACTGGGTGGCTATAAAGGTGGCATTGAGTGTTCGGAAAGTATTGGTTGAAACACATGGATCAAGAGTGGGATTTGTCCATCCATATGACGGATAGATATACTCTGGGCCCTCTGGGTGAAATGTCATCCAATTAGCTTGCAAGCATGTGACTGGCTCACAAGGGATCACATATCACGGGAACGAGAAAAGAGTACTTATCAGTAACGAGGTTGAACTAGGTATGCAGAGATACCGACGATCATAACCTCGGATAAGTAAACTATCGTGAGACAAAGGGAAATTGGTATCGTATGTAAGTGGTTCATTCGATCGCAAAGTAATCGTAGAAATATGTGGGAGCCATATGAATTTCCAGATTCCTCTATTGGTTATTGTTCGGAGAAGTGTCTCGATCATGTCCGCATAATTCACGAACCGTAGGGAGACACACTTAAGGATTCGACGTTGTTTGAGTAGTTATGGTATTATGAGAAAGAGACCGAATGTTGTTCGGAGTCTCGGATGGGATCCGGTATATCACGAGGTGATCCGGAATGGTCCGGAGAATAAGATTCATATAAGGAAAGTCCCGTTTCGGAGTTCGGGAATGATTCCGGTGTTTTCATCGGGAATGTTCTAGAAGGTTCTGGATTGTCCGGCACTCCGGGGGGGAGGGTACATGAATGTGTCATTGCATATTGGAATGATTGCATCATGTACTAAGTGTTCTCGCTGTTCCAAATAAAGGATTAAATTGAATCCCAAACAGAAAAGTCAAACGACCAGTTTGAAAGTCAAACGGCTAAAACAGGAAACTGTGGGAAACAAGCAAGAGGTGGTTGGAACCGACTTGGGGGAGGAGTCCCTCCAAGCGTGGCCAACCAAAGGCCTACTTGGGGAGGGACTCCTCCCTTGGCCGCCCTCCACCTATAAAAGGAGGCAGGGCCTCCTCCTCTAGACACACAAGTTCCTATCCTCTAATCTCCGGTTTAGAGCCGTTTTGGTTTAGAGCTTCTAATTGCACTAGCCTTGGTTTAGAGCCTTCTAATTGGTGTGTCTAAACCCTAGACCACTAATAGCTCTCTCTCATACTCCACCATACTCGCTCGGCTTAAGGCGAAGCCTCAGGATCTCCCTCTACTTCGGTACCACGCCGTTGTCTTCGGAATCGCGAGAGAGTGCTACAACCTCCGCTTCTTTGGAACAAGGGAGAGGAAGGTCTTCGTCAGTACGAGCGTGTGACCGACTGAGCGCTGCTTAGGAGCGCTTGGAAGGATCGTCTACACGATCTTGAGATCGGGAAGAGTACGACTACATCACCCACGAGAATCCGCTCTCGTTAAACACTTTGGAATATTCAAGGGTAAGTTATTCCATCGACTCGTTGCTACAATCTAGTAGATAGAACTTGGCTTGTTTGTTTGTATGCGATAGAAATTTTTTGTTTTCCATGCTACGAACCCCTACAGTGGTATCAGAGCCGTGTCTATATGTAGATCTGTTGCACGAGTAGAACACAATGGTCATTGTGGGCGTTGATGCTTTTATTGTCGATTGCTTCTTGTGTACTTTGCATCTTGCGGTATGTTGGGATGAAGCGGCCCGGGCTAACCTTACATGACATCGTTCATGAGACTTGCTCCACGCTTGACATGCAACTTGTATTGCATAAGTGGCTTTGCAGTGCTGTTTCTCCTAGCATAGTTAAGATCCAATTTACAACGGGTGATTAACAATACTAGTATCAATGTTGTGGTTCTTGTTCGTAAGTTAGAACGACACTTATTGAAAGCCCCAAACCACGTAAAATATGCAAAGAAAGTAGAGGCGTCTAACTTTGTTTTGCAGGGGTGTGCTGTGATGTGATATGGCCATGATTGTGATTATATATGATGTATGCAATGTTCCTTATTGTAAGTTGGCAACCGGCAGGAGCCATATGGTTGTCTTTAATTTATGTTAAGACCCGCGTGTCTATTCAAAGTAGTTGTAATAGTTGAAGCCGGTGGACGACAACCATGGAGAAGTGTCATTGACCTTGATGCAATGCCGATGATGATGGAGATCATGTTCGTGCTTGAAGATGGAGATCGGAAGCACAAAGAATAAAGGCCATATCATATCACATATTATTGAATTGCATGTGATGTTAATCCTTTATGCATCTTGTATTGCTTAGTATACGACGGTAGCATTATAAGATGATCCCTCATGCACATGAATTTCAAGTCATAAAGTGTTCACCCTTAGTTAGCACCGTTGCTAAAGCTTGTTGTTTCGAAGCACCACGTGATGATCGGGTGTGTTAGATTCTGCAAGTGTATACAACGTGAGCAATCCAGATTTGCTCATGCAGAAACTAAGGTTTGATCTTCACGAGCCTAGCATGTACAGACATGGCCTCAGGAACACGGATTACCGAAAGGTAGAGCATGAGTCATATAGTAGATATGATGAACATGTTGATTGTTCGCCATTGAAGCTATATCAACTCTCGTGATGATCGGTTTTGATGTGGTGGATTTGGTTCGTGTGATCACTAAAACAATGTGAGGGATATTGTTTTGAGTGGGAGTTCACCTAGATTAATTTAATTATTAATTAGAACTCAATTTATCATAAACTAAATCAAAGTGAAATTGCATAGTTGTTGTAGTCATTGGCATCCGTTCACCACCTTGCTTAGTTATAATTGAGATAATAGAACTATAGAATTCTGTTAGTTACATTCTGACTGGTATCGTATTGTTTTGAAGTGTTAATCTAAAGTTTAAAAGTCCTATTGCAAACTTTCAAAGTTCAGTTACTCCATGAAGTTTAATAATTAGTATTAAATCAAGAGTAACAATTCCAAGTGTTAAGTATCATGTTTGTTTCCATGATTCTTGATATTCAAAGGATTGTCTTAATATCAAGGTTATCTAGGATCTGAAGAGTTGTTTGAAACCATGATGTGTGGAAGATATTTTGATATCTGAAGCGAAGTTTTAGTTGCAACATGATAGAGTATAATATGGCTAAAGTCATGTTCTCATATTTGATGAGAATTTGCGAAGGTTGGAGACACTTGTTGTCCTAATCCTCCAAAAGGTTTTGGATAGCAACATTATACTCATAATTCATCGTTATAAGCTACTTGTAGCTTGATCATGGGCGATTCCATGATAAGGGTGAATATTTGATGTAGGTAAAATGTTTACTACACCAAGAGATTACTAAAGAAAGGAATTTGAAAGAACACCAAATATTTGATGATGGTGATCTACTTCAAAGTGCAAGTCCAAAGACATTGGTATTTAATTATACACGCTTTGGACTATATGTCATATGTATGACTCCACTATTGATGTTGATAGATTCTTTCAAATGCAGAAAATCTTGAAAGAGAATCTCATAAATATATGGCGAAAGGAAAAGACTAGAATTGTTCAAATTAAGTATATAGATGATATACATGTTATGGCTATATTCTTTGCTTATTAAACAATGTGGTTCTCAAGTATTTGATACTGAATTTGTTGGTGTGAATCGTCATACGAAACAACACAATTCATGAACTACAATGGCCTAAGTAACTAGCAAAAGAATATGTGATGATGTTCATCGAGAACAAATAAAGGGTTATTGTGTTGCTCGTTAAACATCAAAGCTTGCCTTCAAAGATTTGTTTTATCAGGTATCATGAGAACAAAAGGGTTGTTCAAATAATTGCCGTAATCCATAAAAGATGGATTCGCAAATCTCGTTGGAGACATCACATCCATAAAACTAGTGCTAAAGATGTCGAAAGACAAATTGATTGAAATATCACTTAGGTAGTGACATCGCCGTTTAAATTATACTGAAAAGAAAACATGAAGAAACTCCATGTGGATGGAATTTTGGAGTCTTTTGATTTTTGATCAAATGACACTTGTGAAACTTTCCTAGAGATAATTGAAACTTCGTTCATAGGACAAAAGGGAACGAAAGACTAGCTTATTGGAATTTGTACATATTGTTGTACGAAGTCCATTATGTGTAGTCAAGAGCGATGTATTTTAACTTCATTTGCTTTTTCCGAAATTTTGAGTGAATATATGAATATTTACTTAATAAGGATGAAGTATGAAACATTTGAAAAGTTCAAAGACTTTCAAGATGAAGTGCAAAATCATTGTAACAAGAATATAAACAGATTATGATAAAGATCATAAAGGAAGATATTTGAGTTACAGAGTTTAGCATAATACCTAAGATTTAAGGAATCGTTAGTGGATTTGCATTTCCGAAACACCATAAGGGTATGGAGCGTTCGAGATATGTAATTAAACCTTGTTTGACATGGTAAGATCAAAGGTATAATTCATAAAACTGCCATTATATTTTAAAGATTAAAAGCTTTAGAGATTACCGTTTTTCCACTGAAAAGAGCTCCATCATAATCCGTTGAAATGACACCATATAAATTTATGGTTTGGGATAAAACCCAAGTTGTCCTTTCTTAAACAATGGTTTGCTATGCATAAGAAAGATGTTTGCAACCAAAGTCGGATGAACCTGTCTTTGTATAACTGTTGAGTATTCCTCCATAACACCAGAGACAAAAGTGTTTGTCGCTTAGAACGTCAAGTTTCTTTGGGAAGGAATTTTTCGTGAAAAGAAAAGTGGGAGGACAATAGAACTTTGATAAGGTTAAAAGAACCTTAGATATATGTGCAAAGATGCGCAGCGCCGAAAAGTGTTCCGGAGTTAGCAAACAATGCTCATGGCTCACGTACCTCAAAGGTTGTGGTCACGGAGATCTAAGTTCCTATTGAAACAAGTAGATCGGGTAAACAATCAAATACCAAGATTTGAGGGTTGAATCATTATTTTAGAATAATAAACCGACTACATGCAAAGAAGCGATGATTGGCCCTGACTCCGTCAAATGGCTTGAAGCCATAAAATCCGTGATAGTTCCATACACGAGAAATCAAGTTTTGAACTTGAAGGACCCTCGAGAAAGGTGTAAGACCTTACAGTTGTGTCTGGATCTATAAAGAAATAGACATGGATGTTTTACATCTATGAAATAGTCGACATGTTGGGAAAGAGTTCACAAAATGTTCAAAGGTTGACTATGACAAGATTTGATCTTTCATAGTGATATTTAGTCTAGACGGATTAATGTAGCAACCACTACATATAATTTGTTATATGGTAGTTGAATAAACAAAACAAGTTCTTCTAATAGAATCGTTACCTAGGACATGTGCATAACACGGTCCATAGGGTTTTGTTAATTCAAAAGGATGCTAAAAGCATATGCAAACTTCAATGGTTGAAGTAAGCATAGCGGAGTTGGAATCTTCACTATGATGAAACTGTTAAAGGAGTTTAAAAGTTCATCAGAGACGATGAGATGCTTGCATTTGCAAGAAATTAAGTGGGAGCGCTAAGACATGTTTCTAATACATTATGTGGAAGACATATTGTTGATTGGAAATAATGTATCTTTTATTAACACATATTAAGAATTTCATCCCAATGAAAGACTTAGGCAAAACCCAAATATTTGGCATCAATAGACGCTAATATGGTTGTGCCAGAAGTACATAGACGAGATATTGAATGAGTTCAATATAGAAACTACAAGAAAGGTTCTTGTCGCACAGAAAGGATTGAAAGAGTTCAAATGTTGATGATATATTCAAGTGTATTGACATTTGGTAAAGTGAAACAAATAATCAAGTATAGACTGATACTTGATGTATGAAATCACAAAGAGTATTTATATTAATCATACTGTGATATGTACAAATCCAGATATGTCCTATGCTCTAAATGTTGTGAGCAGATACCAGAATGATTCGTAAGATGATCACTGGGCTATAATAAGGATATTCTTATGATCTTTTGGAAGAACTAAGAGTATAATATTTGTAGAAGTGACAAATAGATGGTTAGTTCATTGTAAAAGTACTACATTGATACTAGTTTTGTCACAAAGTACAAATTAAGTTTATATCGATCTAAACTAAGGGTGGCAAAATATAATGGAAAGTGAGTTCCATAATGGATTTGGATGAGTTCCAAAGTTAAGACATTGTGACTGATACTACAACAGAAGGCTAAGTATATGACTGCTATTTTAGCATCAAAAGAGGGCATTTGTGTCAAGTAGTTTGTTATCAAACTAGGTGTAGTTCACAGTGGGATAATACTATGAAGATATATTGTGCGACAATAATATCAACATGTTTTAACCCCAAAGAGCTAAAGGTCACGCCGAAAGACCAAAATTATACAAAGCCATCTCATTAGAGAATGAGTGATGCGTAGAGACGCAAAGACATGCAATTACACACGGACCTGGAAGTGTCAGATCCGGAGATCAGTTGACCACTAGCAATCGTGTACATACAACACCGGAAAGCCATAGGTGTTGAATACACAAAGGTTTGAAACTAGATTATTGACTCTAGTCCAAGTGGGAGACTGTTGGAGATATGCCCAAGAGGCAATAATAAAGTGGTTATTATCATATCTTCACACTTATGATAAATGTTTACATACCATGCTATAATTGTATTAACCGGAAACATTAATACTTGTGTGATTTGTAAACTAAAATAAGAGTCCCTAGTAAAGCCTCTTGTTAAACTAGCTTGTTGGTTAATATATGATCATGGTTTCCTGATCATGAACATAGAGATGTTATTAACAACAGGATCATATCATTAGGAGAATGATGTGATGGACATACTCCTATAGATAAGCGTAGCATAAAGATCAAGTCATTTAAATAGTTCAATTTCTATATGCTTCCTGATACATAGTAACCTAATTCCTTCGACCATGAGATCATGCATATCACCTTTACCAGATGGATGCTTTGATGACATCAAACACCACACCGTAACTGGGTGGCTATAAATGTGGCATTGAGTGTTCGGAAAGTATTGGTTGAAACACATGGATCAAGAGTGGGATTTGTCCATCCATATGGCGGATAGATATACTCTGGGCCCTCTCGGTGGAATGTCATCCAATTAGCTTGCAAGCATGTGACTGGCTCACAAGGGATCACATATCACGGGAACGAGAAAAGTACTTATCGATGTGAGGTTGAACTAGGTATGCAGAGATCAGCGATCATAACCTCGGATAAGTAAACTATCGTGAGACAAAGGGAAATTGGTATCGTATGTAAGTGGTTCATTCGATTGCAAAGTAATCGTAGAAATATGTGGGAGCCATATGAATTTCCAAATTCCTCTATTGGTTATTGTTCGGAGAAGTGTCTCGATCATGTACGCATAATTCACGAACCGTAGGGAGACACACTTAAGGATTCGACGTTGTTTGAGTAGTTATGGTATTATGAGAAAGAGATCGAATGTTGTTCGGAGTCTCGGATGGGATCCGGGATATCACGAGGTGATCCGGAATGGTCCGGAGAATAAGATTCATATAAGGAAAGTCCCGTTTCGGAGTTCGGGAATGATTCCGGTGTTTTCATCGGGAATGTTCTAGAAGGTTCTGGATTGTCCGGCACTCCGGGGGGGAGGGTACATGAATGTGTCATTGCATATTGGAATGATTGCATCATGTACTAAGTGTTCTCGCTGTTCCAAATAAAGGATTAAATTGAATCCCAAACAGAAAAGTCAAACGGCCAGTTTGAAAGTCAAACGGCTAAAACAGGAAACTGTGGGAAACAAGCAAGAGGTGGTTGGAACCGACTTGGGGGAGGAGTCCCTCAAGCCGGCCGCAACCAAGGCCGACTTGGGAGGACTCCCTCCCTTGGCCGCCCTCCCACCTATAAAAGGAGGCAGGGCCTCCTCCTCTAGACACACAAGTTCCTATCCTCTAATCTCCGGTTTAGAGCCGTTTTGGTTTAGAGCTTCTAATTGCACTAGCCTTGGTTTAGAGCCTTCTAATTGGTGTGTCTAAACCCTAGACCACTAATAGATCTCTCTCATACTCCACCATACTCGCTCCGGCGAAGCCTGCGGGATCTCCCTCTACTTAGGTACCACGCCGTTGTCTTCTGGAATCGCGAGGAGAGTGCTACAACCTCCATTTGCTGGAACAAGGAGAGGAAGGTCTTCGTCAGTACCGAGCGTGTGACCGATTGCGGAAGCGCTCTTAACGCAGCGCCGGAAGGATCGTCTACACGATCTTGAGATCGGGAAGAGTACGACTACATCACCCACGAGAATCCGCTCTCGTTAAACACTTTGGAATCTTCAAGGGTAAGTTATTCCATCGACTTGTTGCTACAATCTAGTAGATAGATCTTGGCTTGTTTGTTTGTATGCGATAAATTTTTTTTGTTTTCCATGCTACGAACCCCTACACGTCCTTGATAATATTATTGGCAAGCAAAGATCAAACCTTGGAAAAGAGGGACTTGGCTATGCCTTCAAGTCCAAGAAGAAGAAGAAGAACAAGAAAATGAAGACCAAGAATGCACAAACAAATACAATCACCATTTAAAAGGACATCACAAAGGACAAAACTGATTATATTGGTTTTGCAGGGTCTAACAATCCTAATTATGAGCTATTTTGTGATTACTATGGTGATATCTATGCTAACTATGTTAGTACTTTTGATGAATATATTGCTTGGTATATTTGGGTTCCAAAGACCCTAGTTACTAACATGAGAGGACCCATTTAAAAATGGGTACCTAAAACCAAGAAGTAACTTTCTTGTCGGGCTATGCTTCCGGTGGATCTAAATGGGTGCTGGACAGTGGGTACACTAGTCATATGACCGGAAGCAAAGAGATCATCACGAAGATGAGGCCTAACCATGGTCAAATTACAGTCTCCTATGGTGATATGTCAAAATATGAGGTACTGGGTCTTGGCAAGGTTGTGGTCGCCCACGATATCTCTCTCGTGGATGTCATGCTTGTTGAGACCCTCGGTTAGAACTTAGTTTCTGTTCGTGCCCTTGGTAAGATGGGTTTTGCTGTTTTCATAGATGATGATTTAGTGGTACTTTTGTGGAGCAAGTCTCTAAAGGTCGCGTTAGTTGGTTACGTCGAAAATGACCTATATGTGGTGGACTTTTCAGGGAAAACCACTGTGGGTCCGATGTGCTTATTCAGAAAGGCCGACACGGGCTGGTTATGGCATCGCTGTCTAGCCCAAGTCAACATTAGAACTTTGCAACGTATTCACAAGGGTGGCCACATCCTTGGACTAAAAGTCAATGTTTCCTTTGCCAAAGATCGTGCTTGCAGGGCATGTGTTGAAGGCAAGATGCACGACTCTCCCCACAAGAGGAAAACTATTATACCCTCAAAGAGGATTTTGGAATTACTTCATGTGGATATGTTTGGTCCTCCATCTCATGCAAGCCTCAATGGGAAGAAGTATTGCTTGGTGATAGTTGATGATTATTCAAGATACACATGTGTCTACTTTTTCAAGATAAAGAGTGAGACTCAACAAACTTCGACAATGAAGTCCAGCATCAACACAATGTCCCAATCTTGGCAATAAGAAGTGACAACGGCTCCGAGTTCAAGAACTACACCTTAAATGAATTTCTAAGTGAAGAGGGGATAAGACATCAATATTCCACTGCGAACAACCCTAAATAAAATGGTGTATCCAAGTGGAAAAACCGGACTCTAATGGACATGACTAGGTCTATGTTGGCTGAATTCAAGTCACCATACAACTTCTGGGCTGAAGCCATTTCCACCGCATGTCACTCATCAAACCGACTTTACCTCTGCAAGATCTTAGACAAAACTCCATATGAGATACTTCTCGGTAACAAGCCCAACATATCATATTTCCGGGTATTCGGTTGTAAGTGTTTCTTTCTCATCAAAGGAGTTCGTTTGTCTAAATTTCAGTCTAAGGCTTTAGAATGCATTTTTGTTGGTTATGGTGCCGAATCCCACACTTATAGAATCTACAATAAGCTCTCCAGAACTGTTGTAGAATCTTGTAGTGTGGAATTCGTTGAACATGATGGCTCCCATGTGGGGAAAGTTGATGTTCATGATGCAAATGTTGAATTACCCCAAGATTCCATAAGAAAAATGGCGTGGGATTCTTCCGCCCCATTGCGGAACCCCTTGTGGCAGATCGGGAAGGACAATGCTCTACACAAGTAGAGCCATCATCTACACAAGATCAGCAAGCTCCACCTGCTGGAGAAACTACTGCACCAACACGACAACCTCCTGAAGATCATCAATCAATGAGCAAACTGGTGGTCCCAAGCCGGATTATCCTCCTGGGGTCGGATTATCCGGCCCTGCCTCTCCAACTCTTGCCAAGGATGACCAGGAAGAGCAGAATGAAGTTGAAACTCCTAGGCCAGATTATCCGGCCCCTCCTAGGGGCGGATTATCCGGCCCTAAAGCTCTAGAACTTCAGCAGTCTCGTATTATGGATGCTGATCAAGATCAAGGGCAAGGATCCTCATCCCCAGTTCGCAATGAACAAGTTGTTGATGAAGGGCAAGCTAATGGCCAACACGAGGACCCAAATGTTGAAGCAACCTCTCCAAGAAACAATAAGTAGATTGAAACTCGTCGCAAAACTCATGCTAAAAGGAACCTTGAATTAAGGGGTCATACTCTTGACAAGGTTGTAGGTGATCTAAGAAGGAGGGTGTCCACTAGAAGTGAGCTTGTAAGCTTCTGTGATCATCAAGCTCATATCTCTATGGTGGAACCCAAGAAATTTTCCGATGCTCTTGAAGATCCAGATTGGGTGGTTGCAATGCATGAAGAACTGAATAACTTCGAGCGCAAAAAAATATGGAAGCTAGTAGAAAAACCCAAAGAGTGCCGCAATGTTATCGTCACAAAGTGGATTTTCAAGAACAAGCAAGATGAAAATGGAGTAGTTGTAAGGAACAAGGCAAGACTGGTGGCTCAAGGGTTCTCTCAAGTGGAAGGCATTGATTTTGGTGAAACTTATGCTCCAGCGGCTCTCCTTGAGTCCATTCATATCCTCCTTTCTTATAATGCTCATCATAATTTTAAATTAAAGCAAATGGATGTTAAGAGTGCATTTATTAATGGTCCTCTGCATGAGTTGGTATATGTCAAGCAACCCCCGGGTTTTGAGGATCCCAAGTTTTCGAACCATGTCTACAAACTTGATAAGGCGCTCTATGGCCTTAAACAAGCCCATGCGTGGTATGAGCACCTTAAAGAGCTTTTGTTAGACTTTGGATTCAAAGTTGGGCAAATCAATCCCACTATTTTTACTAAGAAGTTTAAGGGGGAGATTTTTGTATGACAACTATATGTAGACGATATTAACTTTGGTTCTACTAATCAAGGTTTTAATGACGAATTTTCAAAGCTTATGACTGACAGGTTTGAGATGTCTATGATGGGAGAATTAAGGTTCTTTCTTGGTTTCAAGATCAGCAACTTAGAGAGGGAACCATCATTAATGAAGCAAAATACCTCCAAGACATGCTCAAGAGGTTCAAGATGACGGATCTAAATGGCGTTGCTACTCCAGTGCAAACTAAATGTCATCTCGAGCTTAATCCAAAGGGTAAAGATGTGGACCAAAGGTATACCGATCCATGATAGGCTCTCTCCTTTACCTCTTCGTAGATACACCCGATATTGTGTTGAGTGTAGGAGTGTGTGCAAGGTAAATCTACTCCTAAAGAAATCCACTTAGTGACGGTCAAGAGAACCTTCAGATATTTGGTTTATTCCCCAAACTTTGGTCTATGGTATCCCAAAGGCTCTAGTTTCTCTCTATGTGGATATACTGATAGATTGGGCTGGTAACAAGGATGGTAGAAAATCATCTTCTGGTGCATATCAATTCTTGGGCAGGTCTCTAGTATGTTGGTCTTCTAAGAAACAAAATTGTATGTATCTCTCAACCGCCTAAGCTGAATATGTGACTGCTACAAGTGCTTGTACGCAATTATTATGGATGAGGCAAACTTAAAAGGAATACGATGTCAACTGTGAAAAAGTGCCTATTTTATGTGATAATGAAACTGCGATTAAGATTGCATACAAGCCATGCAGCGCACAAGGACAAAACATATTGAAATTCACAATCATTTTATTCGGGATCATGTTGCTCGTGGTGATATTGCTTTATCCTTTGTGATCACGAAGAACCAACTTGTAGATATTTTCACGAAGCCACTTGATGAAACAAGGTTTTGGTACTTGAGGAATGAGCTAAATAACGTGGATTCAAGGAGCTTGGCTTGACTATTCCTGCATACTCACTTGCACTTCTTCATGTATTTGGGTTAGATGAGGGCATAGACATAGGGGGAGTGTGGTCCTAATTGATTGGGATAACCCTCCCCCATAATGCCGAAAGCAAGAAAAATCATTTACCTTAATATCATTTTGTGATATGTGGGTGATTGATGAGCATTGGTTTTGAACTCAAGATACATCTTCGCGGCGTCATGCCATGTGCTCCAACATGGTCACTTCGGCCACCGCTCTCTTCCTTGAGAAGAGTTAGTTTGTAATAGATCTTTTGGATTTTATTGCATTCTTGTGTTCTTATGGAAAACACACCCAGTCTTAGCTTTTAGTTGATTTGTTCTTGCAATATTGGGTGTGTAGTAACATCTCAGTTTGGTGCTCTAAACCCAAGCCATTCTCATCTCGAGCCATCTATTCTTGCACATAAGTCCCCTATTACCTTGCGGGTTTTTTTTGTTTGTAATGCATCGACCTGAAACTGTGTTTAACAGAATTTTCAGAGAAGGGCCGGATTATTCGCCCCTAGTGAGGGCCCGATAATCCACCCAAGGAGGTTTTGTCCTTTAAGGACTAGGGATCGGGGTGGGATCAAACAGAGTAGCTCTTCCTCCCAACCCCGTGTCCTGCCCCCAGTCGTCGCTAGAGCTTTCGCCCCTCCCCGGAGTCGATTCGACCACCGGGTTCTCCGGGCTCTCCCCGGATCTTCTTCCCAGCGCCTTCGGCTATCCTTTCCTCCGATCTCTTCGTCCAATGAGTGAGAGTAACTCCTTCATTCATCTATTTTGTGTGGAAGTTGTTGTTCTTGGTGGAAACTCGTTTTAGAGGATACTATGTGATTCCATTGCCTGTTAGATTTCATAGTCTTGCAACCCGAGTGCCTGATCTGCATTGATACTGTGAATATGTGGAGGAACCGGATTATCCGCCCCTGGCAAGGCCGGATTATCCGGCCTGGAAGTTCACCTCTTTTCAGATTTGTCACAACTTACCGTATCGTGTACAGTTGGGCCATGGACTATTTTTCTACCGTCTCTAACATTCCTCCTGGGCTTGTGTGTATGTTTATCCCCATACTACTTATCTATTTCTCCTCATAGGTGGTTCGAGTGCTCCAAAGACCTACAAGCGCCATCCCCGTGCCCGTTACCTCAGGACAAACAAAGAAGGTGTTCTTGTTGACGAGGTTGAAATTAGAAGGCGGCAGAGAGAGGCAGATAAGATGGTTGAATGGGCTAAGTCTTTGAAAAGGACCACTCAGCAGAAGCAAAATGGAAAGCAGGCCCGTGTCAATTTCAAGAATATGGATATCATTGAGTACTCTGCCATTCGCCACCGTGACCTATATGATGAGGCTGACAGTGATGAGCCTTAGGAGGATAGTCTGTTTTGGTGCTCGCACTTCAGGTACATTCATGATGACATTTATGCTTCTCTCAAGATTCGCCCCATGCACCCTCTGAATTTGACCGAGGCTCAATCAAAGCCAAGACTTAGTGAGGCTTTGGCTATGACTGGCAGAATGGGACCGCACCATCTCATGACCTTGCAATGCAGCTATGACTCGTCCGTGGTGAAACAATTCTTTTCTACACTTGTGATCTGTGGTGATGAGCTTCGCATATGAAGTGGATGACCGGGAACACTATGATTTAGTTTGATTTCCGCACCTTTGGTTAGGTCCTTGGTTACTTTTTCCATGGTCATGAAACTCCTTCTAGCCATCGCATTATATCTCCGATCAAGCCTAGCAAGGATTCTGCTCTCGCTCCATGCCTATCTCCCAATGGGGTGGCTGGTACTTTCTCTTGACTCTCACCATTATATGCAACTCTTATTGGTCTGTTCCGGGACAGAATTTCTCCGAGTGGGGGCAACAATGATAATATTCATGGTCACCATGTGCCACTTCTTGCTGATACGTTTCAAACGTATCTATATTTTTTGATGCTCCATGCTTATTTCGCACCAATTATATTATGTTTTTTCTACACTTTGAGGCATTTTTATGAATTCTTTGGAGCTAACATATTAACAAGTGCCACAGAGCCAGTTCCTATGAGATTTGATTGGAAATTACAGCAATACACATATACCACCATCTAACTGCATCTATGACTAGTAATCCACCTTCAGGTTATCGTCGGAACCCCCTCCAGTATTAAGTTGCAAGCAACGGATAATTTCATTAAGAAATGTGTGTAAAGTAAACAATACAATTGTTCCATGAACAAAAGATTGTTGTTTTCTCCCTAGTAGCAACAACACATCTATAACCTTAGAGATTTCTGTCACTTCCCTAGATTCAATAGAGGCATGAACCCACTCTCGAGCATAAATACTCCCTCTTGCAGTCACTAGCATCTACTTGGCCAAGATAGCTACTAGAAACAGAGAGCATGTAAGATCTCAAACAACATAGACATGATAGAATCAATAATCAATAAGACATGATAGAATCAATAATCAATCTGACATAGTATCTCAATATCCTTCGGATCCCTACAAACACAACATGTATGATTACAAATAGATGATCTTGATCATGAACGGAGCTCACAAGATCTAAACATGATAGCACAAAGGAGGAGAAAGAACCATCTAGCTACTGTATGGACCCATAGTCCAAGAGTGAACTACTCACGCATCATACCGGAGGATGGCATGGTGATGAAGAAGGCCTCCGGGATGATCTCTCCCCTCCGGCAGGGTGCCGAGTAGAGCTTCAGATCCCTCCCCCAATCTAGGGACGATGGTGGCGGCAGCTACAGACTGTTTCATG
Source organism: Avena longiglumis (assembly GCA_030063025.1). NCBI lineage: Eukaryota > Viridiplantae > Streptophyta > Magnoliopsida > Poales > Poaceae > Avena > Avena longiglumis. Next base: position 505,118,039 of record CP125978.1, on the reverse strand, counting down.
GAGATCTGATCGGGTCCTTAGGCTTTTGGCATCGGGGGGATTTTATAGGCGAAGAGGCGAGGCAGGAGGCCGCCAGGGGGCCAACACCCTTCCTAGGCGCGGCCTAGGTTGGCCCGCGCCTAGGGGGTGCGGCCGCCCTGTTTTGCCCCTTCGATCGCCCCTCATGTCGCCCTTTGGTCTCTGTGTTCGTCTCGGTAAATATTGACTTTGGCGTTAGTCCCGTCCAATTCCGAGAATATTTCCTTACTAGCTTTTCTGAAACCAAAAACAACAGAAAACAGGCAACTGGCACTGCAACATCTTGTTAATAGGTTAGCCCCAAAAAATGTATAAAAATACCTCAAAGTGTAGATAAAGCATAGCAAAGTTGATACTAAACAAGCATGGAACATAAAAAAATATAGATATTTTTACGACGTATCAAGCATCCCCAAGCTTAATTCCTGCTCGTCCTCGAGTAGATAAGTGATAAAAATAATAATTTTTTAGGTGACATGCACCATCACAGTCTTGATCAAACCATTTTCAAGCATTGAAAGCTGTGATCAATGTACTCTAAAGATGAGCATGAAAGATGGAGTTCTAGCAATAAGACATAGTAACTATGCTGCAACATGAATGGATACAAACAAAGATCATGAATAACAATGCGGTGAAAGACGTTTGTTTGTTTCACATATAGAAAACATAGCATAGTGGTATTCAGCTTATCCCTCATGGAGTAGCAAAACATAAATGCATAAGACACCTTCAAAGGTCATAAGGGTGACTAGATACAAATAGTTCAAGAACAATCAATATCAACATTATGAATCAATCAATTAGTTTTGGGACAATGCACATAGTACTAAGAATGAAAACTATGCTCTCTTAATTGGTGCATAAAAATAGAGGGTGGAGACTCAATATAAAAGTGGGAAGAAAGGCCCTTCACAAAGGGAAGTAGGGATTTCAAGTTTCATAAAGAGCTTCCAAAAATTATGGTACTTATTAGCTTTCAGTTCCCATTGCTCCTATCATAAGCATCTTGAAGTGATTAAGGTTAAAGTGAACAAAGTATGGAGTATATTCTTGACAAAGTATAAGTTGGCAATCTCATGTCCCTTGAGTACGAGGGACATTCCACATGCTACTCAACTTTAGTCACGGTAAGTTCTGTCATAGTAAGTATAAGTGTATCATAAAGAACCGCCAATGGGGTACCCTTGCCCCATGACGCAGAGCTATCCCATATCAAAATGACAAGGCAGACAATGAGCATCTTAGCAATCTTCTTATTTACCATGGGAAAATGGTGCTTTTTCTCTTCTTTCCTCTTTTTTCTATCTCTCTCTTTTATTATAAGAAGAATGCTTCATAGATTGCTCACTATGGTTATGCTACAAGTTTCCACCATGATTAGGCATGGCTTGGGATAGCGGCCCAGGCGTTTCTCTAACACACATACACAACTCCATGGACTTACAAGATCCCCTTTTATTTCACACCACTGACATCCGCAAACAAAAGATCATGATATCAACTGGGTAAATATGTACAGGTGTTGAAAGCATTCCCCGTGACAGCACGATTCTGCTAATTCCCAACTTATAAGTTCAAGCATATACAACATAGATGACACAATGGTTCAAGTTTATTAGGGGAAAGAAAAATAAAGTGTGCCATCAAGTTTGTGTGATCTTTAATCAATAATTTTCACATAACAAGTTTAATTTGGAAGATAGAGAAAACAAGAATATACGTGGAATGGTGTAACACACACCATGCATAGGAATTTATGGTGGACTCTTTGGAATAACTTGGTTTCTTGGGAGTTGGATGCATGACTAGAGCTTACTCCACTGGTAGAAAACGCCCTATAGGTCCCGGTTGGTAAGGGGCATTAGTCCCGGTTGCCCAACCGGGACGGGGCAATCGGGACTAAAGCTCTAACCTTTAGTCCCGGTTGCCCCACCAACCGGGACAAATGGGGGCACACGTGGCGGCATCAGAGCGCGAGGGGGGGGTGGAGCATTAGTCCCGGTTCGTAACACGAACCGGGACTAATAACCTGCTGCCGCGGCAGAGATTTGGCCCATTTCTCTGCCGCTGCGTAGAATTCATTTTGGGACATTTTGTTGGCAAAGATTTTCTCCACTTTTTGTGCCGCGGCAGAGAATTCATTTAGGTTGTTTTATTGCTTATTTAGTTTTTTTCACTTATCAATGAAGGAACCTTATATTACACAAGATCATCATGACAATATTACATTCAATACACGGATCGAGTTCATGCACTACATACAAAAGTTGATATTCGATGCTACCGGCCAATTCCTTCAAAGTTGCTATTTTTACAATCCCTATTGTCTATACACAGCAGAATAGTATTCCCCTTTCGGGTTTAGGACTTCTCCATCCAAGAATCCCGCCAATTCCTCCTGAATTACTCGTATGCGATCCTTTGGCAGAAGACCGTCCCGTAGATGTTCGATCTGATTTAAAAAAGGAGTCAGCCTATATGAATGAAACTAAACACAATTTGTTTGAAATTAAAAACTATAGAAATTGTTTACGTACGTGGAGTTACTCTAAATTTCTGCCCTTCTCATCGCACGTCTGCCAGATGAACTCGCATACATAGTATCCACATAGATTGTTACCTGGTCCCTGCGTCAGGCACTTTACGAGAACATAGTTCAATCAAAATAATAATCAAGCATGATAATAACTGTATCAAAACTAGAATCAAAGAGATGCGCGGATATACCTAGTGGTTCTTACATCTAGTGGTTGAAATGTAAGCTCCTCTTTCCAAACACCACTAGCCTTGTTGGTGAACCGTTTCCAAGCGCTGCCTGGCGTAGAAAACGAATAAAATAAGTTATTAAGTACTTGATATCATAAAATTCACGAACGTTGCCGATATAGTGTCGTAATGATTAGAATTACCGCTGGAGAAGTATCTGCATGTCCTTCCACGTCTCAAGGGGTTTATGTTTCGAGTCCATGACTAGTACACGCCCTTTGTCAAGTTGAATGATTAATAGAATATAGTGGAACACTACAAGGAATCTGGCTATATATGACCCTCCATTTTCGTCACAGAATCGTCATAGTAGTCTGTTTATGACGATTCTATGATGATTTTGAGATTGTCAAAAGTTGGGCGTCGCAAATGAACTATAACGACGATTTTGATGAAATCGTCATAACTGTCTATGACGATATTGGATTGTCATAACCGTTATGACGATCCAATATCGTCATGGACAAATTGGCCTCGCCAGGTCAGATCCTACGTGGCCGATCCGACATGGCCGATCCGACGTGGCAAAGAATCAGCCCGGTCCATTTTGAAGGTCTATATGGGCCAAGCCCAATAATTTTAGCCTTTTATTAACTGGGCCTTAGCCTTTTCGATGCTCTTTTTCTTTTAGGCCTAGGCCTTTTATAATCCGTTTAATTATTGGGTTTGGCCATTTTCGGTCCTTTTAAGGTTTGGGCTTCGGCCTGTACACGGTCCATTTCTTTTTCCTTTTTTAGCCTTTATTTTCTGAAATTGTACACTGTTCAGAATTAGAATATTTATGGTCAAGGCCTGTTTAGATCCCAAATATGATCTAGTTCACTAGTACAACGGACAAGCAAAACAAATAATCCAAAACGAATTCAAATTACAATCACAACATTTAATCAAATATAAGTCTCATCTGTCGATAATCAACACGTATAAGATGCATTTCAAACACCAAGCATATACAGATAGCAGAGAGGACACGCTCCGACTAAGAAGGTACAAATGGATCACTCAGTGAGATAGCGGCTAGCTGATGAGTTGGGGTATTAGCCTGCTGCTAGGCACACCTGAGAAGAGCTACATAGCTTCTATCACCTTGGCCTTGAGCATCAAGCGACTAAATAAGATGAAGAACCTGTCTAGTCCATATCAAGAAGAATACGAGTAAGACCTTAGCACCACGATCATTCTCCAGCTGATCAAAAAGTGGTTACAAGCTCTCACCAAGCATCTGCACAAATTATGCAAGTTATGTGTTGTCTCTTGAACACAGTCATCAAGAATGAATGAAACTCTCACAAGATGGACGAACCCAATTTCTATATTAAAGTGAAGTTCTTTTAGCCTAAATGTTCACACTGTCCAAGAGAAAAAGGCAATACCATGCATATACTTAGACATCACAATCACCTCGATGGACCATAAATTGAGGACATGGTGCACAAGTAAACAATATTTATAATTATATGGATACAAACCTAGAAAACAAATCGTGGTTCCTAATTTTATAATTATTAGGACATCCAACTCAAGTTAGGTACATCCAGCATGAACCCACTATAAGTATGGCACAACTCAGGCATATTAAGTTTGGCACTACCATCAATTAAAATCAACATAGTATAGATGGTTCTCTATTTTGGACATATTGCACTAACAATGCACTTGGTTTCTCAGTACAGAAGCATCCTGAATCCAGAAATGAAACTTCCTAGAAATCACAACAGCAGAACCACATACCCGAACAAAGAGGAGCAAGAAATCAGATCAAGATGGTGCTAACAGACTTGAATTTTACCCCACCAAGAAGATGATGTCCATATAGTACAAGGAGAACATGTAGGTGCATAAGGCCTGCTGGTAGGTCTGGAGGAGCCAAAGTCATCCTTGGAAAGTGGCAACACGACGTCAGGGGTGGAACTCCTAGTAGGGCAAGGTAGGCAGACGCCCTTAAAAGAACATTTCAATATCTCTAGTATTTTGTGTGTTAGATAACAATATCAAGGATTATTTAATGTGTGTTGAAGTGCTGCAGGCCTTAGAAAATTCAAAAGACGAACAAAGGTGTGTTTGGGGGGCAGATAATCCGCCCCTGCCAGGGCGCGCCGTACTGTGTGGGGGCGGATATTTGTGGCATCCCGCAAAACCACTACTAGAAAATCGCGTTGTTTTTGTGCATTGCATCATCATGACTGCATGCTCATGTCATCATGCCACATTGCATTTGAGCACCGTCATCATCTTGCATTTTCTTGCATAAAACTATTTGCGGAAAAACCTAATTTGTTTTCTGAACGCCCCGTCTTGTTTTCAAAATTCAAAACACGGGTCTCCGAATTATTTTGTCTTGTCTGCTATCGGTTTGCAGAAGCTTTGTTTCAAAAAAGTAAAATATTAAATTATTTTAGTGGGGGCCGTCGAACGGGCCGATTCGACCCGAACGACCACCCCCAGTCCAAACTATCGGTCCACCAAAAACCCTTTTCTACCAACCTATCTACCCACACCCTCCGGCCACCTCACCCGGACCAGTCCCACGCTGCCACCTCACCCTCTCCCCCCCTCTACCCAATCCCGTGCCGCCACTTGGCCACCCCCACCTCTCTCTCCCTCTCAGCCCACACACGCACGCTGCAGCCTCCCCCTGCCCCCGGTCCCACCGCCCTGGTCCCACCCGCTCGGACCCACTCCCCAGATTCCACCCACCCGACGCAGCCCCGCCTCCTCATCTCCCTAGCCCGCCACCAGCCTGACAAGGCCCCTCCCGTCGCCACAGCCCTCCGTGAGCTTCCTCCCGCCGGCCGCCACCAAGCACCGCCCGCAGCCGCCGGCCCTGTCCTTCCTCGCCTTCGGCTTCCCCGCCTCCGCCCCGCCAGCAACCTCTCCCTCTCCCTCCCTCAAGCCCGGCCACCCGCCTCCTCGTCTCCGTCCTCTGTGCGCCGCCCCGCCGCCAAGCTTGAGCCGCCGCCTGCCCTCGCCTCTGCGCGGGAGCGCCGTCCTCCGTCGGCCCCTTCTCCCGCGTGCTCCGGCCGCCCCGCTTGGCCCCGTCCGCGCCCTCCCGCACCATCCCGCCGCCTCCGCCCTTCCCCTCGCCGGCCCCACGCCCGACGCCCTCCGCCTCGCGCCGCCCTGCCCCTCGCCGGACCACCCCTCGAGCTCCTCTCCCCGCCGCCCGCAACCGTCCTCCTCCTCCTCTGGCTGCCTCAGCCACCTCTGCCCCGCCTCTCCGGCCCATCCGCTCCGGCCAGCCCGAGGCCGCCGACCGCCTCGCTTTCTCCTCCTCGGCCAGCCAGAGCCTCGCCTGGACGTCCCCGTCCCTACCTTCCCGAGAACCTGCGCCTGGCGGCCTCTCCCTTTCCGCTCGATGTAGCGCCTTTGGCTGCTCGACGCCCCTCGCCGTCGCCTCCGCCGCCAGGCTGTCGACCGCCCCTCCTCCTGTCACCAGCCCCGGATCGAGCTTCCCCGCCCAGGTTCGCTGGCCGCAAGCCTCGCGATCATGGACAGCTTCCCTTCATGAGCCTGCGGCGGTCACTCACCTACCTGCTGGGTCGCTCGACAGCCCCAGAAGCGGTTTCAAAGCCCGTTGGAGAGGAAGTCTTCAATTTTGCTCGGTTCATGGTGGAACACAAGGCCGTCGCAAGATCTCCGTGCCCGATGGACGGCTAAGGACCCGCGTGTTCAAGACCGCACCAAGCCAAGGTGTCCAAGAATCTCCGACAAGAACTCCATCACGGGCATCTAGACCTCCGACAGGGAACCCTGGAGATCCCGGCGTCGAGCCCCAAGTTCGCCCCCGATAATCAAGGCGGAACCCCAAGATCTACATCATATGTGTCGAGACCAACACCAAAGCGATGACAAGGTCTACCGATGACCGAGAACCCGGACGCCAAGTACTCCTTCCGCAACCCCGGTACCGGACAAGTTCGCCATCGACCTCGAGAACGCCTGCACGGAACAACAAGACCGCCACACGGACGCGAACCCCCAAGACCCTGAGGCCCCGAACCGAAGACCGATCCGAAGCGCCAAGGCCCTCGACAGGGAATCGACAAGATCATCGCGGGACTCCAAGTTCTACTTTGTAGTTTGCCGAACACCGAGATCTTCAATCGGATCCGAGGACACCGAGACCCCGGATGCGACAAGATCTACCTCAGTTATCCGAGACCGACCCCGTCGAACCTTGTCGAACCCTGAGACCGACCCCGAACCCCGGAACCCCAAGACCGTCGAGAACCCTCAATGTGTGAACCCCTTCCCGAAACCCTATTTTATAATATGATACAACCTGTTGCATATTAATCATTCATCTCGCATGCATATCATTGGTTTGGGGGCCTTATGCCGATTCACCTGATAATTAAATATGGGGCCCATATGCGGGCAAATCTAGTCTCATATTGTCCTCATTTAAATTGGTGTAGCGAACCGGTGCTATCTTTTGCCATGTTAAAATAACATTTAATTTGCGGGGTAGTTAAACAACTTGAACCATTTAATTAATTGTCGGGACCCCGGTTCCACTTAATATTGCCTAATTGCACCGCACCCTTGCCATGTCATGCATCATACATGCATCATGCCCGATCTTCTGCCGTTGTATTAAATATTGCATCCGGTGTTTCTTCTAGTGTTCTGCTTCTTCGGATAAGGCCGTTGAGTTGATGTGAGCTTCGCCCCGATCTTCGGATAAACCCTCGGCAATGTTTTCAGGCGACCATCTCCCCCTTTCAACCTATCTTACTTTTCTAGTATTTATTCCCTCCTGTTGATCTTTGCTATCTGTGTTGCGATGCTCTAGTTTTCGTACCCGTAATATCCCTTGCAGCCACATATAGCCTTGGACACATCCTATTACCTGTTGTTTGGTAGATAGTGGACCCGCGCGTCGTAGTCGCTTGCTCAAGTGTTTTTGCGTGTCGTCAAGTACCACAGTTGTTGGAGAAGTGCCGCATGTTCAATGTTGAAGATGATCATGGCTTTACTTTTCGTTCACTTTAATTACTGTTTAACAACTAAAATTGAAGTAAGTAAGCAGAGGCATCGGTGGGTGATAGATAATGTTGGTTTCCGAGCCCACTTGTGTCCCGTAGGACCCGAGTTCTTGACACTGTTAGAGATCGAGCGCTAACCACGGTGGGGAGATATGGGCCCCATTGATTAGTACCTGATTTCAAAGTATTGTCTTGGGGGCCACAAACTAGTTTGAGGTTTTATTTACTATCCTGCACTTATGCCATGCTTTTCGCTTTATTTACGATTGTGCGAGGAGCACCTTTATCGCTTAGGAAGCGGAGTGTTTTCGCGGTATCGACAGTCCCAGTTTTGGGATCTGCTGTCGTTTACAGCCACTGACGCAAACCCTGAGTCCGTCTCGGAGACCGGCCGACTTCGTTGCGGGTAGACTTAGTGGGGTGGCCCCCCGTGTGGGTCTGGAAACGTCATGACTTAGGCCCCGCCGACATACCGATGGGTGTATGTTAACTGATCTGGCACAAAGGGTCGAAGTGCTTGTGGATACTTTGGTGCACCCCTGCAGGGTTAAATCTTTTCGAGAAGCCGTGTCCGCGGTTATGGACGACTTGGAGCACAGTGCTTGATCATAGACAACTATAACTAAAGTTTACTGTTATAAATTGACTTGTATCCGATTTGACTAGTAATCAGCTTCACTACAACGGAATGGCTAAATAAAAGTACCAACAACTGCTGGGTTTTGGGGTTATCTCATGCTAATTGCACCTGACTAGTAAGTGTGGCTACTATAACGGAATGGTTAACTAAAAGTGCCCACTGCTTACTTTATCAGGATGATTATCTAAACCTGACTAGTAAAGTGCATAACTATAACTGAATAAGTAAAACTGCCAACTGTGTGAGTTCCTCGGTTGACTTCCTCGTTTGGTCTCGAGGGGGAAACGCCAGGATGGGTTTGTTTGATGATAGTATCAGGTTGGATCCGAATAGGTCTTCCTTACCCCGCTCTGATAGCCGCCAGTAGTAGCGAGTCTCTATAGGTTGCTCAGTGCATGCTGCCGCTGCCGCTTCAGTCCACCATACCTATGTAGGCGAGGACCGCCGAATTCTAGCCTCGCCGTGTACTGGCCTCAGTACTGACGCTCCTATTTTTCCTTTGCCCTTGTCGGCACCCCTTTTGTTTTAGCAGGTTTCGACGTCGTTAGCAGGGTTACCCTTCCGGCTTGGCCTGGGCAGGGTTATGGACGCCATTGGTTATTCTTCAGGGCTCTTAGCCCCATTTGCATCTTGTCCATAGTCGGACGCTCTATCATTTTCAAGGTGATTTGAATCTTTGTACATTATATCTGTATTCTTGACTCATTGAGTCGCTGTATATATCATTCTATGGGACCCATCGAGGACTGTTGTGTAATGTTATTACCGTTTTCCACCACGCAAGTGCTGGTGGCACCTTTGAATCGTTTCTATGCGGGTTTTGGCGGGTTTCGCTAAAACTTGCATAGGGCCGATCTCGAGGTGTTCTGAGTGGTATCGAGGCGGCAGCGATACCCCAAAGTCCGACTGTAGGATAACCTAGCTAACGGCAAGTAGAGTGTCAAAACTATTTTTGAAAATCGATTGGATAGTTCGATTAGGTCTGATTTTACTCCTTACCCTATGCTATTCTCCTCTTATCTCGGCGTGTTTTGAACCTGCTCTCTTATCTTTTCTTGGTCCAGAATTCTCGTGGTGGGGTTTTTTCGTACCTTTAGGGTTTCGCTTCCTCCTCATTAACGGTGTTCTACCGTCCGTGTTCAAGCTGCTGATGAATACATCACGGTGTTACCATTCTTTATTCCTTGTTTGTGCCTTCCGGTGTTTCCCGACGCGACGACATCATCTACGCCAGATCTGATGCAGAGTCTGCCTCACTCCTTTGCTTCCGAACCTCGCTTCTCGAGATCTTCAGTCTGATTCCGAGAATGGTTGCACTCCCTTCTACTGATTGTGCGGAGTAATTGTTTGGGTGCGTGATGGATTGGCCCCCATGCCGACTACCCCTTCTATTCGCTTTTGCACATTGAAGTGGATGAGAATGCATCGGTTCCCCCGCTCCATCGAAGATAGAGGTCACTTTCTTTATTGATACCTCTACCTGCGACCTTTTGTTCCCGGAGTGTTCTCCCGACGATCACGGACAACGACCTCTTGTTAGTGGTGTCGCGAGGATCTACACGAAGCGAGAAGATTCAGATCACCGACCTTCTTTCCGGTACCATGAGGCGGATCTCGAGGGCGAGATCCATTGTTAGTGGTGTCGAATTGTGGCATCCCGCAAAACCACTACTAGAAAATCGCGTTGTTTTTGTGCATTGCATCATCATGACTGCATGCTCATGTCATCATGCCACATTGCACTTGAGCACCGTCATCATCTTGCATTTGCTTGCATAAAACTATTTGCGGAAAAACCTAATTTGTTTTCTGAACGCCCCGTCTTGTTTTCAAAATTCAAAACACGGGTCTCCGGATTATTTTGTCTTGTCTGCTATCGGTTTGCAGAAGCTTTGTTTCAAACAAGTAAAATATTAAATTATTTTTGTGGGGGCAGTCGAACGGGCCGATTCGACCCGAACGACCACCCCCAGTCCAAACAATCGGTCCACCAAAAACCCTTTTCTACCAACCTATCTACCCACACCCTCTGGCCACCTCACCCGGACCAGTCTCACGCTGCCACCTCACCCTCTCCCCCCCCTCTACCCAATCCCGTGCCGCCACTTGGCCACCCCCACCTCTCTCTCCCTCTCAGCCCACACACGCACGCTGCAGCCTCCCCCTGCCCCCGGTCCCACCGCCCTAGTCCCACCCGCTCGGACCCACTCCCCAGATTCCACCCACCCGACGCAGCCCCCGCTCCTCCCTCATCTCCCGCAGCGCCCCCGCCACCAGCCAGCCTCCCGTGCCAAGGCCCCTCCGTGAGCGCTTTCCCCTCCGCGCCACCAAGCACCGCACCGCCCGGCCGCCTGTCCTTCCTCGCCTTCGGCTTCCCCGCCGCCGCCAGCAACCTCTCCCTCTCCCTCCCTCAAGCCCGGCCACCCGCCACCTCGTCTTTGTCCTCTGCGCGGCTCCCCGCCGCCAAGCTTGAGCCGCCGCCTGCCCTCGCCTCTGTGCGGGAGCGCCGTCCTCCGTCGGCCCCTTCTCCCGCGTGCTCCGGCCGCCCCGCTTGGCCCCGTCCGCGCCCTCCCGCACCATCCCGCCGCCTCGCCTTCCCTCTCGCCCGCCGCCCCTCGCGCCGCCATGCCCCTCGCCGGATCGCCCCTCGAGCTCCTCTCCCCGCCGCCCGCAACCGTCCTCCTCCTCTGGCCGTCTCGCAGGCCACCCCTCTGCTCCGCCTCTCCGGCCCGTCCGCTCCGGCCAGCCCGAGGCCGCCGGCCGCCTCGCTTTCTCATCCTCGGCCAGCCAGAGCCCCGCCTGGACGTCCCCGTCCCTACCTTCCCGAGAACCTGCGCCCCTGTCGGCCTCCTCTCCCTTTCCCGCTCGATGCAGCGCCGCCTTGGCTGCTCGACGCCCCTCGCCGTCGCCTCCGCCGCCAGGCTGTCGACCGCCCCTCCTCCTGTCACCAGCCCCGGATCGAGCTTCCCCCCGCCCCAGGTTCCTCGCCGCGCGGGCCGTGCCTCTGCAAGCCACGCGACCGCGGACAGCTTCCCCGCCCCCGCGAGCCCGTGCGGTCACCTACCCTGTCGTGTCGCTCGACAGCCTCAGCCGGTTTCAAAGCCCGTTGGAGAGGAAGTCTTCAATTTTTTCTCTGGTTCATGGTGGAACACAAGGCCGTCTTCGCAAGATCTCCGTCTTCGCAAGATCTCCGTGCCCGATGGACCGCGTCAAGGACCCGCGTGCTCCGAAGACCGTACCAAGCCGAAGGTGTCCGAAGAATCTCCGACAAGAACTCCATCACGGGGCATCTAGACCTCCGACAGGGAACCACGAGATCCCGGCGTCGAGCCCCAAGTTCGCCCCCGATAATCAAGGCGGAACCCCAAGATCTACATCATATGTGTCGAGACCAACACCAAAGCGATGACAAGGTCTACCGATGACCGAGAACCCGGACGCCAAGTACTCCTTCCCGAACCCCGGTACCGGACAAGTTCGCCATCGACCTCGAGAATGCCTGCACGGAACAACAAGACCGCCACACGGACGCGAACCCCCAAGACCCTGAGGCCCCGAACCGAAGACCGATCCGAAGCGCCAAGGCCCTCGACAGGGAATCGACAAGATCATCGCGGGACTCCAAGTTCTACTTTGTAGTTTGCCGAACGCCGAGATCTTCAATCGGATCCAAGGACACCGAGACCCCGGATGCGACAAGATCTACCTCAGTTATCCGAGACCGACCCCGTCGAACCTTGTCGAACCTTGTCGAACCCTGAAACCGACCCCGAACCCCGGAACCCCAAGACCGTCGAGAACCCTCAATGTGTGAACCCCTTCCCAAAACCCTATTTTATAATATGATACAACCTGTTGCATATTAATCATTCATCTCGCATGCATATCATTGGTTTGGGGGCCTTATGCCGATTCACCTAATAATTAAATATGGGGCCCATATGCGGGCAAATCTAGTCTCATATTGGCCTCATTTAAATTGGTGTAGTGAACCGGTGCTATATTTTGCCATGTTAAAATAACATTTAATTTGCGGGCTAGTTAAACAACTTGAACCATTTAATTAATTGTCGGGACCCCCGTTCCACTTAATATTGCCTAATTGCACCGCACCCTTGCCATGTCATGCATCATACATGCATCATGCCCGATCTTCTGCCGTTGTATTAAATATTGCATCCGGTGTTTCTTCTAGTGTTTTGCTTCTTCGCGGATAAGGCCGTTGAGTTGATGTGAGCTTCGCCCCGATCTTCGGATAAACCCTCGGCAATGTTTTCAGGCGAGCATCTCCCCCTTTCTACCTATCTTACTTTTCTAGTATTTATTCCCTCCTGTTGATCTTTGCTATCTGTGTTGCGATGCTCTAGTTTTCATACCCGTAATATCCCTTGCAGCCACATATAGCCTTGGACACATCCTATTACCTGTTGTTTGGTAGATAGTGGACCCGCGCGTCGTAGTCGCTTGCTCAAGTGTTTTTGCGTGTCGTCAAGTACCACAGTTGTTGGAGAAGTGCCGCATGTTCAATGTTGAACATGATCATGGCTTTACTTTTCGTTCACTTTAATTACTGTTTAACAACTAAAATTGAAGTAAGTAAGCAGAGGCATCGGTGGGTGATAGATAATGTTGGTTTCCGATCGCCCACTTGTGTCCGTGGGACCCGAGTTCTTGACACTGTTCCGAGATCGAGCGCTAACCACGGTGGGGAGATATGGGCCCCCATTGATTAGTACCTGATTTCAAAGTATTGTCTTGGGGCCACAAACTAGTTTGAGGTTTTATTTACTATCCTGTACTTATGCCATGCTTTCGCTTTATTTACGATTGTGCGAGCACACTTGTCTGTTTAGGAAGCGGAGTGTTTTCGGGTATCGACAGTCCAGCTTTGGGATCTGTCGTTTGCCATGCCATCGACGCAAACCCTGAGTCCGTCTCGGAGACCGGCCAACTTTGTTGCGGGTAGACTTAGTGGGGTGGCCCCCCGTGCTTGCTTTGGGTCTGGAAACGTCATGACTTAGGCCCCGCCGACATACCGATGGGTGTATGTTAACTGATCTGGCAAAAAGGGTCGAAGTGCTTGTGGATACTTTGGTGCACCCCTGCAGGGTTAAATCTTTTTGAGAAGCCGTGTCCGCGGTTATGGACGACTTGGAGCACAGTGCTTGATCATAGACAACTATAACTAAAGTTTACTGTTATAAATTGACTTGTATCCGATTTGACTAGTAATCAGCTTCACTACAACGGAATGGCTAAATAAAAGTACCAACAACTGCTGGGTTTTGGGGTTATCTCATGCTAATTGCACCTGACTAGTAAGTGTGGCTACTATAACGGAATGGTTAACTAAAAGTGCCCACTGCTTACTTTATCAGGATGATTATCTAAACCTGACTAGTAAAGTGCCGCAACTATAACTGAATAAGTAAAACTGCCAACTGTGTGAGTTCCTCGGTTGACTTCCTCGTTTGGTCTCGAGGGGGAAACGCCAGGATGGGTTTGTTTGATGATAGTATCAGGTTGGATCCGAATAGGTCTTCCTTACCCCTCTCTGATAGCCGCCAGTAGTATCGAGTCTCTATAGGTTGCTCAGTGCATCGCCGCCGCTTGATCCACCATACCTATGTGGCGAGGACCGAATTCTAGCCTCGCCGTGTCTTGGCCTCGATCGACGCTCCTCTTTTTCCTTTGCCCTTGTCGGCACCCCTTTTGTTTTAGCAGGTTTCGACGTCGTTAGCAGGGTTACCCTTCCGGCTTGGCCTGGGCAGGGTTATGGACGCCATTGGTTATTCTTCAGGGCTCTTAGCCCCATTTGCATCTTGTCCGTAGTCGGACGCTCTATCATTTTCAAGGTGATTTGAATATTTGTACATTATATCTGTATTCTTGACTCATTGAGTCGCTGCTGTATATATATCTGTTCTGTGGGACCCATCGAGGACTGTTGTGTAATGTTATTACTTCGTTTTCCACCCGCACGCAAGTGCCTGGTGGGCACCTTTGAATCGTTTCTATGCGGGTTTGGCGGGTTTTGCTAAAACTTGCATAGGGCCGATTCTGAGGGTGTTACAGAGTGGTATCAGAGCGCAGCAGTTGCGATACCCCACAAGTCCAGCCTGTAGGATAACCTAGCTAACGGCCGAAGTAGAGTGTCAAAACTATTTTTTAAAATCGGTTGGATAGTTCTGATTAGGTCTGATTTTACTCCTTACCCCTCTGCTATTCTCCTCTTATCTCGACGTGTTTTGAACCTGCTCTCTTATCTTTTCTTCGGGTCCAGGAATTCTCGTGGTGGGGTTTTCCGTCGTACCTTTAGGGTTTTGCTTCCTCCTCTGTTAACGGTGTTCTACCGTCCGGTGTTCAAGCTGCCTGATGAATCCGTCTACGGTGTTACCATTCTTTATTCCTTGTTTGTGCCTTCCGGTAGATAGGTTGATGACACTAGTGGTAAGGAGGGATATAATGAGGTCTCTCATGTGTATTCACCTAATCCACCTATCCTACACCCTCATATAAACAATAGGGGTGATCCAACCAAGCTTTCTGCATCTAATTTTAATCAATGGCAATTTTTGATGAAGTCTCATGTGTGCAGCTCGTTCATTGAGTTATGGAAAATCATATGGAATGGTCTTCATGTTGGAGATCCAAAACAACCTAACAAGAAGAGAGGTTGTGGACAGCCAACTCAATGCAATGGTGCTACACATGATCCAGCTTGGTGTGGGTCCCAAGGACATGCCCCGCATAGAACATCTCAACACAGTGAAGGAAGATTGGGATGCCCTCACCGAGCTCTTCATTGGAAATGAACGCATGAGAAGGAATAGGTATGATGCTTTGAGTAACCAAGATGACGGGTTTTATATGATGGATGGTGAAGATCACGAGGATATGTATAGATGCCTCAAGTCAATAGCCACCACATTCATAAATCATGGTGCTTCCCACGTTGATGACGCGTGGATCAAGAGAAAGTATGTCATCACCCTTATGCCATTTGAGCCCACAGATTTGAAGAGTATCCAAGGAAGGCATAACTACCACATAATGACATCCAATGAGGTAATGCAAGATATGGCATATTTCAAAGTGGCTACCAAGAATGATAAAGATGCTCATGTTCGAGCCATTGGAATGGAAAAGGGGGTCAACGTGGCCTTAAAGACAAGTGTGGTTGAACAAGACGAGGATGACATAGAAGCTATGGACTGTCCCGAGGATGTCAAGAGGGCTCATGCTGAGTACATGGCCTTCTATGCCAAAAATTTTTGGAAGGACCCAGCCAAATAAAAATCTGAACTTGAATGCAAGAGTGGAGAAAATGGAAGAAGGGAAAAGTTCCCAAGACGAGAACCTTCTTCAACTGTAGAGATTGGCTGCACTTTGTAGCTGAGTATCCTTATCAAAGTAGAGGGGATAATGGAGGGAGGCTCATCCTTAAAGATAAGTCAAAGGCTCCACGAAAGAAGCAATTTGTGAAGAAGAATGCTCCATTCAAAAGGCAACCAAAGATTCTCTTAGTGGCTCAAGAGGAGTATTCATCAGGAAGTGAAGATGAAGAAGAGGATGATAGCTCACGATAGGTGGCTAGTATAGTCACCACGTCTACACCTACATCTCTCTTCGACTCGCTGAATGAAAACATCACCTACAAGAACATCACTTGCCTCATGGCAAGAGGTTCCAAGGTATCATCTTCCCTCACTTATTTTCCTAATGCTATGATTGTCATGGATGATCCTACTAGTCTAAAGGTTAAGGAAGGAACTATTGCTTTGGACTATTTTATCACCAACTTGCAAGGTGAGCATAAAAGACATTTTGAGGCTCTCATGGACCAGCTGGCCCAAAATGAAGTTCTCCTTGAAGAAAAGGGCAGATTAAAAGGGAGGATGCAATGGAGACTGCATCCCTAAAAATGTCTCTAGAAGAACAGGAAGAGGCTCGAGTCTCTCTTCAAGAGAGACTTGATTCAATCGAGGAGTAACACGAAAAAGTTGTGACCAAGCTTGTAAAGGAACGTGACAATAAAGTAGCCAAAGCAAAGAAACTAAAGAGAAAAAAAGTTGACTTTGGGCTGCTCATGCTAGACTCTCCGAGGAATTGGAGAAACTTGACATTTCTCACAAGGATTTGGAAAGTGAATTCTCTATTCTCAATGAGTCTCATGATCATCTCCAGATTCGTTTGACCAAGTATGATATCCCTAGCACATCTAAATCAACATATGATCATGAAGAAAATGCTAGGGTGGAAGATGAGTTTGCCAAAGCTTCCACCTCCAAAGGTAAGGGCGTCCTGTTGGAGATATGCCCAAGAGGCAATAATAAAGTGGTTATTATCATATCTTCACACTTATGATAAATGTTTACATACCATGCTATAATTGTATTAACCGAAAACATTAATACTTGTGTGATTTGTAAACTAAAAAAGAGTCCCTAGTAAAGCCTCTTGTTAAACTAGCTTGTTGGTTAATATATGATCATGGTTTCCTGATCATGAACATAGAGATGTTATTAACAACAGGATCATATCATTAGGAGAATGATGTGATGGACATACTCCTATAGATAAGCGTAGCATAAAGATCAAGTCATTTAAATAGTTCAATTGCTATATGCTTTCTGATACATAGTAACCTAATTCCTTCGACCATAAGATCATGCATATCACCTTTACCGGATGGATGCTTTGATGACATCAAACACCACACCGTGGCGGGTGGCTATAAAGGTGGCATTGAGTGTTCGGAAAGTATTGGTTGAAACACATGGATCAAGAGTGGGATTTGTCCATCCATATGACGGATAGATATACTCTGGGCCTCTCGGTGGAATGTCATCCAATTAGCTTGCAAGCATGTGGTAGCTCACAAGGGATCACATATCAGGAACGAGAAAAGAGTACTTACCGGTAACGAGGTTGAACTAGGTATGCAGAGATCGACGATCATAACCTCGGATAAGTAAACTATCGTGAGACAAAGGAAATTGGTATCGTATGTAAGTGGTTCATTCGATCGCAAAGTAATCGTAGAAATATGTGGGAGCCATATGAATTTCCAGATTCCTCTATTGGTTATTGTTCGGAGAAGTGTCTCGATCATGTCCGCATAATTCACGAACCGTGAGGAGACACACTTAAGGATTCGACGTTGTTTGAGTAGTTATGGTATTATGAGAAAGAGACCGAATGTTGTTCGAGTCTCGGATGGGATCCGGGATATAACTAGGTGATCCGGAATGGTCCGAGAATAAGATTCATACAAGGAAAGTCCCGTTTCGGAGTTCGGGAATGATTCCGGTGTTTTCATCGGGAATGTTCTAGAAGGTTCTGGATTGTCCGGCACTCCGGGGGGGAGGGGACATGAATGTGTCATTGCATATTGGAATGATTGCATCATGTACTAAGTGTTCTCGCTGTTCCAAATAAAGGAATAAATTGAAACCCAAACAGAAAAGTCAAGCTGCCAGTTTGAAAGTCAAACGTCTAAAACAGGAAACTGTGGGAAACAAGCAAGAGGTGGTTGGAACCGACTTGGGAGGAGTCCCTCAAGCCAGCGCCAACCAAGGCCGACTTGGGGGAGGACTCCCTCCCCCTGGCCGGCGCCCTCCCACCTATAAAAGGAGGGGCAGGGCCTCCTCCTCTAGACACACAATTTCCTATCCTCTAATCTCCGGTTTAGAGCCGTTTTGGTTTAGAGCTTCTAATTGCACTAGCCTTGGTTTAGAGCCTTCTAATTGGTGTGTCTAAACCTAGACCACTAATATCTCTCTCTCATACTCCACCATACTCGCTCGCCTTAAGGCGAAGCCTGGGATCTCCCTCTACTTAGGTACCACGCCGTTGTCTGCCGAATCGCGAGGAGAGTGCTACAACCTCCGCTTTCTGGAACAAGGGAGAGGAAGGTCTTCGTCGAGTACCGAACGTGTGACCGATCTGGAAGCGCCTTGAGCAGCGCCGGAAGGATCGTCTACACGATCTTGAGATCGGGAAGAGTACGACTACATCACCCACGAGAATCCGCTCTCGTTAAACACTTTGGAATCTTCAAGGGTAAGTTATTCCATCGACTTGTTGCTACAATCTAGTAGATAGATCTTTGCTTGTTTGTTTGTATGCGATAGAAATTTTTTGTTTTCCATGCTACGAACCCCTACACGTCCTTGATAATATTATTGGCAAGCAAAGATCAAACCTTGGAAAAGAGGGACTTGGCTATGCCTTCAAGTCCAAGAAGAAGAAGAAGAACAAGAAAATGAAGACCAAGAATGCACAAACAAAGACAAGCACCATTTAAAAGGACATCACAAAGGACAAAACTGATTATATTGGTTTTGCAGGGTCTAACAATCCTAATTATGAGCTATTTTGTGATTACTATGGTGATATCTATGCTAACTATGTTAGTACTTTTGATGAATATATTGCTTGGTATATTTGGGTTCCAAAGACCCTAGTTACTAACATGAGAGGACCCATTTAAAAATGGGTACCTAAAACCAAGAAGTAACTTTCTTGTCGGGCTATGCTTCCGGTGGATCTAAATGGGTGCTGGACAGTGGGTACACTAGTCATATGACCGGAAGCAAAGAGATCATCACGAAGATGAGGCCTAACCATGGTCAAATTACAGTCTCCTATGGTGATATGTCAAAATATGAGGTACTGGGTCTTGGCAAGGTTGTGGTCGCCCACGATATCTCTCTCGTGGATGTCATGCTTGTTGAGACCCTCGGTTAGAACTTAGTTTCTGTTCGTGCCCTTGGTAAGATGGGTTTTGCTGTTTTCATAGATGATGATTTAGTGGTACTTTTGTGGAGCAAGTCTCTAAAGGTCGCGTTAGTTGGTTACGTCGAAAATGACCTATATGTGGTGGACTTTTCAGGGAAAACCACTGTGGGTCCGATGTGCTTATTTAGAAAGGCCGACACGGGCTGGTTATGGCATCGCTGTCTAGCCCAAGTCAACATTAGAACTTTGCAACGTATTCACAAGGGTGGCCACATCCTTGGACTAAAAGTCAATGTTTCCTTTGCCAAAGATCGTGCTTGCAGGGCATGTGTTGAAGGCAAGATGCACGACTCTCCCCACAAGAGGAAAACTATTATACCCTCAAAGAGGATTTTGGAATTACTTCATGTGGATATGTTTGGTCCTCCATCTCATGCAAGCCTCAATGGGAAGAAGTATTGCTTGGTGATAGTTGATGATTATTCAAGATACACATGTGTCTACTTTTTCAAGATAAAGAGTGAGACTCAACAAACTTCGACAATGAAGTCCAGCATCAACACAATGTCCCAATCTTGGCAATAAGAAGTGACAACGGCTCCGAGTTCAAGAACTACACCTTAAATGAATTTCTAAGTGAAGAGGGGATAAGACATCAATATTCCACTGCGAACAACCCTAAATAAAATGGTGTATCCAAGTGGAAAAACCGGACTCTAATGGACATGACTAGGTCTATGTTGGCTGAATTCAAGTCACCATACAACTTCTGGGCTGAAGCCATTTCCACCGCATGTCACTCATCAAACCGACTTTACCTCTGCAAGATCTTAGACAAAACTCCATATGAGATACTTACTGGTAACAAGCCCAACATATCATATTTCCGGGTATTCGGTTGTAAGTGTTTCTTTCTCATCAAAGGAGTTCGTTTGTCTAAATTTCAGTCTAAGGCTTTAGAATGCATTTTTGTTGGTTATGGTGCCGAATCCCACACTTATAGAATCTACAATAAGCTCTCCAGAACTGTTGTAGAATCTTGTAGTGTGGAATTCGTTGAACATGATGGCTCCCATGTGGGGAAAGTTGATGTTCATGATGCAAATGTTGAATTACCCCAAGATTCCATAAGAAAAATGGGCGTGGGATTCTTCCGCCCCATTGCGGAACCCCTTGTGGCAGATCGGGAAGGACAATGCTCTACACAAGTAGAGCCATCATCTACACAAGATCAACAAGCTCCACCTGCTGGAGAAACTACTGCACCAACACGACAACCTCCTGAAGATCATCAATCAATGAGCAAACTGGTGGTCCCAAGCCGGATTATCCTCCCGGGGCCGGATTATCCGGCCCTTCCTCTCCAACTCTTGCCAAGGATGACCAGGAAGAGCAGAATGAAGTTGAAACTCCTAGGCCAGATTATCCGGCCCCTCCTAGGGGCGGATTATCCGGCCCTAAAGCTCTAGAACTGCAGCAGTCTCCTATTATGGATGCTGATCAAGATCAAGGGCAAGGATCCTCATCCCCAGTTCGCAATGAACAAGTTGTTGATGAAGGGCAAGCTAATGGTCAACATGAGGACCCAAATGTTGAAGCAAACCCTCCAAGAAACAATAAGTAGATTGAAACTCGTCGCAAAACTCATGCTAAAAGGAACCTTGAATTAAGGGGTCATACTCTTGACAAGGTTGTAGGTGATCTAAGAAGGAGGGTGTCCACTAGAAGTGAGCTTGTAAGCTTCTGTGATCTTCAAGCTCATATCTCTATCGTGGAACCCAAGAAATTTTCTGATGCTCTTGAAGATCCAGATTGGGTGGTTGCAATGCATGAAGAACTGAATAACTTCGAGTGCAAAAAATTATGGAAGCTAGTAGAAAAACCCAAAGAGTGCCGCAATGTTATCGTCACAAAGTGGATTTTCAAGAACAAGCAAGATGAAAATGGAGTAGTTGTAAGGAACAAGGCAAGACTGGTGGCTCAAGGGTTCTCTCAAGTGGAAGGCATTGATTTTGGTGAAACTTATGCTCCAGCGGCTCTCCTTGAGTCCATTCATATCCTCCTTTCTTATAATGCTCATCATAATTTTAAATTAAAGCAAATGGATGTTAAGAGTGCATTTATTAATGGTCCTCTGCATGAGTTGGTATATGTCAAGCAACCCCCGGGTTTTGAGGATCCCAAGTTTTCGAACCATGTCTACAAACTTGATAAGGCGCTCTATGGCCTTAAACAAGCCCATGCGTGGTATGAGCACCTTAAAGAGCTTTTGTTAGACTTTGGATTCAAAGTTGGGCAAATCAATCCCACTATTTTTACTAAGAAGTTTAAGGGGGAGATTTTTGTATGACAACTATATGTAGACGATATTATCTTTGGTTCTACTAATCAAGGTTTTAATGACGAATTTTCAAAGCTTATGACTGACAGGTTTGAGATGTCTATGATGGGAGAATTAAGGTTCTTTCTTGGTTTCAAGATCAGCAACTTAGAGAGGGAACCATCATTAATGAAGCAAAATACCTCCAAGACATGCTCAAGAGGTTCAAGATGACGGATCTAAATGGCGTTGCTACTCCAGTGCAAACTAAATGTCATCTCGAGCTTAATCCAAAGGGTAAAGATGTGGACCAAAGGTATACCGATCCATGATAGGCTCTCTCCTTTACCTCTTCGTAGATACACCCGATATTGTGTTGAGTGTAGGAGTGTGTGCAAGGTAAATCTACTCCTAAAGAAATCCACTTAGTGACGGTCAAGAGAACCTTCAGATATTTGGTTTATTCCCCAAACTTTGGTCTATGGTATCCCAAAGGCTCTAGTTTCTCTCTATGTGGATATACTGATAGATTGGGCTGGTAACAAGGATGGTAGAAAATCATCTTCTGGTGCATATCAATTCTTGGGCAGGTCTCTAGTATGTTGGTCTTCTAAGAAACAAAATTGTATGTATCTCTCAACCGCCTAAGCTGAATATGTGACTGCTACAAGTGCTTGTACGCAATTATTATGGATGAGGCAAACTTAAAAGGAATACGATGTCAACTGTGAAAAAGTGCCTATTTTATGTGATAATGAAACTGCGATTAAGATTGCATACAAGCCATGCAGCGCACAAGGACAAAACATATTGAAATTCACAATCATTTTATTCGGGATCATGTTGCTCGTGGTGATATTGCTTTATCCTTTGTGATCACGAAGAACCAACTTGTAGATATTTTCACGAAGCCACTTGATGAAACAAGGTTTTGGTACTTGAGGAATGAGCTAAATAACGTGGATTCAAGGAGCTTGGCTTGACTATTCCTGCATACTCACTTGCACTTCTTCATGTATTTGGGTTAGATGAGGGCATAGACATAGGGGGAGTGTGGTCCTAATTGATTGGGATAACCCTCCCCCATAATGCCGAAAGCAAGAAAAATCATTTACCTTAATATCATTTTGTGATATGTGGGTGATTGATGAGCATTGGTTTTGAACTCAATATACATCTTCGCGGTGTCATGCCATGTGCTCCAACATGGTCACTTCGGCCACCGCTCTCTTCCTTGAGAAGAGTTGGTTTCTAATAGATCTTTTGGATTTTATTGCATTCTTGTTTCTTATGGAAAACACACCCAGTCTTAGCTTTTAGTTGATTTGTTCTTGCAATATTGGGTGTGTAGTACCATCTCAGTTTGGTGCTCTAAACCCAAGCCATTCTCATCTCGAGCCATCTATTCTTGCACATAAGTCCCCTATTACCTTGCGGGTTTTTTTATTGGAATGCATCGACATGAAACTGTGTTTAACAGAATTTTCAGAGAAGGGCCGGATTATCCGCCCCTAGTGAGGGCCGGATAATCCACCCCAGGCGGTTTTGTCCTTTAAGGACTAGGGATCGGTGTGGGATCAAACAGAGTAGCTCTTCCTCCCAACCCCGTGTCCTGCCCCCAGTCGTCGCTAGAGCTTTCGCCCCTCCCCGGAGTCGATTCGACCACCGAGTTCTCCGGGCTCTCCCCGGATCTTCTTCCCAGCGCCTTCGGCTATCCTTTCCTCCGATCTCTTCGTCCAATGAGTGAGAGTAACTCCTTCATTCATCTATTTTGTGTGGAAGTTGTTGTTCTTGGTGGAAACTCGTTTTAGAGGATACTATGTGATTCCATTGCCTGTTAGATTTCATAGTCTTGCAACCCTAGTGCCTGATCTGCATTGATATTGTGAATATGTGGAGGAACCGGATTATCCGCCCCTGGCAAGGCCGGATTATCCGGCCTAGAAGTTCACCTCTTTTCAGATTTGTCATAGCTTACCGTATCGTGTATAGTTGGGCCATGGACTATTTTTCTACCGTCTCTAACATTCCTCCTGGGCTTGTGTGTATGTTTATCCCCATACTACTTATCTATTTCTCCTCATAGGTGGTTCGAGTGCTCCAAAGACCTACAAGCGCCATCCCCGTGCCCGTTACCTCAGGACAAACAAAGAAGGTGTTCTTGTTGACAAGGTTGAAATTAGAAGGCGGCAGAGAGAGGAAGATAAGATGGTTGAATGGGCTAAGTCTTTGAAAAGGACCACTCAGCAGAAGAAAAATGGAAAGCAGGCCCGTGTCAATTACAAGAATATGGATATCATTGAGTACTCTGCCATTCGCCACCGTGACCTATATGATGAGGCTGACAGTGATGAGCCTTAGGAGGATAGTGTGTTTTGGTGCTCGCACTTCAGGTACATTCATGATGACATTTATGCTTCTCTCAAGATTCGCCCCATGCACCCTCTGAATTTGACTGAGGCTCAATCAAAGCCAAGACTTAGTGAGGCTTTGGCTATGACTGGCAGAATGGGACCGCACCATCTCATGACCTTGCTATGCAGCTATGACTCGTCCGTGGTGAAACAATTCTTTTCTACACTTGTGATCTGTGGTGATGAGCTTCTCATATGAAGTGGATGACCGGGAACACTATGATTTAGTTTGATTTCCGCACCTTTGGTTAGGTCCTTGGTTACTTTTTCCATGGTCATGAAACTCCTTCTAGCCATCGCATTATATCTCCGATCAAGCCCAGCAAGGATTCTGCTCTCGCTCCATGCCTATCTCCCAATGGGATGGCTGGTACTTTCTCTTGACTCTCACCATTATATGCAACTCTTATTGGTCAGTTCCGGGACAGAATTGCTCCGAGTGGGGGCAACAATGATAATATTCATGGTCACCATGTGCCACTGCTTGCTGATACGTTGCAAACGTATCTATATTTTTTGATGCTCCATGCTTATTTCGCACCAATTATATTATGTTTTTTTCTACACTTTGAGGCATTTTTATGAATTCTTTGGAGCTAACATATTAACAAGTGCCACAGAGCCAGTTTCCTATTTTTTTGCTATTTTTGGTTTCAGAAAAACTAGTAAAGAAATATTCTCGGAATTGGATGAAACAAAAGCTGAGGTTCCTACTTTTCCGACATGACACGGAGCCCGAAGGAGAGGGGTAGACGCACCCCAGGGCGGCCACACCTGGGCCAGGCGTTGCCAGGGGGCGCGCCGCCCTAGGGTGTGGGCCCCCGGCGCTCCACCGACCTTGCCCCTTCGCCTATATAAACGCCCCGAGACGAAAACCCTAAATACCAGATGAGAACTCCACAAAAAAAGTCCATAGCCGCCGCCACCGTCGTCCCTAGACCATGAGGGGTCTGAAGCTCTTCCCGGCACCCTGCCGGAGAGGGAATATCATCCCGGAGGCCTTCTTCATCACCATGTCTGCCTCCAGAGTGATGTGTGAGTATTTCATCCTTGGAATATGGGTCTGCCACGGCTCAGTTATAGAGCTTCGTTGGGAGACCCCAATAGGAAGGTATGATGAGCACAGCGACAAATTTTCCCTCATTTATGAAACCAAGGTTATCGAACCAGTAGGAGCAAGGAAATAACTCCAAGGTGTTGCTAACAACTTGGAATCCTGCACAACACAAACTCAAGACTTTGCCCCAACTTACAGTGAGGTTGTCAATCTCACCGGTTTGATGAAAACAAAAGGATTAATCGTATAGTGTGGAAGGTATTGGTTGCTTGCAGAAAGTAAACGGTAATAGTAGATGATGTAACTATAGTAAAGATTGGACGGGGATCCATAGTTCACTAGAGGTGTTTTCCTTAAGATAAATAACATAACATTCTGGGTGAACAAATTACAACGGGGCAATTGACAGGAACTGAGCAAGTCATAACAATGCAAATACTAGACATTCATCATCCTATGAGATTTGATTGGGAATTACAGCAATACACATATACCACCATCTAACTGCATCTATGACTAGTAATCCACCTTCAGGTTATCGTCGGAACCCCCTCCAGTATTAAGTTGCAAGCAACGGATAATTTCATTAAGAAATGTGTGTAAAGTAAACAATACAATTGTTCCATGAACAAAAGATTGTTGTTTTCTCCCTAGTAGCAACAACACATCTATAACCTTAGAGATTTCTGTCACTTCCCCAGATTCAATAGAGGCATCAACCCACTATCGAGCATAAATACTCCCTCTTGTCACTAGCATCTACTTGGCCAAGATAGCTACTAGAAACAGAGAGCATGCAAGATCTCAAACAACATAGACATGATAGCATCAATAATCAATAAGACATGATAGAATCAATAATCAATCTGACATAGTATCTCAATATCCATCGGATCCCCGCAAACACAACATGTATGATTAGAAATAGATGATCTTGATCATGAGCAGACGAGCTCACAAGATCTAAACATGATAGCACAAAGGAGGAGAAAGAACCATCTAGCTACTGTATGGACCCATAGTCCAAGAGTGAACTACTCACGCATCATACCGGAGGATGGCATGGTGATGAAGAAGGCCTCCGGGATGATCTCTCCCCTCCGGCAGGGTGCCGAGTAGAGCTTCAGATCCCTCCCCCAATCTAGGGACGATGGTGGCGGCGGCTACAGACTGTTTCATGGAGATCTGATCGGGTCCTTAGGCTTTTGGCATCGGGGGGATTTTATAGGCGAAGAGGCGAGGCAGGAGGCCGCCAGGGGGCCAACACCCTTCCTAGGCGCGGCCTAGGTTGGCCCGCGCCTAGGGGGTGCGGCCGCCCTGTTTTGCTTTTCGATCGCTGTAACACCCTCAGAATCGGACCTATGCAAATTTGGGCAAAATTCACCAAACCCGCATAGAAACGATTCAAAGGTGCCCACCAGGCACTTTCGTGCGGGTGGAAAACGAAGTAATAACATTACACAACAGTCCTCGATGGGACCCACGAATGTATATATAGGCGACTCCATGAGTCAAGAATACAGATATAATATACAAGATCCAAATCACCTTGAAAACGATAGTGCGTCCAGCTACGGACAAGATGCAAATGGGGCTAAGAGCCCTGAAGGATAACCAATGGCGTCCATAACCCTGCCCAGGCCAAGCCGGAAGGGTAACCCTGCTAACGGCGTCGATCTCAAAACCTGCTTAACAAAAGGGGTGCCGACAAAGGGCAAAGCAGAAAACAAGAAGGAGCGTCAAGATCGAGGCAAGTTACAGCGAGGCTAGAATTGGCGGTCCTCGCCTACATAGGTATGGTGGATCAAGCGGCGGCAAGATGCACTAAACAACCTATAGAGACTCGATACAACTGGCGGTTATCAGAGAGGGGTAAGAATGACCTAACCGGATCCAACCTGAAGCTAACACCAAACAAACCCATCCTGGTGTTTCCCCCTCGAGACCAAACGAGGAAGTCAACCGAGGAACTCACACAGTTGGCAGTTTTATTTATTTGGTTATCGTTGCAGCAATTACTAGTCAGGTATAGATAGTTGTCCTGATAAAGTAAGCAGTGGGCCTTTTTAGTTAATCATTCCGTTGGAGTTGCAGCAATTACTAATCAGGTACAGATAACATGATGTAATCCCGAAACCCAGCAGTTGTTGGTACTTTTATTCAGCCATTTTGTTGTAGTTGCAATACTTACTAGGCAGATACATTTGTCGCAAGCGACAACCAAACAAGCAATTGTGGGCAGTATTAATTAGCCATTCCATTATAGTGAAGCTGATTACTAGTCATTATAAGTCAAATTTATAACAGTAAACTTTAGTTATGCTTGTCTATGATCGAGATACTGTGCTCCAAGTCGTCCATATCCGCGACACGGCTTTGAAAAGTTTTAACCCGCCGGGTGCACCAATAGCAACACACGCCGATCAACCTCGAAAACCAAAACAAAACCCAACGAGGCTTTCACGGTGAACAATCACAGGATTCAGAAATATTTCAGGGGCCACCCTTAAGTAGAACCCGCAACGGAGTAAGCAAGCTCGAGACGGCCTCAAGGTTTATGGACGGTCAGAACGACTGGGAACCCCAAACGGGCTTGTCGACACCATGAATCGTGGTCCGATCCTAAGCAAGACAAAGTTACCTCGCACAATCGTAAATAAAGCGGTAAAGCATGGCATAAGTACAGGATCGTAAATAAAACCTCAAACTAGTTTGTGGCCCCAAGAAATAAGAATGAATCAAGCTCTGGCTCAGGGGGGTCCCATATACCTCCCGGATGTGGATAGCGCGCAAAATCAAGGAACAGGTATCAAGTACTCGGGGTCTCACGGGACACAAGTGGGCGTTCGGAAACCAAAAATTATCTATCACCCACCGATGCCTCTGCTTATTCAATTTTAGTTGTTAAACAGAAAGTAAAGTGACGGTAAGTAAAACTAGCATCATCTCCATCATCAACATGCGGCAGTACATCAACAACAGTGGCATAAGACGACACCCAACAGCAATACAAAGAAGCGACGACGCAAGAAGACCAACTAGCTACCAATCAACAGGCAATAGGGTGTGTCCAAGGCAATATAAGGCTGCAGGGAATATCACAGGTACGGAAAACTAAAGCATCGCAAACACAGGTAGCAATAGAGCAACAGGAGGGAATAAAGACTATAAAAGTAAGATAGGTAGAAAGGGGGAGATGCTCGCCTGAAAACATTGTCGAAGGGTTCATCCGAAGATCGGGGCGAAGCTCACATCAACTCAACGGCCTTATCCGCGAAGAAGCAAAACACTAGAAGGAACACCGGATGCAATATTTAATACAACGGCAGAAGATCGGCATGATGCATGAATGATGCATGGCATGGCAAAGGTGCGATGCAATTAGGTCATATTAAACGGAACCGGGTCCCGACAATTATTAAACGGTTCAAGTTGTTTAGAACCCCGCACTTTAAATGTTGTATTAACATGACAAGATGAGTTTCCGGTTCGCTACACAAGGTTAAATGAGGCCAATATAAGGCTAGATTTGCCCGCATATGGGCCCCATATTTAATTATTAGGTGAATCGGCATAAGGCCCCCAAACCACATGACAAGATGCATGCAAGTATGACAATTTAATATGCAACAAGTCATATTATGTTATAAAATAGGGGTCGAGGAAAAGGGTTCACACATTTAGGGTTCGGCGATCTTGTTAGGGTTCCGGGGTTCGGGTCGGTGTCCAGGGTTCAGGGTTCGACGGCCTTAGCGGGATCGTTCTCGGACTCCGGGGGTAGTTCTTGGCGTTCCGGGGAGCCGGACTTGGTTCGGTGCCGGGACGCATCGGGTTCGTTTTGATCGGTGCCGTTCTTGTCGTCACGGGGATCTTGTTGGGCCCGCGTTTCGGATTCCCTGAGACGATCTTGGCGCTCCGTGCCGAAGTCCTTGAGGGTTTCTCCTTATTCATCGGTGGCGAACTTGGGGAACGGCGCCAGGGTCCGCGGGGTCCGGGGTGGAGTACTCGGCGTCAGTAGAACTTTGCGATTCCCTGAGGAGGCCTTGGTGCTCCAGTCTTGTGTCGATCCCCGGATGCCGCGAAGTGGCCTGCGAAATATAGCGACGCGTGTCGAAGATCTTGTCGGTGGCCTTGTCAACGGGAAGATCTTGTCGCCTCGGACCTCTGCCGAAACATCTATGGGAGATCTCGGCATGGGCGATTCTCGTCGGGGTCATCCGGGTGGTCTCCAACAACACATGGGCACCACCAAGCACAACATGAGACTGAACAGCAGGGGTACTACAGCATCAACCCACGCAGCACAACCAGATGAAAACCACCAGGAACCTGACGTGCTCGAGGCAGGGAACGGGCACAGCCGACGCAAGGGGGCCGAGGATGACGTGCCAGGGAGGGTGGAGGCGGCGGCGACGGCGGAGGCGAGGGCGAGGGAGAGCACGCTGGCGGCGGGCGCGCGGGAGAGACGGGTCGGGCCGGTGGCGTCGGGTCTGCGTAGGCGTGGCGGGCCGGGAGGCACGTGCGTCGGGGAGGGCCCCGCCGGCTCGCTGGAGGGGCCGCGGCGGCGGCCGAGGAGGAGCGCCGGCGAGGGTTGGCTCGGCGTGGCGACGCGGGCGCGCGCAGGACGCGGCGCGGGAGGCGAGGGAGACGGGGACCGGGGTGAGCGGGAGCTCGGGTCGGCCGCGCGTATGGTGCGGAGGAGGGGCGGGAGGTGGGGCGCTGGCGGAGGCGAGGCGGCGCGCAGCGGCGGGCGCTGGCTGGGGCGGAAACCGCGAGCGGGCGGGAGCGGCTCGGCGACAGTGCGGGCGGTGACGCGAGGCGGCGGGGCGCGGAGGAGCCTTGGCCGGACGCGGGAGGCGGGTGGAGGAAGGAGCTCAGAGGCAGCGAGCTAGAGCGGGAAGGGCGGGCTGCGCGCAGCTAGAGCGAACGGGCTTCTTGGGCGGCTGTGGAACTGGGGCAGGCCGGACGCGGCTGGTGGGCCCCAGGCAGGACGGTTGGTGGGGGGCGGTAGTGTGAACGCGGGGGAAGGCGCGTGCAGGGGAAAGTGGGGGCGGTGCGGGCCCAGGGGCAGGGTGGGAAGGAGGCTGACGCGTGGGGCCCTGGGGAACGGGGCCACAGGCAGGGAGAGGAAGCTGGCAGAGGCGGGTGCGGCATGGGGTGCGCCTTGAGAGGGTGCCGGCAGTGGGGCGGCTGGGGTGGGTTTGTGCTGAGAGAGAGGGAGAGAGAAAAGAGAGGGAGAGGGATGTGGAGGAGGCCACGTGGCAGCATGTGGTTGGGTGGGGGCTAGGAAAAAGGTGAGGTGGCAGGATACTATTGGAGGGAGTGAGGTGGAGGGATGGTTGGGTAGAAAACTGGGTAGGCCTAGGATTAGAGGGGCGGGACAGGTTGGACCGATTTTAAAATATGGGGTGGTCGTTCGGGCTAAAACGGCCCGTTCGACTGCCCCGCTAAAATAATTTAATATTTTTATTTGATTTAAACAGGCCGTTGGCAAACCGATAGCGGACAAAACAAAATATTCCGGGGACCCGGTTTTGCGTGTTGAATTAAGATGGGGCGTTTAGAAAACAAAGACGGGTTTTGCAAACATAGTTTTAGCAAACAATGCATGATGATGACGATGCAATGCACAAATTCAACGCGATTTTCTAGTAGTGATTTTGCGGGATGCCACAATTCGACACCACTAACAATGGATCTCGCCCTCGAGATCCGCCTCATGGTACCGGAAGGAAGGTCGGCGTCCTCCGTCTTCATGCTTTGTGTAGATCCTCGCGACACCACTAACGAGGGTTCCTTCTTCATCTGGGAATCGGCGACACCACCAACAAAGGGTCGTTGTTCCTGTTCGTCAAGAGAGCACTCCGGATAACCAAAAGGTCGAAGGTAGAGGTATCACAAATAAAGCCACCCCTAACTTCCGTTAGAAGAGGGAAGAGTTACATTGATCCACCCGATGTTCGATGCAAAGCAAGAAGAGTCGGGTAGGGTGATCAGTCCATCCCGGACCCAACTATCAACTCTATACATGGTTAGGAGAGTCAGGCAACTCAACTCTCGAGATATAGACTGAAGATCTTCATCGGTGGTATCCGGAACAAAGGAATGCTGCCAGCAGGAAATCGTATGGAAGACACACTGATTAGGTTTCGCGATGGTTCCATTGGCATGAACAACACGTGCTCAAGGTCGACTCCAACTTCACCAAAGCTCGTCCTTCTCATATGTCTTTCAACGATACAGATATCCAGCAAGGAACACAGATGGATAAAGATCTCAAGAACAAAAGATCGGATGAAAGGCACAACAGACAAGTTGCAGATTGATGATCGTAGCACCTCCGTTACAAAAGGGAGAAAGCGAAGCCCTGAAGGTACGACGGAAACCCAACCACGAGAATTCCTGGACTCGAAGAGAGAGAAGAGAGCAGATTCAAAACACGTCGAGGTAAGAGGAGAATAGCAGAGGGGTAAGGAGTAAAATCAGACCTAGTCAGAACTATCCAACCGATTTTTGAAAATAGTTTTGACACTCTACTTCGGCCGTTAGCTAGGTTATCCTACAGGCTGGACTTGTGGGGTATCGCAACTGCTGAGCTCTGATACCACTCTGTAACACCCTCAGAATCGGACCTATGCAAATTTGGGCAAAATTCACCAAACCCGCATAGAAACGATTCAAAGGTGCCCACCAGGCACTTTCGTGCGGGTGGAAAACGAAGTAATAACATTACACAACAGTCCTCGATGGGACCCACAGAACAGATATATATAGGCGACTCCATGAGTCAAGAATACGATATAATATACAAGATCCAAATCACCTTGAAAACGAGATAGGCCCAGCTACGGACAAGAAGCAAATGGGGCTAAGAGCCCTGAAGAATAACCAATGGCGTCCATAACCCTGCCCAGGCCAAGCCGGAAGGGTAACCCTGCGAACGGCGTCGACCTCAAAACCTGCTTAACAAAAGGGGTGCCGACAAGGGGCAAAGCAGAAAACAAGAAGGAGCGTCGATCGAGGCCAAGACACGGCGAGGCTAGAATTGGCGGTCCTCGCCTACATAGGTATGGTGGATGGCGGCAGCGAAGCATGCACTAAACAACCTATAGAGACTCGATACAACCTGGCGGTTATCGAGGGGTAAGAATGACCTAACCGGATCCAACTGAAGCTAACACCAAACAAACCCATCCTGGTGTTTCCCTCGAGACCAAACGAGGAAGTCAACCGAGGAACTCACACGGTTGGCGATTTTATTTATTTGGTTATCGCAGCAATTACTAGTCGTATAGATAGTTGTCACGATAAAGTAAGCGTGGGCCTTTTAGTTAATCATTCCGTTGGAGTTGCAATTACTAATCGTGCAGATAACATGATGTAATCCGAAACCCAGCTTGTTGGTACTTTTATTCAGCCATTTTGTTGTAGTTGCAATACTTACTAGGCAGATACATTTGTCGCGACAACCAAACAAGCAATTGTGGGCAGTATTAATTAGCCATTCCATTATAGTGAAGCTGATTACTAGTCATTATAAGTCAAATTTATAACAAGAACTTTAGTTATGCTTGTCTATGATCGAGATATCTGTGCTCCAAGTCGTCCATATCCGCGGACACGGCTTTGAAAAGTTTTAACCCGCCGGGTGCACCAATAGCAACACACGCCGATCAACCTCGGAAAAACCAAAACAAAACCCAACGAGGCTTTCACGATGAACAATCACAGGATTCAGAAATATTTCAGGGGCCACCTTAAGTAGAACCCGCAACGGAGTAAGCAAGCTCGAGACGGCCTCAAGGTTTGGCGGACGGTGTGAACGATCGGGAACCCAAACGGGCTTGTCGACACCAGCGGAATCGTGGTCCGATCCTAACAAAGACAGGTGCGCACAATAAATCGTAAATAAAGCGGTAAAGCATGGCATAAGTACAGATCGTAAATAAAACCTCAAACTAGTTTGTGGCCCCAAGAAATAAGAATGAATCAAGCTCGTGGGGTCCCATATACCTCCCGGATGTGGATAGCGCAAAATCAAGGAACAGTATCAAGTACTCGGGGTCTCACGGGACACAAGTGGGCTCGAAACCAAATATTATCTATCACCCACCGATGCCTCTGCTTATTCAATTTTAGTTGTTAAACAGAAAGTAAAGTGACGGTAAGTAAAACTAGCATCATCTCCATCATCAACATGCGGCAGTACATCAACAACAGTGGCATAAGACGACACCCAACAGCAATACAGCAAGCGACGGCGACGCGCAAGACCAACTAGCTACCAATCAACAGGCAATAGGGTGTGTCCAAGGCAATATAAGGCTGCAGGGAATATCACAGGTACGGAAAACTAAAGCATCGCAAACACAGGTAGCAATAGAGCAACAGGAGGGAATAAAGACTATAAAAGTAAGATAGGTAGAAAGGGGGAGATGCTCGCCTGAAAACATTGTCGAAGGGTTCATCCGAAGATCGGGGCGAAGCTCACATCAACTCAACGGCCTTATCCGCGAAGAAGCAAAACACTAGAAGGAACACCGGATGCAATATTTAATATAACGGCAGAAGATCGGCATGATGCATGTATGATGCATGGCATGGCAAAGGTGCGATGCAATTAGGTCAGATTAGGTGGAACCGGGTTCCGACAATATTTAAACGGTTCAAGTTGTTTAGAACCCCCGCAATTTAAATGTTGTATTAACATGACAAGATGAGTTTCCGGTTCGCTACACAAGGTTAAATGAGGCCAATATAAGGCTAGATTTGCCCGCATATGGGCCCCATATTTAATTATTAGGTGAATCGGCATAAGGCCCCCAAACCACATGACAAGATGCATGCAAGTATGACAATTTAATATGCAACAAGTCATATTATGTTATAAAATAGGGGTCGAGGAAAAGGGTTCACACATTTAGGGTTCGGCGATCTTGTTAGGGTTCCGGGGTTCGGGGTCGGGGTCGGTGTCCAGGGTTCAGGGTTCGACGGCCTTAGCGGGATCGTTCTCGGACTCCGGGGGTAGTTCTTGGCGTTCCGGGGAGCCGGACTTGGTTCGGTGCCGGGACGCATCGGGTTCGTTTTGATCGGTGCCGTTCTTGTCGTCACGGGGATCTTGTTGGGCCCGCGTTTCGGATTCCCTGAGACGATCTTGGCGCTCCGTGCCGAAGTCCTTGAGGGTTTCTCCTTATTCATCGGTGGCGAACTTGGGGAACGGCGCCAGGGTCCGCGGGGTCCGGGGTGGAGTACTCGGCGTCAGTAGAACTTTGCGATTCCCTGAGGAGGCCTTGGTGCTCCGTCTTGTGTCGATCCCGGATGCCGCGAAGTGGCCTGCGAAATATAGCGACGCGTGTCGAAGATCTTGTCGGTGGCCTTGTCAACGGGAAGATCTTGTCGCCTCGGACCTCTGCCGAAACATCTATGGGAGATCTCGGCATGGGCGATTCTCGTCGGGGTCATCCGGGTGGTCTCCAACAACACATGGGCACCACCAAGCACAACATGAGACTGAACAGCAGGGGTACTACAGCATCAACCCACGCAGCACAACCAGATGAAAACCACCAGGAACCTGACGTGCTCGAGGCAGGGAACGGGCACAGCCGACGCAAGGGGGCCGAGGATGACGTGCCAGGGAGGGTGGAGGCGGCGGCGGCTGACGGCGGCGAAGGCGGAGGGCGGCGAGGGAGAGCACGCTGGCGGCGGCGCGCGGGGAGGAGACGCGGGTCGGTGGCGGCGGGTCTCTGCGAGGGCGTGGCGGGAGGCACGTCGCAGGGGAGGGCCTCGAGCGGCTCGCTGAGGGGGGGCCGCGGGCGTCGAGAGGAGCGCCGGCGAGGGCGGTTGGCTCGGGCGTGGCGAGGACAGCTGAGGCAAGGTGGCGAGGACGACGGCTCGCGCGAGGCGAGGGAGACTGACCGGGGCGGAGCGGGAGCTTCGGGTCGGCGTGTGCATGGTGCCGGGAGGGCGGCGGTGGAGGGGCGGCTCAGCGAGGCGAGCGCCGGCGGGGCAGCTACCGGGGGACGGAACCGGGCGAGCGGCGGAGCGGCTCGGCGACGCGGCGGTGGGCGGTGACGCGAGGCGGAAGGCCGGGCGGCGCGGAGGAGCCTTGGCCGGACGCGGGAGGCGGGTGGAGGAAGGAGCTCATGGCGGGCGAGCTAGAGCGGGGAAGGGCTGGCGAAGCTAGAGCGGGAACGGGCTTGCTGGGCGGTGGCAGGAACTGGCCGGGCCGGACGCTGGTGGGCCCCAGGCAGGACGGTTGGTGGGGGGGCGGTAGTGTGAACGCGGGGGAAGGCGCGTGCAGGGGAAAGTGGGGGCGGTGCGGGCCCAGGGGCAGGGTGGGAAGGAGGCTGACGCGTGGGGCCCTGGGGAACGGGCCAGCAGAGAGAAGGGCAGAGGCGGGTGCGGCATGGTGTGCAGAGGAGAGGGTGCCGGTGGAGTGGGGCTGGGTGGGTTTGTGCTGAGAGAGAGGGAGAGAGAAAAGAGAGGGAGAGGGATGTGGAGGAGGCCACGTGGCAGCATGTGGTTGGGTGGGGGCTAGGAAAAAGGTGAGGTGGCAGGATACTATTGGAGGGAGTGAGGTGGAGGGATGGTTGGGTAGAAAACTGGGTAGGCCTAGGATTAGAGGGGCGGGACAGGTTGGACCGATTCTAAAATATGGGGTGGTCGTTCGGGCTAAAACGGCCCGTTCGACTGCCCCGCTAAAATAATTTAATATTTTTATTTGATTTAAACAGGCCGTTGGCAAACCGATAGCGGACAAAACAAAATATTCCGGGGACCCGGATTTGCGTGTTGAATTAAGATGGGGCGTTTAGAAAACAAAGACGGGTTTTGCAAACATAGTTTTAGCAAACAATGCATGATGATGACGATGCAATGCACAAATTCAACGCGATTTTCTAGTAGTGATTTTGCGGGATGCCACAATCGCCCCTCATGTCGCCCTTTGGTCTCTGTGTTCGTCTCGGTAAATATTGACTTTGGCGTTAGTCCCGTCCAATTCCGAGAATATTTCCTTACTAGCTTTTCTGAAACCAAAAACAATGTAAAAGCAGAAGGGCAATCGCAACATCTTGTTAATAGGTTAGCCCCAAAAAATGTATAAAAATACCTCAAAGTGTAGATAAAGCATAGCAAAGTTGATACTAAACAAGCATGGAACATAAAAAAATATAGATATTTTTACGACGTATCAAGCATCCCCAAGCTTAATTCCTGCTCGTCCTCGAGTAGATAAGTGATAAAAATAATAATTTTTTAGGTGACATGCACCATCACAGTCTTGATCAAACCATTTTCAAGCATTGAAAGCTGTGATCAATGTACTCTAAAGATGAGCATGAAAGATGGAGTTCTAGCAATAAGACATAGTAACTATGCTGCAACATGAATGGATACAAACAAAGATCATGAATAACAATGCGGTGAAAGACGTTTGTTTGTTTCACATATAGAAAACATAGCATAGTGGTATTCAGCTTATCCCTCATGGAGTAGCAAAACATAAATGCATAAGACACCTTCAAAGGTCATAAGGGTGACTAGATACAAATAGTTCAAGAACAATCAATATCAACATTATGAATCAATCAATTAGTTTTGGGACAATGCACATAGTACTAAGAATGAAAACTATGCTCTCTTAATTGGTGCATAAAAATAGAGGGTGGAGACTCAATATAAAAGTGGGAAGAAAGGCCCTTCACAAAGGGAAGTAGGGATTTCAAGTTTCATAAAGAGCTTCCAAAAATTATGGTACTTATTAGCTTTCAGTTCCCATTGCTCCTATCATAAGCATCTTGAAGTGATTAAGGTTAAAGTGAACAAAGTATGGAGTATATTCTTGACAAAGTATAAGTTGGCAATCTCATGTCCCTTGAGTACGAGGGACATTCCACATGCTACTCAACTTTAGTCACCGGTAAGTTCCTGTCATAGTAAGTATAAGTGTATCATAAAGAACCGCCAATGGGGTACCCCTTGCCCCATGACGCAGGAGCTATCCCATATCAAAATGACAAGGCAACAGACAATGAGCATCTTAGCAATCTTCTTATTTACCATGGGAAAATGGTGCTTTTTCTCTTCTTTCCTCTTTTTTCTATCTCTCTCTTTTATTATAAGAAGAATGCTTCATAGATTGCTCACTATGGTTATGCTACAAGTTTCCACCATGATTAGGCATGGCTTGGGATAGCGGCCCAGGCGTTTCTCTAACACACATACACAACTCCATGGACTTACAAGATCCCCTTTTATTTCACACCACTGACATCCGCAAACAAAAGATCATGATATCAACTGGGTAAATATGTACAGGTGTTGAAAGCATTCCCCGTGACAGCACGATTCTGCTAATTCCCAACTTATAAGTTCAAGCATATACAACATAGATGACACAATGGTTCAAGTTTATTAGGGGAAAGAAAAATAAAGTGTGCCATCAAGTTTGTGTGATCTTTAATCAATAATTTTCACATAACAAGTTTAATTTGGAAGATAGAGAAAACAAGAATATACGTGGAATGGTGTAACACACACCATGCATAGGAATTTATGGTGGACTCTTTGGAATAACTTGGTTTCTTGGGAGTTGGATGCATGACTAGAGCTTACTCCACTGGTAGAAAACGCCCTATAGGTCCCGGTTGGTAAGGGGCATTAGTCCCGGTTGCCCAACCGGGACGGTGCAATCGGGACTAAAGCTCTAACCTTTAGTCCCGGTTGCCCCACCAACCGGGACAAATGGGGGCACACGTGGCGGCATGAGAGCACGAGGGGGGGGTGGAGCATTAGTCCCGGTTCGTAACAAGAACCGGGACTAATAACCTGCTGCCGCGGCAGAGATTTGGCCCATTTCTCTGCCGTGGCAGAGAATTCATTTTGGGACATTTTGTTGCCGCGGCAGCATTTTCTCCACTTTTTGTGCCGCGGCAGAGAATTCATTTAGGTTGTTTTATTGCTTATTTAGTTTTTTTCACTTATCAATGAAGGAACCTTATATTACACAAGATCATCATGACAATATTACATTCAATACACGGATCGAGTTCATGCACTACATACAAAAGTTGATATTCGATGCTACCGGCCAATTCCTTCAAAGTTGCTATTTTTACAATCCCTATTGTCTATACACAGCAGAATAGTATTCCCCTTTCGGGTTTAGGACTTCTGCATCCAAGAATCCTGCCAATTCCTCCTGAATTGCTCGTATGCGATCCTTTGGCAGAAGACCGTCCCGTAGATGTTCGATCTGATTTAAAAAAGGAGTCAGCCTATATGAATGAAACTAAACACAATTTGTTTGAAATTAAAAACTATAGAAATTGTTTACGTACGTGGAGTTACTCTAAATTTCTGCCCTTCTCATCGCACGCCCGCGGATGAACTCGCATACATAGTATCCACATAGATTGTTACACGGTCCTCGCGTGCACTTTACGAGAACATAGTTCAATCAAAATAATAATCAAGCATGATAATAATCGTATCAAAACTAGAATCAAAGAGATGCGGATATACCTAGTGGTTCTTACATCTAGTGGTTGAAATGTAAGCTCCTCTTTCCAAACACCACTAGCCTTGTTGGTGAACCGCTTTCCAAGCTACTGGCGTGAAAAACGAATAAAATAAGTTATTAAGTACTTGATATCATAAAATTCACGAACGTTGCCAATATAGTGTCGTAATGATTAGAATTACCGCTGGAGAAGTATCTGCATGTCCTTCCACGTCTCAAGGGGTTTATGTTTCGAGTCCATGACTAGTACACGCCCTTTGTCAAGTTGAATGATTAATAGAATATAGTGGAACACTACAAGGAATCTGGCTATATATGACCCTCCATTTTCGTCACAGAATCGTCATAGTAGTCTGTTTATGACGATTCTATGATGATTTTGAGATTGTCAAAAGTTGGGCGTCGCAAATGAACTATAACGACGATTTTGATGAAATCGTCATAACTGTCTATGACGATATTGGATTGTCATAACCGTTATGACGATCCAATATCGTCATGGACAAATTGGCCTCGCCAGGTCAGATCCTACGTGGCCGATCCGACATGGCCGATCCGACGTGGCAAAGAATCAGCCCGGTCCATTTTGAAGGTCTATATGGGCCAAGCCCAATAATTTTAGCCTTTTATTAACTGGGCCTTAGCCTTTTCGATGCTCTTTTTCTTTTAGGCCTAGGCCTTTTATAATCCGTTTAATTATTGGGTTTGGCCATTTTCGGTCCTTTTAAGATTTGGGCTTCGACCTGTACACGGTCCATTTCTTTTTCCTTTTTTAGCCTTTATTTTCTGAAATTGTACACTGTTCAGAATTAGAATATTTATGGTCAAGGCCTGTTTAGATCCCAAATATGATCTAGTTCACTAGTACAACGGACAAGCAAAACAAATAATCCAAAACGAATTCAAATTACAATCACAACATTTAATCAAATATAAGTCTCATCTGTCGATAATCAACACGTATAAGATGCATTTCAAACACCAAGCATATACAGATAGCAGAGAGGACACGCTCCGACTAAGAAGGTACAAATGGATCACTCAGTGAGATAGCGGCTAGCTGATGAGTTGGGGTATTAGCCTGCTGCTAGGCACACCTGAGAAGAGCTACATAGCTTCTATCACCTTGGCCTTCGGAGCATCAAGCGACTAAATAAGATGAAGAACCTGTCTAGTCCATATCAAGAAGAATACGAGTAAGACCTTAGCACCACGATCATTCTCCAGCTGATCAAAAAGTGGTTACAAGCTCTCACCAAGCATCTGCACAAATTATGCAAGTTATGTGTTGTCTCTTGAACACAGTCATCAGTAATGAATGAAACTCTACTGTCAGCATGGACGAACCCAATTTCTATATTAAAGTGAAGTTCTTTTAGCCTAAATGTTCACACTGTCCAAGAGAAAAAGGCAATACCATGCATATACTTAGACATCACAATCACCTCGATGGACCATAAATTGAGGACATGGTGCACAAGTAAACAATATTTATAATTATATGGATACAAACCTAGAAAACAAATCGTGGTTCCTAATTTTATAATTATTAGGACATCCAACTCAAGTTAGGTACATCCAGCATGAACCCACTATAAGTATGGCACAACTCAGGCATATTAAGTTTGGCACTACCATCAATTAAAATCAACATAGTATAGATGGTTCTCTATTTTGGACATATTGCACTAACAATGCACTTGGTTTCTCAGTACAGAAGCATCCTGAATCCAGAAATGAAACTTCCTAGAAATCACAACAGCAGCAACCACATACCCGAACAAAGAGGAGCAACAGAAATCAGATCAGTATGGTGCTAACAGACTTGAATTTTACCCCACCTGAAGAAGATGATGTCCATATAGTACAAGGAGAACATGTAGGTGCATAAGGCCTGCTGCGGGTAGGTCCTGGAGGAGCCAAAGTCATCCTTGGAAAGTGGCAACACGACGTCAGGGGTGGAACTCCTAGTAGGGCAAGGTAGGCAGACGCCCTTAAAAGAACATTTCAATATCTCTAGTATTTTGTGTGTTAGATAACAATATCAAGGATTATTTAATGTGTGTTGAAGTGCTGC
Source organism: Avena longiglumis (assembly GCA_030063025.1). Taxonomy (NCBI): domain Eukaryota; kingdom Viridiplantae; phylum Streptophyta; class Magnoliopsida; order Poales; family Poaceae; genus Avena; species Avena longiglumis. Next base: position 505,077,488 of record CP125978.1, on the reverse strand, counting down.
AGGCCTTAGAAAATTCAAAAGACGAACAAAGGTGTGTTTGGGGGGCAGATAATCCGCCCCTGCCAGGGCGCGCCGTACTGTGTGGGGGCGGATATTTGTGGCATCCCGCAAAACCACTACTAGAAAATCGCGTTGTTTTTGTGCATTGCATCATCATGACTGCATGCTCATGTCATCATGCCACATTGCATTTGAGCACCGTCATCATCTTGCATTTTCTTGCATAAAACTATTTGCGGAAAAACCTAATTTGTTTTCTGAACGCCCCGTCTTGTTTTCAAAATTCAAAACACGGGTCTCCGAATTATTTTGTCTTGTCTGCTATCGGTTTGCAGAAGCTTTGTTTCAAAAAAGTAAAATATTAAATTATTTTAGTGGGGGCCGTCGAACGGGCCGATTCGACCCGAACGACCACCCCCAGTCCAAACTATCGGTCCACCAAAAACCCTTTTCTACCAACCTATCTACCCACACCCTCCGGCCACCTCACCCGGACCAGTCCCACGCTGCCACCTCACCCTCTCCCCCCCCTCTACCCAATCCCGTGCACTTGGCCACCTCTCTCTCCCTCTCGGCCCACACACGCCTGCTGCAGCCTCCCCTGCCGTCCCACCGCCTGGTCCCACCGCTCGGACCCACTCCCAGATTCCACCCACCCAGCGGCCCGCTCCTCCCTCATCTCCTGCGCCCGCCACCAGCCAGCCGCGCCCTCCATGGCCTCCGTGGCGCTTTCCCTCCGCCGCCTGGCCGCCACGCCGCCCGGCCTGTCCTTCCTCGCCTTCCCCGCCTCGCCCGCCAACCTCTCCTCTCCCTCCCTCAAGCCCACCCGCCTCCTCGTCTCCGTCCTCACCGCGCCCGTAAGCTTGAGCCGCCGCCTGCCCTCGCCTCTGTGCGGGAGCGCCGTCCTCCGTCGGCCCCTTCTCCCGCGTGCTCCGGCCGCCCCGCTTGGCCCCGTCCGCGCCCTCCCGCACCATCCCGCCGCCTCCGCCCTTCCCTCGCTGCCCCACGCCCTCGCCTCGCCAGCCCCTCGCCGGACCGCCCCTTGAGCTACTCTCCCCGCCGCCCGCAACCGTCCTCCTCCTCCTCTGGCCGTCTCTCAGGCCACCCCTCTGCCCCGCCTCTCCGGCCCATCCGCTCCGGCCAGCCCGAGGCCGCCGACCGCCTCGCTTTCTCCTCCTCGGCCAGCCAGAGCCTCGCCTGGACGTCCCCGTCCCTACCTTCCCGAGAACCTGCGCCCCTGTCGGCCTCCTCTCCCTTTCCCGCTCGATGCAGCGCCGCCTTGGCTGCTCGACGCCCCTCGCCGTCGCCTCCGCTTGGTGTCGGCCGCCCTCCTCTGTCACCAGCCCGGATCGAGCTTCCCGCCCGGGTTCCTCGCTGGCCTGGTGCCTCTGCAAGCCACGCGACCGCGGACAGCTTCCCCGCCCCCGCGAGCCCGTGCGGTCACCTACCCTGCTGGGTCGCTCGACAGGCCCTGTAGCGGTTTCAAAGCCCGTTGGAGAGGAAGTCTTCAATTTTTGCTCTGGTTCATGGTGGAACACAAGGCCGTCTTCGCAAGATCTCCGTGCCCGATGGACCGCGTCAAGGACCCGCGTGCTCCGAAGACCGTACCAAGCCGAAGGTGTCCGAAGAATCTCCGACAAGAACTCCATCACGGGGCATCTAGACCTCCGACAGGGAACCCTGGAGATCCCGGCGTCGAGCCCCAAGTTCGCCCCCGATAATCAAGGCGGAACCCCAAGATCTACATCATATGTGTCGAGACCAACACCAAAGCGATGACAAGGTCTACCGATGACCGAGAACCCGGACGCCAAGTACTCCTTCCCGAACCCCGGTACCGGACAAGTTCGCCATCGACCTCGAGAACGCCTGCACGGAACAACAAGACCGCCACACGGACGCGAACCCCCAAGACCCTGAGGCCCCGAACCGAAGACCGATCCGAAGCGCCAAGGCCCTCGACAGGGAATCGACAAGATCATCGCGGGACTCCAAGTTCTACTTTGTAGTTTGCCGAACACCGAGATCTTCAATCGGATCCGAGGACACCGAGACCCCGGATGCGACAAGATCTACCTCAGTTATCCGAGACCGACCCCGTCGAACCTTGTCGAACCCTGAGACCGACCCCGAACCCCGGAACCCCAAGACCGTCGAGAACCCTCAATGTGTGAACCCCTTCCCGAAACCCTATTTTATAATATGATACAACCTGTTGCATATTAATCATTCATCTCGCATGCATATCATTGGTTTGGGGGCCTTATGCCGATTCACCTGATAATTAAATATGGGGCCCATATGCGGGCAAATCTAGTCTCATATTGTCCTCATTTAAATTGGTGTAGCGAACCGGTGCTATCTTTTGCCATGTTAAAATAACATTTAATTTGCGGGGTAGTTAAACAACTTGAACCATTTAATTAATTGTCGGGACCCCGGTTCCACTTAATATTGCCTAATTGCACCGCACCCTTGCCATGTCATGCATCATACATGCATCATGCCCGATCTTCTGCCGTTGTATTAAATATTGCATCCGGTGTTTCTTCTAGTGTTCTGCTTCTTCGCGGATAAGGCCGTTGAGTTGATGTGAGCTTCGCCCCGATCTTCGGATAAACCCTCGGCAATGTTTTCAGGCGACCATCTCCCCCTTTCAACCTATCTTACTTTTCTAGTATTTATTCCCTCCTGTTGATCTTTGCTATCTGTGTTGCGATGCTCTAGTTTTCGTACCCGTAATATCCCTTGCAGCCACATATAGCCTTGGACACATCCTATTACCTGTTGTTTGGTAGATAGTGGACCCGCGCGTCGTAGTCGCTTGCTCAAGTGTTTTTGCGTGTCGTCAAGTACCACAGTTGTTGGAGAAGTGCCGCATGTTCAATGTTGAAGATGATCATGGCTTTACTTTTCGTTCACTTTAATTACTGTTTAACAACTAAAATTGAAGTAAGTAAGCAGAGGCATCGGTGGGTGATAGATAATGTTGGTTTCCGACCGCCCACTTGTGTCCCGTAGGACCCCGAGTTCTTGACACTGTTAGAGATCGAGCGCTAACCACGGTGGGGAGATATGGGCCCCATTGATTAGTACCTGATTTCAAAGTATTGTCTTGGGGGCCACAAACTAGTTTGAGGTTTTATTTACTATCCGCACTTATGCCATGCTTTCTTTGCTTTATTTACGATTGTGCGAGAGCACCTTTACTGTTAGGAAGCGGAGTGTTTTGCGGTATCGACAGTCCAGTTTTGGGATCTGCATCGTTCTGACCAGCGACGAAACCCCGAGTCCGTCTCGAGACCGGCCGACTTCTTGGTAGACTTAGTGGGGTGGCCCCCCGTGTGGGTCTGGGAACGTCATGACTTAGGCCCCGCCGACATACCGATGGGTGTATGTTAACTGATCTGGCAAAAAGGGTCGAAGTGCTTGTGGATACTTTGGTGCACCCCTGCAGGGTTAAATCTTTTCGAGAAGCCGTGTCCGCGGTTATGGACGACTTGGAGCACAGTGCTTGATCATAGACAACTATAACTAAAGTTTACTGTTATAAATTGACTTGTATCCGATTTGACTAGTATTCAGCTTCACTACAACGGAATGGCTAAATAAAAGTACCAACAAGCCTTTGGGTTTTGGGGTTATCTCATGCTAATTGCACTGACTAGTAAGTGTGGCTACTATAACGGAATGGTTAACTAAAGTGCCTCGCTTACTTTATCAGGATGATTATCTAAACCTGACTAGTAAAGTGCCGCAACTATAACTGAATAAGTAAAACTGCCAACTGTGTGAGTTCCTCGGTTGACTTCCTCGTTTGGTCTCGAGGGGGAAACGCCAGGATGGGTTTGTTTGATGATAGTATCAGGTTGGATCCGAATAGGTCTTCCTTACCCCGCTCTGATAGCCGCCAGTAGTAGCGAGTCTCTATAGGTTGCTCAGTGCATGCTGCCGCTGCCGCTTCAGTCCACCATACCTATGTAGGCGAGGACCGCCGAATTCTAGCCTCGCCGTGTACTGGCCTCAGTACTGACGCTCCTATTTTTCCTTTGCCCTTGTCGGCACCCCTTTTGTTTTAGCAGGTTTCGACGTCGTTAGCAGGGTTACCCTTCCTTGGCACAGGCAGGGTTATGGACGCCATTGGTTATTCTTCAGGGCTCTTAGCCCCATTTGCATCTTGTCCATAGTCGGACGCTCTATCATTTTCAAGGTGATTTGAATCTTTGTACATTATATCTGTATTCTTGACTCATTGAGTCGCTGCTGTATATATATCTGTTCTATGGGACCCATCGAGGACTGTTGTGTAATGTTATTACTTCGTTTTCCACCAGCACGCAAGTGCCTGGTGGGCACCTTTGAATCGTTTCTATGCGGGTTTGGCGGGTTTCGCTAAAACTTGCATAGGGCCGATTCTGAGGGTGTTACAGAGTGGTATCAGAGCGCAGCAGTTGCGATACCCCAAAAGTCCAGCCTGTAGGATAACCTAGCTAACGGCCGAAGTAGAGTGTCAAAACTATTTTTGAAAATCGATTGGATAGTTCTGATTAGGTCTGATTTTACTCCTTACCCCTATGCTATTCTCCTCTTATCTCGACGTGTTTTGAACCTGCTCTCTTATCTTTTCTTCGGGTCCAGGAATTCTCGTGGTGGGGTTTTCCGTCGTACCTTTAGGGTTTCGCTTCCTCCTTTGTTAACGGTGTTCTACCGTCCGGTGTTCAAGCTGCCTGATGAATCTGTCTACGGTGTTACCATTCTTTATTCCTTGTTTGTGCCTTCCGGTGTTTCCCGACGCGACGACATCATCTACGCCAGATCTGATGCAGAGTCTGCCTCACTCCTTTGCTTCCGAACCTCGCTTCTCGAGATCTTCAGTCTGATTCCGAGAATGGTTGCACTCCCTTCTACTGATTGTGCGGAGTAATTGTTTGGGTGCGTGATGGATTGGCCCCCATGCCGACTACCCCTTCTATTTGCTTTTGCACATTGAAGTGGATGAGAATGCATCGGTTCCCCCGCTCCATCGAAGATAGAGGTCACTTTCTTTATTGATACCTCTACCTGCGACCTTTTGTTCCCGGAGTGTTCTCCCGACGATCACGGACAACGACCTCTTGTTAGTGGTGTCGCGAGGATCTACACGAAGCGAGAAGATTCAGATCACCGACCTTCTTTCCGGTACCATGAGGCGGATCTCGAGGGCGAGATCCATTGTTAGTGGTGTCGAATTGTGGCATCCCGCAAAACCACTACTAGAAAATCGCGTTGTTTTTGTGCATTGCATCATCATGACTGCATGCTCATGTCATCATGCCACATTGCACTTGAGCACCGTCATCATCTTGCATTTGCTTGCATAAAACTATTTGCGGAAAAACCTAATTTGTTTTCTGAACGCCCCGTCTTGTTTTCAAAATTCAAAACACGGGTCTCCGGATTATTTTGTCTTGTCTGCTATCGGTTTGCAGAAGCTTTGTTTCAAACAAGTAAAATATTAAATTATTTTTGTGGGGGCAGTCGAACGGGCCGATTCGACCCGAACGACCACCCCCAGTCCAAACAATCGGTCCACCAAAAACCCTTTTCTACCAACCTATCTACCCACACCCTCTGGCCACCTCACCCGGACCAGTCTCACGCTGCCACCTCACCCTCTCCCCCCCCTCTACCCAATCCCGTGCCGCCACTTGGCCACCCCCACCTCTCTCTCCCTCTCAGCCCACACGCGCAGCTGCTCCTCCCCGGTCCCGCCCTAGTCCCACCCGCTCGGACCCACTCCCCAGATTCCACCCACCCGACGCAGCCCCTGCTCCTCCCTCATCTCCCGCCACCAGCCCAGCCGGCCGCGCCCCTCCCGTCAAGGCAGCCCCTCCGTGGCGCTTTCCCTCCGCCACCAAGCACCGCCCCGCAGCCGCCCGGCCCTGTCGCCTCGCCTTCCCCGCCTCCGCCCGCCAACCTCTCCCTCTCCCTCCCTCAAGCCCGGCCACCCGCCACCTCGTCTTTGTCCTCTGCGCGCCGCCCCGCCGCCAAGCTCGAGCCGCCGCCCGCCCTCGCCTCTGCGCGGGAGCGCCGTCCTCCGCCTGCTCCCGCGTGCCGCCCGCTCGGCCCGTCGCGCCCTCCGCACCATCCGCCGCCTCCGCCTTCCTCGCCCGGCCCCGCTGCGCGCCTCGCCTCGCGCCATGCCCCTCGCGGATCGCCTCGAGCTCCTCCCGCCCGCCCGCGTCCTCCTCCTCGTCTCGCAGGCCACCCCTGCCTCCGCCTCTCCGGCCCGTCCGCTCCGGCCAGCCCGAGGCCGCCGGCCGCCTCGCTTTCTCATCCTCGGCCAGCAGGCCCGCTGGGCGTCCCGTCCCTTCCGAGAACTGCGCCCCTATCGGCATCCTCTCCCTTTCCGCTCGATGCTGGCGCCGCCTTGGCTGCAGCCTCGCCCGTCGCCTCACGCAGGCCGTCGACCCGCCTCCATCACCAGCCGGATCGAGCTTCCCCCCGCCCCAGGTTCCTCGCCGCGCGGGCCGTGCCTCTGCAAGCCACGCGACCGCGGCCAACTTCCCTGCCCCCGCGAGCCCGTGCGGTCACCTACCCTGTCGTGTCGCTCGACAGGCCCTGTAGCGGTTTCAAAGCCCGTTGGAGAGGAAGTCTTCAATTTTTTCTCTGGTTCATGGTGGAACACAAGGCCGTCTTCGCAAGATCTCCGTCTTCGCAAGATCTCCGTGCCCGATGGACCGCAAGATAAATAACATAACATTCTGGGTGAACAAATTACAACGGGGCAATTGACAGGAAATGAGCAAGTCATAACAATGCAAATACTAGACATTCATCATCCTATGAGATTTGATTGGGAATTACAGCAATACACATATACCACCATCTAACTGCATCTATGACTAGTAATCCACCTTCAGGTTATCGTCGGAAACCCCTCCAGTATTAAGTTGCAAGCAACGGATAATTTCATTAAGAAATGTGTGTAAAGTAAACAATACAATTGTTCCATGAACAAAAGATTGTTGTTTTCTCCCTAGTAGCAACAACACATCTATAACCTTAGAGATTTCTGTCACTTCCCTAGATTCAATAGAGGCATGAACCCACTCTCGAGCATAAATACTCCCTCTTGAAGTCACTAGCATCTACTTGGCCAAGATAGCTACTAGAAACAGAGAGCATGCAAGATCTCAAACAACATAGACATGATAGAATCAATAATAAATAAGACATGATAGAATCAATAATCAATCTGACATAGTATCTCAATATCCTTCGGATCCCTGCAAACACAACATGTATGATTACAAATAGATGATCTTGATCATGAACGGAGCTCACAAGATCTAAACATGATAGCACAAAGGAGGAGAAAGAACCATCTAGCTACTGTATGGACCCATAGTCCAAGAGTGAACTACTCACGCATCATACCGGAGGATGGCATGGTGATGAAGAAGGCCTCCGGGATGATCTCTCCCCTCCGGCAGGGTGCCGAGTAGAGCTTCAGATCCCTCCCCCCGATCTAGGGACGATGGTGGCGGCGGCTACAGACTGTTTCATGGAGATCTGATCGGGTCCTTAGGCTTTTGGCATCGGGGGGATTTTATAGGCGAAGAGGCGAGGCAGGAGGCCGCCAGGGGGCCAACACCCTTCGGTAGCGGCCTAGGTTGGCTGCACTGGGGGTCTGGCCGCCTGTTTTGCCCTTCGATCGCCCTCATGTCGCCTTTGGTCTCTGTTCGTCTCGGTAAATATTGACTTTGGCGTTAGTCCCGTCCAATTCCGAGAATATTTCCTTACTAGCTTTTCTGAAACCAAAAACAACAGAAAACAGGCAACTGGCACTGCAACATCTTGTTAATAGTTTAGCCCCAAAAAATGTATAAAAATACCTCAAAGTGTAGATAAAGCATAGCAAAGTTGATACTAAACAAGCATGGAACATAAAAAAATATAGATATTTTTACGACGTATCAAGCATCCCCAAGCTTAATTCCTGCTCGTCCTCGAGTAGATAAGTGATAAAAATAATAATTTTTTAGGTGATATGCACCATCACAGTCTTGATCAAACCATTTGCAAGCATTGAAAGCTGTGATCAAAGTACTCTAAACATGAGCATGAAAGATGGAGTTCTAGCAATAAGACATAGTAACTATGCTGCAACATGAATGGATACAAATAAAGATCATGAATAACAATGCAGTGAAAGACGTTTGTTTGTTTCACATATAGAAAACATAGCATAGTGGTATTCAGCTTATCCCTCATGGAGTAGCAAAACATAAATGCATAAGACACCTTCAAAGGTCATAAGGGTGACTAGATACAAATAGTTCAAGAACAATCAATATCAACATTATGAATCAATCAATTAGTTTTGGGACAATGCACATAGTACTAAGAATGACAACTATGCTCTCTTAATTGGTGCATAAAAATAGAGGGTGGAGACTCAATATAAAAGTGGGAAGAAAGGCCCTTCACAAAGGGAAGTAGCGATTTCAAGTTTCATAAAGAGCTTCCAAAAATTATGGTACTTATTAGCTTTCAGTTCCCATTGCTCCTATCATAAGCATCTTGAAGTGATTAAGGTTAAAGTGAACAAAGTATGGAGTATATTCTTGACAAAGTATAAGTTGGCAATCTCATGTCCCTTGAGTACGAGGGACGTTCCACATGCTACTCAACTTTAGTCACCGGTAAGTTCCTGTCATAGTAAGTATAAGTGTATCATAAAGAACCGCCAATGGGGTACCCCTTGCCCCATGACGCAGGAGCTATCCCATATCAAAATGACAAGGCAACAGACAATGAGCATCTTAGCAATCTTCTTATTTACCATGGGAAAATGGTGCTTTTTCTCTTCTTTCCTCTTTTTTCTATCTCTCTCTTTTATTATAAGAAGAATGCTTCATAGATTGCTCACTATGGTTATGCTACAAGTTTACACCATGATTAGGCATGGCTTGGGATAGCGGCCCAGGCGTTTCTCTAACACACATACACAACTCCATGGACTTACAAGCTCCCCTTTTATTTCACACCGCTGACATCCGCAAACAAAAGATCATGATATCAACTGGGTAAATATGTACAGGTGTTGAAAGCGTTCCCCGTGACAGCACGATTCTGCTAATTCCCAACTTATAAGTGCAAGCTTATACAACATAGATGACACAATGGTTCAAGTTTATTAGGGGAAAGAAAAATAAAGTGTGCCATCAAGTTTGTGTGATCTTTAATCAATAATTTTCACATAACAATTTTAATTTGGAAGATAGAGAAAACAAGAATATACGTGGAATGGTGTAACACACCATGCATAGGAATTTATGGTGGACTCTTTGGAATAACTTGGTTTCTTGGGAGTTGGATGCATGACTAGAGCTTACTCCACTGGTAGAAAACGCCCTATAGGTCCCGGTTGCCCAACCGGGACGGGGCAATCGGGACTAAAGCTCTAACCTTTAGTCCCGGTTGCCCCACCAACCGGGACAAATGGGGGCACACGTGGCGGCATCAGAGCGCGAGGGGGGGGGTGGAGCATTAGTCCCGGTTCGTAACAAGAACCGGGACTAATAACCTGCTGCCGCGGCAGAGATTTGGACCATTTCTCTGCCGCGGCAGAGAATTCATTTTGGGACATTTTGTTGCCGCTGCAGCATTTTCGCCACTTTTTGTGCCGCGGCAGAGAATTCATTTAGGTTGTTTTATTGTTTATTTAGTGTTTTTCACTTATCAATGAAGGAACCTTATATTACACAAGATCATCATGACAATATTACATTCAATACACGGATCTAGTTCATGCACTACATACAAAAGTTGCTATTCGATGCTACCGGCCAATTCCTTCAAAGTTGTTATTTTTACAATCCCTATTGTCTATACACAGCAGAATAGTATTCCCCTTTCGGGTTTAGGACTTATGCATCCAAGAATCCCGCCAATTCCTCCTGAATTGCTCGTATGCGATCCTTTGGCAGAAGACCGTCCCGTAGATGTTCGATCTGATTTAAAAAAGGAGTCAGCCTATATGAATGAAACTAAACACAATTTTTTTGAAATTAAAAACTATAGAAATTGTTTACGTACGTGGAGTTGCTCTAAATTTCTGCCCTTCTCATCGCACGTCTGCCAGATGAACTCGCATACATAGTATCCACATAGATTGTTACATGGTCCCTGCGCCAGGCACTTTACGAGAACATAGTTCAATCAAAATAATAATCAAGCATGATAATAACTGTATCAAAACTAGAATCAAAGAGATGCGCGGATATAGCTAGTGGTGCTTACATCTAGTGGTTGAAATGTAAGCTCCTCTTTCCAAACACCACTAGCCTTGTTGGTGAACCGTTTCCAAGCGCTGCCCGGCGTAGAAAACGAATAAAATAAGTTATTAAGTACTTGATATCATAAAATTCACGAACGTTGCCGATATAGTGTCGTAATGATTAGAATTACCGCTGGAGAAGTATCTGCATGTCCTTCCACGTCTCAAGGGGTTTATGTTTCGAGTCCATGACTAGTACACGCCCTTTGTCAATTTGAATGATTAACAGAATATAGTGGAACACTACAAGGAATCTGGCTATATATGACCCTCCATTTTCGTCACAGAATCCTCATAGTAGTCTGTTTATGACGATTTTGAGATTGTCAAAAGCTGGGCGTCGCAAATGAACTATAACGACGATTTTGATGAAATCGTCATAACTATCTATGACGATATTGGATTGTCATAACCGTTATGACGATCCAATATCGTTATGGACAAATTGGCCTCGCCAGGTCAGATCCTACGTGGCCGATCCGACGTGGCAAAGAATCAGCCCGGTCCATTTTGAAGGTCTATATGGGCCAAGCCCAATAATTTTAGCCTTTTATTAACTGGGCCTTAGCCTTTTCGATGCTCTTTTTCTTTTAGGCCTAGGCCTTTTATAATCCGTTTAATTATTGGGTTTGGCCATTTTCGGTCCTTTTAAGATTTGGGCTTCGACCTGTACACGGTCCATTTCTTTTTCCTTTTTTAGCCTTTATTTTCTGAAATTGTACACTGTTCAGAATTAGAATATTTATGGTCAAGGCCTGTTTAGAGCCCAAATATGATCTAGTTCACTAGTACATCGGACAAGCAAAACAAATAATCCAAAACGAATTCAAATTACAATCACAACATTTAATCAAATATAAGTCTCATCTGTCGATAATCAACACGTATAAGATGCATTTCAAACACCAAGCATATACAGATAGCAGAGAGGACACGCTCCGACTAAGAAGGTACAAATGGATCACTCAGTGAGATAGCGGCTAGCTGATGAGTTGGGGTATTAGCCTGCTGCTAGGCACAACTGAGAAGAGCTACATAGCTTCTATCACCTTGGCCTTCGGAGCATCAAGCGACTAAATAAGATGAAGAACCTGTCTAGTCCATATCAAGAAGAATTCGAGTAAGACCTTAGCACCACGATCATTCTCCAGCTGATCAAAAAGTGGTTACAAGCTCTCACCAAGCATCTGCACAAATTATGCAAGTTATGTGTTGTCTCTTGAACACAATCATTAGTAATGAATGAAACTCTACTGTCAACATGGACGAACCCAATTTCTATAGTAAAGTGAAGTTCTTTTAGCCTAAATATTCACACTGTCCAAGAGAAAAAGGCAATACCATGCATATACTTAGACATCACAATCACCTCGATGGACCATAAATTGAGGACATGGTGCACAAGTAAACAATATTTATAATTATAAGGATACAAACCTAGAAAACAAATCGTGGTTCCTAATTTTATAATTATTAGGACATCCAACTCAAGTTAGGTACATCCAGCATGAACCCACTATAAGTATGGCACAACTCAGGCATATTAAGTTTGGCACTACCATCAATTAAAATCAACATAGTATAGATGGTTCTCTATTTTGGACATATTGCACTAACAATGCTCTTGGTTTCTCAGTACAGAAGCATCCTGAATCCAGAAATGAAACTTCCTAGAAATCACAGCAGCAGCAACCACATACCCGAACAAAGAGGAGCAACAGAAATCAGATCAGTATGGTGCTACCAGACTTGAATTTTACCCCACCTGAAGAAGATGATGTCCATATAGTACAAGGAGAACATGTAGGTGCATAAGGCCTGCTGCGGGTAGGTCCTGGAGGAGCCAAAGTCATCCTTGGAAAGTGGCAACCACCAGTGTACGACATCACTGATGATTCTAGAGTCCTGCAACAACAATGATCCAAAACAAACAGGTCAAGGACAGAATGACTAATCAAAGTCCATTGGATTCTTTCGCAGATCCGTATTAAGAGAGGTGGATTCTTCCGTAGATCTGTATTAAGAGAGGCACTTACCACGGGATTATATTGTTGTTGGGTGTGCTTCTCTGTTAGTTTCCCTGCATAGACGCAAAACACACAAAAAATCTATCAGAATGCAAGTTAAAGCAGCATAAAATCTTCTTTTAGACTTGGGAAAGTAATTTCCCAAAAAAATTAGACAAAATAGAAGAATTGGCCATGCATATCTTTTTTGGTGTGGACAAGGTAAATGAGCCAACACAGAGCAGTACTGTCATGATACACAAGATTATATTTTAATAGTAAGGCATTCTATCATGCTATAGAAGATACTGCAGTACTGTCATGATATAGAACAAATTCAGGATTTGGGATACCAAATTGATCATAGAAATGGAAATTATTATACATGGCCTAGCCCTATATTGCTATCTATACATAAACTAGTAGCACTACTGCTACTAGAGGAAAATATGTTGCATAGTAATCTGTTGCCTTCTATTAGAAAAAGAAGGGAATACTATATCAAACACACAAACGTGCATGTTCATGTACCCAGCCCAGGTCAGATCAGATCATATCGAAAACAGGAGTTACCAATCATCATCAATTGATTATCAAACTATAACTTTGAGCTAGAAACTCACTTGGGTGAATTAACAAGGACTATAAGGGGATGGGAGAGACCGAATACTTATCTGAACCAAACCACGGCGATGGAGAGTGGCATGGTTAGGTACACTTGCAGTCTGGCAGTATGTTTGTATTTCCTGTATCATGTATCTATGGTATGAGTGGCATGGTTAGGTACACTTGCACACTTAGAGATTCACTTATCAAAAGACAAAAACATACATTGCTTTCCATCAGTCATTACAAAATGAACCTTGAACTTTCTTGTTAGATTAAGCTTATATATTACACCAAAAAGTGTAACTAAGGCAGTGTTGAACCATAGCAAATTCAGAGGGTCACCCTAGCTTGCAGGAACATCCATAATAACAATACAAATGACAGACAAGCTATCGTATATGCATTTATTCTTCTTATCTAGCAAACAAATACTCTAGGAAGCAAGAAAATATTGGTGGCTCACACCATGGACATGAAACAGAGGAAGTAGCAGAGCAGTGGACATGCAGGCTGTATTAGGCTACTTTATAAACTAAGCATCCAAATTACCACTAACATTTTGGAAGAAGCAGAGTACTAGACTTCCATGCTGCCGCTGCTCTGGCATAAAGATTGAGATCACTCAACATTGTTGTTGCGATTCAATGTTATGAGTGAAATAAGAAGTCCACTTTCTACTTGTACATGCGCAGACTGAACAAACCCACAGATGGATAATTCACTCAATTGAATGGAAATTTGTCTTTTTCTCTAGGGAACTTACATACACTGATCTCGTGAAGAAGAGGAGCAATAGGGGGTGAGGTCAGCAAGATCTGAAGACCTAGCCAGAGGATCTTGTTTCGTCGACCACAAGTCAATGCTAATGGTGCACTCCAAGTTGCCTGCCTCTTATTATCTCACATCCCCATCTGCCAATGTACAGCGGCGACCATATCAGAACCCAAATAGAAAGGAACATGTACATCAGTGACCATAAATAACATCATTGGAGGCAGAAGCTTCAGAGATACTTAGACTAGACATTCTTGACTAATTAACTACAATGCAGAACAGAACAGAACAATAGATCATGGTAAACCTGAGATAAACACAAAAAATGTATGATATGTGCACTACTTGCTGCTAATTATTTTGGAGCAAAACAAAAAAATGCTATTGCACAATATTTTAGCCGAGCAAGATTCCTAAAAATCAGGACCGGCTACTTACAACCAAACACTTGTAACTTTATAACTATAACATCAATAAAATGATTGAGCTCATAGGTATAAACTAGCCGGCACAATTAATCTACATTATGTTGTTCCACAAATTCATGTTATGCAGTGTGGAAGTACTAAGAAAAGTCATTTCTACAAAAGTAGCGTGAGACAAAAAAAATAACCAAATTATTTTCTATGGTGGCTCACTGCCACTACATATCAAGGTGACAACTGCCCACTTCTACACACTACATTTTAACTGAACATGTCCTTGCAAAAAATTCGGTGGTATCAGACCAGTTATTTGGTGCAATGGCACACATTACAGTCATATCTTACATAGCAAATAGAGGAAAAAAGGGAGGAACCGATGACTTGCCTACACCATGAAGATTGAGATCTGGTGTTGGTGAGCGAGAGGTAGTGCGGCGGCGAAGGACGCCTGGGACGCGGTCTGGTGTCGTCAGGCGCAACCTTTGTGTCCAGTGACCTTGGTGTCCACGAGCAGGACCTCCCTGCTCATCACCGTTGGTGCAGCCAGCCTGCTGGACAGTGGCAGCAACCATTGGGTCGAGGTTGAGCCTGTCCTCCTTGGTAGGGAGCACCAGAATAGGAGATTCCACATATGGTTGCGGCCATGCCGATGTGTAGCGCCTCAACGGATCTGTCCAACCTCCTAGTTTAGGCAACAAGCTCTGGAGAGAGGGAGAACTGCAGCCCCATCGCAAACAGCTACATAGGGAGGGCAGCAAATCAATTGTAATTCATATTAGTTATAGAAATAGCTATACAATGCATGAGCAATCAAAATGTGGTAAGATGAGTTAGTAATAATCATTGAGAACACAAGAACAGGCTAAGATAACATGTTATTTAGTAAAGAAATAAAAGAAATCTGACAAGTAGGACATGTCTAGTACTGAGCTAGCTAGCAAATGCAATGTGAAGCTCCAGGATCTCTCATTAGCATGTTTTCATTTCAAAGAAGGCGCATACATTAAGAGAAATCAACGGTAAGTTTGAAACATTAAGGGTCGTACCAAGCAGTTTTTTTGTCTACACTAAAAATTCCACTGAATACTTGGCTTGACATAACTGAAGATTCAATCACTTGTAGCTACTAGTCCAAACACACTAGGAACCACGATGGAATTTAGTTGTGATGATGAATTTGGCAACCAATTAAAAAACTGGACTAACCAAGAACCTAGGAATATACTAATAGCCAGAGTAGTAAGTAAGAACCTACATCATCCACAAGATCTAGAACAGGAAGATCCCTAACCAGTCAGAGTCAGCGCATGCATAATGGAGGTTGGGAACCCGACAAAATCCTCCATCGTGTCACCTTGGTCGTGGCCCTGTCGAGAAGGAGATTGGCAGATGGCTGCAGGACGACATGATCCACCCTCTTCAGGCCCGTCCTCATTAGTGTAGACGAGCATCAGCAGCCAACACTCCTCGGTGCCCTCCATGTCAACCACCAAGATCTTGTTGGGGACTTCCCCTTGACCGTAGTCGAAGTACTCTTCCTCCTGGCGGACTCATACTCGTCCGCATCTGTGTGCCCCTTCCTTGCAGGCCTTTCCGCGGCACGTAGACGAGCTACGCCGCCATGGCTGGTGTTGGGGAGGAGTGGAGGCCGAGCGAGGGAGGGAGAGAGGTTGTGGTGCTAGGAGACTAAGGGTTAGGTGGTGGCAGTGGTGGAGGGGAGAGGTGGTGGCCGCGGTGGAGGGGCGAGGTGGTGGGAGCGATGGAGAGATTAGGTTCTATGGGGTGGTTCTCTAGATCGGATCGGGACTGACGAGGGTGGGACGGGGTGGCGGCGGAGAGATTAGGGTTCTATGCGGTTGGGTGGAGGGCGGGACGACATGGAAATATTCACTATGTGCGCGCGTGATGGGTTCTATGCCAGGTCATCGATCCACGAGAATTTCCCATAGATCACAATCCCATCCGTTCATTCTATTCACATCCAACGGCGTGCATTGTCTTTCTCTTATATCTCAACCTGTGTAGTGATTATGACAATTTCATCCACAGAAATTACGACGTTTTAGAGCGAAATCGTCATAGTTTAATAATGTTTTGGCCCTCTCAAATAGCTTACGACCATCTATTGCGGAATCGTCATAAAACTATGACGATTTCATCAAGGGTCACTACCAAAACGTCATAGTTTGACACATTTCTTGTAGTGGAAGCTGCAAATGCATAACTAATCAATTATATACTTAACATCCAGTAAGCGAAATAGAAAGTGTATACAAGACAATAACACTCACTCGAAGTTGTAAGGAAATAGTATTTCCCTTTTGGTTTCTTGAAACCTTAACGCGTGTACTATATTATCCTCCGTATCCTGGGGGCTTATTTTGAGATTAGCTTCATGAACCCAATATGGTTCAATGAAGCCAATGTCATAGATTTGTCCTCTACTGCATTTAAGAATCTTCATTCTGCATATTACAGTATGATTATATACATGCAATAAACAACATAATATAGCTGGAGACTAAATTAATTACAGAATTAGTACTTACAGACAATAGGCACTGATGATCGATTTGTCCAAGACGTCTTGATTTAATAATTGAAATAGTTCATCAAATTCAATGGATATCATGCCATCCCTTTCAGCACTATCCAGTTAGCCCCGGCGGACGTGGCATGCATGTACCACTTATGCAATCTTCGCATTTTTGTTGAAAGATTGTTTACCTCCTCAGGTTTGACGAGAGGTTTGCCATACTGGTATTTGTATGCTACTTAACTCACGGGGAAGAACTCTAACTGGGATAAGTACTGGGCAATACTCATACCTTGAGCAGTGACAGCTTCTCCTTATTGTGCAACTACATCTGGATCATACTGCTCTTCGGCCCCATATTTGCTCGACCCCACATTGGTTTGAGAAATCACCTTGAGAGGGGCGCAAGTCTGTTTTGCTTGTTCTCCGAGCTGGGCAACAGATTTCCCGCTTGCATCAGTACTGCTCTTCGAGGTTTTTTGTGCCGCATGTGACTTGAGAATAGAACGGTCATAGTCTGATGACAGCTTTGGCTCGGGTTGATGAAGATTCTTTAGCATTTTCAACACTTTGGCTTTTTCTTCTTTGGTTCTGGGGAACTCTGGCTCTTTTGGCCGCCTAGCTTAAAAACGCTTGCTTCCGCAGATCAACGATCGCCTGATCTCCTTCAAGATAGTCATAAGCTCTCTTGGGAGGAACCTTTGGTACTTTTGGAAGAGGCTCTTGTTTACGCTTCGGTGATCGCCACGACGACAAGAGCGGTACGCACGCTTTTTATCCCGAGGCGCCGGGCGATGGCTCCGCGCGATGGCTGCACCGGAGATTGGTGAGGCGACGAGCCGTGTGAGGCGACGAAGACGGCTGCCAAGCGGCATTTAATTACCGGAGACGGGTGAGGAGGCAGCGAAGATGGCCTTGGCGTGTGATTTCGAAGCACGATACATTCCTTCGGCCATAGAATAGTGACGTTTTTTGCGTCACCCAAAGATCCACATCCCTTCACCAAAGGTAGTGAAGATCCAAAACCTCAAAGGTGGGCATGATTTCATCCACGCCGACAACAACAGAGCCCTCCGGAACCGGACGACGGTGGTAAGTTGGTGTGGGTCCAATTGGTAAGGCATAGCCGACGCCACCTTCATTGATATGTTCACAACTTTGACATGTAGCTCGCAGTGTGTCATCTCTGTGATATCATCCACTGGGTAGCCAACAGGAGCCATCGTCGGTGCATCATCGTCATCGCCATTGTCATCACCCGGGACCTCGGTGGAAGCCACACTGCCTTTTCGATTATTCGATAGGCCGGTAGCATCGAATGCAGTGTGCTGCTGAGATGGGCCGGTAGTACTTTTCTCTTTAAGTGCGTTAATTTCATCTTGTTGTTGCTTTAATCGTTCTTCAATTAAACGCATTCGCTCTTTCTGACTATCTGCTTCAATTGCTGCCCTGTCCTTACTCCTCTGACGGCTTCTATCAGGATATTTCTTCCTCTCTACGGGAAACCCAGTCCTCCATGGTTGGGAGCCACTTGTGCCTCGTGTTCGTCCATCATGTTCCTTATTTCCAAGGGCGAGTGTGAGCTCATCATTCTCTCTATCGGGAATGAAGTCCCCATCTTTAACAGCCTTTACTGCTTTTCTGATCCTCTTGATTGGCAAGGGGTCTTCTTTATGTCGTATGTTATATATACACCTCCCTTCCGAGTCCAACGTGCCCCCATGCCCGTAAAACCAATTCCTTGCATGTTCTACCCAATCGTCTGTCTCTGGGGTGATCTTTTTATCACGCAGTTCCTGCTCAAGTTTCTCCCACTTAGGAATGCCATCCTTGTAGCCACCTTGCCCCATAGTATGGTGATACTTCTTATTAGCAGCATTCAGCTTATTCGTTTCAGACATTTTCTTAGATTTTTCTGATGTCTTGTATTCCACAAACTCAGCCCAGAATGGTTTTATCTTCTCAAACTGAATATTCTTGAAATCGGGAGTCTTCTTTTTCACGACATAGTCAAGGTGCAATCTTTTCTTCTAGTTGGTGAAACACTGGGCCATCTTCTTCAAAGCCCACTCCCTGACCTTAGCCTCCATGGCTCTCCCATGTTGTAAGGCGTCCTCAACTGGATCCTCCGCATTTGGATCCAGCTCTATCTTCGGTAGTTTGAAATTAACCATGAGCCTATTCCACAGTAAATCTTTGGCGTGGTTAGGGACAAATAAACATGTTCCCTCTTCATCCGCATTAGCAGGCCAATTCCAATTTCTAATGGTGATCGGGATTAAGTCCCTAACGATTACTCCGCATTGTGCCACAAATTTGGTTGCGACAACTTCGGGAGCCGTCGGTTTGCCGTCTTCACGACATCTTCGATCCTGAACCTCTCATGGTCTTGCAACTTTTTGGTTGGGCCTCGTCCGCTCTTTTCAGTAGATTCCTTCGATCCGGAGGGCTAAAAGAAGAAAGATCATCGTTACTATTTCTATATAGATAGCAGATGATTAATTAATGAATTGATTTATATTACATGCACCTCGCAAGAGCGGTCGTCTTCTCGATTACACAAGGCATCGCCTTCTCCCTCACGGAAGGCAACACCTTCAACCTCAAACAAGTTGTCTACTCCGGTAAAAAGAGGATCACCCTCAGCGGAGTTGTTCAGAAACGTTGATACGTCTAAATTATCTTCCCCACGGATCACACCTTGGATCAACTCTTCCTTTTCTTCGTCTCTGACATGTGGGTCCATATTTTCTGCATAGGTGGAAAAACGAATAAGTCAAAGCGGCTAAAGGACAAAGTTAAGTACGGTGTTGAGAGATATAAACCCTAATTCAGAGAAACCCTAATATATACATACACAATAATAAAAATGAAGAGAAAGGGAAACCGTGTAGTAGATAGGCACATCGTCGAACCCACATGCACCTAAGTTGCTTGACAATGTGAATCGGGTTTGGGGCTACCCACAGTGACTGACAAGTGGGGCCGAAGACCAATAATACCAAAGTAATTAATAAACCTAATAATACCTAACTAATAATAAACCTAATAATCGAAACACCGAAAAGAAAGGGAAACACTCAACACATGGCATCGAATGTAACCCTAAGACATGCTCGACGATTTAATCGGAGTTCCGAGGGGTCAAAACCCTAACTCAGGGAAACTCCGGAACATATGAGAGGGGTGAATTTGTTCTTCTAATTATACTTGTCATTTAAGTTGTTGAACAATGAATGATTATAGTTTAGATAGATAGATTTCATTTTTCTGAACAATTTGATATATTATTTGTATTTTTCTAACTTATAAACAATAAGTTATTGATTTTACAATATTAAATCATTTTCTGGAATTAAAAAAAAGGCAAATAGTTTTTACACCGGGGCGCCCCTAGCCGTGAGGCGAGCAGGGCCCCAGCCTCCAGCTCCACGCGACAGATCATTTTCCTACCAGAAGCCTACCCACCGAGGTCGACTGATGGGCCCCTAGGCCACATCACGCCACGCTGAAAGCAAGAGTGACGCCAGTGGCGACGCGGCGGCGGCAGCAGCAGCGGCAGGCGGCAGGCGGCGGGCATGGGACGCTGCGCGGATGGCGCGTTAGAGAGAGCGCGATGCAGGGAGAAAGGGAGTGGCGGCGCCGCTCCTTATTGGTCACCGGAGCGTCGCCTCCGTCGAGCTCGAGAGGCGGCGTCGTCAGGCACACGCGGGGAGAGTATGTACAGGAGGAGAGGGAGAGAAAGAAGAACACCGTGAGGATCAGCAGCTCACCAGGAACACGACGGAGGTGGTGGCAAGGCCGGGCGAGCCCGGGAGACGCCGGAATCGACGGAGGCGACGCGCGGACGGAGCTTCTAATCCAGGCGATTGAGTTCACGGTGAAGGGTTTCACGGCATAGTAAATCAAAATTTTCTACGGATGCGAACAGAGGGAAAGCCAAGATCTAATCTAGGAGATGCAATCAACGAGAGAGATTGGATTAGATCTTCATACCCTTGAAGATTCGCACAGCGGAACGTTCGTCGGAACGTGGGTGATGTAGTCGTACTCGCTTCTCCTCCTCGCGATCCAATCCGATCTAGCACCACAAGTGGCGGTGCCTCCGTGAGATGCACACGTGCAGCACCTCGACGTCTCCTCCTTCCTCGGACCAGCGAGTATGGTGGAGAGATAGATTGGATCTACAACACGACGGCGTGGTGTATATGGTGGAAAGTTTCTGCAGCAGGGCTTCGCCTACAAACAGTCGGGAGGGAGAGAGGAGGGTAGCAAGGCAACTAGGGTTGGAGGCCAGGTGTTGGGGGGAGGGGGTGCACCAGCCCTCTATATATAGAGGGGGGGCGGCCAGCCCTTGCCCCTCCTCCAAGCCTTGGGCCAGCGGCCAAGGGAGGGAGGAGTGGGGGGCAAGGACTCTCCCTCCTTCTAGAAATTCTATCCCTAGTTTAAACGATTTAAACCCTATAGGATCGGCTGGGCCCTATGGGGCCTTGTGACCCTGGCCCAATGCGGCCAGGACACTCCCTCATGGCCCATGCCCCCTCCCGGAAGGTTTGGGCCACGTTGGTCCCCTTCCGGAAGGTTCTAGAAGCTTCCGGTACAATACCGATTAACCCGGAACAATTCCGAACTCCAAAAACTGCACTGCCTTATATGAATCTTATTCTCCGGACCATTCCGGAACCTCTCGTGATGTCCCAGATCCCATCCGAGACTCCGAACAAAAACTCATAAAACAATTATCCAATCTATACTAGCGTCGAGACACGTTAAGTGTGTGACCCTGCGGGTTCGAGAATATGCAGACATGATCTTCTATCAATAATCAACAGCGGGGTCTGGGCACCCATATTGACTCCCACACATTCATAGATGATCATATCGGATGAACCACGATGCCAGGATTCAATCAATCCCATATATATATTCCCTTCATCTCGCGATATTTTACTTGCCCGAGATTTGATCGTCGGTACCGTCATACCTAGTTCAATCTCGTTCACAACAAGTACTTTACTCGTTCCGTAATCCGATATCACTTTGTGATTAACTCCTTAACCACATGCTTGCAAGCGGTGTTGATATCGATTACCGAGTGGGCCCGAAGTATATCTCTCCGACTTGGGAGGGACAAATTCCATCTCGATACATACAACCCAACAGATACTTTCCGATCACCTGAGAGACACCTTTATGATCACCCTCTCATAGGATGACGTTTGATGACCTCAAAGCTTTCTTCCGATACCAGGGAGTTGTATTATCTCATGGTCTAAGGAATACAATATTTTACATAGGAAAAGCTTCGCAAAGATGAACACGATGATACGATCTAATTGCTTCGCTTAGTTTGGGTCTGTCCATCATATCATTCTCCAATGATATGATCTCATCATCAATTGACAACTCATGTCTATGGTTAGGAAACCTTAACCATCATTGATCAATGAGCTAGTCTATAGAGGCGTACTAGGGACACAGTGTTGTTCACAAACCACACAAGTATTAAAGTTTCCGCTTAATACAATTCTAGCATGGAATATAAACTTTATCATGAACAAGAATTATAATAATAACATCTTTATTATTGCCTCTAGGGCATAATTCCAACAGTCTCCCACTTGCACTAGAGTCAATAATCTAGTTTACATTTGGCAACAATCTCACACCCATGGCACTGAGGTGCTGATCATGTTTTACACGTGGAAGAGGTTTAGTCAATGGATCTGGGACATTCAGATCTGTATGTACTTTTCTAATCTTCAGATCTCCATCTGCAATATAATCTCGGATTATATGAAACTTGCGGTTGATATGCTTGGTCTTTGGATGATATCTTGGTTCCTTAGCAAGTGCTATGGCACCAGTGTTGTCACACAATATCTCCAGTGGGTCCAATGCACTTGGAACCACGCCAAGCTCAGTGATGAAGTTTCTGATCCAAACTCCTTCACTTGATGCTTCTGCAGCAGCCATGTATTCCGCTTCCACTGTAGATCCCGCGATCACGCTTTGCTTGCAGCTTCTCCAGCTCACAGCTCCTCCATTCAAAATATAAACGTATCCTGTCTGAGATTTGGAATCATCCTTGTCGGTGTCAAAACTAGCGTCGACGTAACCTTTTACGACAAGATGTTCATCACCCCCATAGACTAAGAACATTTCTTTAGTCCTATTCAGGTACTTTAGGATGTTCTTCACGGATGTCCAGTGTTCCACTCCTGGATCACTTTGATATCTGCTCGTCAAACTAAGAGCATTGGACACATCCGGTCTAGTACACAGCATGACATACATGATGGAACCTATGGCCGAGGCATAAGGCACTTTGCTCATAGCTTCCCTATCATTTACCGTAGCTGGACACTGAGCCTTGCTCAATATCTTACCTGACAACATAGGCACTGAACCTTTCTTTGCCTTATCCATTCTGAACCTTTTCAGAACTTTGTCTAGGTATGTACTCTGGCTTAAAGCTATCAGGCGTCTTTGTCTATCTCTATAGATTTTGATGCCCAATATATAAGCAGCTTCACCTAGGTCTTTCATTGAAAAACATTTGTTCAAATAACTCTTCACATCGTTAAGCATGTTGATGTCATTTCCAATAATCAATATGTCATCCACATATAGTACCAGAAACGTCACCGAGCTCCCACTCACTTTCTTGTAGATGCAAGCTTCGTAGCAGTTTGGAACAAATCCAAAGCTCTTGATCACTTGATCAAAAACAAGGTTCCAACTCCGAGATCCTTGCTTCAGTCCATAAATGGAACGCTGAAGTTTGCATACTTTATCAGCATCCTTAGGATCGACAAAACCTTCGGGTTGCATCATATACAACTCTTCATCAATGTTTCCATTGAGGAATGCAGTCTTGACATCCATCTCCCATATTTCATAATCATGAAATGCAGCAATTGCTAATAAAATCCGAATGGACTTAAACATCGCTACGGGAGAGAAAGTCTCATCGTAGTCAACACCTTGAACTTGTCTAAAACCTTTTGCGACAAGCCGTGCTTTATAGATGGTAACATTACCATCCGCGTCCGTTTTCTTCTTGAATATCCATTTGCACTCAACGGCCTTTCGGTCGCTAGGAGGGTCCACCAAAGTCCATACTTGGTTTTCGCTCATGGATCCCAATTCGGATTTCATGGCTTCTATCCATTTCTCAGAGTCTGGGCTCATCATCGCTTCCTCATAGTTCGTAGGTTCACTGTCTTCTACTAACAAGACAGTCAAGACAGGGTTGCCGTACCACTCAGAGGGGCACGCGACCTTGTCGACCTCGACGTTCGATCAAGAGCATCGTCCAAGCTTCATGATCCTTGTCATTAGCTTCCTCTATTGTTGGTGCGGTGCACTAGAACAATTTCAGGTCTTGCGCTACTCTCAATTCAAGAGAAGGTTCAATAACCTCGTCAAGATCTACTTTCCTCCCACTCACTTCTTTCGAGAGAAACTCCTTCTCAAGAAAGGAACCGTTCTTGCATAAACACTTTGCCTTCGGTTCTGTGATAGAAGGTATACCCAATAGTTTCCTTAGGGTATCCTATGAAGACGCATTTCTCCGCTTTGGGTTCGAGCTTGTCCGACATCAACTTCTTGACGTAAGCTTCGCATCCCCAAACTTTAAGAAATGACAACTTAGGTTTAGCACCAAACGACAGTTCATACGGTGTCGTCTCAACGGATTTAGATGGTGCCCTATTTAAAGTGAATGCAGCGGTTTCTAATGCATAACCCCAAAATGATAACGGCAAATCAGTAAGAGACATCACTGATCGGACCATATCTAATAGGGTTCGATTCCGGCGTTCAGACACACCATTGAGCTGTGGTGTTCCGGGTGGCGTGAGTTGTGAAACGATTCCACTTGCTTTAAGATGCGTGAGAAAATCATAACTCAAATATTCACCTCCACGATCGGATCGTTGAAATTTAATCTTTCTGTTATGATAGTTCTCCACTTCACTCTGAGATTCCTTGAACTTTTCAAATGTTTCAGATTTATGTTTCATTAAATAGATATACCCATATCTACTTAAGTCATCAGTAAAAGTGAGGAAATAGCGATATCCACCGCGCGTCGAAACACTCATCGGTCCGCATACATCGGTATGTATGATTTCCAACAAGTCTGTTGCTCGCTCCATCATACCGGAGAACGGGGTTTTGATCATCTTGCCCATGAGGCATGGTTCGCATGTGTCAAATGATTCAAAATCAAGAGACTCCAAAAGTCCATCAGAATGGAGTTTCTTCATGCGCTTTACACCAATATGACCTAGACGACAGTGCCACAAATAAGTAGTATTATCACTATCTACTTTGCTTCTCTTAGCCTCAATGTTATGGATGTGTGTTTCATCCCTTTCGAGATTGAGAAGAAATAAACCATTCACAAGAGGTGCATGACCATAAAAGATGTTACTCATATAAATAGAACAACCATTATTCTCCGATTTAAATGAATAACCGTCTTGCAATAAACACGATCCAGAAATAATGTTCATGCTCAACACAGGCACATAATAACATTTATTAAGGTTTAAAACTAATCCCGAAGGTAAAACTAAGGAGAGCGTGCTGACGGCCATCACATCAACTCTTGATCTGTTGCCAACGCGCATCGTCACCTCATCCCTCGCAAGCCGCCATCTATTCCGTAGCTCCTGTTTCGAGTTACAAATATTAGCAACTGAACCGGTATCAAATACCCAGGCACTACAACGAGGGCTAGTAAGGAAAACATCAATAACATGTATATCAAATATACCTTTGATGGTGCCAGCCTTCTTGTCCGCTAAGTACTTCGGACAGTTGCGCTTCCAGTGACCCTTGTCCTTGCAATAGAAGCACTCAGTGTCCGGCTTAGGACCAGACTTGAGCTTCTTCTCAGCAGGGGCAGTGCGCTTGCCGCCGCCCTTCTTGAAGGGCTTCTTTGCTCCCTTACCTTTCTTAAAGGTGGGCTTGTTGACCATCAACACATGATTATCCTTTTTGATGTCCACTTCCGCGGCCTTCAGCTTTGCGAAGAGCTCGGTGATCGTATCAGTGGAACCAATCTGATTGTGAGTCACTACAAAACTTTTGTAGCTGGGAGGGAGTGATTGCAGAACCCTGTCAATCTTGAGCTCCTCTGGAATCGTGCATTCCAGTTGCTCAAGGCGTTGAGTGTAGCCCGACATCTTTATGGCGTGCTCACTAACGGAACTCCCTTCCTCCATCTTGCAGTTAAAGAACTTCTCAGAGATCTCATATCTCTCAGAACGGGCTTGAGTCTGAAACATGGTTTTCAGCTCCTCGAGAATCTCAAAGGGCCCGGGATAGGTTTCAAAACGATTTTGAAGTTCCGGTTCCATAGCAAACAACATGGTGCTCTTAATCACACCATAATCATCTTTGCGCGACTGATAGACAGCTTTCTCATCAGCCGTAGCGATTGCAGTGAGGGTCACCTAACACTTTCCAAGGACATAGTCCTTTTGTCCGTGAACAAAATGATTCTTAGATTGGAACCAATTGGTGAAGTTAGACACATTGTTTCTAAGCTTTTCTTTCTCAGCAAAAAGCGTTGAAGTTGAAGTTGGACTTGGCCATGTGATCTACTGATTTGCAAGTACAATTTAGACTATGTTCATGATAAATAGTTCAACTTAATCAAATTACTAGATGAACTCCCACTAAATTCAACATCCCTCAAGTTGTTTAGTGAACACGATCCAAATTCACCACACCTAATCCGATCATCACGAGAAGAGATGTGGTTTCAATGGTGGACAACAGAGTGTCGATCATATCATTCATATGACTCATGCTTAACCTTTCGGTTATTGTGTTCCGAGGCCATGTCTGTACATGCTAGGCTCGTCAAGCTAAACCCAAGTATTTCCACGTGTGCAAAAACTGGCTTGCACCCGTTGTATGTGAGCGTAGAGTCTATAGCACCCGATCATCACGTGATGCTTGGACACGACGAACTTTCGCAACGGTGCATACTTGGGGAGAACACAGTTTTTATCTTGATCTTTAAGTGAGGAATCATCTTATAATGCTACCGTCGCGATCTAAGCATAATAAGATACATAAAAGGGATAAACATCACATGCATATAACTTTATGTGACATGGTATATCCAATCTTCGCGCAATGATCTCCATATTGTGCGTTCCGGCATGATCTCCATCACTCCACCATGATTGCCTCCACCACGAATAGCAACTACAACTATTGATAACTACTTAGCGATAAAGTAAAGCTATTACATGGCGTATAATAAGTTCACTCGCAGGTCATACACAATTATAAAGACAACCATATGGCTCCTGCCGGTTGTGTACTCATCGACATGCAAGTCGTGAAACATTACAAAACATGATCATCGCATACAATATACACATCACATCTTGGGCCATACCATATCACAGAAAACACTCCCTGCAAAAACAAGTTAGACGCCTCTACTTTGTTGTTGCATGTTTTACGTGGCTTATGGGAGTAGATGCTAAGAACGATTCTTACTACGGAAAGCCACAACGGTGATATTATGGTTTCCAAACTCCGGTGTTAATCCCATGACAACTATAGTGAGAGAAACTGACATCCACCAGCCGCATGTGTGGAACAAGCCACACGTCAAGTGTGGAGCCGGTCTCGCGAACGGCCTGGACCGCTTCAATCTCACTATCCCGCGTCATAAGAAGAACACAAACAAGAGGCTTGCAACAGAAAACATCAACGCCCGCAACAACCATGTTGCGTTCTACTCATGAAACACATCTACGCATAGATCTAGCTCGATACCCTCAAGGGTTTCGGCATAGTAAATCAAAATTTTCTACGGATGCGAACAGAGGGAAAGCCAAGATCTAATCTAGGAGATGCAATCAACGAGAGAGATTGGATTAGATCTTCATACCCTTGAATATTCGCACAGCGGAACGTTCGTCGGAACGTGGGTGATGTAGTCGTACTCGCTTCTCCTCCTCGCGATCCAATCCGATCTAGCACCACAAGTGGTATTGCCTCCGTGAGATGCACACGTGTAGCACCTCGACGTCTCCTCCTTCCTCGGACCAGCGAGTATGGTGGAGAGATAGATTGGATCTACAACACGACGGCGTGGTGTATATGGTGGAGAGTTTCTGCAGCAGGGCTTCGCCTACAAACAGTCGGGAGGGAGAGAGGAGGGTAGCAAGGCAACTAGGGTTGGAGGCAAGGTGTTGGGGGGAGGGGGCGCACCAGCCCTCTATATATAGAGGGGGGCGGCCAGCCCTTGCCCCTCCTCCAAGCCTTGGGCCGGCGGCCAAGGTAGGGAGGAGTGGGGGGCAAGGACTCTCCCTCCTTCTAGAAATTCTATCCCTAGTTTAAACGATTTAAACCCTATAGGATCGGCTGGGCCCCATGGGGCCTTAAGCCCCTGGCCCAATGCGGCCAGGACACTCCCTCATAGGCCCATGCCCCCTCCCGGAAGGTGGGGCCACGTTTGTCCCCTTCCGGAAGGTTCTAGAAGCTTCCGGTACAATACCGATTAACCCGGAACAATTCCGAACTCAAAAAACTGCACTGCCTTATATGAATCTTATTCTCCGGACCATTCCGGAACCTCTCATGATGTCCCGGATCCCATCCGAGACTCCGAACAAAAACTCATAAACCAATTATCCAATCTATCCTAGCGTCGAGACACGTTAAGTGTGTGACCCTGCGGGTTCGAGAATATGCAGACATGATCTTCTATCAATAATCAACAGCAGGGTCTGGAAACCCATATTGACTCCCACACATTCATCGATGATCATATCGGATGAACCACGATGCCAGGATTCAATCAATCCCATATATATATTCCCTTCGTCTCGCGATATTTTACTTGCCCGAGATTTGATCGTCGATGCATCGGACCTAGTTCAATCTCGTTCACAAGTAATTTACTCGTTCCGTAATCCGATATCACTTTGTGATTAACTCCTTAACCACATGCTTGCAAGCGGTGTTGATATCGATTACCGAGTGGGTCAGAAGTATATCTCTCCGACTTGGGAGGGACAAATTCCATCTCGATACATACAACCCAACAGATACTTTCCAATCACCTGAGAGACACCTTTATGATCACCCTCTCATAGGATGACGTTTGATGACCTCAAAGCTTTCTTCCGATACCAGGAGTTTTATTATCTCATGGTCTAAGGAATACAATATTTGACATAGGAAAAGCTTCAAAGATGAACACGATGATACGATCTAATTGCTTCGCTTAGTTTGGTCATCCATCATATCATTCTCCAATGATATGATCTCATCATCAATTGACAACTCATGTCTATGGTTAGGAAACCTTAACCATCATTGATCAATGAGCTAGTCCATAGAGGCGTACTAGGGACACGGTGTTGTTCACAAACCACACAAGTATTAAAGTTTCCGCTTAATACAATTCTAGCATGGATTATAAACTTTATCATGAATAAGAATTATAACAATAACATCTTTATTATTGCCTCTAGGGCATAATTCCAACACACGTGCGAGGGGGAAAAGTAGCAGGGGCGCGCGTGGACGGAGGCAGCGACGGTGGCGGACGGAACGCGCGGGTGGCGGCTCGAGCGGCACTGCGTCGAAGTCTTGGCGTCGGTGAGAAGCAAGAAGTGAGATGGGAAGAAGAAGAGGAGGCGCGTCGTTATAAGCGAAGGGCCTTTAGTCGGTTGGTGGCTCCAACCGGACTAAAATATACGTCCGGTTGGAGCCACCAACCGGGACGTATAGTCCAATATTTTCAGCAGACTAAGGGCTGGCGCGCAGGGGGTCTTTACTCCCGGTTGGTGGCTCCAACCGGGACATATTCCCCTGATTTCAAATTTTTTCAGGTATTTTCTCTCTGTTTCCTCCTTATTATTATT
This sequence comes from Avena longiglumis, assembly GCA_030063025.1. Classification (NCBI taxonomy): domain Eukaryota; kingdom Viridiplantae; phylum Streptophyta; class Magnoliopsida; order Poales; family Poaceae; genus Avena; species Avena longiglumis. The sequence goes on along the minus strand of CP125978.1, from coordinate 505,047,903 downwards.
TTGGGGTTTAAATTTGTATTATTTTTTAAATGATAATTAATTTGGAATTTAGAAAAACTTTAAACATAAAAAGTGTTTGGATTTGAATAAATAATTCAAAAATATTTTCTTTTTTAAAAAATAATTAATGTAACCATTTAAAATATGAACCATTTACAATTAAAAATGAATTAACTTATATTTTTTTAATATCAATTTGGAATTTTGAAAAACTTTAAACATAAGAAGTGTATGGATTTGAATAAATAATCCAAAACTGTGGTATCCCGCAAAACCACTACTAGAAAATCGCGTTGTTTTTGTGCATTGCATCATCATGACCGCATGCTCATGTCATCATGCCACATTGCATTTGAGCATCGTCATCATCTTGCATTTGCTTGCATAAAACCATTTTTAAAAGCCTGGTTTTGTTTTCTAAACGCCCCGTCTTTTATTCAAACGCCAAACCCGGGTCTCCGGATTATTTTGTTTTGGCTGCTATCGGTTTGCAAACGGCCCGTTTAAAACAAATAAAATGTTTAATTATTTTTAGTGGGGCAGTCGAACGGGCCGATTCGACCCGAACGACCACCCCAGAAATTTAAATCGGTCCAACCAACCGGTACACCTAAATCCTAAAGCTACCCATTCTAACCTACCCACCCTGCCTGCCACCTCACCCGGACCAATCCCTGAACGCCACCTCACCTCTCCTATCCCCCACCCAATCCCATGCTGCCACCTAGGCTAATCCCACCCCCACTCCCTCACAACACACACCACACACGCACGCAGCCAACCAGCACACACCCCCCTTCCCCCACACCCGCTGCCAGCTGGCCCCTGCCCAGATCCCCGCGCGCCCCGGCCCACCTGCCCGGCCCCACCTCGGACCCACCTTCTCCCCCGTCTCTCTCCTCTCTCTTCCTCCCCATCGCCCGACGCCGCCCCCCTCTTCCCCTCTCCCTTCGCCGGCGCTCCACCCACCTTCGCCCCTCCTCTTCCCGCCGGCTGCTGGCGCCTCCTCTCCGCCTCCTCCACGCCTCGCGTCCCGCGCCTCCGCCCGCCTTCCTCCTCCGGCCGCCCGTGCCGTCAAGCGGCTCCGCTCCGCCCGCCTCAACGCGATGCGCGCCCATCCTCCGCCTCGCCACCGGCTGCCCGCCTCGCCCGGTCCGCCACAGTGCCCCGAGCCCGCCCCTCGTCGCCCTGCAGCCTCGCCTCGCCCGCGTCGCTTCCTTCCGCCCGCCGCCCGCGCCCCGTCCTCAAGGCAGAGCTCTCGTCCCGTCGCCGCCAAGAAGCTGGCCGCCACCGTGTCGGGCGCCTCAAGGCTGCCCCATCGACCGCAGCAGCCGCCGCCGCCCCCAGCGCCTGCAGCCTCCGTCCCACTGCCGGCGTCCCCTCCGCACCGCTCCAGCGCGTGCCGCCTCCGCCCCACAAGCCCGTCGTCGGCCTCTGTCCGCGCGCGAGTCGCCTCCAATCCTTCTATTGTGCCAAGCAGCTCCAGGCCCGAGCACAGCTGGCTGGCCCAACTCGTGGATGCGCTATGGTTCCCAGACGTGGTGGTGATGCTGTGGCAAGGAACAATCGAGACCACCGAGAGATCCACGCCGAGAACCCGCGGTACCCCAAGATCGCCTCCCCCGATTCGAAGGCCATTGCCCGAGGACGCCAAGACCCGAGTGCGCCGACATGGATCCGGTGACGCCAACACGCCAAGATCTACCACATGAAGACCGTACCGAACCGGTGACCCTCGACGAACCTCCAGCAAGATCTTCGACATGGCCAAGACCTACCGCCACCGAGTCCGGCACCGATAAGGGAAGTCAGAACCACCAAGACCTTCGCCGCGGAACGCCAAGTTCTGCATCCCGAACGCCAAGGCCGACCCGATTCGCGGACCCGACAAGATCTTCGTGACGACACCGTCCAGGGCGAGCCCGATGTGCCCCGACGCCACGCCAAGTTCGTCTACCCGAACGCCAAGACCTACCTGCGCTATCCGAGAACGATCCCGTCAAACCCTGAACCCCGAGACCGGACCCTGGACCCTGTCGAACCCCGCACCCCAGAACACCAAGATCGTCGAACCCCTAATGTGTGACCTCTTATCCGAGAACCCTATTTTATAATATAAATAACAACTTGTTGCATACTAATTGCCATACTTGCATGCATATTTGCGTGGTTTGGGGGCCTTATGCCGATTCACCTAATAATTAAATATGGGGCCCATATGTGGACAAATCTAGTCTTATATTGGCCTCATTTAAATTTGTGCATCGAACCGTTGTCATATCTTGCCTTGATAATACAACATTTAATTTGCGGGGTAGTTGAATAACATGAACCACCTAAATAATTGTCGGGACCCCGGTTCCGCTTAATATGATCTAATTGCATCGCACCCTTGCCATGTCATGCATCATACATGCATCATGCCCGATCTTTTGCCGTAGTATTAAATATTGCATCCGGTGTTTATTCTAGTGATTTGCTTCTTCGCGGATAAGGCCGTTGAGTTGATGTGAGCTTCGCCCCGTTCTTCGGTTGAACCTTCGGCAATGTTTTCAGGCGAGCATCTCCCCCTTTCTTCCTATCTTACTTTTCTAGTATTTATTCCCTCCCGTTGATCTATTGCTATCTGAGTTGCGATGCTTTAGTTTTCGTACCCGTGATATCCCTTGCAGCCGTATATTGCCTTGGACACACCCTATTCCCTGTTGTTTGGTAGATAGATGGACTTGCGCGTCGTAGTCGCTTGCTCAAGTGCTGTTGCGTGTCGTTCAGTGCCACAGTTGTCGATGTATTGTCGCATGTCGATGTTGGAGATGATCATAGTTTTACTTATCGTACACTTTAATTCCCGTTTAACAACTAAAATTGAAATAAGCAGAGGCATCGGTGGGTGATAGATAATATTTGGTTTCCGAACGCCCACTTGTGTCCCGTAGGACCCCGAGTACTTGATACCTGTTCCTTGGTTTATCGCGCTATCCACATCCGGGAGGTATATGGGACCCCCCTGAGCCAGAGCTTGATTCAGTCTTATTTCTTGGGGCCACAAACTAGTTTGAGGTTTTATTTACTATCCTGTACTTATGCCATGCTACTTCTGTATTTACGATTGTGCGAGGAGCACACTGTACTGTTTAGGAATTGTGACCCGTTTACGCGGTATCGACAAGCCCAGTTTTGGGTTTCCAGTCGCATATGAAGAAACATGTATAATTAAAGTCGCATATGAAGATACACTTATAGAAAGTACTCTTAAATCAAAAAGAGCAAACTCAAAAAGCATGCCTCATATATAACTAGGTTGTTGGACACAGGAATATGCTTATGACGGGACTGTTAGCCAAGTAGGATGCACAATTCCTGGACTTGTGCATATCACAAGGCTAACAATCCCGTCATAGCACATTCACATATATATTGTGCCACGACATTTCAATCATCGGCATGTTCTCGAAAAAGACAAAAATAACTCGAAAAGCATGCCTCATATATAACTAGCTAGGTCGTTGGACACAGGAATATGCTTATGACGGGACTGTTAGCCAAGTAGGATGCACAATTCTGGACTTGTGCATATCACAAGGCTAACAATCCGTCATAGCACATTCACATATATATTGTGACACGACATTTCAATCATCGGCATATTCTCGAAAAAGACAAAAATAACTCGAAAAGCATGCCTCATATATAACTAGGTTGTTGGACACGGAATATGCTTATGACGGACTGTTAGCCAAGTAGGATGCACAATTCCTAGACTTGTGCATATCACAAGGCTAACAATCCCGCCATAGCACATTCACATATATATTGTGCCACGACATTTCAATCATCGGCATATTCTCAAAAGACAAAAATAACTCAAAAGCATGCCTCATATATAACTAGGTTGTTGGACACGAGAATATGCTTATGACGGACTGTTAGCCAAGTAGGATGCACAATTCCTAGACTTGTGCATATCACAAGGCTAACAATCCCGCCATAGCACATTCACTTATATATTGTGCCACGACATTTCAATCATCGGCATATTCTCAAAAGACAAAATAACGCGAAAAGCATGCCTCATATATAACTAGCTAGGTCGTTGGACACGGAATATGCTTATGACGGACCATTAGCCAAGTAGGATGCACAATTCTGGACTTGTGCATATCACAAGTTAACAATCCGCCATAGCACATTCACATATATATTGTGCCACGACATTTCAATCATCGGCATATTCTCGAAAAGACAAAAATAACTCGAAAAGCATGCCTCATATATAACTAGGTTGTTGGACACAGAATATGCTTATGACGGACTGTTAGCCAAGTAGGATGCACAATTCACGGACTTGTGCATATCACAAGGCTAACAATCCGTCATAGCACATTCACATATATATTGTGCCACGACATTTCAATCATCGGCATATTCTAAAAGACAAAATAACTCACACTTGTCGTCCGAGAACCAAAGAGTAAGCAAAAAACCAAAGAGTAAGCAAAAACCAAGCATTGATTGATATATAATAATAATAAGCAAAATAAGTAAGCGGTGATTCATAAACCTAATAAGATAAGTACACTTGTCGTCCACACACACAAAGGTCATCTATAGTTTGCAACTACAACTAGGCCAACATCAAGCCTTATGGCTCGGCTTAGGAACGGAGGACCCTGTCTCGTCATGAACTTCCTATAGTCACCTGCATCTCTAGGAAATCTTCTATGTCACGGTTATTGGATATTTCCTCCGTAGAAGATCCCCCCGAAGTCATGACATCACGAAAGATGATTGCCCCAAACTGCTGCTGGATGCGATACATCTCTTGTCTAATATCCGAATCATTGATCTTGGCCTTTGTTTCGGCCCACTGTTTGAGATGATCTGGCAGCGTAGAATTCTGCTGGTCAAGTAGGAACGCCCTCATGTGATGGAGTGCGTAGTAGGCTTCCTTCTTACTGTTTTCCGGCTGCTTCACGTAGGGGAAATCTGTTACGTGGTTGAAGACGTGCCTGCCGAACTTGACCTTCTTACGCACGAAGCTGGTGCCTTCCGTCGAGGCAAAGCCAGTGAGAGCATCATCCAGAACTTCCTTGATCTTGTCGTAGTTTTTCTTCTTTTCTAGACTCCCCGAGTCGAAATACGTGGCGTGGGAATGCTTCGGCGATAAGGAGATGAGCGTGCAGTGTTCATCTCTGCGCAAAAAATTCAAATGGAATGTGTTGAAAAAAGAATGATGATGATCTAAGAAAGCCAATCGACGGTGGCGACTGAATAATGACTTACTCGGGAAAGTAAGGCACGAGAATGTATTCCTTTGTCTTGTTCGCCACGAGGATTCTTTTTAGCGAGCACGTAACGATCGTCGTTGCTGGGGAACCCAAGCAGCCGTCACGCATGTAGTAGGGGTCCACTATAGCGATGCCGGTGTGTTCTCTCTAATGATCTGCGTGGCGGTGAGAGAAAGAGACGGACCATGGTATAGTGCAGCGGGTATAGGTGGAACATATTGAAGATGTCCTCGAACCGCGGGAAGAACAGATCCATGAGGCGTGTCGAAGCCCAAGCCTGGTGGCACCTTAATCACGAATACCGGGTGCGAGGGATCTTTCTCCGATAGAAGGCGTCTCTCTATCGTCAGCACGCCGTCATGCACACTCTGCAGTTTCGAACTGGCGAGCCTCCGCAAATTCTTAGGTAGCATGGGCTCACCCGCCACATGAATCCTCCACATAATACCCTCGGGTCTTGGTGGCCCGTCCCGAAACCTGATCGGATTCGCAATTGTTGATGCCACCATCTGGCTCGAGCTGCTAGATTTTCTTTCCTGCCCTTTTTTCCTTTTGGAGAGCGGGCAGGCACCGCAATCTGAGCACCGGGTGCCCTATGTAGTGTGTCAGGTCTTAGAATAAAGGGCCAGTTGGTTGTATCAGCTGGCTCTGTAAAGGTGCAAGCTGGAGGCGTCTCCTGAGAACCAAACAGACGCTTGGTGATAGTGGATTTCTCTGTGGGGCCACCAGCTAGGTCTTCTTCGTTATGGCGAGTGCTAAAGAAGTGATCATTCCAGTCTTCGAAGTCCTCGGCCGGATCCTGCGCCATGTGCATATCATCAACATGATCATCCGACCCACCGCGTGGAGGTGACGGCGAGGGCGGTAAGGGGGCCTTGCCACCGCTTGTCGCTGGCACGACAGGCGGTGCTGTTGTTTGTGGCGTGATGGCCCCCGCTGTCCCCAAACGGATCATGCTCTTTGGCCATAGTAAGAACAAGCCGAAGCAACTTCTGAGGATAGACGACTCTTCTTCATCCGCTCCTGGGGGTTGAATGGGAGGTTCCAGGTCGTCGCAGCCCCTTAGCACCCGACTAATTTTAACCCTGTGCACGCTATCTGGCATCGGTTTTGAGTGGAACGTGCGCTGCAAGGGTTGAACGATGGTACCCTTGGCAACATCCCTCAGCTCGTTGTTCACGTAGCATAAGAGAGTGCAAGGAACATCCGTCTGCAGAAAACAGGTACGGCGTCGTCAGAGCGAGATGCCACAAGAGTAATATATAGATGGCATGAAAGGCGGTAATTAAAGCAATTTGTTTACCGTGATGGCGTCGAGATCGGCTAATGTCGACGCACCGCATACGGCGACGGGCGTGCAAGAGACGGAAGGGCTGCTTGATGGCGCGGTGCTGGCTGCCGGTGTATTCTCCCTACCGACGGGTGCTTGGAGCTCCGGTGCCGCCGCGACGATGGCAGGGGGGCACCAACATGTACTCGCGCCGCGGTGATGGCAGGGGGAGTCACCAACACTTGCGGCGCCGCGGTGCTAGCGGGCGGAGTCACGAACACGTAGTTCGCCTGATTCGTCGGCGCCGCGTTGTTCGAGTGGCTGCTGACCATGCTTGGAATCGGGCACGGCCCTACTCGACCACCGGCACTCCAGTTCGCTATTGACTCCACCAAGGTAGGCATGAAGGACGTAAGGGTGATTGCCAGGTTGTCTTGGACGATCTGCGGGATCCGCGCCACTTGTGCCTTAAGTTCTTGAACCTCTCTGTTTTCCTCCTCGCTCCTTCCCGACGGCCCCACGTGCGTCCTCGGCAGTGGACCAAAATGATCCACCCAATTCTTACCCCCGAGGCCGGCCAGACGGCCAGCCGACGACGGCTTCTTCGTAACCGGCTCTATTTTCTTCGCCCGGTTCATCGCCCTGTTAAAAGGGTTATCCCACCGGGTGGCCGCCGTCGACCCCTGGGATGAGGAACCCTGGGATCCATGACTAGCAACAATTTCCTCCTCCTGCAGAAGAAGTAACAGTGAATCATTTAGATCATCGATTAGATTGCAATCGTGTTTATCCGCGGTAATTAGATTATACTTACCACAATTTCCTCGAATTCCTTCACCGCAGGATCCGCGGTGAGTTGTTTGGTTTTGGGTCCACATGGTAACGGGCTCGATGAAGTTTCGAACCTGCCGGGTCCGAATTTAGCAAAGGGTTTTCTATCCTTGGATCTATACTCTTCGTCCTCCTTATTCCATTTGGCCTCCGCGTTCGTATCCACCAGATCCGAGATGGTGATGACCTATATTCATCGCCTGCAGCACCTTTCCCGATTACTATAGGCGGGGCTCTTTCGATTCACACCTCTCCTTGAACTCCGGAACTGATCTTTGGTGATCTGGGTCAATCTTCCGGATCTCCTCGAGATTTTTGCCTTCTTTATAGATCTTCTTCTTTATCCGGGTTCTCCGGTGGCGGCGGTGCTCATCTTTGTGAGGGCGGATTTGTTTACTTCGTTCCCATGATAATTTGTGTTACGATACTTAGCGGGAACTTGTATCGCGTCAGCTTCTCGAAGAGTGTGCAAGTGGCCATTATCTTTATGCGAGATTCTCGGTGTTGATCGAGATGGTTGTCCGGTGATCGCCGCCACTTGCCCACCATCTTTGGCGACAAGGCGGGCTCCAAAGGAACCCCGATGGGCTCACTTGGTAATTTCCTCCTGACCGTGCCGACCGTGTTGGGCGCGGTCCTTCGGCTTCTTCTTCTTCTTAGGAGGGTTGCTACCACTCCCTATGCCCTTGCCGCCATCAGTGGTTTCATCGTCCGCCGTTCCTTCGGCTTCTTCCTCCGCGTCTTCCATCTCATCATCCTCGCTCTCCAAAGGATGGTATTCTTCATCGTCTTCTAGACGCTGGGCTGCCTCCCAGAATGTCAATTGTTTATTCGAGGTGAGTTCTCCTTCGCTGATGCGCTTAGAACATCCAGCCTCGTCGTTGTCACACATCTTTGCACTAATAAAAACAAATAATTGGTTAAATGCACGGAAAAATACGGCATGACCTTTGCTAATTTTCTTAAACTAGGAGTGCCCGATTTCTGCCAAAACGGAAGTTAATCAACATTCCGGCAAAAATCGGGACTCATTTCATACAAGAACCTGCATACACACATAATAAAGTGCTTCATATACAAGCACAAGCACAATTTCAAGGTGCTGTTGTCCCAGCACAGATAGTAGTAGAAGCACATGAGTAGCACCACAGATAGTAGTAGCCAGATCAACACTAGGATGGATATAAGGCCAGCACAACCACAGATAGTAGTAGCCAGAGCAACCTATAGCCAGCACAACTGCACAACCAGCACACAATAAATCTGTTTCATGCAAAAATGGAGCACAACTAGAATAAATGACCAACACACAAACAGTACATCAAGCATAAATGGTAACCACAAGAATGATCACTGAACAATCTATTAACAATCCAGATTTGTGAAGCCGAGAGCAACACCTTAAACAAGCAAGTAATACTTGCAAGTACAGATTAAATTAGTGATCACTGAACAACCCGCTGCTATCCATGATACCTCTATTATGATTCCAGATTCATGAAGGTGAGAGTAGGGGCCCAAAACAAACAATACTTCCAAGTACAGATAATATTAGCCGCAAAATATTTTACATCTGTCACATACTCAACAACTATCTCAAGTTATGAGATAGGGGCAATACTAAACCTAGATATTCCAAGCTAGGCTAAGGAAAAATGGGACTGTTACAGTATCTCAGGGCTTCTAAACCATATGCTTTTAGTCTTGAGCACTAAGAGGCTTCTAAACCATATGCTTCTAAACCGATGATCATGAACTCTTGAGCACTAAGAGGCCCAAGACCATCACATGCTTTTAGTCCTTCCATATGCAAATAAGTAAAATAATGTGAATATTTTTTACTGATGAACTATCATAGTAACAAACCTAACAAAAGGATCAAATCATTCTATAGATTCTGAACCAAATTACTCGCAAAAAAATGACCAAATTGGCACATCAACGGTCCATTTGGTTTCTCTGTCTTACACATACAAAGATATACATGCCATCTTCACTTAACTAGCATCGCTCATCAGGTCACTAGCAGTATGTATATAGAAAGATATACATGCCATCTTTGTCAATAATTACAGATGCTTTCTCGAGGCAGCCTGCAAGCACCAAACTACATTTTTGTCTAACATTCTGCAAGCACTAGCACATTTTTGTCTAACATTCTACAAACACCCAAAGTACAATAGCCTAACCAGATGCAATGGATTCAGGAAGAAAATAGCCTAACCCTAACCAGATGCAAACACCAAAGTACAATAGCCTAACCCTAACCCTCTGAGGAGAGAGAGGGGGAGAAGGATAGAGGGAGGCGAGCTCACCTCGAGATTGCTCGAGGAGAGAGGGGAGATGACAGCGAGGCTGGCGGGACGAGGTAACGAGGGAGGGAGTGGCAGGCGCCTTGCCGTCGGAGGCGGAGCCGACTGCAGAACCTCGCCGCCGACCTCCTCCTCCACCAGGCAGCTGGCAAGGCGGCCTCCTCCTCCTCCTAGCGTGGAGGCCTCCTCCTCCTGGCGTGGCGTGGCGGCCTCCTCCTCCTCTTGGCATGGCGTGGCGGCCTCCTCCTGGCGTGGCGGAGGCGGCGCCTCGATGAGGGGATGGGGATGGGCCGGGATGGGGACGATGTGTCTGAGGACGACGATGGGAGGGCTGGCTCACACACGCGTAGCGCACCCTGGCCAAGTGCGCTACGGATAACCGTAGCGCACTTGGCCAGGGTGCGCTACGCGTGTGTGGGTTGGACTATCAGATAAGAGGGCGGCCGTCTCACTAGTTAACACTAGTACTGTCTTACCCCACTGGTTCTGCCCTTAGCTCTATTCTAAACGATGAGCACCCAGGTTCGAATCCTGGTGCTCCACTTTTTTATTTTTACTTTAAAAATACTTTAAAATGTTCCAAAAAATACTTTAAAATGTTCCAAAAGTGGTGATACATGCCATACAAATTTTGTTTTGTTTTTAAAATACTTTTAAATATTCCAAAAATGCCCAAAAGTGATAATATATGTCATAAAAGTGTTACAAATATGATTCAAAGTATAACTAAATTTCATAATACTTTGTCCATGAATATTACAATCTTTTTCGACCACGCGTTTTACAATATTTTTTGAGCTAGCGTTTTACAATCTTTTTTCCCTTCTTTGTCGCGGTTGAATAATTTAGCCCCGGCACTTTAATGTTTCTTCTTTCAAACGGGCTACCTTTTTTGGGTAGGGTTGTCCTTTTTCTTCTTGTGATGTATGTTGCTGCATCATAGTCGTCTTCATCTTCAATCTTTGTATCGCCGTACTGGTCGAAGTCTTGCTCGTTGGCGACTCCATCCATTCCGATGATGTTTCTTTTTCCTCTCCTCACGACAACACAGCTAGGCTTTGTCGGGTCGGTAATGAAAAAACATTGGTCCACTTTGGTAGCCAGTACCCACGGTTCATTTTTTCGCGCCACGCTTGCCGGCGGCCTTGGATTTGGCTGCCGGGTATAACCATGGTTGTGAAATACCGGTCTTCTCTTCGACGCTCTTTGCCCATCCGACACGGAACATCGGCATTTTCTCCACAGTAGTCGAGCTCCCAGATCTCCTCGATTCCGTAGAATCTTTCCTTCACGTTGTCATCGGTGTAGAATTCGACATTACGCTGAGTTCGATAATCACACTTGTTGTCCTTTTCCTCCGTGTAGAATGTGTAGCCGTTGATATCATACGCCGATAGGTCACCAGGTTTTTGCATCGGTCCTGCGACAAGGTGAATATGATCTTTTCCGTGTCGGAAGAATGCGAGCTGGGGATTATCAAGGAGCGTCTGCCTAAACCAACGCGTGAAATCTGAGTTGTGCTCTTTGATTATTTCTCCCTCGTCCTCTGTATGCCCGGTCATCGCATTTCTCGATTAACCTTTGTGCTGCACTCCAAGGATCGACCAGTTCTAAATGCTGAAGCGACGAGGTTTGCTCGATCAAAGTCTGCGTCGAAAATCGAAGTCCGCATGCGATCGGCGACCCTCTTGGTGACCAGATCCACGAGCTTGCCAAGGTGTATGTTGACGGAAGACCGGCGGGTTCTCGATGTCTAGATAATTCGTGCGAAGAGATGCACTCTTCGCCGAAAGCCCTTGGCTATGCTTCCATCCGACGGGACCTGTTGCGAACGTATCCTTTGATGTGTCCGCCTCCTTTCGAACGCCATCATGCTGCGGAGAAACATCGCCCGAGTTGTACGATGTCCTCCACGACATGGACCAGCAGATGCACCATAATGTCGAAGAATGCGGTGGGAAGTAGACCTCAAGCTCACATAGTATCACCACGATTTCCTCCTCAGCCTTCCGAGCTGATTCAAGCCAATCGACTTCCTAGAGATGACGCCGAAAAACTTGCATAGCCCAAATAACGCTTTCACGACGTGCTCATCCATTATCCCTCTTAGTGCGACCGGAAGTACTGCCATTAGCACGGCAAGTCGTGAGACTTCATGCCATCGAACCTCGCTTCGCCTAGGTATCTCGCTTATCTTGCCCGCGTCAGAAGGAAATTTGACTCCTAGAAGGCACTTGAAAAACTGTTTGATCTCATCCCGGCTTAGAGTGAAGCAAGAAGGAGGGCAGTAATATTCGTTCTTCTTGAACTTTTACCCTTCCGACGACCTTGTGTCGTCTCCGACTCATGATCATCGCCATCTTCCGATCATCGAGTAGGCGTCCTCCGTGAAGCTCCTTCCGGATACCCAAGCATATCAGTCGTGCCTTGCTTTCGGACCATCTTTCGTCCTATCCGCATGTTGATTATGGTGGCGACTGGACTCTCGCACGCTTTTTCGTGATATGCATGATGTCGAGGCTATGAGGCGTGGAGAAACTTCCAAGATGGCAACTCCCGAGCAGACCTTGTTTTCCATACCTTCATCGGCTTGTCTTGTTGCTGCCTCTTCGCTTCTTTCCGTGCTTAGGACAATCTTTCCAGCTTTTCAGCAACTCTTCCACTTCCTCGCTGCTCCTACGCTCTGGGATTCCTCGGTCTCGATTTGCCATCGAACAGGTCTCCACGTTTTCTCCATGGATCATTCTTGCCGAGCCACCTCCGGTGCGCCATGAACATAGTTTTCGAAGACCCTGGATCTTTCTCTAGTTGGAGATAGCTTGTGTTATCCATGCACCTAACGCATGCGCAGAATCCTTGGATAACCTGCCCCGAGATATACCCGCAACGTCTTGCACCATAGTGACCAATGCGGCTCTCATAGTGAAATAATCTTGTGCGACAGCGTCGTAAGTATTGGCTCCAGATTCCCATAACGTGGCTAGCTCCTCTTTCAACAGCCCGAGATACAGATTGATGTCGGTACCAGGTTGTTTCGGCCCTTGAATTAGCATACTCATTTGTATGTACTTCTTCTTCATGCACAACCATGGAGGGAGGTTGTACATCCATACAAACACGGGCCAAGTCTATGTGCGTTGCTGCTACCGAACGGATTGAGTCCATCGGTGCTCGCACCAAGTTCGATGTTCCTCGAATCTCCACCAAATTCGGAATTCGAGGTCCAATGCTTTCCAATCGCTAGCATCCGAAGGGTGCGCAGAGCTCATCCTTTTCGGGTCATCATCATCTCCGGCTTCTTCCTTTCCGCATGCCATCGCATGAGCTTCGCTTTAGGGTCCGCGAATTAGCGCCGCAGACAGGGGTGATAGGAAAGTACCATACCACTTTTCGAGGTGCTTCCTTCCCTTTCTTGTATCGACTCACGCACACCGGACATGTGGTTTTCTCCGCCCTCGCCCGATAAATGATGCAATCGTTGATGCATACGTGATATCTAACGGCGGTAGATCGAGAGGATGACGATTTTCTTGGCATCCTCGATACTAGTTGGACATGTGTTCTCCGGAGACGATCGTGCCAGAATGCCATCATATCGTCGAAGCTTGCGTCGCTCAATTTGTGCTTTGCCTTCATCTCCATAGCCTTGAGCGTTACATTCAACCGGGTATCATCGGGCCTGCATCCTTCATACAATGGAGTAACCGCGTCTTTCTCAAGTTGCGCAAGCTTGGCTTTCTCTCTAGCGGCAGCCCTGGCGTTACTCGTCTGCTTGAGAAGCAGCTCTTGCACATAAGGGTCCCGCACCCAGCCTAATGTTGTTCCATCATCGTCTGCTCCTCCGGCATCTAGATCATCACCATCCCGGTCTGCTTCCGCACCTTCACCATCTCCAGGAGCCTCTTCATCATCTCGCCCGTTCTTGTCATGATGATGATCATCGTCATGTTGGCCACCTTCTTCACCGTCTCCATCATCTACGCCATCGCTTATCCAACGAGTGTATCCATCCATGAAACCATGGCGGAGCAGGTGCGCCTGCAGATTCCCGGAATCTGGGTCGATCACCCAGTTGAGTTTGCATCTTCTGCACGGACATCTTATATCTGTCTTGTTATTTCGTATCATGTCGGCCGTCGCACATTTCAAAAATCTAGCCACAATGCCTTCGCTCATTATGCGGACCATTTTTGCCTGCACGATGTACACGGTACAATTTTGAAGTCTATTAGAACCACATAATGAATGCATGCATGCAATGGTCGATATAAAATTTCGGCATGACCTATCCTAAAATTAGGACCTTTATGAATGTTAAAGTCTTGCCAAAATGGAAATGAATCAACATTTTGGCAAAACAAATGGCAACTTGTTCACATACAAACACAAGAGAGAGAGAGACCGATCCATACACACATGAACATATCATTATCCTCTCCATACACACATGCATGAGCATCATCGATACTCTCCATATACACACACATATGACCATCGATCCTCTCCACACATACACACATCATGAGCTAGCATCGATCATCTACATACATATGAGCACATGCATCATCCATATACACATGAACACATCCTTACATGGACAACTTACCGAGATGAGAGACCGATCGCGAGAAAGATGGAAAGGAGAGGTGCAACGATCGGAGACGGATAGATGAGAGACCGGAGACCTCCTCTATTACTTATGTAACATCCAAAGCAAGTTTTACATGCTAAAAATGGTGAATGTGTGGAGAAATTGAGGTGGGAAGGAGAAGATCCCGACTAGATCTAAGGAGGAAGAAGAAGGGGAAAGTGAAGTGTGGGGTGGTGGATGTGGTCACACATGTGCACATAAAGTGTTGTCCTGAAGAAATCGACACATCCATGGAGCACACGGCCCTAGTGCGCCATAGGGAGTACAAACATCTGTGGCGCACTACACCATGTGCGCCACAGATGCTCCTACTCCCTGTGGCGCACTAGGCCGAGTGCGCCACAGAAGTTTGTGGCCGTTTTAGAGCAGAGGGGGCATGCGCTTAGGCGTAGCGCACCAAGCACACATGCGCCACAGATGACCTTAACAACCGTGGCGCACATGGCTATAGTGCGCTACAGATGTTTGGCGTGTGGCCAACAGGGCCCTGGCCCACACACATCTGTGGCGCACTATAGTCATGTGCGCCACGGTTGTTCTAGTTATTAGTAGGGCACTGCCCACAGGTGAGCCACGCCTGTTTTAGCCGTGGGGCACTTCAACCATGTGAGCCACGGATGTGCTGATTACCTATAGCTGTTTTCCTAGTAGTGGCATCGGCTCGGCTCGACTCGCACCACCCGCCGGCGTCTTCCTCGACACAATCACCAAGCCTTCTGTCTCTCCCTCAAGGGAGATCGACATCGGAATCCCGCTGCAACCAGAGGCATCCCTGGTCGCACTTATCGCCGAGCCAAACGACTGTACCGCGCCATACACTGCCTACTTGGAGGGATCGGAGGCACCCTGCCAGCGGATGAAGCGAACGCCCGGATGATAGCACGCCGCTGCAAATCCTTCGTCATCATACACGTCGAGCTCCACAAGAACAGTGTGACCGACGTGTTCCAACGCTGCGTTCAACCCGCTGAAGGACGCAAAATCCTCCAAGACATTCACTCCGGCGACTGCGTCCACCACGCCGGCGCCCGCTCTCTAGTTGCAAAGGCTATGCGACACGGCTTCTACTGGCCCACCGCAAACGCAGACGCTGTCGACATTGTCCAGCGGTGCGTCGGATGCCAGAAATACGCCAGCCAGACCCACGTGCTGAGCTCGACGCTCAAGAAAATCCCCATCACCTGGCCGTTCGCCGTGTGGGGCATGGAAATGGTAGGCCCTTTCAAGAAGGTCCCCTCCGGCTTCGCCCACCTCCTGGTCGCAGTCGACAAATTCACAAAATGGGTGGAGGCCAAGCCAGTCCGCATATGCGACGGGAAGACCGCCACCAAATTCCTATGCGAGCTCATCTATCGATACGGGTTCCCAAACAGCATCATCACGTATTCAAAATCGCGAAACAATTCACAAAACAACACGAATTTCAATTACAGCAGAACAAAGTCGTTCCAAAATACAAGAAAAATGGCTATTTGTTACTAACTCCCCAGGGCACAATGCTTCTACTCCACAGGTTTTGACGTCGATTCGCCGCCACCCCTGTGGTTGCGAATGAAGGGCACATACGGGTTCGACGGGTACGTCGTCAACTCACCCACCATCGCCGCACGGAACGGCTGCTCGACTTTGAAGTCCAGATGCTTCAGTTCGGGATCGTGGGGGGCGACAGTCGTCTCCTGATAGGGGAGGAGGTCGCCCATAGCCCAAACGCGATCGGAATACACCGCGGCCCGGTCCGTCAGCTTCAGCACCTCGGCAATATCCACAGATCCCGTCAACAAGGGGTAGCCACTCGTCACATCATCAAGGTCGAAGTCCTCCGGGAAATGGGCAAGCCCAAGGCTGAGCGCCGTCGCTGCCCCGCGCCGGAAGGCCGACCGCGTCATGAATTCAACGATTGACGGAGCCTTCTCCATATAACGCCATACCTCGACGAGGTCGCTGGGAATCACTTCCGTGGGCGATATCTCCTGAAGATATGCTCGAATGCAAGTCGTGGACAATGCGGCCGAGCCGACCAGAGTGGTCACACACTGCCGCGCATCGTATGACTTCGCCTCCTCCGAGCTATCAATAATCCGGCCCGTGATGAAGCTTTGAAGCGAGGAGAAGTCGTTCTGCAGCCCAACAACGAGTGCGTCAGACACCTTCCGCTCTTCAGCGGCAGCCGTAACAACAGCTTTCGCTCGCCCCTCCGCCGAGCTCGCCTCCGCCTTCGCTTCCTTGAGCTCACGCTCCAGATCAATGATTCGCTTCTCGGTCATACTCAAAGCAGATTGAGCCGCCGTCAGGTCACCCGCCGGGACAAGGCCCCGGCGGACCTCCTCCGCCTCGGCTTTAATTGCTTGGAGTCCCTTGTTCGTCTCCTGGACGGCAACGAGTTGCTTTTCCATGCGACACTTTGCTGCAAGCCGATCGGCCGATTCGCGTTGTAGGCCTGCGCACAAACTAAAACGTCAACAACATTGAAAATCCTAAGTGCCCACCCGCTGAAATTCAGCGACTAGGCACTCGGGGACTGGACATTGAAAATCATAAGTGCCCCCGCTTAAAATTCAGCGACTAGGCACTCGGGGACTGGACATTTAAAATCCTAAGTGCCCACCTGCTAAAGTTCAGCGACTAGGCACTCAGAGACTGGACGCTACAAAAACATTAAGAATCCGACCACTGAAATTCAGTGGCCCGATCCTCGGGGACTGGACATACCTGGATGGCAGCGCCCAGCATGCCGTGAAGTTGCAGCGCGTCCACAGATGCAAGCACGACCGGAGTGTGGCCGTGACGCTGCTCGACCTCCGTCTCGGCGACCCCAGGCGTCCGGCTCGTTGGCGCCGTGCCACTCGCTGCGGCCGCCTTGGCAATGAAATGAGGGAAAGTTGCAGCGGACGCCGCGGCGCCACTAGGAGCCGTCTCGGCCACTTCGGGCGAGGCAAAAACCTCCTTGGTCCTCGAGGCCACTTCCGCTGCAGTCGGAGGTTCGCTCGGAGCAACCGCCGTGTCATCAGAGATAGTGACGATGTCGTCGCCTTTCGTCCTCTTGGCACCGTCGGCGGGAGCAGCGACTTCGTCGGTTTCCTCTTCCGTGAGGGGTCGTCCTCGGTGACGACTGGCGGAACCTTGTCCACAGAAGGATGGCCGATCTTTTTAACTCCAGTCCTGTGAAACAGCGATATGAATAAGACTGTCCGACTACAACGGAAGACAAGCAGATGAACAAGACTTACTTGGCGAATGGTATGAACCGCAGACCGGTGCGGATGCTGGCCGGCCTTTCCAGCTCGGGTATCAACTTCCGACGGAGGCCCGTCTCGAATACACCATTTGCCCAAGACACAGAGGGCTTCTTCGAAGACGAGACCGCGGCAGGAGCCTCTGTGATGACAGCTGCGGGAGCTTTCTTGGGAGGCGAAGCTGCTGCGGCTGGAGTAGCCGCCAACCCAGAGACCGGGGCGAATGGAGGTGGAAGCGATGCAAGAGGCACCTCGTCCAACGGAGCGGCAGCTTCTGGTGCTACGGTCGTGCGTGTCGCCTCGCCCTTAGCCGAGCTGGTGGCGTCAGAACTGGTCGCAGATCGGGGCGGAGACATCTGCTTTGCCGGCTCCGTCTTCTTCCTTTGAGGAGCCTTCCCCTCCTTCTTCTTCTTCTTCTTCGACGGCGTGGCCTCACGATGTGAGGTGTGCTCGGGAAGCTCATCGTCGTCATCATCGTGAGGCTCGAGGCTTCTACTCCCCTCGAGCTCGCGCTGATGTTGCCCGCGAGTCTTGCGAACTGTCGGGGCAGCGTCTTCCACGAACTCATCTTTGTCGTCGTCGTCACCCTTGTCCCTCCCGACGTTGCCTATGGAGGGTGGCGACTAACTCCCGTCCGGGAAGGACGAGCTCGAGTTTTCGTCGTCTGCGGGTGGGAGCCACCCTTTCACCACTTGGAACATCTACAATAAGCATGAGACAACGTCAGCACAACCGCGAATGCATCATCTACAAGTGGTGGCAAAATGGCGACTTACCGTCGGAGTTGGGCGCGTTGCGGTATAGGGGGCGACCCCGGCCTTCGCGTCCAGGTACACCTCCTGGGTAATTTTCTTCGGGGCCAGAGTGTATTTGTCAAGATGCCACTTGGCGAAGGAAGACTTCGTCGGATCGTCCTTACCCGTATACTCGTACATGTAATGGTCACGGCGGGCCAAGGGCACGAGCCGCCGCTCGAACCATAAATTGTAGAGGTTAATGGTCTGGAAGCCCTTCTTCTTTAGACCGTGGATGGTTTGCAACATTTCGTCGACAACCATCGGCTGATCCAGTAGGAGCTTGCCGACCTGGAGCCGACGCGGTTCGGGCCGGTCGGCGGAGTACCTTGGAAGCGCCACCTCGCTGTCTGAAGTCGACTCGGTGACGTAGAACCAGGATTTCTTCCATTTGTTTGCCGCCTTGGCAGGCAGCATCAGGTCGAAGAACGACGCCTTTGACTTCAGCTGGAATGTCAGGCCACCCGCAGGCAGCATCGGGCCGCCTGATTCTTTGCGGCTGATCCTCCCATGAAACAGATCTTGCCACAAGGGGAAGTAAGGCCTGCATCCCATATATCACTCGCAGAACGCCACGAAAATGGCGAGCTGCTCGATGCTATGCGGGCCTAGGTCCGACGGCTGGATCCCATAGTAGGCGCAGAAACGTCGGAAGAAGAGGGAAGTGGGGAACCCCTGCCCCCGCTCCAGGTGGCTGGTGAAGCAGATGAATTCTCCCTCGCGCGGGTCCGGAGTCACTTCTCCGGCCGCGGGGATGCGCCATCTGCCGACATGCAGGATCCCGGCCTCCTCGAAGGACGCCAGTAGCGCCCTGGTACACTTGGATCTGCCCCATGGTTTGGTGGAGGGGGCCATTGGTTGGAAGTTCGCGGAGGTCGGGGCTCTCTGGATTGGTTGGATCGCTATGCGGAGTGGAAAACGGAGATGGGCGAGATAGGAGGAAGGACGAAGGAGTGTTTCCCCGTTTGCCTGTCATTCTCCTTATATAGCGGTTGCTACCCGCCAATTTCGGGAGCCGTTACTACGCGGTAATTACGCCGAAGTTACCGTTGGATTACCCCAACCGCTAGTTTGAACCCAATTGACGGTCCAACTTCATCCATTCGACTCGTCGTTCCGCGTGACTCGACGATTCGCCGATCCGATCACTATAACAATGACTGAGTATTCGCCGACCCGTTCGCCGAGCTGCGACCCGATTGGTCGCCGTTATTGCGACTAGAATAACTAGTTTTTCCTTTATTCAGGAGTCCGCCGCCGATTCGACTGGGCGTCCGCATTGGACCCGTATACTCCGACTGCCAGCGAACTCCTGCGACCAATCAACGACGGCCTCGGGGACTATTGATGGGGATATGCCTACTGGGGTATACCTAGCAGGACGTTTCCTACTGGCCCAAGTGCCAGCGAGTGGGCCTGCAGGACGGCCACTGGATCAAGATCTGGCGTGGACTCAAGCGACTGGAAGCTGAAGGCCCAGAAGCGTAGATAGGCCCAGTCGGATTAGGTTAAAGAATCGCTGAAACCTTAACTGATTCGGTCGAGATCTGTAAACCCTAGGGAGGTGAGTCTAAATAAACCTCCCTAGAGGACGCATAGAGGATACGTTCCATCATACACCCCAGCGACTCGCCGCCTAGTCGTTGACCTCCCCCCATTGTACTCTCACCATAATACAATCTAGCAGGAGTAGGTCTTTACCCTCTGGGGGCCGAACCTGGGTAAACCCTTGTGTCTCAGCCCTCATCTCGCACCGCAGATGGCTGGCCGCCGTTGCCCCATGTTCTACTACTCGCTGCCGATTGCAGCATCTGCCGTGGTCATTCCCATGACACCGACCCTCGCCTGAGCCCCGGTGAGCCTCCCACCACCCCCACCTGTCGCGTTAGGGTTCTGTCTCGCCGGCGCTGCCCGACGTGGACGATGAACCTGAGCCGTTGGATTAGAACTAGATCCAACACACCACGTTGCCACGTACCGCTTCGCACCCCTCGTCTCACTGACGCGTGGGGACAACAACTTAACTAGCCCGCGTAAGAGCTATGCGTAGTAGGCCGGCCCAGTATCGTCTCCCGCGCAGCCCAATCGTTTGAATTGGGATTTTTCCATTTTCATTCAAACACAGTTTTGTACCTAGTTTCAAAAATCAACCCAGCTCGATTCAATGAACCAAATTGAATGAAACCAATTTTGCTAGGAAGGTCTTAAAATGCTGAATCCAAGACCGTTGGATTCAAATCATTTGGATCTGTAGATCACCCTTGGTAAAAATAACAAGGCAGAAGCTTTTCTGCATTCAAACATTTTTCAATTTTAAACCATAATAGCTTTTGAGTTAATTCCAACTCTCAAAAATCACATTTAACCATACCTTTCAGAATATATAAAAATATATGGGTTTACTTATTTTATTTAAAATAAAATAAAGCCACATAGGCATTTCTAGTCACTTATTTTATTTAAAATAAAAAGGATAAACCTTATTAAATTGTGACACCACTTTCAATCACATTCCCATGTACTAAAATATGTGGTGATGACATGTGTCAACATGATCCCATGTTTGGTTTGGAGAATATTAAATCTTAAGTAGTTTTTCAATGAGTAGAAATTACTTTTCTAAAAATAAAATCAATAAGTCAAATGCCTTAGTCTTGTAATGTTAGTGATGATGATAGATCATCTATAGAACCCCTTTGTGTGATGATTGAAAGTAGTTAAGTATTGTTTGGTAATTGTGTACCTCGTATTTATTTATAGACGCTAGTACCGACCAAGGATACGAGGAGGAAGGATGATACTACGAAGAAGAAGCCGAGGAGAACTTCAACCACTGCTCTGCACAAGGCAAGCCAATACTTGCAAGCTATTAACTTAGCAAGCTTATAATGATACTGATGCAAGCCTAATACTACTAGTTGAATGTGCAAGCTAACACTTGCAAGATATCATGCTTTAGCAAGCCTTACTATGCCAACCATATGCCTTAAGCATATGTGTAAGGTTCCCAACCTTTAATAAGGTAGAGACCCCTGTGTTTACAATGCTAGTCTCTGGATCAATAACTAGCATCCATAGTTAAGATGTAATATCAAGAAACAAAGGTCATAATACAACTTTATAACCAGGAATAAAATAATTTATTACATCTTGCATAGCTCATTTAGCTATCTCATTACAATGCAGCATAATATAACAATAGCATGGGGTCCTTCATATTCAAAGTGCCACAGTCAATCATGTTGGTTGTAGACTTGTAATCCTATTCAACACACTTCACTAACATCAAACAAACCTGCAACATAATAAGTTGCAGCCACAAGGGTCAATACATTTGTATTGTATTGGCAAGTTTCACTACTATGTAGAAATAAGTGATTCCTTTCAATACATGCATATTTGGCTAAGTAGGGTTTAGGCTCTTTTGCAGAAAGCAATATAGTTTTATCCTATCTTTTCAAAATAGTTTTGATCTGTTGTCAAATATTTCTGAACTCCTTGGAAAACTCCAAGTGCTTCAAATCCCTTGTTGTCACCATCAAGTTTTACTATGAGAAATTGGAATGTCGAGATCTTCCATAGCTTCAGGCCTTAGTTGCTCAGAGTTGTCCATAACCGGCGACACGCCTAAGTACTTAGAATTTGATCTTCTGCAGAAGTTGTACACTTTACCCACATGACACAATCTCGTCTTGATGCCACCAGTGGCCGCTGGATAAGTACTCACCAAAATGGAGTAATGGCAGGTCGAGAATGTGACAAAGTCTTTCCATAGAAGTCCTCCCAATACACAATGCTAGCTTGTCAACCAGGCACCAATGTAGGGACAAATTTCCCTTACACAATTCTAGTTAACCTGAAGATGCCAATGCATGGGTTTTCCACTATGTAGTTGACTAAGCCAGAGCCCATTTAGCATGCGGCTGTACACGGAAGCCACTGTACGAGAAACATGTTCAGTCTCTAAGTCCCTAGGTGCTTTTCTTCTAGTGCACATACAAAAAGATAGCCATATAAACATGGTTCCCTTTGTTTCCACCTTGTCCAAAACTTGAGTATCCTTGTCCACCCAGGTGGTTCATTGAGTACTTGTTTTATTATATAAAACATATATCTTTCCAACACTTCATATAATCATGTCATGTATCCCATCCCAAATATATAGCAGGGCTAAGCATACTACAACTACAATGTTTTCACTAAGGAATATATAAGGGTATCCTATTAGGATATAGCATATCATAGAAATATAGTAGTCATATCATGCATGTTACAAAAATCCACTAAATGTAATGAAAATAGTAGGACATGGATGATAGTGTCACTTGCCTTTTTAGTAGAGAATGTTGGTTCACTTCTTGATCTTTCAAATATCACACTCTTCAAACTTCACTACAATTCAATCAAGCAAAACACAAATTCAACTAGCATTGAAACCATTTCTCACACATAAAATAACAAAAACAAGGTCATGCATGCAAGCGCGCAAAAGATGGTTTTATTTAGAAAAGTGGTTTCTACTAGGCTCTAAACATTTTAAAGCTCAAAGTGGTCATTTAATAAAGTGGTAAAACCATTTGCAAAAGGTTTCATCTCATAAACCAAATATTATGATAAGGTGATATTTTATGTAGTTGAAAATATCTTTTAGCAAAGTAATGACTTTATATGGTTCATAAAATATGTTCTTAAATCTCAAAACTTGGTGTCTAGGGTCAGAAGGTTTGAATCAAATGATTTCCCAAAGGTTTTACCTAAAATTCATTTCTAAACCATAAACAGTATTTTTATTTGACTAGAAATGTGCTAATTCAAATATTTACTCCTTAACTTCACAAAATACATTTCTAATTCCATAAGTTGGTTCCTATGGTCAGTAGGTTCATAACAATCCAATTTGCAAATATTCCATCTTAAAATTATATCTAGAACAATTTTTATATTCAAAATAAGCCTACACATGTTTCTGCAAATTCAACCAATTTTCCAGAAGCAAAACATTAAACAAAGCACATGGTTGGAAAGTACTTGTCTTGATGAATCCATTTATATAAAATTTGCAAAATTTGGACGTGTAGAACTAAAGTTATGAATTTTACAAGTTTGCAAATCTAATAGAATATTTTCTGGTTTTTATTCAAACAGACTGGCCACGTGTCTTATTCCTATTCGCTAGTACTGGTTCGTGCAGATTGCGCTCTGTGGACCGCAGGATTTAAGTGAGATCGTGCGGCACAGAAGCAACGATACCTCTTCGATTAACTCTAATCTCAGCCGCTAGATTCAGGTCCAACGGGCTTAGCGCGTTTGACTTAAAACCAGCGGCGCTAGCGGCAGCGGACGGCGGCGCGTGCTCTGTCAGTGTCATTGCCGACGAACCAGGAAGCAAGAGGGGGAACGGAGGTGCTCACCGTGCTCGCGCGGTTGTGGTGAAGCTCAACGTAGAGGTTGTTCGTCAAGGGGCGCACGGATTCCAGAGGGATTGCTCGCCAGAGTTGCTACGGGCGGCGGTGCTCTCGGGTTGTCATCGCTGGCGATGTTTAGGACCACGCTAAGTCAAAGTGGAGGCACTGTTAGGTGCGCACGAGGGTCACGAGTCTGGGAGCATCAGTGAGAGGGAAAGGCTTGGTCGGAGTTTACCTGGAGAGCTCGACGGAGACGAGATAAACGGCGATGGCGCTCGGGTGATGACGAAGCCGAGGCTATGGTGCTTGCGCGGGCTAACGAGCGGCACTGGGAGATGCGCCAGGAGGTGGGGAGAAAGTCTGCGTGCAGTGGGAGGCGAGGCGTGGCGAGGTGTGGCCGGAATCGGTTGGTGAAGCTTGTCGGAGCAGTGGCGTTGCCGGCAGAAATACAGGCAGCCTGGTGGCTCCGGTCGTGTGAGGGTTGAGGGTAAAGAAGAAGGGAGCGTGGGCGATTAAGTACGACGTAGTCGCAGGGGGGTGATGGCTGCAATAACGCGAATTGATCGCCGCAATCAAGGGCAGCAACGGCGAGGGGGACGTGGTCGCGGGGTTGAAGACGATGTGCTGGCTTTGGGGTCATGCCGTCAGCGAGAGTGAGGGAGGGGGCGTGGGGTCCAGTCGTCAGTGACTTCGCGTGTGAGAAACTGAGTGAAAACGGTTCACTGCGGGGAGGGAGCTAGTTGGGCTGGACTAGGCTTGCTGGGCCTGTTGGCTAGGTTGGGTTTGATTCATTTTTTTTATACCAAACCTTTTTCTTTTTCTGTTTTGAATTTTCCTGATTTGATTTTCATTCAAACAATTCAAACAACAAATCAATTCAAACCACCACCAAAATTTGTATTGATTTTAATTCTGTTTAACAACATAATCCAAAGTCCAAAACAAAATAATTCTTTTATTCTATTAGGATCTATTAATAATTAAATAAATAGACCTTAGTCTTTAATTCAAATAGGTTTTAATTTATTTTAAAACTCTTTTTGAAATCTAAATAATATCAAAATCTTTTCAGTAGGATTCATTTGAAAATATAAAACAATTGGAATTCTTATTTAAAATACTTTAACAAGTTTTAGTGTTTATTTAAAAATGGGAAAAGCCTTTACTTAAATAAAATTGGATATTAATAAATCCTCATGGTTTTATTTAAATAAACCTTTACTATTTTTATCAAACAAAAAAAATTTATTTCAAAATCTTGGCCAAGATTTAATTTGGCTCTTTAAAATAATCCTTATTTATAATTCTACCTTTTCTTTTGAAAACCAAATCTTTTTATTAAAAGATCCAAAAATAGTGATTCCAAGTTTTATAACTTTATTTATTATTTGTTTATCTTTTAAATCCCTTTAGGATTTTATTTGATCAAAATAGGTTTTGATGTTTCTATTTGGAATCAAAAAGTTTCTTCTCACCCTAAATTTCAACAAAAAAAATTATTTTATTTTTTTATTTTTCACATTTCAAAATTTGGAAAATTTTGGGATGTGACAGGCTACCACCCTTAAAAGAAATATCGTCCCGAGATTTGGGAAGGCTAGGGTTACATGTTGGCTTCAAGGCAACTAGGGTACTACCACCGTTAAAAGAAAATCTCATAGGGTTACATTGATGGTTCACTTGACTATGGGTTCAACACTTAATATCCAGACAAGGAATCCTTATTTGATTCTTCTGAGTTAACTAGTTCCTGATATCCACTTCTTCTATCTCTTCAAAGTTTCCAACCATGTCAATGTGGTTCACATGTCCTTTCTGGGTCACATTGGAGTCATTTCCATTGGCTCTTCTAGCATCCTTTTTTCTTTTTCTTCTCAGGATAGTCTGATGCATAGTGTCCAAGTTCCTTACAATTATAGCACTGCAACTGGCTAATATCTTTCTTCCTGAAAGTGTCATGTTGGTGCTGACCAAGGTCTTCAATGTACTCAGCCACACTGAGGTGACGTTGTTTCAGATTGTGGAATTCCTTTTTCTTCAAGTGCATCACTCCAGATGAGATGTGAGCTGTACGAAAACCATCCTCAAAAATAGCCCAAGTCACATCCTCAAGGGGAGTGGTGATCTGAAAGTTGTCCCACCAGGTTGCTGCTGGTCCTTCAAGCAGAAATGTTGCAAACCTAACTTTTTCTTCATCGGTGCAGCCAACGGTCACTAAGACCTAATTCACGGAACATAACCAATCATTGGCTTCCATTGGATCAGTTGTTCCAGAGAACCTTGCAGGCTTTAGTTTCAGAAACCTGGTGAGCATATCAAGTGTTGGATGATTATTCTGTTTGTTGTTGTTGTTGTTGTTGTTTTTCTGATTCTGTATGAGCGTGGTCATCATCTGCATCAGTTGAGTTTGGCCTGAAATCAACTGTTGCATCTCGGGAGTGATGTTGTTGTTGTTTTGGTTGGGGTTGGCATGACGGGGAGGCATCTCTTGGTTTGATAGTGATAAGTAATAACACATAGACCTAAGGAAGTTCTAACACACAACTCAAAACAACCAAGTTCAATCAAACAATCAATCAATCAACAAGAAGCTATTCACTTAGCAACTTATGAGCTTAATTCATGAGTTGAAGGAAACAACAAGTTTTCTTGAAATAATTAACTTAGTATAGTCATACCTCATAGGTCAATATGATCCATACACTAACATGATATCAATGTTTTTGGTAGGCAATCTAATGTCTCTTGGTTTTTCACTTGTAGTCCTTAGTGATGTCTAAGTTGAGGTCCTTGGTGAAACTAAAGTTGAAGTCATTGGTCATGGTGAAGGCTTTACAAGATTGTTTGTAAATAATTTTTGGAACAAATACAACTCCTATTTTTCTAAGGGTTTTGTCCAATCCTAGGGTTACAATCGTACAGGCAACATAGTGCTCTGATACCATCTGTAAGGTTCCCAACCTTTAATAAGGTAGAGATCCCTGTGTTTACAATGCTAGTCCTTGGATCAATAGCTAGCATCCATAGTTAAGATGTAATATCAAGAAACAAAGGTCATAATACAACCTATAACTAGGAATAAAATAATTTATTACACCTTACATAGCTTATTTGGCTATCTCATTACAATGCAGCAGAATATAACAATAGCATGGGGTCCTTCATCTTCAAAGTGCCACATGCAATCATGTTGGTTGTAGACTTGTAATCCTATTCAACACACTTCACTAACATCAAACAAACCTGCAACATAATAAGTTGCAGCCACAAGGGTCAATACATTTGGATTGTATTGGCAAGTTTCACTACTATGTAGAAATAAGTGATTCCTTTCAATACATGCATATTTGGCTAAGTAGGGTTTAGGCTCTTTTGCAGAAAGCAATATAGTTTTATCCTATCTTTTCAAAATAGTTTTGATCTTTTCTCAAATCTTTCTAAACTCCTTGGAAAACTCCAAGTGCTTCAAATCCCTTGTTGTCACCATCAAGTTTTACTTTGAGAAATTGGAATGTCGAGATCTTCCATAGCTTCAGGCCTTAGTTGCTCAGAGTTGTCCATAACCGGGGACATGGCTAAGTACTTAGAATTTGATCTTCTGCAGAAGTTGTACACTTTACCCACATGACACAATCTCGTCTTGTTGCCACCAGTGGCCGCTGGATAAGTACTCACCAAAATGGAGTACTAGCAGATCGAGAATGTGACAAAGTCTTTCCATAGAAGTCCTCCCAATACACAATGCTAGATTTTCAACCAGGCAACAATGTAGGGATAAATTTCCCTTACACAATTCTAGTTAACCTGAAGATGCCAATGCATGGGTCTTCCACTATGTAGTTGACTAAGCCAGAGACCATTTAGCATGTGGCTGTACACGGAAGCCACTGTACGAGAAACATGTTCAATCTCTAAGTCCCTGGGTGGTTTTCTTCTAGTGCACATATAAAAATATAGCCATATAAACATGGTTCCCTTTGTTGCCACCTTGTCCAAAACTTGAGTATCCTTGTCCACCCAGGTGGTTCATTGAGTACTTGTTTTATTATATAAAACATATATCTTTCCAACACTTCATATAATCATATCATGTATCCCATCCCAAATATATAGCAGGGCTAAGCATACTACAACTACAATGTTTTCACTAAGGAATATATAAGGGTATCCTATCAGGATATAGCATATCATAGAAATATAGTAGTCCTATCATGCATGCTACAACAATCCACTAAATGTAATGAAAATAGTAGGACATGGATGATAGTGTCACTTGCCTTTTTAGTAGAGAATTTTGGTTCACTTCTTGATCTTGCAAATATCACACTCTTCAAACTTCACTACAATTCAATCAAGCAAAACACAAATTCAACTAGCATTGAAACCATTTCTCACACATAAAATAACAAAAACAAGGTCATGCATGCAAGCGTGAAAAAGATGGTTTTGTTTAGAAAAGTGGTTTATACTAGGATCTAAACATTTTAAAGCTCAAAGTGGTCATTTAATAAAGTGGTAAAACCATCTGCAAAATGTTTCATCTCATAAACCAAATATTATGATAAGGTGATATTTTATGTAGTTGAAAATATCTTTTAGCAAAGTAATGACTTTATATGGTTCATCAAATATGTTCTTAAATATCAGAACTTCGTGTTTAGGGTCAGAAGGTTTGAATCAAATGATTTCCTAAAGGTTTTACCTAAAATTCATTTCTAAACCATAAACAATATTTTTATTTGACTAGAAATGTGCTAATTCAAATATTTACTCCTTAACTTCACAAAATACATTTTTCATTCCATAAGTTGGTTCCTATGGTCAGTAGGTTCATAACAATCCAATTTGCAAACATTTCATCTTAAAATTATATCTAGAACAATTTTTATATTCAAAATAAGCCTACACATGTTTCTGCAAATTCAACCAATTTTCTAGAAGCAAAACATTAAACAAAGAACATGGTTGGAAAGTACTTGTCTTGATGAATCCATTTATATAAAATTTGCAAAATTTGGACGTGTAGAACTAAAGTTATGAATTTTACAAGTTTGCAAATCTAATAGAACATTTTCTGTTTTTTATTCAAAAAGACTGGCCACGTGTCTTATTCCTATTCCCCAGTACCAGTTCGTGCGGATTGCGCTCTGTGGACCGTAGGATTTAAGTGATATCGTGCGGCACAGAAGCAACGATACCTCTTCGATTAAATCTAATCTCAGCCGCTAGATTCAGATCCAACGGGCTTAGCGCGTTTGAATAAAAACCGACGGCGCTAGCGGCAGCAGACGGCGGCGCGTGCTCTGTCAGTGTCGTTGCCGACAAACCAGGAAGCAAGAGGGGGAACGGAGGTGCTCACCTTGCTCGCGCGGTTGTGGTGAAGCTCAACATAGCGGTTGTTCGTCAAGGGGCGCACGGATTCCAGAGGCATTGCTCCCCGGAGTTGCTACGGGCGGCGGTGCTCTCGGGTTGTCATCGCTGGCGACGTTTAGGACCACGCTAAGTCAAAGTGGAGGCACTCTTAGGTGCGCACGAGGGTCGCGAGTCTGGGAGCATCAGTGAGAGGGAAAGGCTTGGTAGGAGTTTACCTGGAGAGCTCGACGGAGACAAGACAGACGGCGGTGGTGCTCGGGTGATGACGAAGCCGAGGCTATGGTGCTTGCGCGGGCTAACGAGCGGCACTAGGAGATGCGCCAGGAGGTGGGGAGCAAGTCTGCGTGCAGTGGGAGGCGAGGCGTGGCGAGGTGTGGCCGGAATCGGTTGGGGAAGCTTGTCGGAGCAGTGGCGTTACCGGCAGAAATCTAGGCATCCTGGTGGCTCCGATCGTGTGAGGGTTGAGGGGAAATAAGGAGGGAGCGTGGGCGATTAAGTATGACGTAGTCGCAGGGGGAGTGATGGCTGCAATAACGCGAATTGATCGCGTCAAGGGCAGCAACCGCGAGGGGGACGTGGTCGCGGGGTTCAAGACGATGTGCTGGCGGTGGGGTCATGCCGTCAGCGAAAGTGAGAGAGGGAGCGTGGGGTCCAGTCGTCAGTGACTTCGCATGTGAGAAAATGAGTGAAAACGGTTCACTGCAGGGAGAGAGCTAGTTGGGCTAGACTGGGCTTGCTGGGCCTGTTGGCTGGGTTGGGTTTGATTCATTTTTTTATACCAAACCTTTTTCTTTTTCTGTTTTGAATTTTCCTGATTTGATTTTCATTCAAACAATTCAAACAACAAATCAATTCAAACCACCACCAAACTTTGTATTGATTTTAATTCTGTTTAACAACATAATCCAAAGTCCAAAACAAAATAATTATTTTATTCTATTAGGATCTATTAATAAGTAAATAAATAGACCTTAGTCTTTAATTCAAATAGGTTTTAATTTATTTTAAAATTCTTTTTGAAATCTAAATAATATCAAAATCTTTTCAGTAGGATTCATTTGAAAATATAAAACAATTGGAATTCTTATTTAAAATACTTTAACAAGTTGTAGTGTTTATTTAAAAATGGGAAAAGCCTTTACTTAAATAAAATTGGATATTAATAAATCCTCATGGTTTTATTTAAATAAACCTTTACTATTTTTATCAAACAAAATATTTTATTTCAAAATCTTGGCCAAGATTTAATTTGTCTCTATAAAATAATCCTTATTTATAATTCTACCTTTTCTTTTGAAAACCAAATCTTTTTATTAAAAGATCCAAAAATAGTGATTCCAACTTTTATAACTTTATTTATTATTTGTTTATATTTTAAATCCCTTTAGGATTTTATTTGATCAAAATAGGTTTTGATGTTTCCATTTGGAATCAAAAAGTTTCTTCTCACCCTAAATTTCAACAATTTTTTTATTTTGTTTATTTATTTTTCACATTTCAAAATTTGTAAAATTTTGGGATGTGACAATATGTGGTTATACCCATTTGATAACCCCATCCTAATTTTACTTGCAAGCTTTTTACTTTAGGTCTTTATCAAAGCTTTCTTTTAGAGTTTACTTAAGTCACTTGTAGATTCTAGGGAGTTAACTGAAGGTTGCATAAAGAGCATCAAATTTGGCCTAAGCTAGATAATCTTGATGTCATCCTAAGGCATGAGATGGTACTTAGTTAAAACTCCAATAGTTTACCACCCTTCTTTAGTACTCACCCCCACTTGTAGATGCTAGTGCTAAGCATAAAACTTGATCAACTTTAGAGGGGATTACTTGGTGAAAATGGTTATGAAAACCTTAGAATGATGGATCATTCTACTGAGATGTTTTGACCTGAGTTTCCCCACACCAGATGATTTTGGTGATGAAAATGTTGAGGCATGAGCCTTAGCCCTTTATAAAACTGATGGTTGTCTGGATGCGATACCATTCCAATTTTACCGTACAACCACAATACCCGAAGATTGGGTGTCACATCCCAAGATTTTCCAAATCTTGTAATGTGAAAAATAAATGAATAAAATAAAACTTTGTTTGATTTTCAGAGTGAGAAGAAACTTTTTGAAGCCAATTGGAAATCTTCAAACCAATTTGGATCAAATAAAATCCTAAAGAGATTTAAAAGGTAAACATTTAATAAAGTAAAATAAAATATTTTAAATTACTATTTTGGATCTTTTAATGAAAAGATTTGGTTTTCAAATGAAAAGAAAGAAATTCAAATAAGGATTATTTTTATAAGCCAAATTAAACCTTGGCCAAGCTTTTGAAATAAAATGTTTTGTTTTGATAAAAATAGTAAAGGTTTATTAAATAAAATAATAAGGATGTAATATCCAAGTTTATTAAAAATAAAAAGGTTTTACTATTTTAAAGAAACACTAAAACTTATTTATTTAATTCAAATAAGTTTTCCAAGTATTTTGTATTTTCAAATAAAACCTACTGATTTGGTTTTGAAAATATTTAGATTTCAAATGGAGGTTTTATTAAATAAATCAAACCCCATTTGATTAAATAACTTTGGTCCATATTTATTTAATTAATAATGGACCCTATAAAAAAATTATTATTTTGGTTTTGGAATTTCGGTTTATGTTACTGAACAGAACCAAATTCAAAGTTACAAAGTTTGGTGATTGTTTGAATTGATTTGAATGTTGTTTATTTGTTTGAATTTCAAAACAGAAATTAGATTCAGAAAAAGAAAAGGTTTCAGAATAGGAAAAAAATAGGATATGGTCGACCCAACCCAGCATCCCTCTCCCGGAAGAAAACGTTTCACACCTGGCAAATGACCCGCGGAGACACTGACTGGTGGCCCCAATTCCCCCTCTCTCTCCCTCGCTGACAAGCGGACCCCACCCCTCCAGCTCACCGTCTTCAACCCCGCGACCAGTTCGTCCGAGCGTTTCCTGCGTTGATTTCGCGAGTTAAATTCACGAGTAATGGCCGCGTTAATCTCGCCCCTGACCACGCGTACATAAGCGCCCACCTCTCCCCCTCATTTCCCCTCAAAGCCCGTAGCCAGAGAGCCACCAGGCTGCCTCGAATTGGCCCTGCACCGCCGCTGTTCCGGCGAATTCCGACAAACCGCAGCCGAGCCTCACCTCCCTCTGCACGCAAGCTTGCTCTCCAGTCCCAGGCGCACCTGCCCGTGTGCTCCACTCGCCCGCGCGCGTCCCCTAGCGTCGACAAGGACGACACAGAGCGTCGCCGCCGTCTGTCTCGTCTCCGTCGAGCTCCTCCGGTAAGCCTCGACCGCCCCCCTAGCCTTCTTATTGATGCTCACATCATCTCCAGTTCAGTCCGCGTCTAACCGTACCGTCCATTTGCCTTCGGGTAAACTGCAGTGTCGCCCCGTTGTCAACTAGAGCCGCCAGACGCCGTTGCAAACTCCGGCGAGCAATCGTCGCCTGTCACATCCCAAGATTTTCCAAATCTTGTAATGTGAAAATAAATTAATAAAATAAAACTTTGTTTGATTTTTAGAGCCAGAAGAAACTTTTTGAATTCAATTGGAACTTCAAACCCATTTGAATTAAAATAAACCTAAAGAGATTTAAAAAGATAAACATTTAATAAAAGGAAAATAAAAAAAACATTTGGAAATACTATTTTGAAACAATTAAATGAAAAGATTTGTTTTCAAATGAAATAGAAGTTTTATAAATAAAGATTATTTAATAAAGGCCAATTTAAACCTTGACCAAACTTTGGGAATTAAAACATTTAGTTTTGAATAAAAACAACAAAGGTTTATTTAAAATAAAATAATAAAGAATTAAAATCCAAACTTTATTAAAATAAGAAGTTTTACCAAATTAATTAAAACATCAAAACATATTAAATTGTTTTAAATAGGTTTTCCAAATATTTTATATTCTCTAATAAAACCTACTAAAGTGTTTTGGCTTTGTTTTAGATTTCAAAATAAATATCTCAATAAAACAAATCCTATTGGATTTAATAATGAAAGTCTATTATAATAATTAATAATGGATACTAAAATAAAAAGTTATTTTGTTTTAAAACAAATTTCCAAATATTATATATTTCCCAAAATAAACCTACTAATTTGATTTTGAAAATATTTAGGTTTCAAATAAAGATTTTATTAATAAAAATCAAACCCTATTTGATTTAATAACTAAGGCCATTTTATTTAATTATTAAATGGACCCTATAATAAAATGTTATTTTATTTTAAACAAGTATTTTAAGTATTCTTTATTTCCAATTAATACCTACTGATTTGATTTGGAGAAATATTTTGGAATTTAAAAGGAGATTTATTAAATAAATCATACCATATTTGATTAAATAACTATGGTCTATTTTATATTAAATAGATCCTAAAAAGGAATAAAAATATTATTTATTTTGGAATGTTGGTTTATGTTATAAACAGAACCAAGTTCAAAGAATTGAAATGTGCTGTTTTGAATTTATTTGGTTGATTGAATCATGTGTTTGAATAATCAAATCAGAAAAGTAAATAGAAAATAGAAAAAAACAAAGCAGACAGAAAAATAAATAAAGGAAAACCAACCCAGCAACCCACGAAGCCCACTAGCGGCCCAGCCCAGATTCCCCTTCCCCGAAGCGTTACCTTCTCACCCCTGAAGCAACCCACGCAGACACCGACTGGTGGACCTCCCCTCTATTCTTTTTCTCCACTGACGAGTGGACCCCTTCCACTGTTCATCTTTCTCACCCACCCCGCGACTGCTTCTCCCTTCTCTCGTCGCCGTTGCCAGCATTGATTCGCGGGCATCAATTCGCGTTAACGCCACCCTTAATTCCCCCTGCAACCATACTGTCTTAATCGCCCAATCCCTCTCCTCCATTTCCCTCTGCTTCCCTTCCCAATCCCGCCCCAGACCACTCTAATTTCTCCCCCGAACCACTCTGTGTCCGGCGACCTTCTCCAGCGAAATTCGGCAGCCCCTCGCCGCCCCTCTTCTCCCCGACCAATCTCACCCCTTATCCGCTCCCAGGAGCATCTCCCGAAACTTTTCCTTTACCTGGCGCCAGACGCCATCTCCAAAGAATCATCGCGCCCGGCTCGAGCCAGTTCCAGAGCCAAATTCGGTGAAAGGAACACACCGACCTTCGTTTTTCTGGAATCTCCACGGTATTCTTACGGGTACCCCTCTGACTCCTTGGTTCGATTTCTTGACCCCCAGGCATTCGACAGCGACAACATCTGCAAAGCGTCGCCGCCAGCTCGACTCCGGCCGCCCCTAGGAACCATTCCAGGAAGCAAACAGACACCGCTCCAACGCCACTGGCCTTGCCCAGAACTTCTGCGCATCGTCTCCGTCTCCACCGTCTTCGGGAACCACCAGCCGCCTCGAACACATCCCGGCGCCGCCGTCCTCATCATCGCCGGTGACCTGAGCCACCCGGTGAGCCAGCACCCTCTGTTCCCCACCCTTCGATCTCACTTCGACGGACACGATTAGACAGAGCCGCGCCTAGCCGAGCCACACGCCGTGAGCCAAGCCTCCAGCCTAGCTCAAGCCTTGATGAATCCACACCGTCCGTTTTATGTGAATCGTGCGACCCACACCAGCTATCCACACTGAACCGGTATGAACCAATGGGAATCAGACACGTGGCCAGAGATGTTATAAAACAGATTTTTGAAAACAGATTTAAATGCCATTTTCAAACCCTTATATCTTTTGATCCATACGTCCAAATTTGACAAATTTTATATCAAAAGATTCAGGAGAACAAGCCCTAGTCAACCCTACCCTTAGTTTAGCAAATAGTATTTGATAAATTGTTTGATTTTGCAGATTCTTTTGTGTGCTTGCTAACATTAGAAAAATCATTTAAAAATGAATTTTGAGATCAAACCTTTGCCAATTGGTTTAATGTGACCCTACTGACCCTAGGAATCAACCCTTGGTGTTAGAAATGGTTTTTGTAAAATTTAGGTTAGATTACTTGATTAAGTCATTTTCTAGCCAAATAAAAGGAATAGTTTTATTATAAAAATGTTTATGGAAAAGTAAACTTTGAGTAGATGGTTTGGACCAAACCTACTGACCAAAACACCAAGTTTTGCAATGGCAACTCATTTGGTGAACCCTATGGGCTAATGCCTTAGTAAAAATATTTCTACACCACATAAAAATAACACTTTGTTTTGAAAATGGTTTTAAAGTGAAACCTTTAGCAAATGACTTGGCCACTTTAGGAAATGACCATTAGATGTACCCAAATGACTATGACCCACTAGGAACCACTTTTACAAAACAAAGCTTGGCATGCTTGCATGTATTTTTTGACTTTGTTATTTATGTGTGTTGTTTTGCTTGTTTGGTAGATTGAGTTTGTGCCTTGCTTGATTGATTTGTAGTGACTTGAAGAGTGTGAATGTTGCAAAGATCAAGAAGTGAACCTATACTCTACCAAAAAGGCAAGTGATGCTTCATACTTTCTATCCCAATACTTTCACTATGCATTAGAGATTTTGCTAAGTAAACTTGCATGGATTTTGCTAAGTATAGATCTTGCTATAGGAAAACCTAATAGATGAATCCTTAGTAGGATTTTCCTAAGCTATGATTCCTACTACTATCAAGCTTAGCCTAGCTAATAGAAAACATGGGTGGAAAAATATATTCACACTATGGAAAAATATTCTAAGTCTGAAGACTTATGTTTTTGTTTAATAAAACAACTAAGTTAATAAATCACCTGGGTGGAATGGAAGGATTGGGTTATGTTGAGTGGTTACACAAGGCCAGGAACCTTGTGTATCTCACTTGTGGATGGCCACCCAGGAAACAAAGAGATTTGAGATGTCAAATGTTGAGAAGCTTCAAGTGCAACCACTTGGCAATATGGGCTCTGCCATGATCATATAGGTTGCAAGAACTTAGCCATATGGACAGTGGGTGGTAGTGTTTGATAGGTTGGAACGCGTCCATTTTGGTCTAAGGGAAGGCTTCTGAAAGATTTTGTCTTGGGAAACCAAGTCTTGTGGGTAAAGTGCACCACCTCTGCAGAGTGTAAAAATCTAAGTACTTAGCCATGTCCCTGGTAAAGGACAATTTGAGCATCAAGACATGGAAGCAATCAAGAATCTCATCATTCCAATTTCTAAATAAAAACTTGTGGGTGAACAAGGGATTGTGTGTATTCTTCAATCTTTGATGGAAAGATGGCTTGATATAAGGATCTTGAAATCTTGGATTGAGGAAAATGATTTTACCAAGCACTTCAGTCTTTGATTTGTAGATGCCTCGAGAAGGATCTTCAGTCTTTGATTGAGAGAAGCATTGGAAAAGTTTTTGACAAAACTATTTATTTTCAAAACGTTAAGGAAAAATCTATTTTGAGCAATGCAAGCCTCAACTCCACTTAGCCAAATGCATATAGATGATAGACTCCACCATACTACTAAGAGTATCACTTGCCAATACAATTCAAATGTATTGACCCTTTGTGGCTGTAACTTGTATGTTGCAGGTTTGATTGTTTCTAGTGAAGATTGAATGATTAGGATTACAAAGTCTACAACCAACATCTGCCTGTGGCACTTTGAAGATGAAGGACCCATGACTATATTTATTCCGCTGCAAAGTAATGTAATAGCCATATGAGCTATGTATGATGTAATAAAATTATGTTTTTCCTGGTTATAAAGTTATATTATGACCTTTGTTTCTTGATATTACATCTAAACTGTGGATGCTAGCTATTGATCCAGGGACTAGCATTGTAAAACACAGGAGGAATCTACCACATTGGGTAGGGACCCCTACAGATGGTATCAGAGCATTGTGTTGCCTGTAGGATTTGTAAACCCTAGGATTGGACAAAAACCCTTAGAAAAATAGGAGTTGTATTTGTTCCAAAAACTTATTTACAAAAACACTTGTAAACTCTTTCCTTAACCATTTTGGTTTCAACTCTACATCTCTTCTATTTCAACTTGATGGATAAAATCCTACCTCATGACCAAAGACTACACCATGTGCAAAGGACTTCTTCAACATCTTCAACTCTAATGACTTTAACTTCTTCAACTCTAATGACTTCAACATCTTCAGTATGTTCACCAAGGACTTCAACCAAGGTTATCATTAAGGACAAGTGAGACAAGAAATCTTGCTCAAGATTTAGAGACTGAGGGAATGCAACATAAGAAGAAGCCATCAACAACTTTGATGTATAGTGACTAAGAGTTTTCTCAAGGGAACCATGATCTCAAGTAAGAAAAATCATGAAGGAAGGAAAAATCATAAGTGAACCATATAGATAGACCACCATAATTTAGCTAAGTCAAAAACACACCAACTTATGTGGTGTAACAAAAATATTTTGTTGCCTAAGTATGTGCTTGAACTTGGTTGTTTGGGTGCAAAGTTGTTTGTGAATGTTTGGTTTGTGATTGCATGCACATTGTTTGTGTGAAATTATGATGTGTGTGATTAGAAATAATTCCTTAGAAATATCTTG
The DNA here is from genome assembly GCA_030063025.1 of Avena longiglumis. Classification (NCBI taxonomy): domain Eukaryota; kingdom Viridiplantae; phylum Streptophyta; class Magnoliopsida; order Poales; family Poaceae; genus Avena; species Avena longiglumis. The sequence goes on along the minus strand of CP125978.1, from coordinate 505,010,209 downwards.
CCTACTCTAATCTCCCTTCAACCCAAACAGATGACTACTCCAAGAAACTCCAACATCAAGGTTGATAACAACAACAACCAAGATAACAACATGAGAGAACTTATAGCAACCCAAAACCAGTTGAGCCAAGAGACAACTCAGCTTTTAGCCAACAACAATGGACTAGACCCAGCCATACAAAGGATTTTGAAACTTCAATCCCAAATGTTGCAAGGATTAGTTACTCAAATGATCAACATGAGAGAAAACTTTTCCCAAAGAGCTAATGACAACAAGGATGACAAAGATGTTATTCTAGAAGGAACCCAAGCTAGCTATAGTTTTAGAGACAAAGATCATGCATCCAAGGAACATGAAGATCAATACCCCAAGAAGAGAGAAAGATCTCCCACTCATGAAGAACATGAACTAGAAGAAGCCCTAGCTTTGGAGAGACCCAAGAAGAAGAAGAAATGCCCCAACCCAAACAAGAAGGATATTACTCAAGAGCAATGTTACACTTGCAAAGAGATGGGACACTATTACAATGAATGCCCAGAAAAGAAGAAGAGACAAGAAGACAAACAAAAGCTAGTGAAACCCAAGATAAGGAAGAATTTTAGCCAAGTAATGTGCAAATACTGCAAAGAGTTTGGACATTATGCAAACTACTGTCCAGAAAATATGAAACATAAGATAAACCAGCCTTTGAGAGATATCAGCCTTGTCACATGTTTCAAATGCAAGGAACTAGGCCACTATGCAAACAATTGTCCAGAAAGGATGGAGAACAAGTTAAACAAGTCTATGAAGGATCTCAACCTTGGCCCATGAGTCAAGTAAAGAAACCAAGGACACATGCAAAAGTTTGCTTAGAGAAATTTTTTCCAGAATCCCAAGAAGGACAATATGTAATTTTTGTTTGAAAATATTTTAAGGGTGGTAGTACCCTAGTTGTTTTGAACTTGCTTGTAACCCTAGCCTCCCCAAATCTCGGGACGAGATTTATTTTAAGGGTGGTAGCCTGTCACATCCCAAGATTTTCCAAATCTTGTAATGTGAAAATAAATTAATAAAATAAAACTTTGTTTGATTTTTAGAGCCAGAAGAAACTTTTTGAATTCAATTGGAACTTCAAACCCATTTGAATTAAAATAAACCTAAAGAGATTTAAAAAGATAAACATTTAATAAAAGGAAAATAAAAAAAAACATTTGGAAATACTATTTTGAAACAATTAAATGAAAAGATTTGTTTTCAAATGAAATAGAAGTTTTATAAATAAAGATTATTTAATAAAGGCCAATTTAAACCTTGACCAAACTTTGGGAATTAAAACATTTAGTTTTGAATAAAAACAACAAAGGTTTATTTAAAATAAAATAATAAAGAATTAAAATCCAAACTTTATTAAAATAAGAAGTTTTACCAAATTAATTAAAACATCAAAACATATTAAATTGTTTTAAATAGGTTTTCCAAATATTTTATATTCTCTAATAAAACCTACTAAAGTGTTTTGGCTTTGTTTTAGATTTCAAAATAAATATCTCAATAAAACAAATCCTATTGGATTTAATAATGAAAGTCTATTATAATAATTAATAATGGATACTAAAATAAAAAGTTATTTTGTTTTAAAACAAATTTCCAAATATTATATATTTCCCAAAATAAACCTACTAATTTGATTTTGAAAATATTTAGGTTTCAAATAAAGATTTTATTAATAAAAATCAAACCCTATTTGATTTAATAACTAAGGCCATTTTATTTAATTATTAAATGGACCCTATAATAAAATGTTATTTTATTTTAAACCAAACATTCCGTTCCTCAGCGCCCCTCGCCAAGCCAACGCCACCTCGAGCTTCATCTCGACCTCATGAAAACCTGTAAGCCATTTCCCCTCTCCTCGCTTCCTAGCTTCACGGAAACCTCACCGGCGAAGGCGCCGCCACCCGCCGATCTTTGGCAAGCATGCTAGCGACCGTAGGATCTCGATCTGACGGATGCGATAGAACGTGAGCGAAAGGGTAAGTAGTGTCTCTGCACCGCACGATCTCACTTAGATCCAACGATCCAGAGAGATCAATCCGAGCGAACCGGTACCAGCGAATAGCGTTGCGCCGCGTGTCACCAGACGTTTAGAAAATATAATTTGAAATCAAATTAGATGCAGATTTGAAACTCCTATAACTTTTGATCCACACGTCCAAAAATTGTAAACTTTATATCGTTGGAATCAGTGGAACAAGCCCTAGCCAACCCTGGAATTTGTTTAGTAAATAGTATCTTTTAGATTGTTTGTTTTTGCAGAAACAATTGTATGCTTGTTTAGATTATAAAAATGATTCAAAAATGTTTTTGAGTTTGAAATCTTTGCAAATTGGTTTTTTGTGAACCTACTGACCCTAGGAACCAACCCATGGAGTTAAAAATGAATTTGGTGAATTTTAGGATGGATTAATTGGTTTAGCCCTTTTCTAGCCCAATAAAAATAATGGTTTTGTTATGAAAATGTTTTTGGAGTCAAAACTTTGGGAAAATGATTAGAAACAAACCTACTGACCCTAAACACCAAGTTTTGAGAAACAACAACTTATTTGGTGAACAACCTAAAGTTGTTTCTTTGATAAAAATGTTTTCCACCACATAAAATAATGAAATGATTTAAAAATGGTTTATGGACAAAACCCTTTTGCAAGTGACATTGCCACTTTGGAAAAATGACCACTTTGAACCTTACAAAGTTTAGAATCCTAGTGGAGACCACCTTTGCAAATAAACCTATCTCTTGCATTCTTGCATGCATGACTTAGATCCCATTGTTTTATGTGAGTGAATTGTTTGGTTGATTATTGGTTTGGAATGCTAGTTGATATTGTGTTTGCTTGATTGATTGTAGTGAAGTTAGAAAAGTGTGAGACTAGCAAGATTAAGGAGTGAACCAACATTCCCTACCAAAAGAAAGGCAAGTTACACTATCATCTAAAGTCCTACTATTTTCATTATACTTAGTGGATTTTGAAACATACATGAAAAGAATTTCTATACTTATGCTATGCTAAATCCTAATAGGATTCCCTATACATTCCTTAGTGAATACAATGTAGTTGTTACATTCTTAGCCATGCTATATTTTGAAAAGAGATACATGTTGAGATTTTATGAAGTTGAGAAAAGGACTTGTGATTTTATATAATAAAACAAGGACTCAATGAACCACCTGGGTGGCCAAGGATACTTTGAGTTTTGGAGAAAGTGGCAACAAAAGGAACCATGTCTATGGCAATCTCTTTGTGTTGTGCTCCAAAGGAAACCACCCAGGAAACTTAGAGATTGAACATGTTTCCCCAATTGTGGCTTTCGTGTGCAACCACATGCTATTTATGGCTCTGGCTTAGTCAACTACATTGGGAATACCCATGCATTGTCTTCAGGCTACTGGACATGAGGACCTGGAATCCTACATGGGTACTTGAAGACAAGCTAGCAATGGTGTATGGGAGGACCCTCTGGAAAGACTTCGTCACATTCTCAATCTGCCGGTACTCCATCTTGGTGAGCACTAATCCAGTGGCCATTGGTGGCAACAAGATGGGATTGTGACATGTGGGTAAAGTGTACTACTTCTGCAGAAGATAATAAAATCTAAGTACTTAGCCGTGTCCCCGGTTATGGACAATACTGAGCAACTAAAGTTTGAAGCTATGGGAAATCTCGACATTCTAATTTCTAAAAGAAAACTTTCTAAAACTTGATGCACTTGGGGGTACCAAGTAGCTCAAGAGATTTTGATGAAAACTTGATGTACTTGGGGGTACCAAGGACTCAAGAGATTTTGATAAAACTTGATGCACTTGGGGGTACCAAGGAGCTCAAGAGATTTTTGACAAGGACTTGAACACTTGGGGATACCAAGGAGTTCAAGGGATTTTGAAAAGGAGATTTGACAAAGGACCAAAACCATTTTGAAAAGATAGGATAAATTATTGCTTTCTGCAAATAAGCCTTAAACCCTACTAAGCCAAAAATGCATGTAATAATAGGATCGACTCATTTTATACATAGTAGTGAAACTTGCCAATACAATTCAAATGTATTGACCCTTGTGGCTGTAACTTGTAATGTTGCAGGTTTGATTGATTTTTAGTGAAGATTGATTGATTAGGATTACAAAGTCTACAACCAACATTTGCCTGTGGCACTTTGAAGATGAAGGACCCATGCTTATAGTTATTCCGCTACAATGTAATGTAAATAGCCAAAAGATCTATGTAAGATGTAATAAAATTATGTTATTCCTTGTTATAAAGTTATGTTATGACCTTTGTTTCTTGATATTACATCTTAACTGTGGATGCTAGCTATTGATCCAGGGACTAGCATTGTAAACACAGGGGACTCCACCTTATATTGTTTAAAGGTTGGGACACTCCCTCTACATTGGGTAGGGCTTGACTGAAAACTTATATACCTTAGTATTGGTTCCCTCACGGCCAAGGTCTGAGCTGAGGCTACCTTGTGAAGATTGTCCACCTGTGCAGTACCCAAGATGACAGTTGGTCATGGTTGGGAGGCCAAACTCACAGGAGAGGTGACTATACTAGGGCGTGTAATTGAAAGGTTAGGATTGATTATCCGCATACTAATTATGGTGAATTCAGGATTTGTTCCTGACGGATGCATCGAATGTTGTGGTGAAAGTGTACAATCTCTGCAGAGTGTTAAACTATTGAATAGCGCGTCATGATTATGGACGATTGGGCCATATTGTTCACCCATCAGATGATTTCAAAATGACTTGTGAAATGAATTGAGAACTTGACTTGACCACAACAGAGTTGTGGCATGAGATACAAATTCCCACTAAGGTGATATAAAATTTTGACTAGTTTTCTCTTGCTTCTGAACTTAGTAGATGTAAATCTGGCTTTTTGCAAAACAACCCTAGAGCTTAGTGTACTATTATAAAAAACCCCTGCAATTGCTAGTATTAGTTTGTGAGGACTTAAAGAGTACTCATGGCTTTGTCCCTGGCTATTCCCGTGGCCAGACTATGAAGAGGAGTACCAGGATGATGGACCCCAGGAAGGTTACGACAACTAGGATCATCTCCCATCGTCAACATTGCATGTGACCCCGAAGATGGAGCTTCGCCTACGCTACCTTTATTATTAAGTAATTCCGTTGTTTGAGTTGGATTAAGAACTGGATCATGAGATCCTTATTTGTGTAAGACCTTATGTATGGTTTGTAATGGATGATGTACTGTGGTATCCAAATCTGTTATGTCTCACAAAAATGGTAATCCTGGGATTGCGATGTATGGCATAACAGGCATCTGGGATTAAAAATCCGGGTGTTGACAAGTTGGTATTAGAGGCATCCTGACCATAGGAGACCCTAGTTAGCCTGGACGTTTGAATCAAAAACTTAGTTTCAAAACCAAAGGAACCAAATATTTACAAAAACTTGTTCCCTTTCTTATCACTTGCTTCTTTCATAAAAAATCATGTTCCTCAAAAACTCTTGCAAAATACATAAAATTTGACACACTTGATCACTATACTAACTTACTCATCCTATATTCTTAATAGATGGACGTGAAGTACAGCAAGTTTTATCAGTTGGGGAATGGAGGATACCTTATCTTTGAGAGGGATTTGGACCAGCTTTCGGAACTTCTGGAGCGTCCGCACCCCGAGTTCTTCGGAGCTCAGCTCAATGATCAAGGAGGAGAAGATCTGAAGTGGCTAATTGTTACAAGTCTCCGAGGAAAGATTGAACCTTCCACTGCTGAGGGAATTCAATTCACCTTAAGAGAGAACAACTGGCTCGATGGACTTGCCAGGGCCATGCAGGAAGCTCTTGCCTGTCTGTGTGGGCAGAGTATCAACCAGATCAAGGGTACCCGCTTTGAGTTTTGCCCAAGATGTGGTGCTAATGGACAACCACTGGAATCCCCATACCACCCCGAGCTGAAGACTCAATTGGACCACCTCAGCTTCATGATGTACGATCGTCAGCAGGAATTGGACAATTGTCGTGACTACTCCAACCACAAGTCCGCCATCATCAAGACGAAGGATCATACAATCGCCATGCTAGCAAAGGATCGCAAGTCTCGCCGCCGTCAGCTCCACGAGAAGGAGCGCATCATTGCTCGTCTTTGCCACCGTATCTCGGCTTTGGAGGAGACCATCCACGAGAGAGACATGCAGTTGGAAGAAAGGGAGAATGCCGGAGAGGATCTTCGTGGAGACCCCTACTCCTATCTCAGCGATGATGATGATTTTCTAGAGGATCAGGCTATGGACTTCTTCACCGATGAGGATGATTTCGCCTTCATTGATGACGATGAGGATGATGAGGATGACGACTACACCGACTCCGAGGAGTAGTAGCACTTGAGCACTAGCGTAATGAGTAGTATTCGGTCCCACTGTATCATAGTTTCCAAAATGGTTTTTAAACCATATGTTTACCTTTGTTGTGGTGTGTGTTGTATCGTGTGAATGAATGAATGAAAAGAAAGTTGCTAGAAAATCTGAGTCAAACCTTAAAAACTTTTCAAAGTCCCAGAACCTTAGAGATTTCCCTCTTTTCTCATGATCTATCTCAATCTTCAGATGCCACGCGGAGGAAGTGGTTCATTCCCAGACCCAATGTTGCAGATACTGCAAATGTTGGTTTCTGACCGCGAAGCCGAAAGAGCCGAACGTCAAGCCAACCTAGCCACCCTTCAGTAGATAGCCCAGCTGGCCGACAACAACCAAGACCAGGGAAATCAGGACAACCATGGATCTAAGCTCAAGAATTTCCAGAAAACCAACCCACCTGTTTTCACTAAGTCGAAAGACCCCCTAGATGCCGACGATTGGCTGCAAAGCATGGAAAATAACCTGGAAGTAGCCTGAGTGGAAGCCAACGAGAAAGTTCTGTTCGCCACCCATTATCTAGCCGGAGATTCCAGGGCATGGTGGAACAGTGTTCGTGCAATGACCCGAGGACAGATGATGACCTTGGAGGAATTCAAGGTCAAGTTCAGCAGAATCCATGTGCCACCTGGTTTGATCAAGAGAATGAGAGATGAGTTCAGAGAACTGAAGCAAGGAAGTATGACCGTAGTGGAATACCATGACAAATTCTTGTCATTAGCTAGGTATGCCCCGGATGAGATCGACACCGAAGCTGAGAATAAAGAGAGATTCCTGAATGGTCTGCACGATGAGATGCAGACAGTGTTAGTCAATATCCCCTTTGCTGATATTGAAGCCCTAGTCGACTCTGCCATCCAGATGGAAGGGAAGATCAACCAAGCCAATGAGAACCGCAAGCGTCGCATGATGCATCAACTAGGAACCCATCAGACCCCAAAGTATCGCCCTAACCGATCTCCCGGATTTGCCCCGAGAACCAACAGACCCCCGATGAACCGTCCGACTTATCCCAACCGTGGAAACCCTACGACCGGAGGAAATCACTACAACCCCGGCAACTCTAGCAATTTCAACCGTGCCCCACCCAAGTTCAACAACAACAATGCTACCACCAACACCAACACTTCCCCAAGGACTGGAAGCAATGCGGTGCCTGTTGCAGCAAAGGAAAAGTCGCAAGTGACTTGTTATGACTGTGGAAATAAGGGTCACTACTCCAACGAGTGCCCCAACAAGAAGAATACCGCAGCCCCCAATACCAATGCCCCAGCTCAGCAGCAGCGTCGTGTTCAGCCAGGAAGAAGATTTTCCCCAGGAAATTTGCTCAACCGCAACAGCCGTCTTTTTCTCATGCATGCTGAAGAAGCTAAGGAAGCACCATACGTCATACTGGGTATGTTTTCTATTAATTCAGTACTTGCTCGAGTGTTGTTTGATTCTGGTGCATCGCACTCATTTGTCACCGAAGAATTTGCATGCACTAGTAGAATTCAACCAACCAAACTGAAGCATGTTATGATTGTTCAAATCCCCGGTTCAACCACCAAAGCTAGGAAAATTTGCAAAGCTGTCCCTATCCGAATCCACGGCATAGATTTTTATGCTAATCTGATAGTACTTGGAACTAAAGGTTTGGAAATAGTACTAGGAATGGATTGGATGTCCAAACATAAAGGATTGATTAACTGTGCCAAGAAAGCCATAACCATGACCAGTATAGCCGGAATATCAGTCTAGCATATATCTGAAACCTTACCTCGTAAATTCAAGTGCAACAAGAGTATAGCCCAACCTACCATTGACCAAGTCCGGATAGTCTGTGAATACCCTGATGTATTTACAGATGTTTTGCCCGGTATGCCCCCACATCGGGGTATCGAGTTTATCATTGAACTAATCCCCGGAACAGGACCATAGCTCAGAGACCATATAGTATGAACCTGTCTGAACTAGAAGAACTGAAGAAGCAACTGGATGCCATGTTGGAAATTGGATTGATTCAGCCAAGTGCGTCACCATGGAGATCACCTATTTTGTTCATGGACAAGAAAGATGGAGGTAACCGTTTGTGTACGGATTATCGGAAGTTGAATGATGTCACTATCAAGAACAAATACCCGTTACCCAAGATAGAAGATTTGTTTGATCAGTTGACCAGTGCCAAAGTGTTTTCTAAGATTGATCTTAGGATTGGCTATCATCAACTCAATATTCGTGCAGACAATATTCCAAAGACTGCCTTTACCACCCGTTATGGATTATACGAGTATATTGTCATGTCTTATGGATTAACCAATGCCCCCACTTATTTCATGAATCTCATTAATATGATTTTTATGTACTTCCTGGATAAGTTTTTCGTTGTTTTCATCGATGACATTCTGATTTATTCCAAATTAGAAGAAGAACATGAGCTACACCTAAGGACCATTCTTGGAACCCTTAGAGAGCATTAGTTGTATGCCAAGTTTAGCAAATGTGAATTCTGGTTACAGGAGGTAGGATTCCTCGGCCACATTGTATCAGCCGGAGGGATTGATGTTGACCCTGCAAAGGTGAAAGATGTAGAAGATTGGCAAGCCCCAACCACTCAAACCCAAGTTCGTGCATTTCTCGGATTGGCGGGATACTACCGCAAGTTCATAGAAGGATTCTCGAGTATCGCCAGACCCATGACCCAATTGCTGAAGAAGGACAAGAAGTTTGAATGGACAGAAAAATGTGAAGCGAGTTTTCAAGAACTCAAAAGGAGATTGATTTCAGCCCCAATCTTAATCATGCCGGATATCACAAAGCCCTTCGACGTGTATTGTGATGCATCCAAGATCGGTCTCGGATGTGTGCTAATGCAAGAAGGCAAAGTCATATCTTATCTATCCCGACAACTGAAACAACATGAGCAAAATTACCCAACCCATGACCTCGAACTCGCAGCCGTAGTTCTAGCCCTGAAGACATGGAGGCATTACCTGATGGGAAACTGTTGTGAGATTTATTCGGATCACAAGAGCCTGAAGTATATATTCACTAAGAAGGAGATGAATATGAGACAGACAAGATGGATTGAGATAATCAAGGATTACGACCTGGACATTCACTATCACCCTGGTAAAGCCAATGTGGTAACGGATGCCCTTCGCAGATTGTCGTGCCGCTTGAACTTCATGATTTTGAAGGAGCAACCAAGCTTGCACAAAGAGATGGAAGATTTTCGAATGGAATTAGTGAGTGAAGGATTTTTGGCTAGCATAGAACTTCAACCCACTTTGATCAACCAGATCAAAGAGGCGCAGAAAGGAAATGCTAGTATCAAGGGAATCAAGCGTCGTATCGTTACAGGCAAAGTACCCGGATTCACCGAAGACGAAGAAGGAGTTCTGTGGTACAAAGGACGCCTTTGTGTACCAGCAGATTCTGAGTTGAAAGAAGTTATTCTGAAGGAAGCTCATGATACTCTTTATTCTATCCACACCGGAGGAACCAAGATGTATCAAGATTTGAAAGAAACATTTTGGTGGCATAAGATGAAGAGAGAAATCGGAAGCTATATCGCCAAGTGTGATATATGTCAGCGAGTAAAGGCGGGACATCAAAGACCCGCTGGATTGTTGCAACCATTGCAGATTCCGGAATGGAAATGGGATTCCGTTGGAATGGACTTTATCACCGGAATGCCTATTTCTAGTAGGGGAAATGACTCTATCTGGGTCATAGTGGACAGATTGTCTAAAGTCGCCCATTTTTTACCCGTCAAGACCACATATCAGAGTTCAAAGCTAGCGGAGTTATACATCGCTAGAATCATCAGTTTGCATGGACTCCCCAAGAACATCATATCGGATCGAGGAACTTAGTTTACCTCGAGATTCTGGAAGAAAGTCCAAGAAGGTTTAGGAACCCGATGCCACATCCCAAGAATTTCCAAATCTTGTAATGTGAAAAGTAAATAAACAAAATTAACAATTGTTGATTTTTAGGGTGAGAAGAAACTTTTTGATTCCAATTGGAAACATCCAAACTATTTGATCAAATAAAATCCTAAAGGGATTTAAGATGATAAACAAATAATAAATAAAAATTATAATAGTTGGAATTACTATTTTTAGATCTTTTAATAAAAAGATTTGTTTTTCAAAAGCAAAGGTAGATTTTTTAAAAAGAGTAATGAGAATTTATTTGATAAAAAGAGTAAAGGTTTAATTAAATAAAATAATGAGAATTTATTAATATCCAATTTTATTAAAGTAAAGGCTTTTCCATTTTAAATAAACACTAAAACTTGTTAATTTATTTTAAATAAGTTTTCCAAGTGTTTTATTTATTCAAATAAAACCTACTGAAATGATTTTGGTATTATTTAGATTTCAAATGGAGTTTTTAATAAATAAAATCCTATTTGTATTAATGACTAAGGTCCATTTTATTTAATCATTAAATAGATTCTAAAAAGAATAAAAAATTATTTTGTTTTGGACTTTGATTTGTGTTGTTAAACAGAACTAAAAATTATACAAAGTTTGGCAAAGGTTTGAATTCATTTGAGTGTTTGAATTGTTTGAATAAAATCAAAACAGAAAATCAAATGGAAAAAGAAAAAGCAATCTGTATTAAAAAAATGAAACAGACCCAGCCCAGCAAACAAGCCTAGCAAGGCCCAGTCGTAGCCCAACTGTACCCCCACAGCGAAACGTTTTATCACGCGCAGACTCACCCACACAGACGCTGACGAATGGACCCCACCCCTACTTCCTCCACCTCGCTGACACCACGACCCCACGCCACCTCAGCATCGTCTCCCTCGCGACCGTTCTTCCTCGCCGTTGCTGCCTTTGAATGCGGCGATGAATGCGAGTTACTGCCGGCGTTATTCTCGCCCCTGACCACGCGTACAAAACCGCCCACACCTCTGTTGGAGATATGTCCAAGAGGCAATAATAAAGTGGTTATTATCATATCTTCATACTTATGATAAATGTTTACATACCATGCTATAATTGTATTAACCGGAAACATTAATACTTGTGTGATTTGTAAACATAAAAGAGTCCCTAGTAAAGCCTCTTGTTAAACTAGCTTGTTGGTTAATATATGATCATGGTTTCCTGATCATGAACATAGAGATGTTATTAACAACAGGGTCATATCATTAGGAGAATGATGTGATGGACATACTCCTATAGTTAAGCATAGCATAAAGATCAAGTCATTTAATATAGTTCATTTGCTATAAGCTTTCTGATACATAGTAACCTAATTCCTTCGACCATGAGATCATGTTAATCACCATCACTGGAAGGATGCTTTGATGACATCAAACACCACACCGTAACTGGGTGGCTATAAATGTGGCATTGAGTGTTCGGAAAGTATGTGTTGAGGCACATGGATCAAGAGTGGGATTTGTCCATCCATATGACGGATAGATATACTCTGGGCCCTCTCGGTGGAATGTCATCCAATTATCTTGCAAGCATGTGACTGGCTTACAAGGGATCACATACCATGGGAACGATCAAAGAGTACTTATCAGTAACGAGGTTGAACTAGGTATGCAGAGATACCGACGATCAAAACCTCGGATAAGTAAACTATCGTGAGACAAAGGGAAATTGGTATCGTATGTAAGTGGTTCATTCGATCGCAAATAATCGTCGAAATATGTGGGAGCCATATGAATTTCCAGATTCCTCTATTGGTTATTGTTCGGAGAATTGTCTCGATCATGTCCGCATAATTCACGAACCGTAGGGAGACACACTTAAGGATTCGACGTTGTTGAGTAGTTATGGAATGATGAGTAAGAGACCGAATGTTGTTCGGAGTCTCGGATGGGATCCGGGATATCACGAGGAGATCCGGAATGGTCCGGAGAATAAGATTCATATAAGGAAAGTCTCGTTTCGGAGTTCGGGAATGATTCCGGTATTTTCATCGGGAATGTTCTAGAAGGTTCCGGAATGTCCGGCACTCCGGAGGGGAAGGGGTACATGAATGTGTCATTGCAATTTGGAATGATTGCATCATGTACTAAGTGTCATCGATGTTCCAAATAAAGGATTAATTCAAATCCTAGTTTGAAAATTCAAATAGCTAAATTGAAAAGTCAAACGGCTAAATTTGGAAAGTGGAAAAGAGGAGGAAGGTGAAACCGAGTTGGGGAGGGAGTCCCTCCTCCCCAAGCCGGCGCACCACCCAAGCCGAGTTGGGGAGGGACTCCACTCCCTCCCCTTGGCCGGCCGGCCCCTCCACCTATATAAGGAGGGGCAGGGCTCCCTCCTAGCACACACAAGTTGACTCCCTCTAAACCTAAACCCTAGCCACAGCCTAGGGATTTCTCCCAAGCCGCCGAGTTAGAGCTTCTAATTGCCCTAGCCGCCGGTTTAGCCCCTTCTAATTGGTGTGTCTAAACCCTAGATCACCAAGGCTCTCTCATAGTCCACCATACTCGCCCCGGCTTAAGGCGAAGCCCTGCGAGATCTCCCCTCTACTTCCGGTACCACGCCGTCGTGCTGCCGGAATTGCGAGGAGAGTGCTACAACATCCGTTTCCTGCTGGAACAAGGGAGAGGAAGGTCTTCGTCGAGTATCGAGCGATCATGAGGCGCTGCAAGGAGCCTTGGCGCGGGAAGGATCGTCTACGCGATCTTGAGATCGGCAAGTGTACGACTACATCACCCACGAGAATCTGCTCTCGTTAACCGCTTTGGAATCTTCGAGGGTAAGTTCCTCTATCGACTCATTGCTACAATCTAGTAGATAGATCTTGGCTTGTTTGTGTGCATGCGGTAGAAAATTTTTGTTTTCCATGCTACGAACCCCTAGAGTGGTATCAGAGCCGTGTCTATATGTAGATCTGTTTGCACGAGTAGAACACAATGGTCATTGTGGGCGTTGATGCTTTTATTGTCGATTGCTTCTTGTGTACTTTGCATCTTGCGGTATGTTGGGATGAAGCGGCCCGGGCTAACCTTACATGACATCGTTCATGAGACTTGCTCCACGCTTGACATGCAACTTGTATTGCATAAGTGGCTTTGCGGGTGCCTGTTTCTCCTAGCATAGTTAAGATCCAATTTACAACGGGTGATTAACAACACTAGTATCAATGTTGTGGTTCTTGTTCGTAAGTTAGAACGACACTTATTGAAAGCCCCAAATCACGTAAAATATGCAAAGAAAGTAGAGGCGTCTAACTTTGTTTTGCAGGGGTGTGCAGTGATGTGATATGGCCATGATTGTGATTATATATGATGTATGCAATGTTCCTTATTGTAAGTCGGCAATCGGCAGGAGCCATATGGTTGTCTTTAATTTCTGTTAAGACCCGCCTGTCTATTCAAAGTAGTTGTAATAGTTGAAGCCGGTGGACGACAACCATGGAGAAGTATCATTGACCTTGATGCAATGTCGGTGATGATGGAGATCATGTTCGTGCTAGAAGATGGAGATCGGAAGCACAAAGAAGAAAGGCCATATCATATCACATATTATGAATTGCATGTGATGTTAATCCTTTATGCATCTTATATTGCTTAGTAGACGACGGTAGCATTATAAGATGATCCCTCATGCACATGAATTTCAAGTTTTAAAGTGTTCATCCTTAGTAAGCACCGTTGCTAAAGCTCGTTGTTTCGAAGCACCACGTGATGATCGGGTGTGTTAGATTTTGCGAGTGTATACAACGTGAGCAAGCCAGATTTGCTCATGCGGAAGCTAAGGTTAATCTTGACGATCCTAGCATGTACAGACATGGTCTCGGAACACGGATCACCGAAAGGTAAAGCATGAGTCATATAGTAGATATGATGAACATGTTGATTGTTCGCCATTGAAGCTACATCAACTCTCGTGATGATCGGTTTTGATGTGGTGGATTTGGTTCGTGTGATCACTAAAACAATGTGAGGGATATTGTTTTGAGTGGGAGTTCAACGGCAATATGATTAAAAGTTGAACACTATTTATCATAAATTAAATCAAAGTGAATTTGCATAGTTGTTGTAGTCATTGGCATCCGTTTACCACCTTACGCTTAGTTATAATTGAGATGATAGAACTATAGAATTCTGGTTAGTTACTTTATGAACTGGTATCGTATTGTTTTGAAGTGTTAATCTAAATTTTAAAAGTCCTATTGCAAACTTTCAGTAAGTTCCGGTTACTCCATGAAGTTTAATAATTGGTATTAAAACAAAAGTAACAATTCCAAGAGTTAGTGTATGAGTATCATGTTTGTTTCCATGATTCTTGATATTCAAAGGATTGTCTTAATATCAAGGTTATCTAGGATCTGAAAGAGTTGTTTCAGAAACCATGATGTGTGGAAGATATTATGATATCTGAAACGAAGTTTTGGTTGCAACATGATAGAGTATAATATGACAAAAGTCATGTTCTCATATTTGATGAGAATTTGCAAAAGGTTGGAGACACTAGTTGTCCTAATCCTCCAAAAGGTTTTGGAGAGCAACATTATACTCGCAATTCACCGTTACAAGCTAAAAATAGTTTAATCATGGATAATACCATGATGAGGGTGAATATTTGATGTAGGTAAAATGTTTACTACACCAAGAGATTACTAAAAAAAGGGAATTTGAAAGAACACCAAACATTTGATAATGGTGATCTACTTCAAAGTGCAAGTCCAAAGTGTAGCATCCCAATTGTCTAACATTTGTAATGCTACTTGGTCTAGTAATATAATGGCTACTTCATATACATAATTGTTACATCATCATTATATCATGCTCATGTCATCATGCCACCTTGCATTTGAGCATCACATAAAAACCCTTTTTGGTTTGGTTCTTCTCTCATATGCATTGTAAATTGTATTTGGTTCTTGATATATTGTTTAAATGCCCAAGTTGAGTTGGGGGCATATCTTTTGTTGACTCCACCACCTTTCTTGTCACCACCCCAACTTTCCACCATTCCACCACATGTGAGCATTGCATTTTACTTGTGTTTATATCTAGCTCATGTTGTTGGAATGGACTCTTTTCCATTCTACCTGCTTCCATATGGAATGATATGGGAAGGTTGTTCATGTTGGAATATTTTGAGGATAATATGCACATAGTGGAATTTACACACTAGCATGTCCAAAATATATTCAAATATGGTCATCCTCATTCACTCCACATGGAACATTCCTTCAATCCTTAGCTTGGCCCTTACTCCATCTTTTGAGGATGCACATAAATAAATGCCATGGGATTTTATTTTTGTTTTCACAAGATTAACACATGGCATTAAATGCTTGCATGGGCCATGCAACCATCATCATCCTTTGATCTCCTTCGGGTTTTCTTTGGGTTTTGAGTGAATCTTGTTCAAACCCTAAAACCCTCACATCTTGGCCTCCTCTCTTTGTCTTGGGCACTAAAACCCTAAGCCCTCACCTCTCCCTCTCTAATCTAGCTCAACCAAAACCCTAAACCTACCCTTTGTTTGGCTAAACCAAACCACCCATCTCCCCCTCTCTCACCTTACCCTCCCATTGGTCTCTCCATGCCGAGCCCCTCCTTGCTGCTCCATCTGGCTACCCCCTCTCCCTGGTCCCACAACCCATCTACCCCAACCCTAAAACAAACCCTAACCCGAGGCTACCCCTAACCCTAGCCCGACCCTCTCCTCTCCTCTCTCCTTTCTTTCTCTCTGCCTGGCGTGTCCCACCACCGAGCCACCCTCCTCTGGCCTCACCCTGCCCCACCTACAGCCCCTGCCCCTGCCCTGGCTCCCAGCTCGAGCACGTGAGGGAGGAGGAAAAGGTGGCCGAAGCCACCTTTATCATCACCACCTCCCCACGGCACCCCTCTCCCCTCCCGTCCTTATCTACCCCCTCTCTCTCGCCACTGCCTCCCCCAGATCCACCCCAGGTCCCTGCCTCTCCCCCTCTTTCCCTCCACCGCCACCAGCTACCTCTCTCGCCAGCCGCCGCCAGCACATCGTCGCCTCGCCGATCCAACCGTGCAGCGCGTCAAGGAGGTGTCCTGGAAGGTCGAGGACGATCCACTGCGTCGCCCTGTACACGGCAACGAGGAGGAGGAGGACCAGGAGCCCCAGGCCGACGCCGCTCCGATGAAAACCCTAGCTCCGCTCGGCGCCATCTCCGTCAACGATCCCCTGCATCCCGGCCCGATCCACCACCTCTGGCGCACTCCCGGTGAGCTACTGCACCTCTCTGACACCCTCCCGCTGTTTTTCGCTTCCTCGACGAGCGTATCCCGGCGACGAACTCCCTCTGTGCACGGCAGGTTCATCGTCGTCTGGTTGTCTGCGCATCGCGTTACCTTATCTCGCTGCGTAGCCGAACCCTGCAACAACCCCCCTAGCCACCGCAGCGGTAACCGACGCCACAAGACGCTGAGGTCGCGGATCGATCCTCGTGCCCTGTTTTCCTCATTGCGGCATCTTGATTTCGTCCAACCGGGAAGAGAAAGCGATCTGCGGCGCCGTTTCTGATAAAACCCCCCAACTTTTTATTCCGTAACCCGTGCTCCCTCTCTCTGCCGCGTGGCACGCCCCCTCTCGCCTAGTGACGTGCGGGTCCGCGTGTGCCGTGGCCCCACCTGTCATTCACATGGACTAGGTTAGCTGCGGTGTAAAAAGCTTTTATCCGCGTGCTGTGTCCCAGTCAGCCCTGACCCCACTTGTCAATGACTATGGCTAGAATCTGGCTGAGTAACAGAAGCTTTTCTATAATTCTGTTTTAATTCAAATCTTTTCAAATTAATTCAAATTCAAATTTCAAATCAGATTTATAATAAATTTTAAAATACAAATCCAAATAATACAAATAATATATGTTTTCAAATCAGAAAAATGTGAGGAATTCAAATATGCTATCCAAAATATGTTTTGAACACTTTAAATTTCAAGTTGTTTAAAATTACAACAAAATGCCCTTTTGCCATAATTAATTAATAACTTTTGTTTTATAACTCCAAATTCAACAAATGATATGTCTAAAATGATCAGCTCGACGAGACCTTTCTGTTTATGCATTCCATGTTCTGTTTTGCAGCATGCATCATATAAATATAAAGTAGACAGAAACTTATTTGAGTATAAAATGTGACCAAAACTCAATAAAATGTTTATTTCTTGTAATCTACACCCCACCCATGCCATGCTACTTTATTGCCATGCAAATTGTGCATCATTCATCATGGCATGATTGTTTGCTTGTCGCATTTTATTCTTATGCTTGTGCCCTTTATTTATGTTGGCCCTTGTATGTTTGGTTCTTCTTCGAATAGACGCTGAGCAGGGGATATACCAAGAGACCCAGGAGCACTACCCAGATCCTTCTCTCGCTTCAACTGAGCTGCCAGGCAAGCACTACCACATGCTTGCATACATACAGTACCTAATGCCTCTATCTTATTCTTGCATCATCGAGTCGCGATTGCATTAAACTGAATCCCAAGTACTGCATAGCCTTTACTTTTAAACCCCACCGAAGCTTGTTCCTCCATCCCATGAGCCATTACTACAGGAGTTGTTTGAGCCATGCGAGTCGAGAACGACATGTGTAGGGTATGTGAGTTTCGATGGATAACGAGGTACCTATACAACTTAACACGGTAGTAATGGGATAACTAATGAAAGTGGCACGGTGAGCAATATACGCTATTTGGTTTTTCCTGCTCACTTGTGTCCGTGGGACCCGAGTACTTGATTCATGTTCCTTGAATATTCGCTATCCACATCCGGGAGGCTTATGGGACCCCACAGGCGAGCTTGATTCATTCTTATTTCTTGGGGCCACAAACTAGTTTGAGGTTTTATTTACTATCCTGTACTTATGCCATGCTTTATCGCTTTATTTAAAATTGTGCGAGGTCTCGCACTGTACTATTTAGGTCACGGAGTGTTTTCATGTATCGACAAGCCCACCACATTTTCGGTTCCTAGTCGTTTACATCCATGGCGCAAACCTTGAGTCCGTCAGAGTCGCTAACTTCGTTATGGTGTACTCAATGGGTGGCCTGAAATATTTCGAATCTCGTGATTGCTTTGTCGTGAAGGCCTCGTTGGGTTTTGATTTGGTTTTTCCGAGGTTGATCGAGTGTGTGTTGCTATTTGTGCACCCCTGCAGGGTAAAACTTTCTGAAAGCCGTGTCCGCGGTTATGGACGACTTGGAGCACAGTTTCTCGATCATAGACAAGCATAACTAAAGTACCGCTCTAATTTGACTAAGTAACTGACTAGTAAATAGTGCAACACTCATGGAATGACTAATAAAACTGCCAACGGATGGGGGTTGTTCGTCCGCTTCCTCGTTGGTAAGCGAGGAGGAGTATGGATCTGTTAATATTACTGTTATAACTGTTGTTATTAATTCATGGACATCCGTCTATCTTTGGTTAGGCGGATGGTTAGCGAGTTTCTATAGGACTGTTAGGGTTTATCTTGTGCTGCAATTGCGTCACCCCAGGTTGTGTCCCCTTTAGAGGCATAAAGACTTGCTGAGCACCCCTAGGGTCTCACACGATAAATTGTTTGATTCAGATGGACAGGTACACTCACAAGATGGATACTGGGTGGAGGAGACGGACGATGTGGACAACGATCATTCAGTGTAGAGATTCCGGGAACGGGGATCTGTGAGATCTGTGGGCGGGATGTGTTTGTTTATGGGGCATCTTATGCCGATTTGCTTCGTATCCGTACTCGGATCTTGTTTTCCGCTTTCGCCTGATACTCTGATGTTTGATGTATGAGGAGATATCCTAAACTATTATATCTATCTAGGATATTTGGATCTTGCCGTATGGCGTTGCAATATTTCTATTTCTTTTAGATGGAATGGCTCTGATGTACTGTTGTATGGTGGCTTGCATACATACTCATTTGTATATGTAGTTGATCCCTTCGCCTGCCGATTACGCCGCCCGTTCTTGTCCCGATGTTTGGAAATGGTTGGGATGGCCGAAAGGTCTACCTGTGAGTGGCATTTGGGCCCCACCGTACTATTTCAACCATTTCCGCTCATCCAGGCTTGTAACTAGGAGCGTAATTTACCGAGGTAGTTACAATTGGTATCAGAGCCATCCCGCCCTTCAGGGTCTCAGCCAAATGGTCGTTGTCAGTCTATAAAATATTTTTGGTAGCTATGTATACCAGGGAAAAACAAAACGCGAGAGTAGGACTGCTTCCACTTTTCTTCTTACCCAACCACCACCCTTTTCTGGTAAGGAAGTGTAACGTTTTCAATCCTCTTCTTAAAAGTTCAAACTAGGATTCACGTGTTCTGGGTTTACGTAGTACCATAGGTTGAGTGTGTGTGTGTGTGTAATTCCTTGTCTATCTGTTGCATCCAAGTTGTTATCACAATCAGCCTCTTGGTTATCAACTGTTGGTACATTCCATACCGACAGGATTTTGCAAACCGACGCGATCTATCAGATTCATTGTATACCACCGCGATCTGTCTTACTCTTTGTTATCCGACGTTATCTTGTTTGGGGTGTTCGGTTCCGTAGTTACTAATCTTTAGGTTCATCGTGAGAAGAAGGGGTTAGGATATGTGTTCTACTTATTCATGTGCGGAGTAATGATTTGAGTGCGGGATGGAGTCGCGACCATACCACTACTCTTGTCATTCGCTCTTGTATATTGAATTGGTAGAGTCACTAATCTTGATTCGTTAAGTGATTTTATGCATCTCTCGGTATTTTAATGCGAAATTTATGGAAAATTTTCTTTGATATATTCATGTACCACACCTTTTCGATCGTGTGCGATATGCTTAATATCTTCTAGGTGCTTTGAACTTTGTTGATATTTTAATATCATCTTAGTAAATTGTATCCTTTAATCTTGGTTAATTCCATCTTGGTACTATTTTGGATTATTATTATTCTCCATTATAGTATCGACTTGTGTTTTATATCAATCACAGGATGGCACCACCACTGCTACGATGAGGATATACCACCGAATCGGGGTCCGCGTTGTCAAACATCGCCAATGCCTTGGCAGCAATGCAGCAGAACCAGCAGCTTTGAAGAGAATGTTCGAGGAATGAGTTTGCTCGCTACCTCCACCTCCCAAGCGAGGAGACATCAAAGCTTCTGAAGTTCCACCCACGCCAATTTGATGTGTCCGATCAACCACTTGATCTTGATGATTGGTTGCGTGAGATGTCAAGGCTCTGGAGGCTGCTGATGTTCTGAGCAAGAATGGGTAAAATGTGCTACTCACCTTCAAGGGAGATGCAGCTCTGGTGGGAGAATTACAAGGCAAACCGCATTGGTTTTCACCTACTTGGGAACAATTCACTGGAGCGTTCAAAGAGCGATTCATCGAAATTGTCATGGAAAGGATGAAGGAAGTGTTTCTCAACCTCAAGGTGGAAATGACAATGTCAATACCTACATCAGAACTTCATGAACCTTTCTCGTTATGGTGGCGATGAGATCTCCGATGACAAGAATAAGCAAAAGAGGTTCGCAAGGGCTCAATGCATCGATTAAATATGCAATCACACATGCAAGGCCGGCGTTTTTCCGAACTTCAGCATACACTCAAGGAAGAAGCAAGTAGGCAAGTGTTTGAGGAGTCAAAGAAACACAACCATGAGGCAAGCTCTTGACTATGTCAACTCCTTCTAAGCGCCGTGGTGCGGGTTCCTAACACCCCACCGTCGCTCCCGGCTCCACCAAGACCTGCAAGCTACGCGGCAAGGCCACCAAACTTCCTCACTGCTGCTCCCAGGGGCTAAAACCACCACTACCCTGGAGCGCCTGGCGGAGTCCCTGGCTACATTGCTCCACGTCCACCTGGTGCTTGTTTCACTTGCGGAGACACTGGGCATCAGAACTGGAACTATCCGATGAAAAACAAAGCTCTTCCTCCACCACCTCCAAGATCTGCGGCAAGCTCTCCCTTGGTTCGTGCACCACCACCTCGGGCTCTCAACATCAACACCAAGCCCGGGTCTACTGTTGCTCGTGCCAACTGTGTCAACGCCGCTCAAGCTGAGCATGCACCTGGAGTTGTGATGGGTATGCTTCCCGTTAAATCAGTCCCTCCACGAGTTTTGTTTGATTCTGGTGCATCGCATTCTTTTGTTTCTATCAAGTTTGCAAATGAGAATGGGTTAGCATTGGATCCTCTCCTTAAGCGGTTAATGGTCCTTTCTCCTGGAGCAAAGATGGCAGCTTCTAAAATCAGCCATGGCAATCAAATTGAGATTGGTGGCTCTTCGTTCTCGGCGTCCTTAATTGTTCTGGGCAATTCTGACATTGATGTCATCTTGGGCATGGATTGGTTGACACCAAATGCAGCTATGATTGATTGTGCTGAACGCTTGGTTTCTCTGAAGATTCCTGAAGGCCATATAGTCTTTTCTCCAAGTCTGACTCCTACTATCCAGCTTTTCTCTTTGGCGGCTCTGAATGATGATGCTATGGAAGCTATTCAGAGTGTTCTGGTGGTCTGTGAGTTTCCAGATGTCTTTCCTGAAGAATTGCCAGGTATGCCTCCGGATCGTGAGGTTGAGTTTGTAATTGAGCTTGAACCTGGAACGGCTCCTATCTCCAAGCGGCCTTATAAAATGGGTCCTGCTGAGTTGGCTGAAGTCAAACGTCAGCTTGATGAACAAGAGAAGTTGGGTTTCATTCAACACAGTACTTCTTCTTGGGGTAGCCCAACAATCTTTGTGAAGAAGCGAGACAGGACTGATAGACTTTGTGTTGACTATCGGGCTCTTAATGCTAAAACCATCAAGAATAAATATCCCCTTCCGCGGATTAATGATCTCTTCGATCAGCTAGCTGGAGCTGTGGTTTTCTCTAAGCTTGACTTGAGAAGTGGTTATCACCAAATCAAGATTCGCAAGGAAGATGTTCCTAAAACAGCTTTCACCACCCGCTATGGCCTGTATGAGTACACGGTCATATCTTTCGGTCTCACCAACGCACCTGCCACCTTCTCGAGGCTCATGAACTCGGTTTTCATGGAGTATCTTGATAAGTTCGTTGTGGTCTATCTGGATGACATCCTAGTCTATTCTAAGTCAAAGGAAGAACATAGGATTATATCATGGTGGGGCTATGCTTGCCTTTTGCTGTTGATAAACAATAAGTAGATCTTCGAAATCCTTATACTTGACTTGGTTATATTTGGTCAAGTATTGATCTTAGATCTTCGTCGGCGTTGATCTTAGTCTTCGATATCAATCTTGATATCGTATTCTGCGGTGACCCAGCATACCACTGCATGTGTAGTGCACTATAGTCGTTGATATGACATCCACAGAACACCGTTCCGTAAATATCACATCCCTTAGAGTGGTACAGCAGAAACATTGCGGGTCCATATTAAAAACATACACAAATTATTATTATTACAATACCGGAAGTTCAAGACTTCCAAAAGATTCAACTTACAAACCAAAATATAAGTGTTTCAGTGGAAGTTTCAAATTTAAAACTTAAACTACAAATTAAGCTCAACAACTTTATTGCTATATATTGTTCATGTTGCTCGGCTCAAGTGGCTACTAAAACTATAGTAATTATTCAGACTCTTGGAACTCTCCTCCATAGACGATGTCGTAGTACTCTCCTTCTACGGCTCCATACAGGTTGGGCTCTTCATAGAAGACCTCCTCTTGGTTCTCAACCGCATATATTGGAGTATGTTCGGGATTCTGAGAGTCTAAGCAAGGATTCAAAGGAAAGGATGAGTAACAGACTTACCCAGCAAATTAATTATATGCAAGGTAGGAAGTTTGATGCACTATCTACCACCTTGGCCTATCGGTCCTTGGTACTATGCAATTTTCGTAAATCTTTCTTCAAAGATTAATTTTATTATGAAAATCCATGACCATCGGCCTTTAGAGGTTGACCAGAACTTTCATGGAGTTCCTTTCCTGCCGCGTTCGTAGCTTCTTCCTAGAATAGGGAGTAACAAGTTACAATTATTACACTTTGTAGAGGTGCGTTACTTTTCCCATGAGATATCAACTTCCTTGTTGCACAACCGGGCGTACTTTCCCGTCCACAATTCCATGATGTGGGGCCCAGTAGTTGGTCCAGGCCAATCACTGCCCTCTCTGCGACCTCATATGTCTGCACAATCCTTCGGGGCTGGCTCACCTCCGTTAAGCCCCCTTTCGGCAGGCTAAAACCCCTGATGAGTTCCCAAAGACTCTATGACCTGGTGATGCCCGGAATAGTACCATTACATGGACTATATCCCGAAACACCATTCATGGATAATCTAGACACCAAAAGTGTGGGGCGTAATGGTGCCCACCGACATGTTGGATCTGCAAAAGGAATCACAACGTCACGTTAAGGTCGTCTTGCCTCCATACAAGAGGAAAAGGATATAGCTGACTTCTCCGTCCCATTCCAAATATACGGTTAACTCGTAATATACGGTGCTAGAATCACTGATGTCGTCGGTTATTAATCCCTAAAAAGCCTAAGTTCTATTGCTCCATCATATCATCACTTAGGATGATATCTAAGATTTATTATCTTGAGAAAATAACATTTTCTTTTTCTATAATATAAATGATAACACCCAATTTGCAAATACTTTGATAAAGACTCTTCAAAGGACATCAGCAAGTGATGAACTTGCCTTGTGATTGCAAGGTAATGAAGTCCGATGCTTGCACTGGACCTTGAGCTTCTATGTCTACAAAAACATCATTATTGACCGGTAAGGACAATATTTAAAGAAGCAAAATGATTATGCAAAGTAATGTAATGCATTATTTAACTTTATGTATATTCTCCCCCTATTATTTAATTATGAAAATTATTTTAATAATAAAGAATTTATAAATATTAATATTTTAATATTTATTGAATATTGTATTCTTTTACTTTATTTGCATTTTATTTACTTAATAATTCCTTTAAGAATTATCATTAAATACCAAAAATTGATATTAAATATTTGTTTAGAATTTTTCTAAAATACTACAATATTAATATATAATGAAAGTGATTTTTATTTATTTTTATCATCTTTCCATAATTTTATAAAATTTCATGAGGAATATATATATATTAAAAATTCTTAATAAAAAATTTATGTCTAAAATTTTATTTCTTAATTTATTTGGATAGTTTGGGTTATTGTGAATCTAAAAATATTTTATTTCTAATTTTTGGATTTTTATTTTATTTTCTAGAATTTATTTAAATGCAGGGGCATTTTGGTCTTTTCTTATTTATTAAAACTGCCTTTATGTAAATTGGTTGCCTTTGTTGGTTTATTGGGCCCTTGTGGCCCAATAGGATAGAATCAAAACGATACCCCAAAGGGGTCCTGGCCCAGTCCAGCCCACTCTCTTTGTCACTCTCTCGACCTCATCTGTCTCTTCATCTCCTCGACCCTGTGGTTGATGGCGTCGCCGCCGTGGTCCTCCCTAGACGCTGTCGTGGGGCAGGGCGAGCTTGGCAACCAAGATCTACCTTCCTGTCCATTTAAATTTGGATCTGGAGCTTCCCTTTGGCTAGACTAGCTTCATCCTGAACCCTAGGGTTTGGGGTGATGCGACTGTTGTCGCCGCCGCTACTGCCATGTGCCGTGGGGTGTTCCTCGCCTTCAGACATGGATAGGGTCGCTGCCTCTGTGTGGTGTGGGTCGCAACGCCCCCTTGGGGGTGCTCCCCATGCCACCGTGTTCGTCGGCCTCCTCTGCTTCCTCTTCTATTCTTCAGCGAGGACCATAGGCGAGTTGTTCTTCTCCCCCTCGTGTCCTCTGTGCTAGGCCATCCTATGCTATGTGTTGATAGTGGCCACTCCTGGTTAGTGTCCTGTCCTGATTAAGATTGTTTGTTCTGCTTAGGGTTCATATCCCCTCTATGGATTAGATATCTAATAAGTTGGATCATGTATTGATGATCCCTAAGCATACTAAGTAGTTGTTTTCTGTGGATTGCTGCTTATGGTGAGCTTTGATGATGCTAGTGGCTTACCAGATTGATTCCATTGGTTAAGTTGATATGGTTCAGATGATAAGGTTGTTCTGGAATCATTGCTTGGAGATTCTAGTGGTTTGAGAGCTCACTACTGTCATTACTTGGTTAATGACATTGATTTTTTTGTGTGATGCAGTCACTGTATCTGTACTGCTGGCTTAAGAATTCATATATAGCTTGAGATCTAATGGTCTCTTACAGTGATGATATATATATATTCTTACAAATGATTCCTGTGATTAGTATCAGTAAAATTATAAGGTTCCCAACATTTAATAAGGTAGAGATCCATGTGTTTACAATGCTAGTCCCTGGATCAATAGCTAGCATCCACAGTTAAGATGTAATATCAAGAAACAAAGGTCATAATACAACTTTATAACCAGGAATAAAATAATTTATTACATCTTACATAGCTCATTTGGCTATCTCAATACAATCCAGCAGAATATAACAATAGCATGGGGTCCTTCATCTTCAAAGTTCCACAGGCAGTCATGTTGGTTGTAGACTTGTAATCCTAATCAATAAACTTCACTAACATCAAACAAACCTGCAACATAATAAGTTACAGCCACAAGGATCAATACATTTGAATTTTATTGGCAAGTGATACTATGGTAGAATAGTGGAGTCTATCATCTATATGCATTTGGCTAAGTGGAGCTTAGGCTTGCTTTGCTCAAAATATATTTTCCTTATCATTTGAAAACACTAAGTTTTTGCTTGAAAAAAATCACCCAAGGCATCTCCCAATAGAAATTGGTGATCCTTCAACCCTTGTTCAACCACAAAATTTTAACTTAGAAATTGGGATGAGGAGATTCTTGATAGCTTCCATGTCTTGATGCTCAAATTGTCCTTTACCAGGGACATGTCTAAGTACTTAGATTTTACACTCTGTAGAGGTGGTGCACTTTCCCCACAAGACTTGGTTTCACCAAGACAAGATCTTTCAGAAGCCTTCCCTTAGACCAGAATGGACGCGTTCCAACCATTCAAACCCCTACCACCAACTGTCCATTTGGCTAAGTTATTGCAACCTATATGATCCAGGCAGAGCCCATAATGCCAAGTGGCTGCACTTGAAGCTTCTCAACATTTGACCTCTCACTCTTTGTTCCTGGGTGGCCATCCACAAGTGAGATATTAAGTTTTCCCCAATATCACTAGTAGAAAACAGGCCATCCGTCCACGCCCCCTCAGAGCACTAGTCCCGGTTGCGCCACCAACCGGGACTAATGCTGGCACGCGTCCCGGTTGGAGCGGGCACGGGGCCAGGGGGCATGGGTCCCGGTTGGTAAGGGGGCATGCGTCCCGGTTGGAGCCACCAACCGGGACTAAAGGTTTGGCCACAGCCACGTGGCGTGGCACGCACCTTTAGTCCTGGTTTGGCTCCAACCGACTAAACCCTTGCCCTCTATAAATGCATGACGCCCTCTGCCCACTCTGTTTTTTCGAATGGTGTAAGGTGTGAGGGTGTGCTAGTTTTTCTCATGCATGCATTGAAGGTGTTTGTTGAAATGTTTGAGTGAAAATCCAGTTGAATTTCTCATAGAACAAAAATATAGAAGGTGTCAGACGCACTTGAGCTTTCTCCTCTTTATTTCCCTCGATCGAGGTTAGCAATCCTATCTTTTCTAGGTCATTGATACAATTCATGTCGGTGTGAATTGGTTATTTCACTATTTACGATGTCCTGTTTTTTGATAAACTTACTTATATGATGCGATGAGCGGTCGAATGGATGTACGGTGACCGCGGTAGCCGGGTATATCAAAGGCGTGGATAAATTTATCGATGTGGCTACGGCAAACAAAGAGAATGGATTTATCGTTGTCCATGTGTTCAATGTCGAACAACAAGGAGTACTCTTCCTCGAAAATCATTCGCGCCACCGATTATGAAAGGTTTCATGCCCAACTATAATTGCTGGACCAAGCACGGGAAAGAGGGGTTATGATGGAAGATGGTGAAGAAGAAGATGATGATAACAACTATCATCATATGTTTCCTGAATCACGGTGATACTGCTATGGAAGACAATGGAGAGGAAAAAGGTGAAGAACGGGCATCGGATGAGCCGGTGATGAACTTGGTAGGGTCATTTCGATGCAAAGCGAGACTGTGAAATGTAAAATGAGAAGTTGAAGTTAGAGGGCATGTTAGAAGATCACAAGAAATTGTTGTACCCAAATTGTGAAGATGGCAGCACAAAGCTCGGTACCACCGGAATTGTTGCGATGGAAGGCGAGTGTGGTCTAACCGACTCCTCATTTGAAAAGATCTGAAAATAATGAAGTGAAGTTTCCAAAACATAACGAACTTCCCGAGAGTACCTACGAAGCAAAGAAGACTCTCATCCTCCGGGATTAGATGTGCAAAAGATACATGCATGCATTAATGATCGCATCCTCTACATGTAAGGAGTATGAGAATTTAGATAAATGCCCGGGATGCAGCGTTGCGGTATAAGATCGACGAGATGACCTGGTGATGTTGAGGAGAGCCCCTCAGGAAGAGGGTTCTGCTAAGGTTATGTGGTATGCTCCTATAATACCAAGGTTGAAACGCATGTTCGAAACAAAGAGCATGCCGTTGTTGCGATGGCACAAAGAAGACCGTAAGAAAGACGGGAGTTGAGAAACCCCGCGATGGGTCACGGTGGAGAAAAATCGAGAGAGACTTCGGACTTTGCAGGTGACGCAAGGAACTTATGGTTTGGTCTAAGTACGGATGGCATGAATCCTTTTGGGAGCAGAGCTGCGTACGACACTGGCCCGTGACTCTATGTATCTACAACCTGCCTCCTTGGTTGTGCATGAAGCGTAAGTTCATTATGATGCGTGCTCATCCAAGGCCCGAAGCAACCGGACAACGACATTGATGTGTACCTTAGGCCATTAGTTGAAGAACTCTTACAGTTGTGGGGCAAACCAGGTGTACGTGCGTGGGATGAGAACAAACAGGAGCCATTTAATCTACGAGGGTTGTTATTCGTAACCATCAATGATTGGCCTGCTCTTAGTAACCTTTCAGGACATACAAACAAAGGATATAAGGCATGCACCCACTGTTTAGATAAGACCGAAGGTACATATTTGCATAAATGCAAGAAGGTTGTGTACCTGGAAAATCGATGATTTCTTCCGACCAATCATCCCGTAAGAAAGAAAGGCAAGCATTTCAAAGGTGAGGCAGATCACCGGAAGAAGCCTGAACTCCCTGCTGGTGATGATGTATTTGGTATGGTCAAGGACATAGAAGTAATCTTTGGAAAGGGTCCCGGCGGTCAATCAGTTCTGAACGACGTCGCTACAGGACACGCACCCATGTGGAAGAAGAAATCTATATTTTGGGAGCTGCCATATTGGAAAGTCCTGCGTGTCCGCTCTTCAATCGACGTGATGCACGTGACGAAGAATCTCTGTGGGAACCTGCTAGGATTCCTAGGCGTGTATGGGAAGACAAAAGATACAACTGAAGCACGGAGGACCTACAAATTATGAAAGACCCAAAGAACATGCATACAGATAACAAGACGGATAAAGGGCGTCACTTAAGTCGTGCCAGCTATGCTCTTACCAAAGCAGAGAAGGAAATCTTTTTTGAAGTCCTTTACAGTATCAAGGTGCCATCTGGCTTCTCATCAAATATAAAAGTGATAATAAATATGGCAGAGAAAAAGTTCCAAAACCTGAAGTCTCATGATTGTCACATGATTATGACGCAGTTGCTTCCGATTGCATTGAGGGGCTTCTAGAAAAATGTTCGAGTACCCATTGTGAAGTGTGCATTCCTCAATGCAATATCTCGAAGGTAATCAATCCAGATATTCGCCAAGGTTCTGAAGGATGTGGTACAATGTCTTGTTAGTTTTGAATTGGTGTTCCCACCATCCTTCTTCAATATTATGACGCATCTCTGGTTCATCTAGTGGAAGAGATTGCCATTCTCGGTCCGGTATTTCTGCACAATATGTTCCCCTTTGAGAGGTTCATGGGAGTCTTAAAGAAATATGTTCATAACCGTTAGACTAGAAGGAAGCATCTCCAAGGGATATGGAGCAGAGGAGGTCATTGAGTTTTGTGTTGACTTTATTCCGACCTTAAGCCGATTGGTGTTTCGACTCATGCATGAGGGAAGACTAAGTGGAAAAGGCACGCTGGGAAAGAAAGCACCGATATGTAGGGACGGGATTCTTTCACTAAAGCACACTACAGCTTCTACATAATTCCACCTTGGCAGCTCAGATATGGAGGAACACAAGAATATTGTACGCTCAAAACCGGGGAAGCTGAATCATGGATTAGATGAACACATGAAGTCATCGGTGGTTGGATGCGACACATCTCTTGAATGACACCACCGTTGGAGATCAGCTATACTTGTTGGTCGCGTCACCATCTTCTCTTGTATTGAATTTCCAAGGGTACGAAATAAATGGGAATACATTCTACACGATCGCCAAGATAAAAGAGCACCAACCAAAATAGTGGTGTCCGCTTTGATGCAATAGGCGAGAATGGACAAAAGGACACATATTATGGTTACATAGAGGAGATATGGGAACTAGACTATGGAGTCTCTTTAAGGTCCCTTTGTTTCACGCAAATGGGTCAACTTTGAATGGGGAAGGGTAAAGATAGACCAGTTATGCGGAATGACAACAGTGGATCTCAACAATCTTGGTTATAGAGATGAACCATTCGTCCTAGCCAATGATGTGTCTCGGTTTTCTATGTGAAGGGCATGTCCTCCAGATCGAAAAAAGAAAAATATGCAAACGAATACATCATATGATGATCCAAAGCGTCACATAGTTCTTTCGGGAAAAGAAACATCGTGGGAATCGAGGGCAAGATGGACATGTCGGAAGATTATAATAAGTTTGATGAAATTCCGCCTTCACAAAGGAAACCCACCCAAGCATTCCGTTAAGTAAAGAAGATGCTCCATGGTTACGTCTGAAGCGGTCATAAGGAATGACATATGCCAAGAAGTTCATGCTCATATTATGTAACTCTAGTTCATGTCTTTCCCGGTTTTGTAGTCTCAGTTTTTAATATTAATAAATGTCTTGAGTGTTAGTCCCATTTTGTGGCTGGACCGGGAGTGCCTCTATGACCAGTTTCTCGGAGATGCCGAGGAGGGCTCAAGGCATCTCCACAACCGGCCGCAGTGGTGTCCCTGCTCGAAAACCATCTTGCAGCTTGTAACTTCACTAACTAGATCAATACGCCTGAGCTAACTAATTTCACATATTAGGAGTGCCTCTATGACCAGTTTCGGAGATGCCGAGGATGGGCTCCGAAGCATCTCCTCACCGCCGCAGTGGTGTCCCCTGCTCGAAAACCATCTTGCAGCTTGTAACTTCACTAACTAGATCAATACGCCGAGCTAACTAATTTCACATATTAGAGTGCCTCTATGACCAGTTTCTCGGAGATGCCGGAGGACTGGGCTCCAAGGCATCTCCTCAAACGGCCGCAGTGGTGTCCTGCTCTCAAAACCATCTTGCAGCTTGTAACTTCACTAACTAGATCAATACTCCTGAGCTAACTAATTTCACATATTAGAGTGCCTCTATGACAGATTTCTGGAGATGCCGGAGGACTGGGCTCCGGGCATCTCCTCGAATCGGCCGTAGTGGTGTCCTCGCTTCTAAAACCATCTTGGAGATGCCTCAAACTGGCCGGAGGACTGGACTCACAAGGATGCATATTTATAGTACAAGCAGCTCGGCATAATGTCGACACTCACGACATAATGTCGACACTCACTATTATTAGTCTTGACTCATCTTTAGTCGGTTGGTGTCTCCAACCGGGACTAAAGGTTCATCTTTAGTCGGTTGGTGACACCATCCGGGACAAGGTACTAAGCACGACATAATGTCGACACTCACCCCTATTATTAGTGTTGTACGCCCACTGCCAATCCCTTTAGTCGGTTTGTGACTACATCCGGGACTAAATGTGCCGAACAATGATCATGTGTGTGTGGACATTGGTATGTAGAACAATGTTGCAGAGGAAGTTTTCCTTTTGTCGCACGAAAATCCCTTTTCCATTTTCCGAGCCAAAAAACGGGTCGTTTTGTGAAGTAACCACCAAAATGACGTTTCAGAATGCTACCGTCCTATTTTCCTAAAATACTAGACCACCTTACATGGACTATATCCCAACCGTACAAATCGGGACTAAATATGAACCCTCTCTTTATATAGGCATTTCCCTCTATTTATTAGGTAACACTTAAGACATTTATTAATATTAAAACCGGACAAATCGGGACTAGCTAACACTCGTGCCTAAAGCCGCCCCTTTAGTCATAATCATGCCTAGTCCTATAGTACGCAGCTTGTGGTCTTCATCGTCGTCATCATCATCGCCATCGTCACCGCCACTGGGGATCCTCGGCCCATCCATGGCATATACCAGGGCCATTCCAGCCTTGGGTTCACGGTGGGTGGGAGAGGGTCTCTGGAAGACGATGCCGCCATCACGGGATGCAGGGGCCTGTGGCGGGTGGACTCGTGGGCACCGTAGGCGATGATGGTCTCCCCCGGCGATGTAGCGCATCACTTTGATGATAGTACGGTTCTCCCACCACAGACGACGGCCGACTTCGTTGTGGTTCACCGGTGGCGGGCCATCACCCTCGTACCTGGCGAGCTCCCTTTCCCGCCTATTAGCGAAGAAGGCATTCCAGGTGTCATAGTTGTCGGGATCCCACTGGGGATCCATCCGCTGCTCCGGCGTGAGCTCGTGGTAGAAGTGGTTTGTGATGGCGCTTCGTGCGGAACCTTGAGGGACGGGAGGGACAGAACCTCCGGCCAAAGATCGGCATCCGGGCGGCCGGTACCCCGGTGGACAAGGGTAGTTGGAGGCGCACAGCGCCTCGGTCTCCTCGAGGGTCAGAATGGCCCAGTAGGCGTTGTCCATTGTTCTAAGAGAGGAAGGTGTGGATGTGTGGATAGCCATGACACAATCACCCTAAATATAGAGGGAAAGGGCGGGAAAACTTGGCGTGAAGCTTTGGGAAATGGCGGGAAATATCTTTAGTCCCGGTTAGTGACTACATCCGGGACTAAAAGCTCTAGTAGAAAGGAAAGGGCGGGAAAACTTGGCGGAAGAGGTGGGAAATGGCGGAAAATATTTTAGTCCCGGTTTGTGACTACATCCGGGACTAAATGTGTGCGAACAATGATCATGTTTCAAAAAACCTTCACAAAATGACCTATCATGTTCGAGGTTTCATGGCTTTCGGTCCAAATGACCGATGTTATGTCTGAATCACGGCATAGTTTGTGATGTTGTGCCCATATTATGCATGTGTGTGGACATTGGTATGGAGAACAATGTTGCAGGAGGAAGTTTTCCTTTTGTCGCACGGAAAAGCCCTTTTCCATTTTCCGAGCGTAAAAACGGGTCGCTTTTGTGAAGTAACCACCAAAATGCCGCTTCGAATGCTACCGTCCTATTTTCCTAAAATACTAGACCACCTTACATGGACTATATCCCAACCGGTGCATCTCAAACCTTGTCGTCCATCCCTGTTAAAAAGGACAAATGTCTCGAATCGGGAAGTGGGTCGGTTTGTACTACTGTACATGATCTATCGCCCGTGATTTTTTGAAAAAATCATTTTTAGACTCGCAATATGTGGTTTCTTCAGAGATCCAATGCAAGTTCTAACAATGCCCGTCCCCTATCTTCATGCACACCGGTTCGACCATAGTTAGAAATTCAAATAATTCAAAACGGGCATAATAAATTCAAAAAAATCCGAACAATGAAAATCCTTCGCGTGGTGTCATATTATGTTACATAGTTGAAAGGAAAAATACCAGACTTGGTATATTGATCATGTTTCGAAAAACCTTCACAAAATGACCTATCATGTTCGAGGTTTCATGGCTTTCGGTCCAAATGACCGATGTTATGTGCTGAATCACGGCATAGTTTGTGATGTTGTGCCCATATTATGCATGTGTGTGGACATTGGTATGGAGAACAATGTTGCAGGAGGAAGTTTTCCTTTTGTCGCATGGAAAAGCCCTTTTCCATTTTCCGAGCGTAAAAACGGGTCGCTTTGTGAAGTAACCACCAAAATGCCGTTCGTAATGCTACCGTCCTATTTTCCTAAAATACTAGACCACCTTACATGTACTATATCCCAACCGGTACATCTCAAACCTTTTCGTCCATCCCTGGTAAAAAGGACAAATGTCTGCCGAATCGGTAGGAAGTGGGTCCGGTTTGTACTACAGGTACATGATCTATCGCCCGTGATTTTTTGAAAAAATCATTTTTAGACTCGCAATATGTGGTTTCTTCAGAGATCCAATGCAAGTTCTAACAATGCTCGTCCCCTATCTTCATGCACACCGGTTCGACCATAGTTAGAAATTCAAATAATTCAAAACGGGCATAATAAATTCAAAAAAATCCGAACAATGAAAAACCTTCGTGTTGTGTCATATTTTGTTACATAGTTGAAAGGAAAAATACCAGACTTGGTATATTGATCATGTTTCAAAAAAACCTTCACAAAATGACCTATCATGTTCGAGGTTTCATGGCTTTCGGTCCAAATGACCGATGTTATGTGCTGAATCACGGCATAGTTTGTGATGTTGTGCCCATATTATGCATGTGTGGACATTGGTATGGAGAACAATGTTGCAGGAGGAAGTTTTCTTTTGTCGCACGGAAAAGCCCTTTTCCATTTTCCGAGCGTAAAAACGGGTCGCTTTGTGAAGTAACCACCAAAATGCCGTTTCGAATGCTACCGTCCTATTTTCCTAAAATACTAGACCACCTTACATGGACTATATCCCAACCGGTGCATCTCAAACCTTTTCGTCCATCCCGGTAAAAGGACAAATGTCTGCCGAATCGTGAAGTGGGTCGGTTTGTACTATGGTACATGATATATCGCCTGTGATTTTTGAAAAATCATTTTAGACTCGCAATATGTGGTTTCTTCAGAGATCCAATGCAAGTTCTAACAATGCCCGTCCCTATCTTCATGCACACCGGTTCGACCATAGTTAGAAATTCAAATAATTCAAACGGGCATAATAAATTCAAAAAAAATCCGAACAATGAAAATCCTTGGTGGTGTCATATTATGTTACATAGTTGAAAGGAAAATACCAGACTTGGTATATTGATCATGTTTCAAAGGAAAAATCCGAACAATGGCGTCCCTATCACTTCTTATGTTTATAGTTTTCTAAATTCCAAATTGATATTAAAAAATATAAGTTAATTCATTTTAATTGTAAATGTTTCATATTTTAAATGGTTACATTAATTATTTTTAAAACAGAAAATGTTTTTGAATTATTTATTCAAATCCATACACTTCTTATGTTTAAAGTTTTTCTAAATTCCAATTGCCATGCCGCCTGCAGACTCCACCGCCGCCAAGACCACCGCCGCCGCCGGCATACATTTACCGAGGCCCCTTTTTTAGTTTTTTAATTAGTTGATTTAGGTGATGATTATTTTAGGTGTATTAGTTGTTAGATGATTTATTTGTTAGATGATTTAGTTGTTAGATGATATAGGTGTATTTAGATGATGTAGATGATTTAGGTGTATTTAGATGATGTAGATGATTTAGTTGATGATTATTTTAGGTGTATGTGTAGATGATTATTTAGTTGTTAGATGATTTCGTTGTTAGATGATTTAGTTGTTTGGTTATAACTCGACGCCGCTTGAGCTTGAGCCGACGCCTCGGTGACCAAGAAGGAGCGGCCGCCTTCTCTAACGCTGGTGAGCCTCTGCACCTCCTGCCCTCCGTTGCCCGCTTGCTTGTTGTATCCGCCACAGCGCCCCGTGAGCACCCGACGGTGGCCGAGATGATGTCACCCCGGCGTCACGCTGACGTGGCCCACGGGCCCGCTGACCTTTGACCACCACGGTGGCTTGCTGATGTGGCATAGGGCCCAGCACTCAGTGACAGTGGCTAGGTTCTGTCTTGGTAAAAAAAAACCCAACCCTTTGCTGATGTCATATTGACACAGTAATTCAATTTTAAATGATTTAATAATTCCAGAAATTGATATAAACTTGTAAATTCAATATCTTTTTATTTATAAGTCAGAAAAATACAAATAATATATCAAATTGTTCAGAAAAATGAAACCTATCTATTTATCCTATAATCATGCATTGTTCAACAATTTAAATGACAAGTATAATTAGAAGAACAAATGCACCCCTCTCATATGTTCCGGAGTTTCCCGAGTTAGGGTTTTCACCCGCTTGAACCCGATTAAATCGTCGAGCATGTCTTAGGGTTACATTCCAATGCAAATTAACTTGTCATATCATCGTACTTGCTTGAGCATTGCATCGATGCCATGTGTTGATTGTTTCCCTTTCTTTCTTGTTTCGATTATTAGGTTTATTATTAGTTAGGTATTATTAGGTTTATTAATTAGTTTGGTATTATTGGTCTTATTTGGTCGATCAATGTGGATAGCCCTGACCCGATTCACATTGCCGACCTTGTGGTTAGATAAGGAATCATTAATACCCTTAGGTGCATGTGGGTTCCCTCATATGCATCGGAGGTTTCTCGAACTAGGTTACACCTCGAACTCCGGAATATTGATAACCGTTGATTTTAGCTAGAGTTACCTATCTACTACACGGTTTCCTTTTGTAGCTAGGTTTAGGGTTTCTCTTCATTGTTATTATTGTATGTATATATCGGGTTTCTCCTTAACTTTCTCCTTTAGCCGCTTTGACTTATTCGCTTTTCCACCTATGCGTAAAATATGGATCCACACGTCGAGACGAAGAAAAGGAAGAGTTGATCCAAGGTGTGATCCGTGGGGAAGATAATTTAGGCGTATCAACGTTTACGAACAACTCCGGTGAGGGTGATCCTCTTTACCGGAGTAGACAACTTGTTTGAGGTTGAAGGTGTTGCCTTCATGAGGGAGAAGGCGATGCCTTGTGTAACCGAGAAGACGACCGCCCGGCGAGGTGCATGTAATATAAATCAATTCATTAATTAATCATCTGCTATCTATATAGAAATAGTAACGACGGTCTTTCTTCTTTTAGCCCTCCGGATCGAAGGAATCTCTGAAATGAGCGAGGCCCAACCAAAAAGTTGGAAGACCATGAGAGGTTCAGATCGAAGATGTCGTCAGAGACGGCAGACGACCGCTCCCGAAGTTGTCGCAACCAAATTTGTGGCACAATGCGAGTAATCGTTAGGGACTTAATCCCGATCACCATTAGAAATTGGAATAGGCCTGATAATGCGGATGAAGAGGAACATGTTTATTTGTCCCTAACCACGCCAAAGATTTCTTGTGGAAGAGGCTCATGGTTAATTTCAAACTCGAAGATAGAGCTGGATCCAAATGCGGAGGATCCAGTTGAGGACGCTTACAACATGGGAGAGCCATGGAGGCTAAGGTCGTGAGTGGGCTTTGAAGAAGATGGCCCAGTGTTTCACCAACCGGAAGAAAAGATTGCACCTTGACTATGTCGTGAAAGAGAAGACTCGATTTCAAGAAGACTCGGTTTGAAGATAAAACCATTACGGGCTGAGTTTGTGGAATACAAGACATCGAAAAAAGCTAAGGAAATTTCAAAAGAATAAGTGAATCTCGCTAACAAGAAGTATCACCATACTATCGGGCAAGGTGGCTCTGGCTGGCATTCCTAAGTGGGAGAAACTTGAGCAGGAACTGCGTGATAAAAATATCACCCTGCAGATGCGATTGGGTAGAACATGCAAGGAATTGGTTTTACGGGCATGGGGGCACGTTGGACTCGGAAGGAGGTGTATATATACCATACGACATAAAGAAGACCCTTGCCAATCGAGAGGATGAGAAAAGCAAGAAGGCTGTTAAAGATGGGGACTTCATTCGATAGAGAGAATGATGAGCTCACACTCGCCTTGGAAATAAGGAACATGTTGGACGAACACGAGGCACAATAGGCTCCCAATCATGGAGGACTGGGTTTCAAGAGAGGAAGAAATATCTGATAGAAGCCGTCGGAGGAGTAAGGACAGTGGCGGTTGAAGCAGAAGTCGAAGAAGCGAATGTGTTTAATTGAAGAACGATTAAAGCAACAACAAGATGAAATTAACTCACTTAAAGAGAAAGTACTACGGCGCCATCTCAAGAAGACACCGCATTCGATGCTACCGGCCTATCGAATAATCGAAAAAGCAGTGTGGCTTCCACCGAGGTCCCGGGTGATGACAATGGCGATGGCGATGATGCACCGACGATGGCTCCTGTTGGCTACCCAGTGGATGATATCACCGAGATGACACACTGCGAGCTACATGTCGAAGTTGTGAACATATCAATGAAGGTGGCGGTCGGCTATGCCTTACCAATTGGACCCACACCAACTTACCACGTCCGGTTCGGAGGGCTATCTGTTGTCGGCGTGGATGAAATCATGCCCACCTTTGAGGTTTTGGATCTTCACTACCCTGCTGGTGAAGGGGATGTGACTGTGCTGGGTGACGCAAAAAACGTCACCATTCTATGGCCGAAGGATTGTATCGTGCTTCGAAATCACACGCCAAGGCCATCTTCGCCGCCGCCTCACCCGTCTCCGCCGAGGTCGCCGCCATGCAGCCGTCTTCGTCGCCTCCTCCGTCGCCTCACCCGTCTCCGGTGCAGCCATCGCCATGGAGCCATCCGGCGCCTCGGGATAAAAGCGTAAGCGTCGCCATCAGGCGTCGTAGCGATCGCCAAACGTAAACAAGAGCCTCTTCCAAAAGTACCAACGGTTCCTCCCAAGAGAGCTTATGATCAGATCAAGAGGAGACCGGCTCGGGTTGATGCGGAAACGACGTTTTGCTAAGTCGAGGCGGCCGAAGAGCGAGTTCCCAAAGACCAAAGAATAAAAAGCCAAAGTGTTGAAAATGCTAAAGACTCTTCATCAACCCGAGCCAAAGCTGTCATCAGACTATGAGCGTTCTATTCTCAAGTCACATGCGGCACAAAAAGCCTCGAAGAGCGATCGATGCAAGCGGGAAATCATTGCCCACTCGGAGAACAAGGAAAACAGACTTGCGCCTCTCAAGGTGATTTCTCAAACCAATGTGGGTCGAGCAAATATGGGGCGAAGAGCGGTATGATCCAGGTAGTTACTGTCTGGAGAAGCCGCTGCTCAAGGTATGAGTATTGCCCAGACTTATCCCGTTAGAGTTCTTCCCGTGAGTGAAGTAGCATACAAATACCAAGACGGCAAACCTCTTGTCAAACCCGAGGAGGTAAATAATCTTTCAACAAAATGCGAAGATTGCATAAGCGGTACATGCACGCCAAGTGCCGGGCTAATCGGATAGTCTTGAGGGTTACAAAAAGCATCATGGGAAAGAAAGTGATGACATGATATCCATTGAATTTGTTGAGCTATTTCAATTATTCAATCAAGACGCCTTGGACAAATCGCTCATCGGTGCCTATTGTGCGTAAGTACTAATTCTGTAATTAACTTAGTCTCCAGCTATCTCATTTTGTTTATTGCATGTATATAATCATCTTGTAATATGCGAATGAAGATTCTCGAATGCAAAGAGGACAAATCTATGATATTGGCTTCATTGACCCATATTGGGTTCATGAAGCTAATCTCAAAATAAGCCCCAGGATACGGAGGATAATATAGTACACGCGTTAAGGTTTCAAGAAACCAAAAGGAAATACTTTTTCCTTACAACTGAGTGAGTGTTATTGTCTTGTATACACTTTCTATTTCGCTTACTCGATGTTAAGTATATAATTGATTAGTTATGCATTCGCAGCTTCCACTATATTACATTAATCATTCAACTTGACAAAGGGCGTGTACTAGTCATGGACTCAAACATAAACCCCTTGAGACGTGGAAGGACATGCGATACTTCTCCGGTAATTCTAATCATTACGACACTATATCGGCAACGTTCGTGAATTTTATGATATCAAGTACTTAATAACTTCTTTTATTCGCTTTTCTTACGGGCGGTAGGAAGCAGTTCACCAAGAAGGCTAGGGTGTTTGGAAAGAGGAGCTTACATTTCAACCACTAGATGTAAGCACCACTAGCTATATCCGCATCTCTTTGATTCTAGTTTTGATACAGTTATTATCATGCTTGATTATTATTTTGATTGAACTATGTTCTTGTGAAGTGCGACAGGGACCAGGTAACAATCTCTGTGGATACTATGTTTGCGAGTTCATCCGGCAGACGTGCGATGAGAAGGGCAGAAATTTAGAGCAACTCCACGTATGTAAACAATTTCTATAGTTTTATTTTCAAACAAATTGTGTTTAGTTTCATTCATATAGGTGACTCCTTTTTAAATCAGATCGAACGTCTACGGACGGTCTTACGCCAAAGGATCGCGCAGAGCAATTCAGGAGGAATTGGCGGGATTCTTGGATGCGAAGTCCTAGACCCGAAAGGAGTACTATTCTCTGTGTATAGACAATAGGGATTGTAAAAATAGCAACTCGATCCGTGTATAGACAAGGGAATACTTTTGTATGTAGTGCATGAACTCGATCCGTGTATTGAATGTAATATTGTCATGATGATCTTGTGTAATATAAGATTCCTTCATTGATAAGTGCAAAACACTAAATAAACAATAAAACAACCTAAATGAATTCTTCGGCGGCACAAAAGTGGCGAAAATGCTTGCGGCAACAAAATGTGCAAAATGAATTCTCGCATGGCGAAGAAATGGGCCAAATCTGTCGCGCAGAAGGTTATTAGTCCCGGTCAGATACGAACCGGACTAAAGCCCTCCCGCAGTGCGGCTGCCACGTGTATGATCTTTTGTCCCGGTTGGTGGGGCAACCGGGACTAAAGGTTCGGGCTTTAGTCCCGATTGCCCCGTCCCGGTTGGGCAACCGGGACTAATGCCGCTTACCAACCGGGACGCATGGGGTTGTTTCCACCAGTGTATACTGGACTTAGTGATTCCCAAGTTTTCCCCAGCATACTGGACTTGCATAACCCACTCAACACAAACCAATCTTTCCAATCCACCCAGGTGATTCATTCACTTAGTTGTTTTATTAAACAAAACACAAGTCCTTGACTTAGAAATCTTCCATAGTATGAATATAATCCACCCTTATTTTCTATTAGCTAAGATAAGCATGATAGTAGTAGGAATCTTAACTTAGGAGAATTCTACTAAGGTTTCATCTACTAGGATTTCCCATGGCATAGTTTATACTTACAAAAATTTCATGCAAGTCTTCCTTAGAAATATCACTAATGCATAGTGAAAATAATGGGACAAAAGTATGAAGCATCACTTGACTTTTTGGTACAGAATATGAGTTCACTCCTTGATCTTGCAATATTCACACTCTTCAAATCACTACAATTCAATCAAGCAAGCAATATTCAAACTACCACTCAAGCAACCATCACATAAAATAATAGAAACAAAGTAATGCATGCAAGCATGCCAAAGATGGTTTTATTTTAAAAAGTGGTTTCTAATGGGTTATAAACTTTTGAAAACACCTATTGGTCATTTTATAAAGTGGCAAAACCATTTGCAAAAATATTTTACTTATAAATCATTTTTAAACCAAATCATTATTTTATGTGGTTGAAAATGCCTTTATCAAAGTAACAATCTTTATAGGGTTCACAAAATACATTTTTAAATCATAAAACTTGGTGATTGGGGTCAGAGAGTTTAAAACAAAACATTTCCCAAAGGTTTTCCTCTAAAAGCATTTTTAATAAATAAATATTATTTTATTTGACTAGAAATGGTTTAAATCAAAGGTTTATTCTTTTGCTTCACCAAATATATTTTTGAAACCACAAATTGATTTCTATGGTCAGTAGGGTCAAAACAAACCATTTTCCAAAGATTTCATCTCAAAATTCATTTTAGAACAAATTTTATATTCTAAATATGACTACACAAGTTTCTGCAAAAACAAACAATTTAACAGAAACAATTTACTAGAAACAAACAATTTAACAGAAACAATTTACTAGAAACAAACAATTTAACAGAAACAAACAATTTAACAGAAACAAGTGCATGGTCAGAAAGTAATTGTCTTTCTGAATCCATTGATATAAAATTTACAAAACGTGTGGTTTGAAAGTTATGAATTATTCAAATTGGAACATCAAATAGATAAGTTTCTAGTTTTTAAAACAATCTCAGGCCACGCGTCGTGTTGCTATTGGTCGGTACCGCTTCGTGCGGATCGACAGATGCGAGCCGTTGTATCTAAGTGACATCTCACGGCTCAGAGGCACTACTTACCCCTTCGGGTTAGTTTCTTTCCTAGCCACTAGATCGAGATCGAATAGCGCTCAGCATGCTTGCCAACGAATGGCGGCGCTGGCGACGACAGGTGGCGGCAGAGCGGTCAGACGGTGGCGGTGTCGACGCTACAGGAAGCGAGAGAGTTAAGGGAGAAGCTCACCGAGTTCGTCGTGGCGTGGAGATGCTCGAGGTGGTCCTTGCTGGCGAAGGGGCGCTCGGGGTCGACGGGAATTCTTCACCGGAGTTCGTGGAACCGTCATCGACGAGCGCGAGTCTAGGGTGCACGATAGAGCAAGAAAGCGGCATGGTTAGACGCACAAACGAGTGGAGAGTATCGGAGCGTCAAACAGGAGTGGGGGCGCGGTCAGAGACTACCTGGAGGCTTCGTCAGAGAAAAAGCAGACGGCAGCGCTGGTGGTTGTCTGGGGGGCATGCGCGAGCAATATGAGGGTGCAGAGAGAAGCGCCAGGGACTGGGGGTCACACTCGTGTGCTCGAGGAGGCGAGGGGCGATGGCGAGTGGCCGGAATTGGAGGTGGAGCTCACCAGAGACAGTGACGGTCGGGAGATGATTCCGAGCAGCCTGGTGGCTCTCGAGGCGTGATGTTTGGGGGGAAATGAAGAGGGGAAACGGGCACTTAAGTGAGTGTGGTCAGGGGGCGAGGATGTCACATCCCAAGATTTTCCAAATCTTGTTGTCTGAAAAATAAATGAATAAAATAAAACTTTGTTGATTTTTAGGGTGAGAAGAAACTTTTGATTCCAATTGGAAACCTTCAAACCTATTTTTGATCAAACAAATCCTAAAGGGATTTGAAAAGATAAACAATTAACAAAGAAAATTTTAAATAAGTGAAATTACTATTTTTGGATCTTTTAATAAAAAGATTTGGTTTTCAAATGAAAAGGTAGAAATATAAATAAGGAATATTTTTATAGAGCCAAATTAAACCTTGGCCAAGTTCTTGAAATAAAATATTTTGTTTGGATTAAAGGAGTAAAGGTTTATTTCAATAAAATAATGAGGGTTTATTAATACCCAATTTTATTAAAGTAAAGGTTTTTCCC
Source organism: Avena longiglumis (assembly GCA_030063025.1). NCBI lineage: Eukaryota > Viridiplantae > Streptophyta > Magnoliopsida > Poales > Poaceae > Avena > Avena longiglumis. The sequence continues at coordinate 504,967,442 of CP125978.1, read as the reverse complement.
ATTTTGAATAAACACTAAAACTTGTTATTTTATTGTAAGTAAGTTTTCCAAGTGTTTTGTATTTACAGATAAAACCTACTGAATTGGTTTGGATAGTATTTAGATTTCAAAATGGAGATTTTAAAGAAATCAAATCTTATTTGAATTAATAACTAAGGACTATTTTATTTAATTATTAAATAGATCCTAAGTGAGTAAAAGTATTATTTATTTTGAACTCTGATTTGTGTTGTTAAACAGAACTAAAAAGGATACAAATTTTAGCAGAAGTTTGATTTCAATTGTTGTTTGAATGGTTTGATTAAATTTCAAAATAGAAAATCAAATGGAAAAGGAAAAAGATTCAGTACAAAAAAAGGGAGACAAACAGCAACCCAACTAAGCAGGCCCAGCAGCCCAGCTCCACCCCAATTAAACCCCCCACGCGCGAATCATTTTCCACTCGAGCTCACACCCGCAGAGTCGCAGACAGCAGGACCCCACCGCACCCTTCTCTCTCTCACTGCCAGACGACCCCACGCCCACGTCACCATCTTCCTCCCCGCGATGAACTCGCCCTGCCGTTGCAGCCGAGGAATTCCGGCGATGAATACGCGTTGAAGACGGCCTTAATTCCTCGCAGTGACTACGCTTGTTAAATCGCCCCTCTCCCCTCTCTCTTTTCCCCAGACAGCTCCTTCCCTCCGCCCATAGGCTGCCCTGAATTCCCCTTGCACCGCCACTGCTCCGACGAGCTTCTCCAGTGAATTCCAGCCATACCTCGCCGCCCCTCGCCTTCCACTGCACACAAGCTTGTCCTCCACCTCGAGGCGTACCTTCCCGTGTGTTCCACTCGCCCGCGCGCGTTCCCTAGCGTCGGCAAGGACGACCTCAACTCGCCACCGCCGTCTGTCTCGCCTTCGACGAGCTTTCCTGGTAAGATCCGACCACCCCGAGCCTCCCTATTGATATTCCTAAGATCCCCAGGACTGTACGCATCTGACCGTGCCTTTGTTTTGCCTTGGGGTGAACCGCAACGTCGCCCACATCATCAAACAGAACCACCTACCGCTCGCAGCTACTCCGGCGAGGAATTGGCTGTAGCCCCGAGCGCCCCTCGCCAAGCCAGCGCCACCTTGAGCTTCACCTCGACCACGCGAGCACGGTGAGCCCTCTCCCCCTCTCCCTCTCTTCCTGTAGCCACCGCAGCACCGCTAACCGACCGTCGCCGCCGCCAGTCGCCGCGCAGCGCCGCCACTATTTGGTCGCATGAATCTACACCGTTAGATTTCAATCCGACGCGTAGTAACATATCACTTACTGAAGGGGTATGAGTTGATCTGCGCCGCGCGATCTGTTTATATCCAACGCCTCACAGAGGCCGATCCGTGCGAACCGGTACCGACCAATAGTATCACGCCGCGTGGCACTATTTCGATTTAAAACAGAATTTTGAATCTGATTAAGTTGCAAACTTGTAAAAATAATAACTTTAGTTCTACACGTCCAATGTTTGCAAATTTTATCTCAATGGATTCAGAAAAACAAGCCCTAGCCAACCATGCACTTTGTTTAGTAAAAAGCTTTTGGTAAAATGTTTGTTTTTGCAGAAACTTGTGTATGCTTGTTTAGGATATAAAATTTATTCCAAAATGATTTTGGGCTTGAAATCTTTGCAAAATGGTTTTTTGTGAACCTACTGACCCTAGGAGACAACTCATGGATTTAAAAATGAATTTTGGGAAGTTTAGGAGTAAATACTTGAATTAGCTCATTTCCAGTCAAATAAAAACCTTGATTTTGATATGGAAATGATTTTTGAGTAAAACCTTTGGGAAATGATTAGATTAAAACCTACTGACCCTAAACACCAAGTTTTGAGAATTAAAATGTATTTGGTGAACCCTTTAAAAGAATATTGCTTTGCTAAAAGCATTTTCAACCACATAAAATAATGATTGATTTAAAAATGGTTTATAGATAAAACCCTTTTGCAAATGACTTTGCCACTTTAGAAAATGACCACTTTGAACCTTACAATGTTTAGAGCCCAGTAGAAACCACTTTTGCAAATGAAATTATCTTTTGCATGCTTGCATGCATGACTTTGTTTCTATTATTTTATGTGTGATGAATTGTTTGAATATTGGTTGGAATGCTAGTTGAATCTATGTTTGCTTGATTGATTTGTAGTGAAGTTAGAAGAGTGTGATATTAGCAAGATCAAGAAGTGAACCAACATCCTCTACCAAAAAGGCAAGTGACACTATCATCAAAGTCCTATTATTTTCATTACACTTAGTGGATTTTTGAAACATGCATGATAAGGACTACTATATTTTGCTATGCTAAATCCTACTAGGATACCCATATATATTCCTTAGTGAAAACAATGTAGTTGTAATATGCTTAGCCCTGCTATATATATTGAGAAGGGACACATGTTGAGATTATATGAAGTATTGAAAAGACTTGTGTTTTATATAATAAAACAAGTACTCAATGAACCACCTGGGTGGACAAGGAATACTCAAGTTTTGGACAAGGTGGCAACAAAAGGAACCATGTTTATATGGCAATATCTTTTGTATGTGCACTAGAAGAAAACCACCCAGGGACTTAGAGATTGAACATGTTTCTCGTACAGTGGCTTCCGTGTACATCCACATGCTAAATGGGCACTGGCTTAGTTAACTACATAGTGGAAGACCCATGCATTGGCCTCTTCAGGTTAACTAGAATGAGGGAACTTGAAACCCTACATTGGTGCCTGGAAGACAAGCTAGCATTGTGTATGGGAGGACCCTATGGAAAGACTTCGTCACATTCTCAATCTGCCAGTACTCCATCTTGGTGAGTACTTATCCAGCGGCCACTGGTGGCATCAAGATGAGATTGTGTCATGTGGGTAAAGTGTACAACTTTTGTAGAAGATAAAAATCTAAGTACTTAGCCGTGTCCCCGGTTATGGACAATACTGAGCAACTAAGGCCTGAAGCTATGGAAGATCTCGACATTCCAATTTCTAAAAGTAAAATTTGAAAGTGACAACAAGAGACTTGAAGCACTTGGAGGTTTCCAAGGAGTTCAGAAAGATTTGAAAAAAGATCAAAACTATTTTAAAAAGATAGGATAAATTATACTGCTTTTTGCAAATGAGCCTAAAACCCTACTTAGCCAAATATGCATGTAATGTTAGGATCCACTTAATTCTACATAGTAGTGAAACTTGCCAATACAATTCAAATGAATTGACCCTTGTGGCTGTAACTTTTAATGTTGCAGGATGGTTTGGTGTTAGTGAAGTTTATTGATTAGGATTACAAGACTACAACCAACATGTTTGCCCGTGGCACTTTGAAGATGAAGGACCCCATGCTTATAGATTTTCTGCTGCAATGTAATGTGATAGCCAAATGAGCTATGTAAGATGTAATGAAATATTTAATTCCTGGTTATAAAGATGTATTATGACCTTTGTCTCTTGATATTACATCTTAACTGTGGATGCTAGCTTTTAATCCAGGGACTAGCATTGTAAACACAGGGATCTCTACCTTATTAAAGGTTGGGACCTCTATAGATGGTATCAGAGCACTGTGTTGCCTGTAGGATTGTAAGTTTAACCTAGTGTAACTATTTTAAGTTTACTCCAAGCTTGTCTAAAAAACTCAACAAATATTCCATCTAAACTTGAAACACCGGATAACATGGTGATGACTGAAAATCCAAAAGAGAAATTCGATGTGCATATGTTGATGAAAGTTTGTCTAATATGAATGGGTGTATGCTATTTTATTTGTTTTCTTTGACTTGTTTTATTTACTTTTTCGTATTCAACCAAAAACCTTTCAAGCACTCTTTACTTGAAATCAAAGGTGGCTTATAAATATCCTTTGGTAGAGAGTGACGAGGGGCATAAAGACATTAACCAAATAGCTCTTTGTGGGTTCGATACTCTTATTTTGAAACTATCTACAATCGATCTATGCACTTGTAGTTATCAAGCTATTTTTTGGCACCGTTGCCGGGGAGCTAAGCGTTTTTGGTCTTTTTTTTCTTAGTTTCTTATTCTACTAATTGTTTTACTAAAATTGATTACTAGTTTCAGGTAAACACCATGACTGCACTCGGACTAATGAATCAGCTCGACGCAACCAAATACCTCGGGAAGTTCATTAGAAGACTTGTCAAAAAAATCCCGAGTGGGAGCGAACCAGAATACGAGGTTAATCCTCGCTTTATTGCTATTATTAAAGAGAAAACTTTTGCAAGATATGATTCAGATGAGGATCCTTATACTCATTTAATGCATTTTACCGAGTTATGTTGGACACTTAAATTGAGAGGCTATTCTGATGATGAATTAAAACTTAAATTTTTTAGCCAATCTCTAAGCAATACTGCTTTATCTTGGTATAGAATTCATACTTCGGTTCTTTTCCTACAGAGAAAATTGATACTTGGGAAAAACTCAACGGCTGAGGTAAGAAGGGCAATCATGAATTTAAAAAACTGCCCAGGAGAAAGCTTGGTAAGGGCCTTCAAAAGGTATAAGTCCATCATTAATAAATGTCTCCACCATGATTTACCTGAATGGTATGTTTTACACATCTTTCGTGGGGAACTTAATCAAGAAATTAAACATGAGCTAGACATGAATTTCGGAGGTTACTTTATGGAGATAACTATAACTAAATCTTGGGAACTCCTAGAACGTATTCGTCGCAATAGATAAACTTGGGGATTTGATTTAGACGGCGAAGAAGGTATAGAAATCGAATATGGTTGTCTCAATGCTTATAAGGAGTCCGATAAGGTAAGATAAACTGCTAATTAACTTCAACTTGATGATGATATTATTTTGCAAATCCTTCAGTCTTTTATAGAACATATTTGAAGCTCCCAAAAAAGATTGGCATTAATATATTCCTCTACCTGAGCTAGTTGAAGATGTTGAGACAATAATTGCAGGTCATGTAGAGCCATTGAGGGAGATACCCCCTTATGTTGAACTCCTTCCTTTTTAAAGGACTGCGAGAAAACATATGATGGCTCAGCAACTTGAAGAACAACGTGAAGAATCGATAATGTTCCTCAAAATGTTAGAATAAGAGGCACAAGCAAGAAATAACCAAGTAAGTATGCAGGAGACCGGGAAACCAACGAAGGAAGATATCCTAACTATGTTTGCACATTGCAACGTGATAGAGCTAGATACTGAAGCTCCGTAGTTCGTTGAAGGAAAGTCAAAAGCTAAGGATGTTAGTAAACCTATCCTCCCTTGTACTTTTGGTGGATCTTCTTATTATGGCCTCTATGATATTGTAACAAATGTTAATGTAATCCCCTACAATTTTTATCTAAAAATCCAAAATGAACTAATCTCGGCTAAATTAGAGGATACTGGTATGAAAATAATGCTAGTAGATAAAACACTCAGAGTTTCTATGGGAATAATTAGGGATATCCCAATTTGTATTGGACCTTACAAGTACCCCATTGATTTTGTACTTGTTGATATGCCTACTGATGTTTATTGTCCAATTATTTTTGAAAGAACTTTATTGAATACCACAGGGGCAAACATTGACTGCAAGAGAGAAACTGTATCTCTCAAGTTTGGTGAAGAGAAAATGAACTTCTATTTTTCTAAATTCCATCATAAGCATGCTATTGAGGAGTTGGATGAATATGAGTATGGACAAGAAAATAAAGGTAACATCATTAGTATTGCCTCTGTAGTCATTAAAACTCCCTATGATAATTTACCAAGGAGTTTAGTTGCTAATAATAATATTCCTCAAGATATAGATAAGATGGAAATTGATAATTATCTTGACTCAACCCCTGACGTAGATCCCGTATTGAATAAAATTTATGAAGAACCTATAAGGAAAGGGAATGAGGCACTTCCGTATCCTACACTGAGAACCTTACCCAAGGAATTGAAATATAGGTTCTTGATGAAACTAATAATTTCCCTGTCATTGTAAGTTCTAACCTTGCAGAAAAAGAGGAGGAAAACTTGATGATGGTTCTCCGGATGCATCGAAATGCTTTTGGGTATTCGACGAGCGACTTGAAAGGGATTAGTCTCTAGATAGCCACTCATAGAATATTTATGGAAGAAGGATCTCAGCCAGTTGTAGATTTTGAAAGGCGACTTAAATCTCATATGAAAGAAGAGTTGAGGAAGGAGATAATACGCTTATTAGATGCACGAATCATTTTTCATGTAGAGAAAAGTGCTTGGGTAAGTCATGTGCATTGTATTTCTAAGAAAGGTGGGTTTACTCTTATATGAAAGGTACCAACTAGAACTGTTGTTGGTATCCTTAGCCAAAGTTTTTCGTGAGTATATTGAGAAAAATCAATAAAAATAACGGGCACGACACATGCCCTTAGCCAAAGTTTTTCGTATGTGTGTTTGTCTAGTTTTATATGATTGATTTGTGGACACATTCCAACACTATTTTTAAACATTGGTTGTATTTAGTTGTTTATGATTATTTTTGGCTAAATTTGATGTGTTACAAATGCGGGTAATTTTACCCACGGGTACCCATTTACCCTGCCGAGTGTCGGATATGGAAAAAAGTTGTACCCATTCACAGGTATGGGGATGGATGACGGGTAAGCTTAGAAGGGACGGGGACAGGTATGGAGTAGCTCCACCCATACCCACACCCTGTGGGTACCATCCCTACTCGCCACAATCGTTCACCTCATCATAGGTACATGGACTCATACTCCATAGATCTTCCTTGGCCACCTTTGATTTCAAGGAAATGTCAGTCTCGTTTTCAGGCGGCGGTCATCTCTTCCCGGACAACGAAGTCAGCTCCTCACCGTCCATGAGGCTAAACATATAACAAAATATTACACGGAACAACTATTAAAAGGAAGGTTTAAGAAACAACATGTTAAGAAACCAGTCGAGAGATCAAGTATTAACGCAGGATACAACAGTACTGACTGCAGAACCACTAGCTAAGGTCAAGCACAGCATACCACAAAGCTGCCTGATAATCACACTAATATCTCTCTACTTTTACAGGGATTATTTAATCACAAATATCTAATCAATGACGATTTTCTTCCTTGAAACACTGCAAAGAATGAACTGAACACGCTAACTTATTTCAATGCATCAAGCATTTGGTTTGAATCTCAGTGGTGCTGAGCATTTTGGCCATTACGAATAGTACTACAGACACAACAACTACAAGATTATGGAGTTCAGGAACTCCTTCCATACTGTACCATAGTGCTGTAAAGAAACTGCATATCAGTACTATGTTTAGGACCGGAACTGAACCATAGCACGCGACAGAAGCCAAACCCAACTCCCCAGATGTCTGCTCCCTCTCCTCTGCGGTCCTCGGATATCTTGAAGGACACGCCTTGATTTCGGGATCCAACTCACCATAGTCCTCCCCACAAACCTTCCTGTTGTGGAGAGATATCTCTGCCAGTTTAACTGCGACTTCCGCCACACGCCTGATGTATCGCACAAAGTTGTCATCAAGCTGGAAGCCGTAGATGGTAAGTTTAACCAGATTGTTGTGCCTGAAACCAGGGACAGGTGAGTTCCACTTCACATCTTCTTTTTCGCAGTAACCATTTGCCCTTCGATACTCTTTGTCTGTCTCCATTATGCACAAATGATCCCATACTGTGATGCATAGTTCCTTCAGAGAGGGTGCACCTTCAAGAATAAACATTGTCCAAGCTATATCACACCCTTCTGTTAGATAGATCTCAACATGACAGAGCCCAACGGCCTGTCACGCCCCTAACTGCGCCCTGATCGGGGGCGCCCAACCCTATCTGGTTGGTGGGCCCCTGTCGCCGCGCTATATAAAGTGGTGGGGCTGGCAGCACACGGTACGAGGTTCGCCGCTGTGCCATCACCCCACCTACACCCCTACCGATCTAGGGTTAGCGCGAGCCGACGGGAAGCACCGCCACCACCGCACACCCACGACGTCGCCCCTTTTCCTATGGCTAACGACGGCGGCTCCAGCTCTGGCACAAGTTCCGGCATCCCCTCTGGCTCATGCTTGTCGAGCCAGGGCGCAGGTAGTACCCTTCTCTCTCTCTCTCCCTCTCAGATCTACAAGTTCTACCTTATAGTACATCTACCAAGGCTAGATTAGAATCAACAGTGGTATCAGAGCAGGTTTCTAGCTCTAGTTCTTTCGGTAGAAACAGAAAGTTCAAAAGAAAAGAAAACCCTAGATCCAAACTCCCCAAAGTGCGCCTGCCCTATGGCCGCGCCGTTCCTCTCGATCTAGATGGGCATTCCTAGTGGAGACATCTAGAAGAAGAACAACACCCCTTCGGGGGCAAAGAAAATCAAAAGCTAGCACCGACTCGTCCCTAGATCCCATCCCAAATCAAGATTAAAAGCCCACCTCCCACATGCAAAATCCCACAGAGAAAAGAAACCCAAAAGCCCAAAAGCCCCGACTCGAAATCCCCAAAAGGAAAATAACAATCGGCCGCCGCCGTCGTAAAGGCGCCGCCGCCGCCTCTGACGGTCGTCGCCCACCCAGGTGGGCGCACGCCCGGCAAGGCGAGGCGTTAGGCTCGGCCGCCCTCTATGCATCTGCGAGGTGGGGGGAGTTGGACGGGGCAGAGGAAGAAGATGGGGGTGGCGGTGTAGGAAAGAGAAGAGGCCGTCGCGCTGATCGCCGACGGGGACCACCGCCTTCAGCGCCGGGGAGATAGGAGCCGCGTTCTTTGCGCTGTCAGGGCAAGATGCCACCACTGCCACGGACAAGAGGGTAGGGGGCGTGGGAGGGAGGGGCTCGCCGCCGGCAACGCTGCCGGGCGGCGCAGCCGCCTCGCCATCTCCCCGCAGCCGCCGCCAGAGAGAGGGGCAGAGGGGTCGCAGGGTGGGCGTTTGGGGGGGAATGGGGCTAGGGTTCCGGGGGCGGCAGGCGCGGGGGTTTTTATTGCTCCGATCGGCGCGGACAGCTGCACGATTGGAACCCTAGCACATGGACGGCTAGGATCCATCCGGCCGTGATGCCATTGCTGGCGGCCAGCGGGTGAAGTCGGCGTGGCGGCGAAGCGAGCCAGCGTCTCTGCTGTGCGCGCATAAGCTAGCGGGCAGGGCAGCACGCAAGGAGGCCTTGGCGGGCACAGGCCGCGGGCAGCCGACCGCTCTAACGAGCGCCCCGCGCGGCAGATAGCCGCCAGGCTGCTGTGCCACGCTGGCCCTTGTAGTAGTTTCTGTTTATTGTTTTTCAGAAGCTGTTCTTGATGTTTTTTATCAGTTTTTTGACAGAATTTGGTACAGATTTCTCTAATCATATTATTTCGGCGGAATATTTGTCTGGAGAATGCATGAGAGGCAGAATTTTTCTATAAAGTTTTAAAAGTTTCTGAATGTTGTAATAATGTTTTCGCTGCAAATAGTTGTTTTAAATTGCTAGAATGCAATAAAAGTGTGTTAATTTTTGTTATAAAAGATGTGATAAAGTAATTTAAAGTTAATTATGCTCCATGTTATTAATTGACCAACGTTATTAATAAACATGATCATCATCCCTTTCATTATGTATTAAAGGTGCATTTAATTTTATTTTTACCCAACGGTGATATAACTTTAAATGGCACACACAATTGCATGCTTAATTTATACCAACGTTGGATTAATGCATACATTTGTTTTGGTTATCTCACATCTTTTGTGGTTTTCAGGAGGTCTCAACCTCATGAGCTGCCTGAAGGACATCCCACTGCTCAGAGGGGATAACTACTCCGAATGGAGGAAAAAGGTTGATCTGATTTTTTCTGCGCCGAGGTGGACTAGGTGGTTGGCACTAAACAACCAGTCAATCCCGAGGACCCAGTGAGGGGTGATGGTGAGAAAAGTGTTGAATTTGAAAAGAGAAAGAGAGACCATGCTCCCTTGGAGCTGGCCTACTCAATAGACAATCAAAAGTGGGTCAATGCAAATAAGAAATGTTTCGCTTTTGTAAAGAACACAATTGAGAATGCAATAGTAGGCTCAATTGAAGAGTGTGCCTCTGTTGGTGAATACCTTGCAAAGATAAAGAGCCAGTTTACTAGCTCTTCAAAGATGTATGCAACCCAGCTGCTAAAACAGCTGGTGACAGAAAAGTATACGGGGGGGCCACATGGCATTAGAGAGCACATCTTGAGAATGTCCAACATGGCGGCTAAGTTGAAGCCCATGGATGCGTACCTCGAGCTCAAGCCTGCTCTGCTAGTGCATCTTGTCATGGCCTCTCTTCCCCAACAGTTCGAGAACTTCGTCATCAACTATAACATGTCCCCTGAAAAGTGGGACATTGAAAATACCATAGGGATGTGTTCTCAAGAGGAAGAAAGGCTAAAGTTCATTCACGGTGGTTCCTTGAACTACGTGAAGGACAATAGGAAGAGGAACTTTACCAACAATAACCATGGTGGCTCACCTTCCAAGCCACATGGCAAGGGCCCCCTACAGCACCAGCATCAGTACCAAGAGTCTACCCCTGGGGACAAAGACCAGTGCCACCATTGCAAAAAAGGTTGGCCACTACAAGAAGGATTGCCCAATATGGCTGAAGTCCATAATGGCCAAAAACGGTAAAGATATAGTTTCTTTTGTTAATGAATATCTGTATGAAAAAATTTCTAAATCTACTTGGTGGATTGACTCTGGTGCAACTGTTCATGTTGCCAACTCATTACAGGGGTTCCATTCGACAAGGATTTTGCCAAAAACAGAAAGACTCATTGAAGTGGCGAATGGGATTGAAGCAGAAGTGGAGGCTATTGGCGACATTCCTCTGGAGCTGGCTGATGGCTTTTCTCTTTTGCTTAAGGATGTTTTATTTGTTCCTTCCATTCATAGAAATTTAATAAGTGTGTCGTGCTTGGACAAAGATTTGTATGAGTGCTATTTTGGACATGGCAAATGTGCCATTTGGTTGAAAGATACTTGTGTGGGTGTTGCTACACTACACGACAAGCTTTATTTATTATCTTTGCATGAGAAAGTATTTTCTGTGTGTGATAAGAATGAACAAGTTCCCTTGTCAAACAAAGAACAAAAGAAAAGAAAGCGAACTCTTGACTCATCGAAGTTATGGCACTACAGATTAGGCCATATTTCGAGGGGAAGAATAGAAAGCCTCGTTAAAAATGACATTCTTCCTCCGTTAGAGTTCTCAGACATCGAGCAATGCATAGATTGCATCAAAGGAAAGTATGTAAAGCAAATTAAAAAGGGTGCAACCCGAAGTATAACTACACTAGAAATAATCCACACTGATATTTGTGGACCCTTTCCGGTGAAAAGTGTGGATGGCTATGATTCATTCATAACATTCACGGATAATCACTCCCGGTATGGTTATATTTATCCAATTAAAGAAAGATCTGAAGCATTGGATAAATTTAAAATTTTAAAAGCTGAAGTAGAAAATCATCATGATAAAAGAATTAAGATAGTCCGGTATGACCGTGGGGGGAGTACTACGGTCGGCATACTCCATATGGTCAAGTACCAGGACCCTTTGCAAGGTTCCTGCAGGAAAATGGAATAGTCGCACAGTATTCTATGCCGGGCGAACCTCAGCAAAACGGAGTGGCTAAAAGGCGTAGCCGTACCCTCATGGATATGGTGCGCAGCATGATGAGCTATTCCACCCTCCCATTGGGATTGTGGATGGAGGCGCTTAAAACCGTCATTCACATTCTCAACAGAGTACCAAGTAAGTCGGTGCCAAAACACCGTATGAATTGTGGACAGGCAGAGTCCCCTCTCCGCACCACTTGAGGGTCTGGGGGAGCCCAGCTGAGGCAAAAGTTTTCAATCCAAACATTGCAAAATTAGACCCCAAAACAGTATCTTGCCACTTCATTGGCTATCCAGATAAATCAAAAGGCTATCGTTTCTACTGTCCTGACAGATACACAAAGTTTGTAGAAACGAGACATGCAGTCTTCTTGGAGGACGAACTGATGAGGGGGAGCACGGTAGCTCGGGAAATTGATCTTGAGGAGAAGAGGGTGCATGCACCTAATCCGATGACTCAGTAGCCATTTTCTCGCTACCTATTGTGCCACCATCTACAACCCCTGAGGTTGTGGTGCCGGCACCTGTTTTGACTCCACACGTGACAACAATGGGCGGAAGTTCGGAACCTGTCCATTAGGAGCCACCTGAACCCACTGTTGAGCACGAAAGGGAGCCAGAACAGCCGCATACTGTAAATGTGCCTGAACCCGAGGAAAGAAATAAGCAAGAGTCTGATGAACTCAGAAGGTCTAAAAGAGAACGAAGACCAGCCATTTCCAAAGAAATTTACAAAGTATACAACACAGTTCATATGGAGGGCGATCCTACCTCATATGAAGAAGCCATGAGTAGCCCTCACTCAGCCAAGTAGGTGGAGGCAATGGAAGATGAAATGAAATCAATGAGTTCCAACAATGTTTGGGACTTAGAGGAAATTCCTAAAGGAGCCAAAACAGTAGGATGCAAATGGGTCTACAAAACAAAGTATGACTCCAATGGGAATGTACAAAAGTACAAAGCTAGACTTGTGGCAAAAGGCTTTACGCAAAGAGAAGGGGTAGATTACAATGAGACTTTTTCTCCGGTCTCATGTAAGGACTCCTTCAGAATCATAATGACACTAGTTGCACATTTTGATTTAGAGTTACATCAAATGGATGTTAAGAAGGCATTTCTAAATGGAGATTTAGAAGAAATTTTTTACATGAAACAACCCAAGGGTTTTTTCATGGAGGGGGAGGAACATATGGGATGCCGCCTAAAGAAATCAATTTATGGGTTAAAGCAAGCCTCTAGGCAGTGGTATTTAAAGTTTAATGATACAACTAAAAGATTTGGATTCAAAGAGAATGTTGAGGACAACTGCATTTATGCAAAGTTCAAAAGTGGGAAATATATTTTCCTAATTCTGTATGTGGATAACATCTTGCTTCCTAGCAGTGAGATTTTTCGAGCGTGTTTGTTTATCTAGTTTGATGTAGTCGATCTGTGGGCAAATTCCAACAATTGGTATCAGAGCAAGGTCGAAGATTTGAAGCCACGCTTGCCCCAGGGAGGCGACCCTACTAGCGCTTCGGGGCGGGCAACCAGGTGGAGGCGACGAGCATGCCGTCATCGGTGAGGCGGCGGGCGATCGTCGTTCGGAGCGCAACAAGGAGGAAGATGGCGGGCGGTGGTGGTGGTTCGGCAGAGCGACACGAGGGAGGCGGCAGGGCTCTGTCGTCGGAAAAGTGGTGGAGGTGGATGATCGTTGATGGGAGAGGAGGTGCTGAGGTGCGGTGTCAGGAGTCTCGTCAAGATCGTCAATTGGGGAGTTAGAAGAGTCAAGGAGTCATGGGCGTGCGGGTTGGCATGTTGAGTCAGCGTCGTGTCTGTGAGTCGTTGTTGTGTCCAAGTGCTCGTCTTTGTGAGGATCTGTTGCAGTTGAAGCGTGTCACGTCGTGTTGCTGTCTAGTGCTAGGTGCGACCAAGGGTATCGACGTGAGGATGAAGCTCAAGCGTATAGTGGGACAATGACCAGTGAAGGGGAGCCTCTTCAATGAGGACCTGTCTTTACATGAGGCGGTGTGTGATCCGTTGGCATGTATGCGTGTGGGGTGGCCTATGGTGTCCACCTGATAGCGGCGCGACTGGGAGTCTGGATCATATGTTGAGTTGAGTCAAGTTGTCGTGAAGCTGCAAGGAGTCAAGATCAAGGAAAGCGCGAGGAGACGGCAATTCAAAATTAGGGAGAGATTGTTAGCATTAATTTTGATTAGATAAGTGTATGCGTGTGTCTTTCCTAGGTAGTGTCTACTGTGTGTGTGTTTGAGTTCAACTAGTACTAGGCTGATCAAGTTTAGTATTGGTGTGTCCTTGTGTGCGTGTAGGTTTAGGAAAGTTTGGCGAGAGTCCTAGTCAAGGTAGGTGTGTTAATCTGGATGTAACCCGAGTAGGTCTAGGTCCTTTGTATGGTTGTTCGTGTATATATACACGTCCAGTCTAAGAAGTTTGTAACCGTGAGATATTGAGAAAATAAAAAAAAAAGGGCACGATACGCGCCCTTGGCAATCAGATTTTTCGAGCGTGTTTGTTTATCTAGTTTGATGTAGTCGATCTGTGGGCAAATTCCAACAGCTTACACACGAGGTTGTATCTTGGCCACCGTTTATGGCTGCAGTCGAAGCGGAATTTGGCGTGGATGATCATCGCAAGATCATGAAGGTGCTCCTGTCACTAAAACAAAAAGGGACCGTCAGTGAATATCAAGAAAATTTTCAGCAATTGGTGTGTCAAGTTTCAGTTCACAACCCACACTACGATGAACAGTTTTTATCTCACAATTTATCCGGGGCCTGAAATCAGAATTGCATGGAGCCGTGAAATCTCAAGTGCATGTGCAGGAAGAGATTCAAGATGAAACAAAACCTTGGCGTGACCGTCAGGCTGCCTATCGACCAGACCAGGTTGCTATCCGTCAAGCAGCACCACATCAAATTCAGCACGCTGCAGCCGGAGATCTGTGAAAGGACCGGCAGCTACGTGATTTTAGGATGGCCAATGGACTGTGTTTTTGCTGTGGAGAGAAATTTGACCCTTCCCACCAGTGCGCTCGCAAGCAGGCAGCAGAAGTTTATGCACTAACAGTGGAGGAACAGCGGGCTGAACTGTAAGAAGTTTTGAACCTGATCATGAGATGCAAGATATTGCTGAAGCAGAGCAGCTCAGTCTTTCTGTTCATGCCTTTTCTGGATCAGAAAATAGTGACACGATCCGCCTGTGTGCTCTCGTTGGTAACCAGGTGATGCTAATACTTGTGGACTCATGTAGCAGTCACAGTTTTGTGAATGCATCGATGTTGTCTCGCATAACTCACACTACTTCCCAGATAGCACCAACAACAGTGAAGGTTGCTAATGGGGAATGCGTTCAATGTAATCAAATTGTGCCTGAAATGTCTTGGTGGATTCAAGGCCACACACAAACACCGATGTGTGTGCTTACTCTTGGAGCATATGACGCTATTTTAGGCGTGGACTGGCTGAAACAGTTCAGTCCAGTAACTTGTGACTGGATTCAGAAAACTTTGGCTTTCAATTACAATGGGGTTCCAGTGTTTCTGCAAGGTGTGCATCCACCTACATCTACTCAATTGACCGAAGTACCTGTTGACAAATTGAGAAAATAGGAAATAACACCAACTGTTGGTGACTTATTTGCAGAGAACCACAGGTTGCGATTTTTTTTGTTCAGAGAACACTACATTTAGCTGTAATCTTTGGAGAGAACGCAAAAAACACTATCAGGCTTGTTAACAGCCGATTAGAGAACATGCCCACTTGGCTGATGTCCATGGATGACGTTGAGGTGTACAATAAATATCTCTTTTGGGTAGAAAAATAAAATTTACACAAAAAGCAATTAAGACATACAAGTAACTACAAGCTAGACATTTATTTGCTGGCACTGGAAAACAATCTCCTTGATGTTGTACATTATTTCTTACTTCCTTAATATTAATTTGCTGGCACCGGAAAAATGACACATGGTAATTAATTTATGCTCATATCTTTCTGTATTATTTCACTTAGTAAATTAACTTAATTAAATTATATTGTTTCAGAGTAACCGCCGGGGGCCTAAGACCATGGACGTGTCCACGGCTCCTTTCTTGCCTACAACTACAACACCTACACCGCATCACAACCGCAAGCTCCATTTGACCTCGACAAGATGCAGCTGTAGCTGCTGCGCCTCCACCTACACCACAACCACAAGCGCCATTTACCGCACCTCGGCAAGCTGCTCCACCTCGCCAAACTGTAACTGCACCAAGGAAAAAGCTCCCTTCTACGCGTGGACGACGACAGAGGCATTACATCGAGACTGGGCTATATATATAGTTACTTCACAGTAGGTAATGGGCAGGTAAAAAATGCCCAGGAATAGCGCATGAGAAGTAATAAAACTAGACCTGAAATTTGTATGAAAAGAGAAGAGCCATGTAGTGGAAGAAATATTATCTTGACTCTATTTTTGTGTTTGCCCATGAGACACTAGTTGATCTTGTCTGTCTTTTGGATGGATATATTGAACCTCTCAAGCTTTGAATGAATATGTTGATTGTGTCAAGTTGTTTGGATGGTTATATTGCATAAATGTCTGGCTTGTAGTTACCTGTATGTTTCAATTGTTTTTTGGGTAAATTTTATTTTTCTATCCAAAAGAGATACTCCCTCCGACCCATATTAGTTGACTCAGATTTGTCTAAATTTAGATGAATCTAGATACTATTTAGTATATTGGTTCATCCAAATTTTAACAAATCCAAGTCAACTAATATGGGTCGGAGGGAGTATTTATTGTGCACCTCAACGTCATCCATGGACATCAGCCAAGTGGGCATGTCCTCTAATCGGCGGTTAATAAGCCTAATACTGTATTTTGTGTTCTCTGCAAAGATTACAACTAAATGTGGTGTTCTCTGCAAAAAAAATCGCAACTTGCGGGGTGCTATTTCCTCTGACAAATTGCTCCAATGGGATAAGGGAAATGAGATCTGGAAAGTTGTCATTGTGCACGAGACGACGGATGAAAATTCTGACGACCCACCGGCACCCATCACAACAGTTCTATCTGAATTTGCTGATGTGTTCACCACAACAGACTCCGTTCCACACCTTCACGTGTGTATGATCATGCAATCACTCTACACCCAGATGCCACACCATTCAACGCTCGACTATACTGATACTCTCCTGCGCACAAATATGAGATAGAGCGGCAGGTTGCAGACATGTTGGCCTCAGGTATTACTGTGCCTTTCGCCTCCCTGGTGCTTTTGGTTCAGAAAAAAGATGGGACATGGAGGTTTGTGTGGATTACTGTCGACTCAATGATCTCATGATCAAGAACACCTTTCCAATGCCTGTAATCGATGAACTCCTTGACGAACTGGCGGGAGCTGAACTATTTTTGAAACTTGACCTACATGCTAGGTATCATCAAATACGCATGCGCCCAGAAAATGAGGCCAAGACGGCATTCAAGACACATCAAGGACACTATCAATTTCGTGTCATGCCTTTTGGCCTGTGCAACGTCCCTGCCACTTTTCAGTGCGTCATGAACACAATTCTTCAGCCTTGCCTTCGTCGGTCAGTGCTTGTGTTTATGGATGATATCCTCGTTTACAGTCAATCTATGGAGGCACAAGTGGATCATCTCCGGTAAGTATTCTCTCTGCTGCGGCAACACCACCTTTTTTGTGAAAGCCAACAAGTGTTCCTTCGCAAAGAGCAGCTTGGACTATCTGGCACATATCATCTCGGAGGATGGTGTCGCCACTGATCCTCAGAAGACACACGCAATGCAAGAGTGGCCTCGACCCACAACGCCCACTGAGTTGAGTGGTTTTCTCGGTTTGACGGGATATTACCGTAAATTTGTGAGAAATTATGGTCTGCTCGTGAAACCTCTAACCAATATGTTGAAAAAGAAGCATGTGAATTTCCTCTGGTCTCCTGAAGCTGAGACATCCTTTCTTGCTCTCAAAGAAGCTATGATGTCCACACCGGTTCTACAATTACCAAATTTTA
This sequence comes from Avena longiglumis, assembly GCA_030063025.1. Classification (NCBI taxonomy): domain Eukaryota; kingdom Viridiplantae; phylum Streptophyta; class Magnoliopsida; order Poales; family Poaceae; genus Avena; species Avena longiglumis. Next base: position 504,949,841 of record CP125978.1, on the reverse strand, counting down.
GAAACAATTTGTTGTTGAGACGGACGCTTGCGCTACTGGGATTGGTGCTGTCCTGATGCAAGATTCACACCCCATAGCTTTTCTTAGCAAAGCCCTCGGTCCTACACATCAACAATTATCAATTTATGATAAAGAGTTTTTGGCTCTGATCATGGCAGTGGAACGCTGGCGGCAGTACTTGCAGCGAGGTGAGTTCATCATCAGAACGGATCACTACAGTCTCAGCTATCTCGACAATCAAGTGCCACAATCCCCGCTCCAGCGCAAGGCAATGGCAAAACTAATGGGTCTTCAGTTCCGAATCTGTTATACGAAGGGTGCAGAAAATCTAGTGGTTGATTCCCTCTCACGAGTTGGTCATCTACTCGCCATTCAAGCCTGCTCTGAAGTGCGTCCTTCTTGGGTACAGGAGATACTTAATTCATATGCCACGGATGTAGAGGCGCAAGCAAAATTGATAGCGTTGTCAGTACTGAGTCCAGATGCAGAGGGTTTCTCGCTAACTCAAGGATTTATCAGATATCGTGGTCGTGTGTGGATTGGTGGGAATTCTGCACTACAGACAAAACTCATACAAGCGTTTCACTCAAGCGCATTGGGTGGCCACTGTTACACAAGCCACCTACCATAGAATCAAACGGATATTCGCTTGGTCAGGACTGAAGCATGATGTAACTGAATTTGTGCAGCAATGTTTAGTATGTCAATAAGCGAAACACAGTAATTCACATCCCGCGGGACTTCTTCAACCTTTGCCAACACCAACAGGCGCTTGGCAAGATATTTATATGGACTTTGTTAAAGGGCTCCCGCTCTCGGAAGGTGCAAATGTGATCCTAGTAATTGTCGACCGCTTTACCAAATATGCACATTTTGTTCCCCTTCGCCATCCTTTCTCGGCTCAGCATGTGGCAAGGGCATTTGTTGATTCTGTTTTGAAACTCCACGGTATGCCAATGTCAATTGTGTCTGATCGTGACAAGATATTCACTAGCACACTATGGAAGAGCTTGTTTGTTGCTGTGGTAACCAAACTCAGCTTCACAACTGCATACCATCCAGAGACGGATGGGCAAACGGAGCGTGTCTAGAGATGTTTCTCCGCTGTACCGTGCAAGATTCTTCAAAACAGTGGCGCGGGTGGTTACCCTTAGTAGAATTCTGGTATAATTTGACACATCATTCATCGCCTGGTTGCTCTCCGTTCAAGGCCTTGTATGGTCACGATCCAACCTTGGGGGCTATGCCAGATACTCCCTCCGTTCGGAAATATAAGACATTCTAGCTTTGTGAAACGAATGTATCTAGACACCTTTTAGGGTATAGGTTCACTCCGAACCTCTACGAACCTATACACTAAAAGACGTCTAGATACATTCGATTCACAAAGCTAAAACGTCTTATATTTTCGAAAAGAGGGAGTACATCAGACATTGCTACCTCACCAGCTGCAGTTCTTGGCCAAGCGTTTTGAAGAACAGTCTTCTCAAAGCGCAACTTTCGCATGAAGTTGTGTGCCTACAACAATAGAACTGAAAAGGAGTTTAATGTGGGAGACAGAGTTCTGCTGAAGCTCCAACCTTATGCACAAAGCACAGTGGTGAACAGACCTTGCCCCAAATTAGCATATAAATTCTTCGGACCGTACATTGTCCTTGAACGCATTGGACCGGTGGCCTACAAGTTACAACTTCCACTAACATGTATCACAGCTAAAGGAATTTCATCCAGACCACACTCCGGTCTTCGTGGAACTTCCACCGTTCGCTACCTTGGACACCGCAGAGACAGTACCTGAATCAGTGTTGGATCGCCGGCTGGTCAAGAAAGGTAATTACCTGAATTTCATGGGCACTCATCAAATGGTCCAACATTACAGTGGAAGCATCTACATGGGAGGATTGGGACGTGCTCAAACATCGGTTCCCAGAGATCCTTGCTTGGAGACAAGCCAGCTCTCTAGGAGGGGCAGTTGTCACCACCCAGGGACGTGCCATAGATGAGAAAGGCATCGCCACGTGAAGAAAACATACGGCGTCACTGGGTGGGTTAATTATCTTGTGAGGCGTGTGTGAGTTGTGTGTGTGCTGGACACTATAGGACGCGCGCACTACGCCGAGGGCAAAAAGTCGTCGGCGTAGGCTAAAATGCCCTCGGCGTATGCTACGCCGACGGCTGTTCTCGGCGTAGCCTTCTCGGCAAAGGGTTCCCTCGGCGGAGCACATAGAGGCCGTCGGCGTAGCGGCCGTCGGCATAGCTTGTCGACAGGTTGCAAAAATATATTTTTTAAAAAAATAAATTTTTTATTTTATTTTTTTTCTCAATTTTTGAATCTTTGAATTGTTTGACTCGTTAATCTCTCACTTTGAATATTTTTAACAATAATTACACTTAATATTTAATTAAATTGTAGTCTTAGTCGAACTTCCACCCATCCTAATACTACTCCAGCTCCAGCACGCTTAACTTCCTCATTCCTTCAGAATCTGTTTCCACAAAGTAATTCATACATTGTTGTTAATACTATGATATCAATCCTATTAACCCTTATATCAACATGTCACATGTTTGTATTTTTTGAAATTACAAACAATTATTTAAATAAACAATAATGAATAAGTAAAAATATTATTGAATTCAAATAAAAATATAATAATTTTACTTTTTTGTATTTTTCTATTTAATATGGAATAATTAATATCTTTAAATCTATAAATCAGAATTTAACAAGCAATATGTCTAAATTGATCAGAAAAATGAGAGAAATCCAAATATGATATCCATATCAACTAATCACAAACCCTCCATTTTTGAATTATCTATTTGTTGGTTGCTTTAGAAAATTCCCTTTTTGCGCTCGAATAAAGAAAAATGGCTTTTTGGTGCGATGAAAAGGAAAACTTGCATTGAATCTTTGATAAAATAGCATATTGTGAACCTAAAAATGATTTTTGTAAAAAAACATGAGCATCGGATCATGTACATGTAGTTCATATCTGACCCACTTCCTGCCGATTCAGCAGGAATTTGTCTTTTTCACCAAAGGTGGACGGAAAGGTTTCGGAACCCCCTGTTGGGACATTGTCTATATAAGTTGGTATATTATTTTAGTAAAATGTGGTGGTACCATTTTGAATTAGCCATTTGGTGGTTGCTTCACAAAATCGTCTGTTTTTTGTGCTCGGAAAATGGGAAATGGCTTTTTGGTGCGACGAAAAGGAAAACTTCCTCCTGCAACATTGTTCGCCATCCCATGATGCATGTGTATGCACAATATGGGCACATTATCACAAACTATGCCTTGATTCTAGCCATAACATTGGTCATTTGACCCGAAAGCCAAGAAACCTCGAATGAGATAGGTCATTTTGTGAAGGTTTTTTTGAGACATAATCAATATATCAAGTTTAATATTTTTACTTATAACTATGTCACATAATATAACACCACGCGAAGGTTTCGCATTGTTTCGATCGTTTTGAATTTTTTATGCCCGTTTTAAACTATCGTCAAACTTTGTCGAACGGCGGGCATGAAGATTCTTAGCTCGGGCCGAGCCTCGCAAAACTTGCATTGGATATTTTATAAAATAGCATATTATGAACCTAAAAATGATTTTTGTAAAAAAACATGAGCATCGGATCATGTACCTGTAGTTCATATCTGACCCACTTCCTACCGATTCGGCAAGAATTTGTCTTTTTCACCAGAGGTGGACGGAAAGGTTTCGGATTCCCCTGTTGGGACATTGTCTATATAAGGCGGTATAGTATTTTTGTAAAATGTGGTGGTACCATTTTGAATTAGCCATTTGGTGTTTGCTTCACAAAATCGTCCGTTTTTTGTGCTCGGAAAATGGGAAATGGCTTTTTGGTGCGACGAAAAGGAAAACTTCCTCCTGCAACATTGTTCGCCATCCCATGATGCATGTGTATGCACAATATGGACACATTATCACAAACTATGCCTTAATTCTAGCCATAACATTGGTCATTTGACCCGAAAGCTAAGAAACCTCGAATGAGATAGGTCATTTTGTGAAGGTTTCTTTGAGACATAATCAATATACCAAGTTTGATATTTTTCCTTCTAACTATGTCACATAATATAACACCACGCGAAGGTTTCGCATTGTTTCGATCATTTTTGATTTTTTTTATGCTCGTTTTAAACTATATATAATATTTTATGTTTTACTTAATTTTTATTTACAAATGTGTAATATTTGACTGTAGATAGATAGGTCTTATTTTTCTGCAAATTTTAATATATTATTTGTATTTTTCCGAATTAGAATGATTTAGTTATGATTTTTCAAAGCTTAATGAGATAAAATAAAAAATAGCTACGCCGAGGGCAGCCGTCGGCGTAGCATAGGATATGCCGAGGGCAATTCTACGCCGACGGCTGCTTGGCGGAGCTGGCCTAGACGATGGCTACGCCGACGGCCCCGATGTTTGGCCGTCGGCGTAGCGACCGGCCGTCGGCGTAGCTTCCCATTCCTGTTGTGGGAATTGGTGAGCCTATATGAGACCATCCTGTAATCAAATATGGCAAGCTGAAAAGTGTTGGAGATATGCCCAAGAGGCAATAATAAAGTGGTTATTATCATATCTTCACACTTATGATAAATGTTTACATACCATGCTATAATTGTATTAACCGGAAACATTAATACTTGTGTGATTTGTAAACTAAAATAAGAGTCCCTAGTAAAGCCTCTTGTTAAACTAGCTTGTTGGTTAATATATGATCATGGTTTCCTGATCATGAACATAGAGATGTTATTAACAACAGGATCATATCATTAGGAGAATGATGTGATGGACATACTCATATAGATAAGCGTAGCATAAAGATCAAGTCATTTCAATAGTTCAATTGCTATATGCTTTCGATACATAGTAACCTAATTCCTTCGACCATGAGATCATGCATATCACCTTTACGGATGGATGCTTTGATGACATCAAACACCACACCGTGGCGGTGGCTATAAAGGTGGCATTAAGTGTTCGAAAGTATTGGTTGAAACACATGGATCAAGAGTGGGATTTGTCCATCCGGATGACGGATAGATATACTGGGCCCTCTCGGTGGAATGTCATCCAATTAGCTTGCAAGCATGTGACTTGGTCACAAGGGATCACATATCACGGAGCGAGAAAGAGTACTTATCGAACGAGGTTGAACTAGGTATGCAGATACAGCGATCATAACCTCGGATAAGTAAACTATCGTGAGACAAAGGGAAATTGGTATCGTATGTAAGTGGTTCATTCGATCGCAGTAATCGTAGAAATATGTGGAGCCATATGAATTTCAGATTCCTCTATTGGTTATTGTTCGGAGAAGTGTCTCGATCATGTCCGCATAATTCACGAACCGTAGGAGACACACTTAAGGATTGACGTTGTTTTGAGTAGTTATGTTATTATGAGAAAGAGACCAAATGTTGTTCGAGTCTCGGATGGGATCCGGATATCACGAGGTGATCCGGAATGGTCCGGAGAATAAGATTCATATAAGGAAAGTCCCGTTTCGGAGTTCGGGAATGATTCCGGTGTTTTCATCGGGAATGTTCTAGAAGGTTCCGGATTGTCCGGCACTCCGGGGGGGGAAGGGTACATGAGTGTGTCATTGAGTGATTGCATCATGTACTAAGCGTTCTTGCTGTTCCAAAAACATGAAAGTCAAATTGCCAGTTTGAAAGTCAAACGGCTAAAACAGGAAACTGTGGAAAAGCGAGCTGTGGGAAGCGAGAACTGGGAAACAAGCAAGAGGAGTTGGAACCAACCTGGAGGAGGAGTTGGACTCCTCCAGGCCGGCGCCCAGCCCAAGGCGTGCCAAGACCCCTCTCCCATAAAAGGAGGGGCAGGGCTCCTCCTAGACACACAACTTTCTACCTCTAAATCTCCGGTTTAGAGCCGTTTTGGTTTAGAGCTTCTAATTGCTTTAGCCAGCGGTTTAGAGCCTTCTAAGCGGTTTAGAGCCTTCTAATTAGTGTGTATAATCTCTAGACCACTAATAGCCCTCTCTCATAATCCACCATACTCGCTCCGGCTTAAGGCGAAGCCCTGCGGGATCTCCCCTCTACTTCCGGTACCACGCCGTTGTCTTCGGAATCACGAGAGTGCTACAACCTCCGCTGCTTTGGAACAAGGGAGAGGAAGGTCTTCGTCGAGTACCGACGTGTGACCGATCTGGAAGCGCTGCGGAGCATGGCCGGAAGGATCGTCTACGCGATCTTGAGATCGGAAGTGTACGACTACATCACCCACGAGAATCTGCTCTCGTTAACCGCTTTGGAATCTTCGAGGGTGAGTTCCTTTATCGACTCGTTGCTACAATCTAGTAGATAGATCTTGGCTTGTTTGTTTGTATGCGATAGAAAAATTTTGTTTTCCATGCTACGAACCCCTACAAAAAGTAATAGAGGGAAGACTCTAATTCTCCTCCTACTCCTCTCCTGACCTTTTTCTTCCTCAAGCTTCCTCAAGCTTCTCAGCTTCGATCTTCCTCACGTCTCTGGCAACCATACCAGGGGCAACAGGGTGTGGAGGTCGTCGGCGGTGGAGACCTAGGTGGGAGGGTGGCGCGCCTGAGCCAACCGCACGATTCTATCCATAGGGGCGCCAGCTGCCACCTAATGGATGCTTGAGCCCCCGATTACGGGTGAGCAGAAAAAGAACCATCCTGAAACGAGCAAACCTTATTTTCTTTGGTTATCCTAATCATGTACTTACTTGTTTTAAAATATAAGATGTTTTAGCTTTATGAAGAAAAAATATATCTAAACTTCTTTTAATATGTGTAGGTTCACTTAGACTCAAAATCTAAGTGAACCTACGTACTAAAATAAGTCTAGATATATTTTCTTTACAAATCTAAAATATCTTATACTTTAAAACAGAGAGAGTACAATCACTAGTACACGGTACACCTTTAGGGGCACTTTAGCTAAAGGCACTTCTAAAAATGCCTCTAAATGTATCAATTTAGGGTATTTTTGCCAAGTGCCTCTAAAGATACTAGCTTTAGAGGCATTTTCATTAAAGTGGCCATAAAGATACTATCTTTTGAGACATCTTACCAAGTGCCCCAAAAGATACTATCTTTAGAGGCATTTCTATCAAAGTGCCCCTAAAGATACTATCTTTAGAGACATTTCTCCAAGTGCCCCTAAAGATACTATCTTTAGAGGCATTTTCACCAAAGTGCCTCTAAAGATACTATTTTTAGAGACATTTTTCCAAGTGCCCCTAAAGATACCGAAGCATTTTGTCAAGTGCCCGTAAAGATACTATTTTTAGAGGCATTTTTTATCAAAATGCCCCTAAAGATACTATCTTTTGAGACATTTTGCCAAATGTACCTAAAGATACTACCTTTAGAGCCATTTCCATCAAAGTGCCTCTAAAGATACTACCTTTAGAGTCATTTTGCCAAGTGCACTTAAAGATACTGTGACATTTTGTCAAGTGCCCCTAAAGATACCATCTTTAGAGGCATTTTCATCAAAGTGTCCCTAAAGATACTATCTATAGAGAGACATTTTGTACAGCTGCACTCCATCGTACCATAGACATTTGACACACCCATATTCTTTACTTGTGATTTGTTTTGTGGACTATAAAATTTTATTCCCCTTGTAAGTGTGATTTGTTCGAAGGACGCTAAAATTTTGTTCCCCTTAGCATACCTTTTAAATCCATTTATAGTGATGATTCATCATGTGCTTTCCTTTTTCCTTTTAGCACTTTTTTAATCCATTAACCATTTCCAAGAATTTTCCTTTTTTGTTTAAAAGCATGATCCTGATTTCTAACCATTCTCTCTGATGTAATTATATTCCCTAAAATGTGGGCTCGCCCGTTTATCCGAAGCTAGTACACGATGGGAAACATGCCGAGCATAGCGTTCAGCCTCGGATTTTTTTCCTAACCTGAGCGTTTGGTATAGTTTCAGGTCTGTACGTAGGTACGTATTCTGACGATTTTTTTATTTTCTCTTCATATGTTTCTTCCACTCTTTTTCCCTTGTACTTTTCCTATTTTTCTTTACCTTTTTTCCTTTTATGTATTGTTTTTATGTTTTTATTCTCTATGATGTACATTTTGTTCCTAGATATATAAAATGTGTTCCTCTTATTTTCAGAAAATTAGTTTCACAAAGGATTTCTCTTGAATGTTTTCTCATGTTTTTTGTTCCAAAATGCATAATTAATTGTTCATTTATTGAAGTATTTCTGATTTGTTCAAACTTGTGTTCCCCGTGTACTGTTGATTTTGTTTCATTCTGATGTGACGGCTAAGTTTAGTCCCATTTGGTAAAATATTGTGTTCCATTAGTAATAGTGATTTATTCCTCGTGTTTCTAAAAATTCCGCGTGTTTCAAAAATTTGTTCATCTTGTATTTTTGATTTTGTTCTGGTATATTTTATTCCTTGAGTACTAAGCTTCGTTCCACTTAGTCCAATATCGCGTTTTGGTAGTAATTGTTAAAAACTTTTTCCGCAAGGTCTTAAATTGTGTTCCTGTTGACCCAATTATTTGGTCTGGTTTTTTTTTAATCATGGAGTAATTGTTAAAAACTTTTTCCGCAAGGTCTTAAATTGTGTTCCTGTTGACCCAATTATTTGGTCTGGTTTTTTTTTAATCATGGAGTAAACTGTGTGGAACAGTAAAAGGAACACACGTAACATGTTATAATTTTTGCTAAAAATAAAGAAAGGATGATATACCACTGCCTCCAGATTTTTTTGTACGTACCGGCGGCAACCACATGGATTAAAATAATTGGCGTAATGATCATCCATGTTCACCTACATTTAATTCGAGTAGTTGTACTCCAAACATGAATGTCTATTCATGGAGCAGGACACATGCATGCATTATGCAAGGACCGTCCATATCTGGCCGCGGGCACACGGGCACATGAGCACGTGTAGAGCAGCGCCCAGTTGAGCACTCGCGATTCTGGGGTACATATGTAAGCAGGGACGCTGCTGCATAAACGAATAGTCCCACACGGCTAACGGAAAGAAATTCTGACTAACTTAAATACGATGCCGGGATAAACCTGGTACGTTGAACTGAGCGATTACGGAAGCTATATCCAGAGCGAGTCCGCGCACGAAGTTGGGCTCTTCGTTCGGCGGCCCAAATAGGACTCTTATTTGTTCAGCGAAAGGGGAGCAGCCAAACACCAGGGAGAAGGACCCGGGAGGAGAACCCTAAGCAAAAAGTAATCAGACTGATTAACTAACGGGCTGGTCCTATCTACCCTGACAAATTATGCTCTAAATAAATATATATAAAATAGGCTAGCCCCAATCCACTGAGACATCAGCAAAAAGTAATCAAACTGATGATTAACAGGCTGGCCCAATCTCCATGTATATAATGGCCGGCCCAATCCACTCTAAAAATTTATCTAGATAAATATGAGACATCTTTTTTTTCTTTTTAGGACGGAGGAGTACTACTTTTAGGAGCATTTTTATAGTGCCACTAAAAATATTTAGGGGTATTTCTCTTAGTGTCACTAAAGATTTTAGGGATATTTCACTTAAAGTGTCTCTAAAACTTTAAGGACATGAGTATTAGTGCCATATTTTAAAGTGCCTCTAAAACCTTTTAAAGACATTTTAATCATATACAGGGGCACTTCAAAGTGCTCCAAAATAACTACCGTGTTGTAGTGAATGTCGAGTCTTCAAAATAAAAATAAATCCTATAATACATTATGCTTGAGCCCCTGATTACGATTACGGGTGAGCAGAAAAAGAACCGACCTGCACACGCACCTGAATAAGAAAAGCGAAGGTTTCGGCTTTTTTTTTAGAGAGTACATAATTTTCGGTTGTCCTAATCATGTACAATAGTCTTCCAAATAGAAGTAAATCGTATAATACATTATCGGTTATTTTTTCCTCTAGCAACTAATGAGACTAATTAAATTCATGCTAAATATCCTTCTTCACGGTTTGCAGGGCGCCTAATTAAATTTGGGTTTTTTCAAAACTATAAAATTCCTAGACGCATAAGAATTAATTATTAATTAATGTGACAGCTTTCCTCCCAACTTACTATGCATGCAACCGTCTTCTACCACTGCATACGCCTTAACCGCTCATTAACAGGCCTAACCAATACGTTCATGCCTAGGTCCGTAAAATTTTGTAGAGCGCCATGCAAACCATGAAGGAGGGAGTACTTCCTCCGTCCTCGTTTAAAGGGCCTACGCGTATACCTATATTATTTTTTTGACCAATAAAATATAAATTATTTAACACAAATATTATATTATTAGAAAGTATAGCATCTAAATTTTCTAATGATATAATTTTTATATTAAATAATTACTATTTTGTTGATCAAATTAACGATTTAGATATATGTGTATGCCATTTAAACCGGGACAGAGGGAGTAGTGCTTAGAGGCCAACTTGTCTTTGATCTGATCAAACTCGCACGCGCATCCTGGCCGATCCCCACCCGGGCCCTGACAAGGTCCCACCTGAGACCAAACCTGGCCAACGGACCGGTCCAGGCATGGCACGTGGCGGCCCGTGTAGCTCGCGTGCAGGGCCGTGCCGGCACGGGGGCCTCGATCCTAGGCCGGGCACGGCACCGGTGTTAAACGGGCCGGCCCGTGGCACGTTAGGCACGCGGGCCTGTTAGTTTTTTAGCTGGCCCGTCCAACAAACATATAAAAATCACTGTGTCGCTTCTATTTCAACTAGCTTTCCTTGGTCTAGTGGTATACGTCGCGGTGCGGCAAGGTGAGGTCGCCGGTTTGATCCCTCCTTGATGCATTTTTGCGTATATATTTCCCAAGTTTCACCTAATGCCAGCTTGACGGGTCGTGCCGGGCCGGCACGTGTGCCTTAGGCCGCGGCCCAAGCACGGCCCTGCTCCTTCACGGGCTGGCACGGGTCCGGCACTCCATAGGCCGGGCCAGTGCCGGGCTATTTTCACAAGCTCACGTGCTAGCTCGTTGGCCAGGTTTGCCTGATACCCATGTTGCACATATTGTAGAGTTCGCAGCATAGAAAACAAAAAAATTCTACGATAGCAACAACTATGTACCAAGATCTATCTACTAGATACAAACAACGGGCGGATATATATCCATAGAGAACATACCCTTGAAGACCGACAAAGCTTAACGAGTTAAACTCGTGGTTGATGTAGACGATCTCTTACCGATCTCAAGATCGAGAGGAAGTCCTTAGCACCGCAACTTAGCGGCGCATCCGTGCTTGCATACACGTCCGAGACACCGAGCAACCTCCGCCTCCTCGCTCCAGCGATGCAGCGGAAGCACACCTCTTTCTTGCTGAATAGCCACCGGGAACATGTATCTCGTTAGTCCGAGATCAAGGGAAATAAATACTAGAGGGGAGAGAGATCTTTCACGAGAAGGTGTGAGTGAGAAGTGAGGAGGGGGGTGCCTTTTATAGGAGAGGGGAGAACCCCAAGGGGGTGGCCGACGCATGGGGGCTGCCCTCTTGCTCTCCCCTTATTCATGTGGGTGGACACTTCACTCACAAAAATCCTTTCAATTCCCTCCACTCAAAATCCCACTCAAATTCTCATTAAATTTCCACCAAATTTAATGCAAACTCTCATTAAATAAAACTCCTTTTATTTATTCAGAATTTTGTCAATTACTTTAATGACAAACATTCACATATAACCCCTTGCTAGTATTTCATTTCACATGCAAAAACACTTTCTGCAATTTCACCCGAAAACATATCTAGTGAAATAAATTTCTGTGCTTGTTATTATTTTCGGCATGAAACTTTTGCTCCAATTAGATGTCGGTGTCTCTTAAGTGTGTCACCCTATGATTCGCGAATAATGTGGACATGATCGAGACCCCTCTCAGATCAATAATCAGAAGTGGGATCTGGAGACCCATACTGACTCCCACACATTCAACGATGACTTTCTTATGATCGTCGGAACCTTTTACTCTAGTATCTTAATCCCTTTGTTTCACGATATATTACATGTTCGATATTCGATCATAGGTATGTCCATACCTAGTTTGATCTCGTTACTGACATGGAATCTTTCCTTGTTCCCGTGATATAACATTATAATGATCAAATCACCTACTTGCAAGCTAACCAATGTGATATCACCGAGAGGGTCCAGAGTATATCTATCCGTCATCGGGATGAACAAATTCCATTCTCGATCCATGGGCCTCAACATAACACTTTATTAGTTCCGAACCTATCTTTATAATCACCCTGTTATTGTGTAACGTTTGATGTTATCAAGAAACTCTTCTGGTGTTAGTGATTGACATGATCTCATGGTCTAAGGATTAGGATCACTTCGTAAGTTGTTATAGCAATATAAACTCAATGACTTTGATCGTAATGCTATACTTCGGATGAATGTTCATCACACCATTACACTAATATTGTGATCTCATTATTAACAACATCCAATGTCCATGATCAGGAAACCTTGATCATCTTGGTAATCAACGAGCTAGTTTATGAGAGAGGCATAACTAGGAACTTTATGTTTGCTTATTAAACACACATGTATTAACGTTTCCGTATTAATACAATTATAGCATACAAAATAAACATCTATCATATACTTGGAATATACATAATAAACACTTTATTATTGCCTCTCAGGGCATATTCCCTTCAGTCTCCCATTTGCACTAGTTACATAGTGATGAATCTAACACCCATGGAGTTCTGGTGTTGATCATGTTTTTCTCTAGGGAGAGTTTTAGTCAACGGGTCTGATACATTGAGATTTGTGTGTACTTTACAAATCTTTATATCTCCATCCTTGACATGCTCGCGGATGGAGTGAAACCGGCGCTTAATATGCTAGGAATTCTTGTGAGACCTTGGTTCTTTCGCATTGGCAATGGCACCATAGTTGTCACAATAGATCACCATTGGATCCAACGCGCTCGCAACCACACCTAGTTCGGATATGAACTCCTTCATCCAAACTGCTTCCTGAGCCGCTTCCGAAGCAGCAACATATTCGGCTTCCCTTGTTGATCCCGCCACCACAGGTTGTTTGGAACTCCTCCAACTAACTGCTTCGCCATTCATGAGAAATACGTATCCGGATTGAGACTTAGAGTCATCCGGATCGGTGTCAAAGCTTGCATCAACATAACACTTAGCAACGAGCTCTTCTTCACCTCCGTACACAAGAAACATATCCTTAGTTCTTCGCAAGTACTTAAGGATATTCTTGACCGCTATCCAGTGTTCTGAACCTGGATCCGATTGGTACCTACTAGTCAAACTAATAGCATGTGCCACATCCGGTCTTGTACATAGCATGGCGTACATTATAGAGCCTATGGCTGAAGCATAGGGTACTTTGTCCATTATCTATCTTTCTTCCGCCGTATCCAGACTTTGAGTCTTACTCAATGTCTTGCCTTGTAACATAGGTAAGAACCCCTTCTTACTTCCGTCCATTTTAAACTTCTTTAAAATCTTATCAAGGTATGTACTTTGTGATAGCCCTATTAGGCGCCTAGATCTATCTCTATAGATCTTTATGCCTAATATGTATGACGCTTCACCTAGGTCCTTCATTGAAAATTTGTTGTTTAGATAACTTTTACCACTGTTTAAAAGATCTATATCATTTCCGATCAATAATATGTCATCCACATATAATATCAGAAATGCCACATTGCTCCCACTCACTTTCTTGTAAATACAAGCTTCTCCATAAGTTTGGACAAATCCGAACTCTTTGATCATCTCATCAAAGCGGAGATTCCAACTTCGTGATGCTTGCTTCAGTCCATAGATGGATCGCTGAAGCTTGCACACCTTGTTAGCATCCTTAGGATCGACAAAACCCTTTGGTTGTATCATATACAACTCTTCTTCAATATTACCATTGAGAAACGCGGTTTTGACATCCATATGCCATATCTCATAATCGAAATATGCAGCAATTTCTAACGTAATCCTAATTGACTTTAGCATCGCTACGGGAGAGAATGTCTCATCGTAGTCAACTCTTTGAATTTGACGAAACCCCTTTGCGACAAGTCGAGCTTTATAGACGGTCACATTACCATCAGCATCAGTTTTCCTTTTGAAAACCCATTTATTCTCCACGGCCTTTCGGTCGTGAGGTAAGTCCACCAAGTTCCAAACTTGATTTTCATACATGGATTCCATCTCGGATTTCATGTCTTCTAAACATTTGTTGGAATACGGGATCATCATCGCTTCTTCATACGTCGTAGGGTCATCAATTTCATCAACCATGAAATTCATAACAGGGTTTCCGTATAGCTCGGGAGCTGCACACGTCCTGCTAGACCTGCGAGGTCCGGTAGTACTCTCTTTTGGTGTTTCATGATCATTATCATTAGTTCCCTTGTCAACTGGTGAATCCAACTCCCGAATGACTTCCAGCGCTACGCTACTCGCCATACTTTGAAGAGAAAGTTCAATAACCTCTTCGAGTTCTACCTTCCGACTACTCACACCTTTCGCGAGAAACTCTTTCTTTAGAAAGGATCCATTCTTGGCAACAAAAACCTTGCCCTCAGATCTGTGATAGAAGGAATACCCAATTGTTTCCTTAGGGTATCCTATGAAGACGCATTTTTCTGCTTTGGGTTCGAATTTATCCGGTTGAAGTTTCTTCACATAAACATCGCATCCCCAAACTTTAAGAAATGACAGCTTAGGTTTGTTTCCAAACCACAATTCATACGGTGTCTTTTCAACGGATTTAGATGGTGCCTGATTTAAAGTGACTCAGCAGTTTCTAGTGCATAACCCCAAAATGACAACGGATAGTCCGTCAGAGACATCATAGATCAAACCATATCCAATAAAGTATGATTACGACGTTTCGACACACCATTTCGCTATGGTGTTCTGCCAGGTGTGAGTTGTGAAACAATTCCACACTCTTTCATATGAGTGCTAAACTCGTAACTTAGATACTCACCTCCACGGTCGGACCGTAGAAATTTGATCTTTCTATTATGATGATTTTCCACCTCATTCTAAAATTCCTTGAACTTTTCAAAGGTTTTAGACTTGTGTTTCATCAAGTAGATATAACCGTATCTACTCAAATCATCCATGAAAGTAACAAAATAACGATATCCACCTCGCACCGACATGCTCATTGGACCACATACATCAGAATGTATAATTTCCAATAATTCTGTCGCCCGTTCCATTGAACCGGTAAACGGCGTTCTAGTCATCTTGCCCATAAGACATGGCTCACATGTATCAAATGATTTAAAATCAAGTGATTCCAAAAGTCCATACGAATGGAGCTTCTTCATGCGTTTAACACCAATATGACCTAGACGGCAGTGCCACATATATGCAGATATATCATCATTAAGTTTAATACTTTTAGCATCAACATTATGAATATGTGTAACACTATTATCGAGATCCAACAGAAATAAACCATTCATCATCGGTGCATGACCATAAAAGATTTCATTCATATAAATAGAACAACCATTGTTCTCGGATTTAAATGAATAATCACTTCGCATCAAACACGATCCAGATACAATGTTCATGCTCAGTGCAGGCACCAGATAACAATTATTCAAGATTATTACTAATCCTGACGGCAACTGGAGAGGCAGCGTTCTGACGGCGATCACATCAACGCTTGATCCATTGCCGACACGCATCTTGACCTCACCCCTTGCTAGTGGTCGCTTGTTCCGCAGCCCCTGATTCGAGTTACAAATATTAACAACTGAACCGGTATCAAATACCCAGGTGCTATTGTGAGCACTAGTCAAGTACACATCAATAACATGTATATCATATATACCTTTGTTTGCCTTGCCGGCCTTCTTGTCTGCCACATACTTGGGCAGTTGCGCTTCCAATGGCCAGTCCCCTTACAATAGTAGCACTTGGTATCAGACTTATGGCCAACTCGGGGTTTCTTTTCAGGCACGACAATCGGCTTGCCTCCCTTAATCCCCTTCCGTTTACCCTTCTTGTCTTTCTTGAAACCAGTGTTCTTATTGATCATCAACACTTGATGTTCCTTCTTGATCTCCACTTCTGTAGTTTTAAGCATTGACAGAAGCTCGGGGAGAGACTTCTTCATGCCTTGCATATTATAGTTCATCACGAAGCTCTTATAGCTAGGTGGCAGAGACTGTAGAACACGATGGATGCCTAAGTCAATGGGAATCGATATTCCCAAGGACACAAGCTTATCGGCGTAACCCGACATCTTGAGTACACGCTCACTTACGGAGCTGTACTCTTCCATCATGCAGCTAAAGAACTTTTCTAAATCATTGTAGCTCTCTACAGCAGCATGTGTGTCCAAAATCATTTTCAACTCACCCATTGTATCAAATGCATTGCCGTTTTCAAAACGCTTTTGAAGTTCTGGCTCTAGCCCATACAATATGCCGCAATGAACTAAGTTGTGGTCCTCCTGACGTGTCTGATAGACATTCTTCTCCTCGTCAGGGGCATCATCGAAAGGTGGGGGCCTAGCGGAGTTTCTAGCACATATTGCTTTTGTGCAGCAGAGAGGAGAATCCTCAAATTCATGGCCCATTCGGTAAAGTTTCCACCGTTCGTTGCAAGTTTCTCTTTCTCCATGAACACATTGAAATTAAAAGCAGGTGGTTCCATATACAGCAGAATTTGTAAAGTTTAGACTAAGTTTATGATAGATTGAGTTCAACTAATCCACATTATGAATGAACTCCCACTCAAAAACGACATCCCTCGTGCCTTTTTGGTGATTACATGAACCAAATCCACTACACCAAGTCCAATCATCACGTGAGTCGGTGTAGCTTCAAAGGCGAGCATCAAATGGGCATCATATCTACTATATGACTCATGCTTAACCTTTCGGTCCGTGTTATGAGGCCATGTGTGTACATCCTAGGCTCGCCAAGTAAGAACCTTAGTATTCGCGTGTGTAACTGTCTTACACCTGAAATATGGTCGTGGATCCCAGAACACCCGATCATCACATGATGTCTTGGAGCGATGAAAACATAATCGGTGCATACTAAAGGAAGAACACATTCTTATCTTGATATTTAAATGAGGGATCATCTTATTATGCTAATAAAACGCCAAACAAGTAATATAAGATGCTATCAAACATCACATGTTTATAAGTGAAATGATATGGTTCCCGCATATGATCTCTATCATGTGAACCGTGGTATGATCACTATCATACCTTTATGTGTAAGGCCAAGGTCTATGGAACTTACACGTTATGTGTGTTGTAAGAGTATCATCTCATACTTCTACTTACAACATCACCATATCATAACACTAGCCCAGCAACAATCTAAACTAGACGCCTCTAATTTATCCATTGCAAGTTTTGTTGGGAATATGCTCTAGAGGCAATCATGTATGATGAGATTTCCCATTGTATTCATAAAGATATTAAGTAGTCCTTGTATAAACATCTGATGTGTATCATTGAATATGTGATTCGGTTGTGGAACTATGCATTCATGTTGTTTATACTAAATATCCTTGGTCATCGAAGTTGTGCTGGACACACAACTTAGACCAATGTGAAAGTTGGCTTGATGACTCGGTTCCACTTGTCATGGGCATGGAGATGCTATTCCAACTTACACAGACTCGGCTAAAGAGTTTGGCGAGTCGGATTGACCCATATTGTGGTACAACGAACAAGTTGTCATTTGTATATCTCAATCAATGTAATCCTTAGACCTGAGATTATTGCATAGTCCAAGTTGAGGATTACCGACTTAGGTTCTGTCAAACGCGGATCCGTAACTGGGCAGTTATAAAGGCAGAGTTCGGGTCAACTGAGAATCAAGCTGTGTGATGTGAATAACCAATATGGGATTTTGCCCCTCCTCTTGGAGAGATATTCTCTGGGCCCTCTTGTGAGATATGATTCGGAAAGCATGTCCATGCACGACTCGGTTAAGTGTTAACCGAGGCGATCGACTAAGAGTTAGTCGGGTAAATCACTTATCTCGGATCGAGAAGAGAGTCGGACTATTTAAGGGATGACATATATTCGACTATAGTCTGACAAGGTATTGTTGGAGATATGCCCAAGAGGCAATAATAAAGTGGTTATTATCATATCTTCACACTTATGATAAATGTTTACATACCATGCTATAATTGTATTAACCGGAAACATTAATACTTGTGTGATTTGTAAACTAAAATAAGAGTCCCTAGTAAAGCCTCTTGTTAAACTAGCTTGTTGGTTAATATATGATCATGGTTTCCTGATCATGAACATAGAGATGTTATTAACAACAGGATCATATCATTAGGAGAATGATGTGATGGACATACTCCTATAGATAAGCGTAGCATAAAGATCAAGTCATTTCAATAGTTCAATTGCTATATGCTTTCTGATACATAGTAACCTAATTCCTTCGACCATGAGATCATGCATATCACCTTTGCCGGATGGATGCTTTGATGACATCAAACACCACACCGTAACTGGGTGGCTATAAAGGTGGCATTAAGTGTTCGGAA
The DNA here is from genome assembly GCA_030063025.1 of Avena longiglumis. Taxonomy (NCBI): domain Eukaryota; kingdom Viridiplantae; phylum Streptophyta; class Magnoliopsida; order Poales; family Poaceae; genus Avena; species Avena longiglumis. The sequence goes on along the minus strand of CP125978.1, from coordinate 504,931,287 downwards.
AGTATTGGTTGAAACACATGGATCAAGAGTGGGATTTGTCCATCCATATGACGGATAGATATACTCTGGGCCCTCTCGGTGGAATGTCATCCAATTAGCTTGCAAGCATGTGACTTGGTCACAAGGGATCACATATCACGGGAACAAGAAAAGAGTACTTATCGGTAACGAGGTTGAACTAGGTATGCAGAGATACCGACGATCATAACCTCGGATAAGTAAACTATCGTGAGACAAAGGGAAATTGGTATCGTATGTAAGTGGTTCATTCGATCAAAGTAATCGTAGAAATATGGGGAGCCATATGAATTTCCAGATTCCTCTATTGGTTATTGTTAGGAGAAGTGTCTCGATCATGTCAGCATAATTCACGAACCGTAGGGAGACACACTTAAGGATTCGACGTTGTTTGAGTAGTTATGGTATTATGAGAAAGATACCGAATGTTGTTGAGTCTCGGATGGGATCCGGATATCACGAGGTGATCCGGAATGGTCCGGAGAATAAGATTCATATAAGGAAAGTCCGTTTGGAGTTCGGGAATGATTAGGTGTTTTCATCGGGAATGTTCTAGAAGGTTCCGGATTGTCCGGCACTCCGGGGGGGAGGGGTACATGAATGTGTCATTGCACATTGGAATGATTGCATCATGTACTAAGTGTTCTTGCTGTCCCAAATAAAGGATTAAATTGAATCCTAAAACAGAAAAGTCAAATGTCCAGTTTGAAAGTCAAACGGCCAAAACAAGAAACTGTGGGAAACAAGCAAGAGGAGTTGGAACCGACTTGGAGGAGGAGTCCCACTCCTCCAAGCCGGCGGCCAGCCCAAGGCCGACTTGGGGAGGGTCTCTCCTCCCCTGGCGCGCCAGCCCCCTCCCATCTATAAAAGGAGGGGCAGGGCTCCCCTCCTAGACACACAAGTTCCTACCTCTAAATCTCCGGTTTAGAGCCGTTTTGGTTTAGAGCTTCTAATTGCTTTAGCCAACGGTTTAGAGCCTTATAATTGGTTTAGAGCCTTCTAATTGGTGTGTCTAATTACTAGACCACTAATAGCCTCTCTCATAAGCTCCACCATACTCGCACCGGCTTAAGGCGAAGCCCTGCGGGATCTCCCTCTACTTAGGTACCACGCCGTTGTCTTTGCGGAATCGCGAGGAGAGTGCTACAACCTCCGCTGCCTGCTGGAACAAGGAGAGGAAGGTCTTCGTCAATCGAACGTGTGACCGACTGCGGGAGCGCTGCCGGAACGTGGCGCCGGAAGGATCGTCTACGCGATCTTGAGATCGGAAGTGTACGACTACATCACCCACGAGAATCTGCTCTCGTTAACCGCTTTGGAATCTTCGAGGGTAAGTTATTCCATTGACTCGTTGCTACAATCTAGTAGATAGATCTTGGCTTGTTTGTTTGTATGCGATAGAAAAATTTTGTTTTCCATGCTGCGAACCCCTACAGTGGTATCAGAGCCGTGTCTATATGTAGATCTGTTGCACGAGTAGAACACAATGGTCATTGTGGGCGTTGATGCTTTTATTGTCGATTGCTTCTTGTGTACTTTGCATCTTGCGGTATGTTGGGATGAAGCGGCCCGGGCTAACCTTACATGACATCGTTCATGAGACTTGCTCCACGCTTGACATGCAACTTGTATTGCATAAGTGGCTTTGCGGGTGTCTGTTTCTCCTAGCATAGTTAAGATCCAATTTACAACGGGTGATTAACAATACTAGTATCAATGTTGTGGTTCTTGTTCGTAAGTTAGAACGACACTTATTAACAGCCCCAAACCACGTAAAACATGCAAAGAAAGTAGAGGCGTCTAACTTTATTTTGCAGGGGTGTGCAGTGATGTGATATGGCCATGATTGTGATTATATATGATGTATGCAATGTTCCTTATTGTAAGTCGACAGCGGCGAAGCCATATGGTTGTCTTTAATTTCTGTTAAGACCCGTGTCTATTCAAAGTAGTTGTAATAGTTGAAGCGGTGAGCGACAACCATGGAGCAGCGTCATTGACCTTGATGCAATGCCGGTGATGATGGAGATCATGTTCGTGCTTGAATATGGAGATCGGAAGCACAAAGAAGAAAGGCCATATCATATCACATATTATTGAATTGCATGTGATGTTAATCCTTTATGCATCTTGTATTGCTTAGTAGACGACGGTAGCATTATAAGAGGATCCCTCATGCACATGAATTTCAAGTCATAAAGTGTTCACCCTTAGTTAGCACCGTTGCTAAAGCTTGTTGTTTTGAAGCACCACGTGATGATCGGGTGTGATAGATTCTACAAGTGTATACAACGTGATCAAGCCAGATTTGCTCATGCGGAAACTAAGGTTTGATCTTGACGAGCCTAGCATGTACAGACATGGCCTCAGGAACACGGATTACCGAAAGGTAGAGCATGAGTCATATAGTAGATATGATGAACATGTTGATTGTTCGCCATTGAAACTATATCAACTCTCGTGATGATCGGTTTTGATGTGGTGGATTTGGTTCGTGTGATCACTAAAACAATGTGAGGGATATTGTTTTGAGTGGGAGTTCACCTAGATTAATTTAATTATTAATTAGAACTCAATTTATCATAAACTAAATCAAAGTGAATTTGCATAGTTGTTGTAGTCATTGGCATCCGTTTACCACCTTGCGCTTAGTTATAATTGAGATGATAGAACTATAGAACTACGGTTAGTTACTTTCGAACTGGTATCGTATTGTTTTAAGTGTTAATCTAAAGTTTAAAAAGTCCTATTGCAAACTTTCAAGAAGTTAGGTTACTCCATGAAGTTTAATAATTAGTATTAAATCAAGAGTAACAATTTCAAGTGTTAGTATATAAGTATCATGTTTGTCTACATGATTCTTGATATTCAAGGGATTCTCTTAATATCAAGGTTATCTAGGATCTGAAAGAGTTGTTTCAGAAACCATGATGTGTGGAAGATATTGTGATATCTGAAACGTAGTATTGGTTACAACATGATAGAGTATAATATGGCAAAAGTCATGTTCTCATATTTGATGAGAATTTGCAAAAGGTTGGAGACACTAGTTGTCCTAATCCTCCAAAAGGTTTTGGAGAGCAACATTATACTTGCGATTCACCGTTACAAGCTAAAAGTAGCTTGATCATGGATAAATCCATGATGAGGGTGAATATTTGATGTAGGTAAGATATTTACTACACCAAGAGATTACTAAAGAAAGGAATTTGAAAGAACACCAAACATTTGATGATAGGTGATCTACTTCAAAGTGCAAGTCCAAAGACATTGGTATTTAATTATACACGCTTTGGATTATGTGTCATATGTATGACTCCACTATTGATGTTGATAGATTCTTTCAAGCAGAAGGAAATCTTGAAGAGAATCTCATAAATATATGGCAGAAAGGAAAAGACTAGAATTGTTCAGCTTAAGTATATAGATGATATACATGTTATGGCTATATTCTTTGCTTATTAAACAATGTGGTTCTCAAGTATTTTATACTGAATTTGTTGGTATGAATCGTCATACGAAACAACACAATTCATGAACTACAATGGCCTAAGTAACTAGCAAAAGAATATGTGATGATGTTCATCGAGAACAAATAAAGGGTTATTGTGTTGCTCGTTAAACATCTAAAGCTTGCCTTCAAAGATTTGTTTTATCAGGTGTTATGAGAACAAAAGGGTTGTTCAAATAATTGCCGTAATCCATAAAAGATGGATTCGCAAATCTCGTTGGAGAAATCACATCCATAAAACTAGTGCTAAAAATGTCGAAAGACAAATTGATTGAAATATCACTTAGGAAGTGACATCGCCGTTTAAATTATATTGGAAAGAAAACATGAAGAAAATCCATATGGTTGGAATTTTGGAGTCTATTTGATTTTGATCAAATGATGCTTGTGAAACTTTCCTAGAGATAATTAAAACTTCGTTCATAGGCCAAAAGGGAACGATGGACTAGCTTATTGGAACTTGTACATATTGTTGTATGAAGTCCATTATGTATAGTCAAGAGCGATGGATTTCAACTTCATGTGCTTTCTCCGAAAATTTGAGTGAATATATGAATATTTACTTAATAAGGATGAAGTGTGAAACATTTGAAAAGTTCAAGGACTTTCAAGATGAAGTGCAAAATCATTGTAACAAGAATATAAACAGTTTATGATAAAGATCATAAAGGAAGATATTTGAGTTACAGAGTTTAGCATAATACCTAATATTTAATGAATCATTCCGTGGATTTGCATTTCCCGAAACACCATAAGAGTATGGAGCATTCGAGATATGTAATTAAACCTTGTTTGACATGGTAAGATCGAAGGTGTAATTCATAAAACTGCCATTATATTTTAAAGATTAAAAGCTTTAGAGATTATCGTTTTTCCACTGAAAAGAGCTTCATCATAATCCGTTGAAATGACACCATATAAGGTTATGGTTTGGGGTAAAACCCAAGTTGTCCTTTCTTAAACATTGGTATGCTATGCATAAGAAAGATGTGTGCAACCAAAGTCGGATGAACCTGTCTTTGTATAACCTGTTAAGTATTCCTCCATAAACACCGGAGACAAAAGTGTTTGTTGCTTAGAACGTCAAGTTTCTTTGAGAAGGAATTTTTTCGTGAAAAGTTAAGTGGGAGGACAATAGAACTTTGATAAGGTTAAAAGAACCTTAGCTATATGTGCAGAGTTGCGCAGCACCGAAAAGTGTTTCGGAGGAAGCAACAATGCTCATGGCTCACGTGCCTCAAAGGTTGTGGTCACGGAGATCTAAGTTCCTATTGAAACAAGTAGATCGGGTAAACAATCAAATACCAAGATTTGAGGGTTGAATCATTATTTGAGAATAATGAACCGACTACATGCAAAGAAGTGATGATGGGCCCTGACTCCGTCAAATGGCTTGAAGCCATAAAATCCGTGATAGTTCCATACACGAGAAATCAAGTTTTGAACTTGAAGGACCCTCGAGAAAGGTGTAAGACCTTACAGTTGTGTTTGGATCTATAAATAAATAGACATGGATGTTGCACATCTATGAAATAGTCGACATGTTGGGAAAGAGTTCACAACAATGTTCAAAGGTTGACTATGACAAGATCTGATCTTTCATAGCGATATTTAGTCTAGACGGATTAATGTAGCAACCACTACATATAATTTGTTATATGGTAGTTGAATAAACAAAACAAGTTCTTCTAATAGAATCGTTACCTAGGACGTGTGCATGACACGGTCCATAGGGTTTTGTTAATACAAAGGATGCTAAAATCATACGCAAACTTCAATTGTTGAAGTGAGCATCGCGGAGTTGGAATCTTCACTGTGATGAAACTGTTAAAAGAGTTTAATTTCATCGGAGACAATGGAGATGCTTGCGTTTGCAAGAAATTAAGTGGGAGCGCTAAGACATGTTTCTAATACATTATGTAGAAGACATATTGTTGATTGGAAGTGATGTATCCTCTTATTTAACACATATTAAGAATTTCATCCCGATGAAAGACTTAGGCAAAACCCAAATATTTGGCATCAAATAGACGCTAATATGGTTGTGCCAGAAGTACATAGACGAGATATTGAATGAGTTCAATATAGAAACTACAAGAAAAGGTTCTTGTCGCACAGAAAGGATTGAATGAGTTCAATGTTGATGATATATTCAAGTGTATTGACATTTGGTAAAGTGAAGCAAATAATCAAGTATAGTTTGATACTTGATGTATGAAATCACAAAGAGTATTTATATCAATCATACTGTGATATGTACAAATCCAGATATGTCCTATGCTCTAAATGTTGTGAGCATATACCAGAATGATTTGTAAGATGATCATTGGACAATAGTAAGGATATTCTTATGATCTTTTGGAAGAACTAAGAGTATATTATTTGTAAAAGTGACAAATAGATGGTTAGTTCATTGTAAAAGTACTACATTGATACTAGCTTTGTCACAAAGTACAAATTGAGTTTATGTCAATCTAAACTAAGGGTGGCACAATATAATGGAAAGTGAGTTCCATAATGGATTTGGATGAGTTCCAAAGTTAATACATTGTGACAGATACTACAACAAAAGGCTAAGTATATGACTGCTATTATAGCAGCAAAAGAGGGCATTTGTGTCAAGTAGTTTGTTATCAAACTAGGTGTAGTTCACAGGGGGATAATACTATGAAGATATATTGTGCGACAATATTATCAACATGTTTTAACCCCAAAGAACTAAAGGTCACACCGAAAGACCAAATTTATACAAAGCCATGTCATTAGAGAATGAGTGATGCGTAGAGACGCAAAGACATGCAATTACACACGGACCTGGAAGTGTCAGATCCGGAGATCAGTTGACCACTAGCAATCGTGTACATACAACACTGTAAAGCCATAGGTGTTTAATACACAAAGGTTTGAAACTAGATTATTGACTCTAGTGCAAGTGGGAGACTGTTGGAGATATGCCCAAGAGGCAATAATAAAGTGGTTATTATCATATCTTCACACTTATGATAAATGTTTACATACCATGCTATAATTGTATTACCCCGAAACATTAATACTTGTGTGATTTGTAAACTAAAATAAGAGTCCCTAGTAAAGCCTCTTGTTAAACTAGCTTGTTGGTTAATATATGATCATGGTTTCCTGATCATGAACATAGAGATGTTATTAACAACAGGATCATATCATTAGGAGAATGATGTGATGGACATACTCCTATAGATAAGCGTAGCATAAAGATCAAGTCATTTCAATAGTTCAATTGCTATATGCTTTCTGATACATAGTAACCTAATTCCTTCGACCATGAGATCATGCATATCACCTTTACGGATGGATGCTTTGATGACATCAAACACCACCGAATCGGGTGGCTATAAAGGTGGCATTAAGTGTTGGAAAGTATTGGTTGAAACACATGGATCAAGAGTGGGATTTGTCCATCCATATGACGGATAGATATACTCTGGGCCCTCGCGTTGGAATGTCATCCAATTAGCTTGCAAGCATGTGACTCGCTCACAAGGGATCACATATCACGGGCACGAGAAAAGAGTACTTATCGATAACGCGGTTGACCTAGGTATGCAGAGATACAGACGATCATAACCTCGGATAAGTAAACTATCGTGAGACAAAGGGAAATTGGTATCGTATGTAAGTGGTTCATTCGATCGCAAAGTAATCGTAGAAATATGTGGAGCCATATGAATTTCCATTCCTCTATTGGTTATTGTTCGGAGAAGTGTCTCGATCATGTCCGCATAATTCACGAACCGTAGGGAGACACACTTAAGGATTCGACGTTGTTTGAGTAGTTATGGTATTATGAGAAAGATACCGAATGTTGTTCGGAGTCTCGGATGGGATCCGGGATATCACGAGGTGATCCGGAATGGTCCGGAGAATAAGATTCATATAAGGAAAGTCCCGTTTCGGAGTTCGGGAATGATTCCGGTGTTTTCATCGGGAATGTTCTAGAAGGTTCCGGATTGTCCGGCACTCCGGGGGGGAGGGGTACATGAATGTGTCATTGCACATTGGAATGATTGCATCATGTACTAAGTGTTCTTGCTGTCCCAAATAAAGGATTAAATTGAATCCTAAAACAGAAAAGTCAAATGTCCAGTTTGAAAGTCAAACGGCCAAAACAAGAAACTGTGGGAAACAAGCAAGAGGAGTTGGAACCGACTTGGAGGAGGAGTCCCACTCCTCCAAGCCGGCGGCCAGCCCAAGGCCGACTTGGGGAGGGTCTCTCCTCCCCTGGCGCGCCAGCCCCCTCCCATCTATAAAAGGAGGGGCAGGGCTCCCCTCCTAGACACACAAGTTCCTACCTCTAAATCTCCGGTTTAGAGCCGTTTTGGTTTAGAGCTTCTAATTGCTTTAGCCAACGGTTTAGAGCCTTCTAATTGGTTTAGAGCCTTCTAATTGGTGTGTCTAATTACTAGACCACTAATAGCCTCTCTCATAAGCTCCACCATACTGCTTAAAGCGAAGCCTGCGGGATCTCCCTCTACTTAGGTACCACGCCGTTGTCTTTGCGGAATCGCGAGGAGAGTGCTACAACCTCCGCTTTCTTTGGAACAAGGAGAGGAAGGTCTTCATCGAGTAGAACGATGTGACCGATTGCGGGAGCGCTTAGGAACGTGGCTGGAAGGATCGTCTACGCGATCTTGAGATCGGAAGTGTACGACTACATCACCCACGAGAATCTGCTCTCGTTAACCGCTTTGGAATCTTCGAGGGTAAGTTATTCCATTGACTCGTTGCTACAATCTAGTAGATAGATCTTGGCTTGTTTGTTTGTATGCGATAGAAAATTTTTGTTTTCCATGCTGCGAACCCCTACAGGTATATCGTGAGGCAAAAGGGACTCAGACGTAATTCGCATTGGAAAGGCAAGTCGTTATGACTCTTTGGTACTTGGGAGTCGGCACGTTCTGCTAGGAGCCGCTACCGACTAATCGATTGAGAGTCGGACTCCAATCGTGTCCAAGTAGCCATGAGCCTGCGGGGTCCACTTAAGAGCGGGAGAAAGTTCGGATTGGATCTGAACCTGTAATGTGGTTGGGTTGGACCTAAACCGGATTAGGACTGAGTTAGTGAGTTGGACTCACGGTGATTAGTGTTATATGGGCTTTAGTGAATGGGTCGCGCGAGCAGAGCCCACGTTCACTCCCTATATATAGTGGAGCACCGTAACCCAGAAAGGTGAATCGTGGTTCGGTTAGGTCATTCCATGTGTTGGAAACCCTAGCTCCACGGCAGTCCTGCCGACGAAACGAACCTAGCAGTTCGCCGCCGGTAATCCTCCTTGTACGTGTGGATAGCAGCAGAGGTGTTGTGCGATCAGCACCAGGATGATTGGATCATGAGGACTACACTGCATCAACTGACGCGCTTCATCAGTAATCCGCAACTGCGCGTCTAGTGGTAAACCTCATGGCCTTCTACCTCAGCTGGATCTTGGGATCACCACGTTAGAGGAAATTTTTTGTTTTATCTCCGCGTGGTCCAACAGTGGTATCAGAGCGATAGCTTCTGGTTTTAGGCTCGAGATCTCGCATATGTGATATGCGGTTGGCTATAGATGAGATCTATGTGTTGTTTGGTGGTCGATCTATGAGATAGATCGGTTTTGTATGAAGTTGATTGGATCAACTGTTCTTGGGGAATGGTAGATCTGATTTCTGTGATCATACTGCTGAGGTCGTGGAACGACATACCCCTACCGGTCGGCTTCTGCCATCGGGGTAGACTGTGACACGTAAATCCAGAAGCGATGATCGAAGATCAAAGAGTTTGATCGAACCGGGACGATGGTCGGAATCCATGTTCGGATCGTAGATGAGATCTACGTTTTCGGAAAAATCGTCGGGCGCTGCTCATGACGCCGCCTTCGATCCCCGCCGCTATCCGGCTAGCGGACCGCCAGCTTTCTTCAGAGCGCCTTAGATGTCGTTGTGAGTTTCACAACGCCGGTAGATATTGTATCTATGCATAACTTGTTTTTGCAGGAAGTTGTGAATGGTATGGTTCATGTGCATGTGATGTATGTGTGTAATCCATACGTGATCTGCGAATCACGGTTTTTGTCAGCCGACTGGAGCCTAGGTGCTATCATTTTATTGTATAACGACCTGCGTGTCGGATTCTCTATGTAATTTACTTTCCTAAGCTAGTGTAGCTATTTGGAGAACCCGGAAGGCATGCAAGGCGTTGTACATGTCGGCGACATGGAGTAAGACAGCAAGTGACAAGAGTTGGCACGAGTCGGATTACAGGCTTTGTGGATATGGAGATCGCCATGAAGAGAGCCATACCATTTCACATTATAAATGCTTTATTTTGTGTTATTGTTATGTCTCAGTTTTACCTCTATTAGATAGTCGGTAAAATTTAATCCCTCAAAGAAGGTCTAGCCGGTTTTCCCACCAGTGTTTGCACCATCACAAGTCGGTCATTTTTGGTAGTGGGCTCATAAAATTAAGGTGCTGCCAATTCTTTCCGACTAGGTGGGTTCGAGTCGGACTCTTACTGCGGAAACACTCGGTAAGCTAGACGGGTCTATCACAACGGTTGTGGGGCTCGGGGAAAAGTCGGATGGGATACGGGGCATGTGATGCCACCCATCCAACAGGATTCGTATGAGATACGATTGACAAGGAGTTGTCTACCTAGATCACTTGGCGGCTAGCGGTGATGCTAAAGCTCACTAGCCGACTTGCTTATTTAGGATCCTGAATCACTAAGCAACCATCGGAGGGGTGTTGGTTCTAGTGGGAGCATAAAATATTAAAATGTTTAATATGCTTGCTCGTTTATGAATACATGTCTTAAGTGTTTTGCATATTTTCTGTTGTAGATCATGGCACCAAGTAGCAGTCACTCTCAGATATCCGGTTTTGCGTTGAGAACCATTCATGAGAAAGATAAACTGAACGACACTAATTTTTCCAACTGGTATCGAAATCTGAGAATTGTTCTCAAACAAGAAAAGAAGGACCATGTCCTAGACAACCCACTTCCATATGAGCCGAATGAGAATGCGACTGTCGCTGCCATCAATGCCTACCGTCGGGCTAAGGATGAGTCCACGTATATTAGTTGTCTTATGCTTGCTCACATGGAATCGTACTTGCAAAAGCAGTTCGAGCATGTTGAGGCCTACGATATGATCGAAAGCCTCAAAAGTATGTTCCAGGCTCAGGCGAAGACTAAGAGGTATCAAGTCTCTCAGGCTTCGCTGAGTTGCAAGCCTAAGGATGGTGATCCACTAAGTCCGCATGTGATCAAAATGGTTGGTTACGTGCAGTCTCTGGAGAGGCTTGGCTACCCCATAAGCGAAGAGTTCGCTACGGATATAATTCTGAACTCTCTTCCTAGTGCATATAGGCAGTTCATTTCGAACTACCACATGCATGGTATGGATAAGAAGCTCACTGAATTACATGGGATGCTCAAGCAGGCAGAGGCGGATCTCAAGAAGGGCGCCAGTCAAGTGTTGATGGTGCAGAATAAGGCTAAGTTCAAGAAGAGTTCTTAGACTAAGAAGAAGGCTAAGTCAGGAGGAAAGCAGGCTCAGGACCCGGTCCCAAGCACTTCCTCGGGGACTAAGCCATCTCCTTCAGCCGAATCCACTTGCTTCTACTGCAAGGCGGATGGCCACTGGAAGAGGAACTGCAACAAGTACTTGGCCGATAAAGCCAAGAGTGGAGGTATGACTTCCGACTCAGGTACACTTGTTTGCAATGTTATAGACATATATCTTGCTGATGTACCTAATAGTTCTTGGGTATATGATACCGGATCAGTTATTCACATCTTCAACTCGTTGCAGGGACTGGTAAGAACTAGGAGCATAGCAAGAGGCGAGGTTGATATTCGAGTCGGCAACAAAGCAAGAGTTGTTGCGTTGGAAGTCAGCACAATGCAACTTCATTTACCTTCCGGATTCATTATGGAACTGAAATAATTGTTATTATGTTCCAGTGCTCAGTCGAAACATTATTTCTGCTTCATGTTTGATGAGGCAAGGCTATGACTCAAATATCAAGAATAATGGTTGTTCTTTGAATTTGAATGATATGTTTCACGGCTTTGCACCCGTCTAGGACGGGTTATTTATTTTGAATCTTGATGGTGAGTCGGTTTATAACATAAATGTTAAAAGGTTGAAACCAAATGATCTGAATATGACTTACTGTTGGCACTGTCGGCTTGGTCATATAAGTTGGAAGCGCATGAAGAAGCTCCATGATGATGGAATCCTAACTTCGTTCGACTTGGAGTCGTTCGAGACATGCGAATCTTGCCTACTCGTCAAAATGACCAAGACACCTTCTGCAAAGAGTTGCGAAAGGGCGTCCGACTTGTTGGGACTTGTACATAGTGATGTATGTGGACCAATGAGCACGACAGCCAGGGGTGGTTATGAGTACTTCATTACCTTCACTAATGATTTGAGTAGGTATGGATATATCTACTTGATGAAACATAAGTCGGAAGCTTTTGAAAAGTTCAAAGAATTCCAGAATGAAGCACAGAATCAACTCGGCAAGAAAATAAAGTTTCTTCGGTCGGACCGAGGAGGCGAGTACATGAGCCATGAGTTTGATGACCATATGAAAAGTTGTGGAATAGTTCCTCAACTTACTCCGCTAGGAACGCCGCAAAGGAACGGTGTTTCAGAAAGGCGGAATCGGACCTTGTTGGACATGGTACGGTCAATGATGAGTCTGACAGATCTTCCTTTATCATTTTGGGGTTATTGTCTATAAAAAGCGGCGTTCACACTAAACAGAGTACCATCAAAATCGGTAGATAAGACACCGCATGAGATGTGGACAGGCAAAAAGCCGAGTTTGTCTTTTCTTAAGATTTGGGGTTGTGAAGCATTTGTCAAGCGACTTCAGTCGGACAAGCTTACAGCCAAGTCGGATAAGTGTGTTTTCGTGGGGTATCCAAGGGAAACCTTGGGTTACTACTTCTACAACCGAGAAGAGGGAAAAGTGTTTATCGCTCGGAACGGTGTCTTCCTTGAGAAAGAGTTTCTCAGTCGGGGAGTAAGTGGGAGCACGGTGCAGCTCGAAGAAATTCGAGAGGAACCGGCTATAGCGAGTCGGCATAAACCTTGGAGGTTGAGCCGGTCGTGGTAGCTGAGCCGGCGGCAACACCTGTACTACGAAGATCGGCAAGATTACGAAGTGTTCGTGATGTGTTACTGTTAGACAGTGATGAGCCGACAAATTATTCGGAAGCGATGGTGGGATCTGATTCCAAGTCATGGCTTGGAGCCATGAGATCTGAGTTAAAGTCCATGGATGAAAATCAAGTTTGGAACTTGGTTGATCTGCCAGATGGTGCAAGATCCGTCGAGTACAAATGGGTCTTTAAGAAGAAAACTGATATGGATGGAAATGTTTCAATCTATAAAGCACGCCTTACCGCGAAGGGGTTCCGACAAGTTCAAGGAGTTGATTACGACGATACTCTCCTGTAGCGATGCTTAAATCAGTTCGGATCATGTTAGCTATAGCGGCCTATTTCGACTATGAGATATGGCAGATGGATGTCAAAACGGCTTTCCTTAATGGAAATTTAACCGAGGACGTGTATATGATACAACCCGAGGGTTTTGTCGATCCGGCTAATGCTGACAAGGTATGCAAACTTCAGAAATCTATTTATGGGTTGAAGCAAGCATCTCTGTCTAGGCTCTTAACCTTGTGGTCGTGGGTTCGGGCCCCACAGTGGGCACCAACTGTCGTGGTATTGCACGGCAGATGCTACTGGGGGTAGCTTACGTATACGGAGCAAGGCGACGTAGGAGAATCTGGGAGCGAGATTGGCACACGATGTACCCAGGTTCACGTCCCCTCGGTGGAGGATCGCTACGTCCTGCTGTCAATCCAGTATATGTTCATAGATTGGTTTACAATGGAGTCGCCGGAGGCGGTGGGAGAGACTAGATCTACTGAGAGGTGGGAGACCCTGCCCCGTGGGGTGCCCATGGTGGCTTTATATATGCAGCCAGTTAGGGTTTACAAGTATTTTGGTGGGCTTTGTATTGGAGTCGCCGTATTGGGCCAATGGTAGTCGCCTGGTCCAAAGATGCGCCAGATATGGTAGTCGACCTGCTCAGGTCTAGGTTTCAGTCGGCTCGATCCAGCTGGCGACTCCGCTTCGTGGGTATACCCCGATTGGTATTCCCCCATCAATCTCAGAGTTGGAATATTCGCTTTGATGAGGTAGTCAAATCATTTGGCTTCATCAAGAGTGATCATGATTCTTGTTTATACAAGAAGTTTAGTGGGAGCAAAGTAAACTTTCTAATATTATATGTGGCTGACATATTACTGATTGGAAATGATGTCCAGATGTTGCAAGAAACCAAGGAATTATTGGAAAGGAGTTTCTCAATGAAAGACTTGGGTGAGGCAACATACATCCTCGGAATCCGGATCTATAGAGATAGATCAAGGAGGCTCATTTGATTGAGTCAGAGTACTTATTTGGACAAAGTGTTGAAGAAGTTCAACATGGAATCGTCTAAGAAGGGGTTCTTACCGATGTCCCATGGTGTAAAACTTAGCAAGACTCAGTGTCCTTCGACTACTGATGAGCGAAGTCGAATGAGTGCGATTCCATATGCTTCTGCAGTCGGATTCATCATGTATGCCATGATTTGTACTAGGCCGGATGTTTCCTATGCTCTAAGTGTTGTGGCGAGATACAGTGCGATCCTGGAGAGATCCACTGGACAGCGGCTAAAAATATCCTAAAGTACTTGAGAAGGACTAAGGATATGTTCTTGGTTTATGGTGGTGATGATGAACTCAGTGTAAAGGGTTACACGGATGCGAGTTATCATACCGACTCTTATGATTCTCGTTCGCAATCCGGATACGTGTTTATTATAAATGGAGGTGCTGTGAGCTGGAAGAGTTTCAAGCAAGAGACTGTGTCTGCGTCTACAACAGAGGCTGAGTATATTGCTGCCTCGGAGGCAGCAAAGGAAGCTGTTTGGATGAGGAATTTCCTCATGGGTCTTGGTGTGGTTCAGGGCTCGTCCAATCAGTTAGACGTGTATTGTGACAACAATGGTGCTATTTCACAAGCCAAGGAACCTAGACAGCACCAGAAGAGCAAGCACATACTCATGCGGTACCACCTGATTCGCCAGTTCGTGGATCAGGGTGATATCAAGTTATGCAAGGTACACACGGATGCAAATATTGCGGATCCGTTGACAAAGCCGTTACCACAGCCGAAGCATGAGGCGCACCTGAGAGCCATGGGCATTAGATGCTTAGACATGTGATGTCAGAAGATTAACTCTAGTGCAAGTGGGAGACTGTTGGGAATATGCCCTAGAGGCAATCATGTATGATGAGATTTCCCATTGTATTCATAAAGATATTAAGTAGTTCTTGTATAAACATCTGATGTGTATCATTGAATATGTGATTCGGTTGTGGAACTATGCATTCATGTTGTTTGTACTAAATATCCTTGGTCATCGAAGTTGTGCTGGACACACAACTTAGACCAATGTGAAAGTTGGCTTGATGACTCGGTTCCACTTGTCATGGGCATGGAGATGCTATTCCAACTTACACAGACTCGGCTAAAGAGTTAGCGAGTCGGATTGACCCATATTGAGGTACAACGAACAAGTTGTCATTTGTATATCTCAATCAATGTAATCCTTAGACCTGAGGTTATTGCATAGTCCAAGTTGAGGATCACCGACTTAGGTTCTGTCAAACGCTGATCCGTAACTGGGCAGTTATAAAGGCAGAGTTCGGGTCGACTGAGAATCAAGCTGTGTGATGTGAATAACCAAGATGGGATTTTGCCCCTCCTCTTGGAGATATATTCTCTGGGCCCTCTTGTGAGATATGATTCGGAAAGCATGGCCATGCAAGAATCGGTTAAGTGTTAACCGAGGCGATCAACTAAGAGTTAGTCGGGTGAATCACTTATCTCGGATCGAGAAGAGAGTCGGACTATTTAAGAGATGACATATATTCGCCTATAGTCTGACAAGGTATATCGTGAGGCAAAAGGGACTCGGACGTAAGTCGCATTGGAAAGGCAAGTCGTTATGACTCTTTGGTACTTGGGAGTCGGCACGTTCTGCTAGGAGCCACTATCGACTGATCCATTGAGAGTCGGACTCCAATCGTGTCCAAGTAGCCATGAGCCTGCGGGATCACACACTTAAGAGCGGGAGCAAGTTCGGATTGGATCTGAACCTGTAATCTGGTTGGGTTGGACCTAAACCGGATTAGGACTGAGTTAATGAGTTGGAATCACGGTGACTAGTGTTATATGGTCTTTAGTGAATGGGTCGCGCGAGCAGAGCCCACGTTCACTCCCTATATATAGTGGAGCACCGTAACCCAGAAAGGTGAATCGTGGTTCGGTTAGGTCATTCCATGTGTTGGAAACCCTAGCTCCACGGCAGTCCTGCCGACGAAATGAACCTAGCAGTTCGCCGCCGGTGCTCCTCCTTGTACGTGTGGATACCAGCAGAGGTGCTGTGCGATCGCCACCAGGACGATCGGATCATGAGGACTGCACTGCATCAACTGACGCGCTTCATCAGTAATCCGCAACCGCGCATCTAGTGGTAAACCTCGTGGCCTTCTACCTCAGCTGGATCTTGGGATCACCACGTTAGAGGAATTTTTTTGTTTTATCTCCGAGTGGCCCAACAAGTTTTATGTGGCTTTCGAAGATAGAACCGTTCTTACCTACGAACATGAACCACAACAAGGATAACCAAATTGTTGACAACTCGTTGTAAATTAGATATTGACTATAGTAGGATAGACAGACACCCGCTAGCCACTTATGCAAACTAGTTGCATGTCAAGCGTGGAACAGGTCTCATGTGCAAGGACATGTAAGGTTTGTCCGGGCCGCTTCATCTCACTATGCCACCAATATCCAAAATACAAATAAGAAGCAATAACATGATAATCATCGCCCACATACTCATATGTGTACTACCCGTGTAAAGCATCTACGCATAGATCTGGCTCTGATACCACTGTAGGGTTTGCAGCATAGAAAACAAAAAATTCCTACGATGAGAACAACTATGTACCAAGATCTATCTACTAGATAAAAACAACGGGAGGATGTATATCCGTAGAGAACATACCCTTGAAGACCGACAAAGCTTAACGAGTTAAACTCGTGGTTGATGTAAATGATCTCTTGCCGATCTCAAGATCAAGAGGAAGTCCTTAGCACCGCAACTTAGCGGCGTATCCGTGCTCGCACACACGTCCGAGGCACCGATCAACCTCCGCCTCCTCGCTCCAGCGATGCAGCGGAAGCACAATTTTTTCTTGCCGAATAGCCACCGGGAACATGTATCTCGCTAGTCCAAGATCATGGGGGAATAAATACTAGAGGGGGAGAGAGATCCTTCATGAGGAGGTGTGAGTGAGAAGTGAGGAGGGGGTGCCTTTTATAGGAGAGGGGGAAACCCCAAGGGGGTGGCCGGCGCATGGGGGCTGACCCCTTGCCCTCCCCTCATTCATGTGGGTGGACACTCCATTCACAAAAATCCTTTCAATTCCCTCCACTCAAAATCCCACTCAAATTCCCATTAAATTTTCACCAAATTTAATGCAAACTTTCATTCACTACAAGGAATGTGTTATTCTATGACCTTCTCATAGTGACCGTGGACAAAATCGTCATAGAGTTATGACGATTTTGCACCAGATGGTCGTAAGCCGTTCGGGAGGTTCAAAACCTTAAAAAAAAACATGACGATTTTGCACGGGAACGTCATATTTTCATTAGCTCAAATCGTCATAACCTGACGGATGTACCTTACAACATTATTTGTACCTTATTACGACGATTTAAAATCATCATGATGTCCAAATTAAGATAAGTTGAAACTTTTAGTCGGCCACGTCAGCAATTATGCCTATGTGTCATGTCTATGTGTCATTTTTTACTACGTGTCATATACGTGTGTTAATATCTATACTTGTCTATGTGTCAGTTTTTAACTGCGTGTCATATCCGTGTGTAAATATATGCTTACGTGACATATCTGTGTGTAGATATATGCTTATGTGGCGCTACTTAAATTTAATAGACTCATAATTACTCAAACTGATAAGTGGACCAAACTCTAACAAACAGTACCCACCAAACCCGCCGTAGCTTATTTGCAAAAAAGAAGGAGTCCAGGGATTTGAACCCCAGACCTCCGAACCAAACCAGCAGCAGCTTACCACTACACCAACCAATCTTTTTTGTCATTCTACCACAACTACACCATATATCTATTCGTTACTACGTCTGGGCTGATTTACCTTCTATGATGGGCCTCCACACGAAGCACACATCCACGCTAGCAGACCTCCCTGGAAATAGAAGGCATCTAACCACTAGACCAACACAACTTAATTGTCCCATAGACGCGCTTTGCCAATTTGACTATAAGCCACGATCGAAACTGGGCCTGGAGGCCAGGTTTCCCCTAATGGGCCTCGCTGGGAAGGTATAATTGGGCGGCCTTTCACCTTGGGTGCAGTAGATTAGGTCCGGTTAGTTTTTTTTTCGTTTTTCTTTTTCTGTTTTCATAATTCTTGTGTATCTTTCTCATAAGAACTCCAAAATAATTGTTTTTTGTCTCTAAATTTTTATAAATTTCATTAGATCATAATAGGATGTTAATTATGAATAGTATGATTACTTTAAATTGTGGATCTACTAATCCCATATTAGTCCATACTAGGGACAATATCATAATTCAAAATATGATTTTTGAAACTAGGGTTTTGAAGGTTCTTAGCTAGGGGTCGAACCTTGCTAAACTTGCATTGGATATCTGAAGAAATAGCATATTGTGAGTCTAAAAATGATTTTTGCAAAAAATCATGGGCATTAGATAATGTACCTATAGTTCAAATCGGACCCACTTCCTATTGATTCGGCAGGAACTTGTCTTTTTCGCCAGGGGTGGAAGGAAAGGTTTGAGAGACCCCGGTTGGGACATTTGTCCATGTAAGGTGGCCAATTATTTTTGAAAAATGGGATGGTTGAATTTTGAAACTTCCATTTGGTGGTTGCTTCACAAAACGACCCGTTTTTTGCGCTCGGAAAATGGAAAATGGTTTTTCCATGCGACGAAATGGAAAACTTCCTCCTGCAACATTGTTCGCCATCCCATGATGCACATGTGTGCACAATACAGATGCATTATCACAAACTATGCCCCGGTTCTAGCCATAACATTGGTCATTTGACCCAAAAGCCATGAAAACTCGAACATGATAGGTCATTTTGTGAAGGTTTTTTTGAGACATACTTAAACTACCAAGTTTGGTATTTTTCCTTGCAACTATGTCACATAATAAGATACCACGCGAAAGATTTGCGTTGATCGGGCAGTTTTTGAATTTTGTATGCCCATTTCAAACTATGGTCAAAACGGCGGTCATGAAGGTTCCTAGATAGGGGGTGTGCCTCGCTAAACTTGCATTGGATCTCTGAAGAAATAGCATATTGTGAGTCTAAAAATGATTTTTTCAAAAAATCATGGGTATTAGATAAAGTACCTGTAGTTCAAATCGGACCCACTTCCTACTGATTCGGCAGGAACTTGTCTTTTTCGCCAGGGGTGGAAGGAAAGGTTTGAGAGACCCCGGTTGGGACATTTGTCCATGTAAGGTGGCCAATTATTTTTGAAAAATGGGATGGTTGAATTTTGAAACTTCCATTTGGTGGTTGCTTCACAAAACGACCCGTTTTTTGCGCTCGGAAAATGGAAAATGGTTTTTCCATGCGACGAAATGGAAAACTTCCTCCTGCAACATTGTGCGTCATCCCATGATGCACATGTGTGCACAATACAGATGCATTATCACAAACTATGCCCCGGTTCTAGCCATAACATTGGTCATTTGACCCAAAAGCCATGAAAACTCGAACATGATAGGTCATTTTGTGAAGGTTTTTTTGAGACATACTCAATCTACCAAGTTTGGTATTTTTCCTTGCAACTATGTCACATAATAAGACACCACGCGAAAGATTTGCGTTGATCGGGCAGTTTTTGAATTTTGTATGCCCGTTTCAAACTATGGTCAAACGGCGGTCATGAAGGTTCCTAGATAGCGGGTGTGACTCGCTAAACTTGCATTGGATCTCTGAAGAAATAGCATATTGTGAGTCTAAAAATGATTTTTGCAAAAAAATCATGGGCATTAGATAAAGTACCGTAGTTCAAATCGGACCCACTTCCTGCTGATTCGGCAGGAACTTGTCTTTTTCGCCAGGGGTGGAAGGAAAGGTTTGAGAGACCCCGGTTGGGACATTTGTCCATGTAAGGTGGCCTATTATTTTTGAATTTTTAAACTTCCATTTGGTGGTTGCTTCACAAAACGGCCCGTTTTTTTAGCTCGAAAAATAGAAAATGGTTTTTCCATGCGACGAAATGGAAAACTTCCTCCTGCAACATTGTGCGTCATCCCATGATGCACATGTGTGCACAATACAGATGCATTATCACAAACTATGCCCCGGTTCTAGCCATAACATTGGTCATTTGACCCAAAAGCCATGAAAACTCGAACATGATAGGTCATTTTGTGAAGGGTTTTTTGAGACATACTCAATCTACCAAGTTTGGTATTTTTCCTTGCAACTATGTCACATAATAAGACACCACGCGAAAGATTTGCGTTGATCGGGCAGTTTTTGAATTTCGTATGCCCGTTTCAAACTATGGTCAAAACGGCGGTCATGAAGGTTCCTAGATAGGGGGTGTGACTCGCTAAACTTGCATTGGATCTCTGAAGAAATAGCATATTGTGAGTCTAAAAATGATTTTTGCAAAAAAATCATGGGCATTAGATAAAGTACCGTAGTTCAAATCGGACCCACTTCCTGCTGATTTGGCAGGAACTTGTCTTTTTTGCCAGGAGTGGAAGGAAAGGTTTGAGAGACCCCGGTTGGGACATTTGTCCATGTAAGGTGGCCTATTATTTTTGAAAAATGGGATGGTAGAATTTTGAAACTTCCATTTGGTGGTTGCTTCACAAACGCCGCTTTTTCCTAAGTGCAAAAAAGAGGTGATTTCTGAACCGACCAATCAAAACCCAGGAAACCCACTCCCGTGGATCATCCTGATGGACCTGATCTAGACCATTCATTTCCGATCCAACGCCTGCTAATCACAAGAAGAAGCACGCAGCAATACCCAGTCCCCACCGCAACCACAAAACAAACCCTAATCTCACCTCGCGCTGCCGATTCTCCCCTCTCCCTTCCTCATCTCTCCGCCGCCACCCCCACCCCACCCCCATCAGTCCCGATCGCCATCCAACGCACCCACCCCACCCACCCCATTGCGTAGCCACACCCAACCCTAGCTCTCTGCGGTACCCCGCCGCCACCCACCCTCAGATCCCCAACAACCTTCACATCTCGCCGATTCCCTCCCTCCTCATCTCCCTCCGACGCCGCCCTGCCATGTCTCTTTCCGGCACGGCATCCCGCGAGCGCAAGGAAGCACGGCATCCCTAACATAGATCGCCTCCCCTCGCGCTGCCCCTTCCGTGCGCCGCCGATTCTCCCCGATTCACAACACTCCTGTCTCCTAGCCACCACCCTCTCCCTTCCAGCCGATCCACCCTCTCCCCTCAGCCGATTCTCCCCTCGAATCGAATCTCCTTCAGGATCCCACCAGATACCTCGGCGAGATAGCGACCCTCCTTTGTCGCGCAAACGCATGCCGGCGGGCTGGGAGATCGGGGCGGAAGCGAAGGGAGGCGTGTCCGCGAGGTCGTATGGGATCGGAAGGCCGGAGCTTGAACGGGGTCACCGGCGGTGTTGGTGAGGACAAGATGAGCGTTGTGGCTGCACCGACGCCGGCGGAGGTGCCTACCTCTTCCGCGACGGTCGACATCTCTCTGCCGCTCTCGGAGATGACTTCCCGCATCATGCAAGTCCCCTATGAACTGACGGTGTTTGGGGAAATGCCTCACTGGGAGGGACAGGCGTGGCCGGCCTGATTAATTCCACGTTTCCCATTTTGTTTTTAATACCATGGATGCTTTCTGTAGATCTCTTTGCAAGGAGCTGGTGAAAGGGTGGTCTTCTTTGGATAGCTCGTGCTTCTCCGTCACGACAGTGTCTGGTGGCATCACCAACCTATGTGAGTTGCGCTCCTTGCCAGTGACATGGCCTATGGCACTGCCCTGTGTCCTGATTCATCCCCTTCATCTGAGCAACACGATATACTAAAGGGAAACAGATGATGCGTTATTATTTTATTCTTAGCAATCCGTTTGATTTAATTGTCTATGCAGATCATCGCATAACTTAATGACTGCACCATCTTAATATTGCTTACTGTTAATGATTTTTCCTTGTTTCAAATATGACACCCGTAATAAGCTGCATTTTGTAACATGTATTTTCGGAACCAGTGATTTGCACTGACATTGCTTGAAAATCATTCTTGTCGTCATTGCATCGAGTTCGGCCCCATTACATTAGAGGCACTAGTTGGCAGGGGTACATTCCTTGCAATTTTTGTTCTGCATGCTTCTACGCAATGTAATCTTCTTCCTTGTTGGTCATATGGAGTATCATTCTTATTGAAGCTACCTTCTAACATGTTGATACCAACTGTTCTTGATGTGGAATTATGCTGGTGTCTGACTTGATGTTCCAAAGTGTTATATCTTACATTCTGATGCCTTGATGCTGCTATGCTGAGGATACTTGAGGCGGTTTCAATGTAGTTGAACTGCTGCTATGCTAGCTATGAGCCGTTGCTTGTTCCAGGACTTGATCTCCCTTTATTAAGTATATACACCAATACTTGCATAGGGAGATGGATTGGCAGTCTCAAATTGTTATCAAACATGCACTACAAGATATAGTGATTTAGTGGTTGATTCAGTGTAGTTGAGATTTACTGATATTGATCCATGTCCTCTTGTTCTTTTTATCTGTTAGGACACTCCTGTTATTTTTTTCTTGAAGTCATATATGAACTGCATTGAGATCCCTCCTTTTCCTTGAATAGGTAAGAAAGTTTACATGCTTAACGTTGTGACACGAAGGATGAGATTTGGTCTCTCACCGTCACTTTGATCAACTAGAGGTATATGCAAAGTAGTTTGTGATTTGACAGTTTGATCATGCTTTTCGCTTGTAGCTAATATGTTATTGGATGATCTATGCTTATTGTTGGTCGGATGTTCCGGGTTATTTTTGTGGTTGGTGTAGGATGAGCTACAACGGAACATCCTTGACCTATAAAACTTTAAGGACAAGATCAACGAGAA
Organism: Avena longiglumis; assembly: GCA_030063025.1. Classification (NCBI taxonomy): domain Eukaryota; kingdom Viridiplantae; phylum Streptophyta; class Magnoliopsida; order Poales; family Poaceae; genus Avena; species Avena longiglumis. Next base: position 504,908,424 of record CP125978.1, on the reverse strand, counting down.
CCCGAGAAGATCAAGCGCAAAGGTTGGTTGTGCATTAGTAGTACTATTATCGATATCAAAATCTTATGTATCGATGCAAAGCAATCGTAAAGAATGTAATTCTATACTTATTTGTGCTATACTAATGAAGCATTGAAAAGCTAGTGGTCCTAAAACATTATCAGACATGAAACTGCTATGCGCCTTCTGATGCTGAATATATCTTTGTTTCTGTACAAGTGGTTCTATAGATCTTTTGTGAATAAATTTCCCAGTCTAGATCTAATTTAAAGCCTTCATGTCTATTGGCATATGCTCTGCCTTTTTGACATTTTCTGAGAGTACCTACTACTGTCTTAATTTGCTATATGATGTGTTTTACACTTTGAGCTGACATGCAGGTACACGAGGGGAATTTCTGGGCCAGCTGATATTGCCTTTATCGACAGTGTGAAGCCGTACTTTGGAAGAAAACTCTAGTAGCTAGATAGTGTTGAGTGTTGGCATATATTATTGTATAGTGTGTGATCTAAAACATGGAAAATTGTAATCGGCTCAGTTATGTCTATTGTCAAAAGTATTTCGTAAATTCTTGTGTTCTTGATTAAATTACTAGTTGATTAATTACTGTCAAATTGTGGGAAAATCAACCCTAACAAACGGGTCTTGTGAAAAATGGTACTCACAAGTGGACCAAATTTTAAATTAAATTACAATTGGGACCCGTCTAACTAATGGGAACAGCTGATATTAAAGGTTGAAATAAAAAGGCTTAAAATGTTGAAATTGAAAAAGAAATAGCCTTTAAAAAGGCCAAGACTAGAAAATAAGAAGGCCTTCATGTTGGGCTTGGCCCATGCAATTGACCAGAATTAACAAGGAAAAAACATAAACGGGAACGTATTGTTGGGTTGGCCCATACTAATAATCAAAGTGGACTGGGCTGATTTCTCGCCACGTCAGATCGGCCACGTAGGATCTGACCTGGCATGACTAGATGGCCCGTGACGATATCAGATCGTCATAATGGTTATGACGATCTAATATCGTCATAGACGGTTATGACGATTTTACCAAAATCGTTGTTATAGTTCATTTGCGACGCCCAGCTTTCGACGATTTTATTTTCGTCATAGATAGATTATTATGACGATTCTGTGACAAAAATGAAGGGTCATAGAAGCCCAGATTCCTTGTAGTGATTAAATAAAACTCCCTTTATTTATTCAGAATTTTGTCAATTACTTTAATGACAAACATTCACATATAAACCCTTGCTAGTATTTCATTTCACATGCAAAAACACTTTCTGCAATTTCACCCGAAAACCTGTTTCGGTATCTAGTGAAATAAATTTCTGCGCTTGTTATTCTTTCCGGCATAAAACTTTTACTCCAATTGGATGTTGGTGTCTCTTAAGTGTGTCACCCTACGGTTCACGAATAATGCGGACATGATCGAGACCCCTCTCAGATCAATAATCAGAAGCGAGATATGGAGACTCATACTGACCCCCACACATTCAACGATGACTTTCTTGTGATCGCCGGAACCTTTTACTCTAGTATCTTAATCCCTTTGTTTCACGATATATTACATGTCCGAGATTTGATCATCGGTATCTCCATACCTAGTTTGATCTCGTTACTGACATGCACTCTTTTCTCGTTCCCGTGATATAACATTCTAGTGATTAAATCACTTGCTTGCAAGCTAACCAATGTGATATCACCGAGAGGGTCTAGAGTATATCTATCCATCATCAGGATGAACAAATTCCATTCTCGATCCATGGGCTCAACATAACACTTTATTAGTTCTGAACTCATCTTTATAATCACTCTGTTACGGTGTGACGTTTGATGTTATCAAGAAACTCTTCCGGTGTTAGTGATTGACATGATCTCATGGTCTAAGGATTAGGATCACTTCGTAAGTTGTTATAGCAATATAAACTCAATGATTTTGATCGTAATGCTATACTTCGGATGAATGTTCATCACACCATTACACTAATGTCGTGATCTCGTTATTAACAACATCTAATGTCCATGATCAGGAAACATTGATCATCTTGTTAATCAACGAGCTAGTTTATGAGAGAGGCATAACTAGAAACTTTCTGTTTGTTTATTAAACACACATGTATTAACGTTTCCGTATTAATACAATTATAGCATACAAAATAAACATCTATCATATATTTGGAATATACATAATAAACACTTTATTATTGACTCTCAAGGCATATTCCCTTCACATATCACAGAAAGCGTGGATTTGAAAATCGGGAAAAGCAACGGGTCAGTCTCTCTCTCCCTTCTTCCCGCATTTCTCTTCGAGGTGAAATCTCCTCTTCAAGAGGGTTCCTCGAGGTGGATGGAGTTCACGGTGAGGGTGCCGAGGTCATTCTAGCGGAAGGAGAGCCGCGTGGTAGTGCAGTGAGATCTGCGTCGAGGAGCGAGGCGTGCGGTGGTGCGGGCAGCGCGGGGACGGAGGGAGAGCCACGTGGTGATTGAGATGTTTTCAAGTGCAATCGATGTCCAATTCCAGTCCGAGGATGTGGGGATTAATTTCACAATTCCATTATGTTATTAGACATATAAGGTTTGTCGCAGTGCTACGTAACTAAGACTAGTAACTTGCACATGTTACTAGTTGATGTTATTAACTTTATAGTGGGTGATAACATGTGTATGGTGTCATGCAAGATCTAATTAATTAGGTTATAGATTCATATGATCTTGGTATGTGTGATGGTATGGTAACTAGCTAAATTATTAACTTTTTTTTCATTAATTATCATGTCATGTCACCAATTTGTCTAATTGGCGTTACATGTACATGCATGTTACTAGTTGGCACCCTTGTTCTTATTATTTTTTTCCTTGTCGGTTGTCTGCGAGTTGTCGGCGGGCTGTTGCAGTTGAGGTGCAGGTGCAGAGGGCACGTAGACAAACGCCGTGTCATAGCGCTTGTATTGTTTATGTATAAATAGGAAAATTACAGGCCCTATTCTTGTTATACAAGGCAGGTACAAAATATGGAAAGTATCTATACAAGGATTGAAACATATAACCTAGTCCTATACCAACACGACTCGGCTATATGTCTAACACATTCCTCGCTCGATTTTTTTTTGCATGTTTTGCAATCCATAATGTTGTTTTTTCTCTATAAGAATTTCAATCTAGGGAATGTATATACTCACCAGGTTGTCTGATCTGTCCTGTACGAATATTGTCTGGGGGTAAAATGGTGTCCTATTTTTACAACATGGTTAAGTTGTTACTTGATTTTCTGTTAAAGTTGACTGCTCAAACATACTTGATTTGGTTATTGGGCTTAACTAAGTTGGTCAACAGCGTGGTCCAACCTTTCGCGAATATAGCCATCAATACGAAATTTATTATTTCTCCATGTGCAAAGCCCAAATTTTGCGGATTACAAAACTCTAGAACATTGTGAAATTTATCCATTTGTGACCATGGCCTAGGAGCACCACCTTGTTTTTCGAAATTGAACATTGTTTCATCAAAATCGCCAATACACATCCATGGCAAATCTGATCGATGATGAAGAGTTCGCAACAGCCTATGTATGTTTTATAGCCTATGTATGTTTATTAAAACTAATTTTTATTACATCCATGAGGCAAAGTTAAAATTAGAGAGATCATACACGTGGAAGATGAGATTCGTGGGTAAGGACTGATGAGTCAGCAACAGTGAGACACTCCAACTCGCAACTGCTTTGCTCTGCTCCAAAAAATTGGTTCTCTTCTCTGCTCTGCTCACTGCTCGCTGCTTTTCCCCGCCGCGACAGCCGACAAACGAGACCAAGCCGCCGTCGCCATTGCCGGCACGATGAAGATCTTGGTGGCGGTGAAGCGGGTGGTGGACTACGCGGTCAAGGTGCGCGTCAGGCCGGACCGGACGGCCGTCGACACGGCGAGCGCCAAGATGTCCATGAACCCCTTCTGCGAGATCGCCGTCGAGGAGGCGCTCCGGCTCCGCGAGGCCGGCGCCGCCTCCGAGGTCGTCGCCGCCACCGTCGGCCCCGCGCAGGCCGCCGACACGCTCCGCACCGCGCTCGCCATGGGCGCCGACCGCGCCTTCCACGTCCTCCACGACCCCGACCCGGCCCGCCCGCTCCTCCCCCTCGCCGTCGCCAAGATCCTCCGCGCCCTCGCGCTCCAGGAGAATCCCGGCCTCGTCATCCTCGGCAAGCAGGTAGGCGCGCGCTCCCCCCCGTCTGAGATTGGCCTCGATTCAGTGAGGTTTTGCCTAATCTTTCATGTCTCTGAATCTAAACTGCTTAGCTTCTTGAAATCGTAGTGGTTTTTCTGTATCGGTGAGATTTACGGTGATGAAGCTGAATGCTTTGGATATGCAAGTATGATCGTTGTGAATTTACATCGCCGAACACTTTCAGCTACCAAAGTTCAGAGCTGAGACAACCCTCTCCTTTTCTTCTCCCTTTAGTATCATGTGTCATTTGGTCTCTTTGACAGACATGCCAAACATCATTACATAAGCTGCTTAACACTTGAATCCTTAGTTTCACTGTTAATAGTTAAGAAAATACATCTCTGAGTTCAATTCTGTTGACGATTGCTTCAAAAGAAAATGTTGGGAAGGAAGTTCATTAATCAATATTACAGAAAACACTTTGATTACCAAGTTGTTGTTGTCGCTAATCTAGCCGTTAAATCAAGGATGAGGGTGTTCTCGTTGTCGCATCTCCACATTACAGTACTACACAGTCCATATACTATTTTGGACAGGAAGCTACTTAGGGATGAAAATTTAACTCAGATCTCCATAACAGAGCAATTTTTTATCTTTCAGAAATTACTACTAGAACTTAAGATGTCTATGTATTCAATCAGGATAACAGAGGTATAAACCACATTACAATCATGTGGTCGTCTGTCATGTGTAAACCACTCTAGTGCCCAGACTAGAATGTATCTTTTTGTTTGAGGGATAATACTATAATAGCATGATAAAACTATAGGTTGAAATGAATTCATGGTTACCTCAAGGGCATCTTCAGAGCCCACAATTTTTCCTTCCTATGAACGTAGTTGCTCACATTGTTTGACCTACTGGAAACATCAGTTCTTTGCTTTGACATGTCTGGAACTTCTATAATTCAAGAACTTACTTTGTGAGATATTTTCAGAATCTTTACTGCCGTGTCTTGTTACAAAGAGTCAGAATAGAGGACAAATAAGAAATATTGTAGGCATAGCTTGGGAGTGTATATTTTTAATAAGCCTAGACTACGTCTTTCTGTAATTACAGGCCATTGATGATGACTGCAATCAAACAGGGCAAATGCTAGCTGCACTGCTTAACTGGCCGCAGGGAACCTTTGCCTCAAAGGTATGTTTTTTTTTTCATTACAAGGTAACATCACCTACAATATGATCATTAACAGAGTTTTTGTCATTGCACATGGTTGTTTCAGTTTCACTGGATTATATAGTTCACAACCAATTCTTACGATACATTGAAATAATCAAAGCAACTGTGGGAAGCTTTTATTCCAGTTTTCATAAGTAGTTGGCATTTGTTAATAATCGATTTGCATTAGATTCTAGAAAGGACTTACTTATAGTTAGCAATGAACTTATAGTTATCACAGTCAAATTCTTATTTGACTACATTTTCCTAGAAGCATTTATTTTCATTTCTCCGACCAAGATCCGGTTTCCTGTTTCTTGGTCAAACAAATGTGAAGCCACAGAGGAAACAAGATCTGAGGAAATTGCTGCCTTAAAATATCCAAAAATAAATAAATCCTATAGACACCTCTTTTAATGTGTGGACATGCTGTTCTGAAATGTTCATTGTTAGATTTTTACAAGAGTTGTTCTCATGATTTTGTTTGGAGGAAAAATTGTACTAGTTGAAGATGCTGTTTGATTTTGGCAGGTGGTAATTGACAAGGATAAGCGCAAGGCTACTGTTGAGAGAGAGGTCGATGGTGGAACTGAAACCATCTGCTTGGATTTACCAGCAGTGATCACGTATGTTCCATAAAACATCTCCCTTTCTTATTTTCAGTAGATTGCTAATTGGTCATAGAAACCACACCAGTACTCAACGCTTCTCTTCAAGACCGAAATGTTTAGTTCTTATGCTCATGCTTGGCGCTCTCAAGCTACGGTTTGGCTCCCATTTGGGCGACTTGGTCTGACCTACACATGCCATGGTTTGTGCTGTGCAGCACTGATTTGAGACTGAACCAACCCCGGTACGCGACGCTGCCAAACATAATGAAGGCCAAGTCGAAGGTGATCAAGAAGGTCACCCCAGCGGACCTGAATGTGGACATCAGATCGGACATGGAGGTGGTCCAGGTGGACGAGCCACCAAAGAGGAAAGCGGGGGTGATCCTCTCGTCGGTCGATGAGCTCCTTGACAGGTTGAAAAACGAAGCCCGTGTCTTGTAAACTAGCCCACACATGCATGTACATTCAAATAAAGTGTAATTCCGAATGGTCGCATCATTTGCATATGAAAATAAGGACGTGTTTCCCCTGGATCAATGGAGTACCAGCTGCTGAATTCGTTTCCTTTTCTTTTCTGGGGGAAACTGAACTGGTTATGCTTGTTGCTGGGCCTTAATCCGATTTGGGCTTTTATTTAGCTGGGTTGCAAACAAGCTTGTCGGTGTAGGTGGGCTGGCTATTTGGACTGCCTGCGAGAATGCTACTAGCATGCTGCAATTACAAGATCTCTGTCATATCCGCTTTGACCGAAATGTCCTTCGCCCAGCCGGGTTTCCTCTAGGCTGCAACTCGCGCGAACCAACCCCATAACCAGGCCTCCACCTCCGGCGACCTCCACTCTCCTCCATGTCTGCACTTGCCGGTGGCGCCACTCATTTCTCAAACGATAATGGACCAAGCTTTTAAGAACTCCTTTTCTGACGATCTTGTCAGCTTGTCCACTCTAGTAGGAAGCTCGATACTTTTCTTGGTGCTTGTCCGACGCATTTGTTGGCCTCGTGCGCTTGTGGCTACACAATATGAGGTTTGGTGAGCTTGACATCCCAACATCCTCCGTGCTTGCAAATGTTTGAAGGCTTTGTGTTTATCCAACTATAACTCAAGGGTCAATTTTGTGTTGCGAGTTGAACATGCTCAACTTGTCGAGCTTCATGTTGACTATGGAGCTTCATAAGCATGTACTTTTGAGAGAGTTGAGCTCACATGTCATATAATGCACGATCGGGCAAGGATGACATTTGGATGAGCAAAAAGGGAAAAAGGGAGCACGAGTAGAGAGGCCGATGCATCGATGCATGAGGAAGGCAGAGAGAGAGAGAGAGAGAGAGAGAGAGAGAGAGAGAGAGAGAGAGAGAGAGAGAGAGAGAGAGAGAGAGAGAGAGCATGGAGTCGGCAAGGATACAAGCAGAAATGTGATGTATTTGGTGAGGAAAGGATATGGAACATGTTTTTTTAAAGAATGTATATATCTGTGCATTTTACATATCCCGGAACATTATATATGTAGCTTATGCAAAAAATGATAAAATAATGTAACGCGGCAATTGTGTTTTCACATAGGTCATAAATTTCCACGAAAATTTATGCGCATAGAATGCGTAAAAAATGCATCCATATTTTGAATGTGTTTTCCCAGAGTGGAACCATCTAGTCATGCTAGTAGAAAAAATATTTTGGGCTCTACCAATTGTTTCCCCGGTCCCTGTGGGATGGATGAAAACCGGTGGACGAGGAAAATACTACTAGAACCACCCAACCGCCAGCCCCCGGATCTCGCTTTCCCCGAGTCCTCTCTGCTCCACCCTAGTCGCCTCCCCGTCTGCCGTCTCCTCCCCCATCGCCTCGGCCAGACCCTACCAAACCGCATCGCCGCCGCCCACCTCGGCCCCTCGGCCTCCCTGCGCCGGCCATGGAGAGCTGGGCGAGCTGGTTCGGCTCCGGGGTCACCTCCGCCTTCTTCGCCTCCCTCGAGCGCTGCTCCTGCATCAACCTCTCCACCGACGACGACGACGATGCCGACGACGGCGCCGAGGCCCACGACCGGCCCCTCATGCTCGAGGCCGCCGCCGCCGCCCCGCCCTCCGACGCCGCCGACCACAAGGACGAGGAGCCTCCCCTCCCGCCCGTATGACCGGGTCCCCCCCTCCCTCGCTTGCTTACGGCTTACTTCTCCTCCTCCCCCTCCTCTGCTCTAAGGCTTATCTGTCCTGTGTGGTGCTGTCGATCTGATGAACTCGTTGGTGTCCGTGACCAAATAAATCTCGTCGATTTAGCTGGTATATCCATGTTTAATTATTAGTTTTACTATCCTGTAATTTCTGTAGCGCGTCTATCTATATCTATCTATCTACCTATAAACTGGTTAATTGCATCCCTGTTGTGATTCTGCACTGTGAAATGAAGTTGCAACATGACTTGTTTTCTTCAAGTAACGGATCGTGGTTTGTTACTTATAGCGCGTCTTGATTTGTTCACTGTAATGCTTGCAAATGGTTTTGTTCGATTCTCTCTCGAGTCCCTGGTGTCTCGTCATCAGATTGCGCGGCAGCGTATCCACCATGTCAAATTTTTTTTTGTTGCCAAATGTCATACAACAGAACTCTACAAAATGCTGAAAATAAACAGCGTGTGTTTGGTTATTATGCAAACGATGTAGGATTTGATTCAGAAGCTCTTGAAACCTGATAAATCGGGACTGGATAGAATCGCAAAACGTTTTTAGGATTGGTCCTGTTCTTTGTGCTTGTGCTGTGAAGATAGAGATTGTTTGGCTGGTATGCAGTTTCTTGGATGAATCACATGATGCTCTGAAGATGAATTGGTATGCGGTTTCTTGGGTGAATTAACATAATGATGTCCTTGAAGATAGAGATCGTAAACTGGTGCATGGTTTCTTGGGTGAATTAACGTGATCATCTCCTGAAGATAGAGATTGTAAAATGGTACAATACGTGGTTTCTTGGGTGAACTACATAGTAATGGAGATGCGACAGCTATGTTTGTAATCCACCTGGTCTTTATCAATTGTCGGGGAGGATGCTCAGATGGTTCTAGCTAGGTGGCACATCAGGTGCATCTAGTATTGCTTGGATTGTGAAACATGTTTTAACTTGAAAGTTGCTGCTATTGTTGGAAACTAAGCTCAGTGGCCCTCATGCCTCGTGTGGTTACAAGCCATCGACTTACTGACGAGTTGCAACTTACAAGCTGTGGCCAATTGAACACGGTATTGCCAAGTATTTGCAAACGAAATTTCATACTCCTGTGTTCCTTGCTAAACTGACATCTCTCGTGTCTACTGTGTACATTGGATTATGCATGATAAGTAATGTGTACTTACATGGAAGTGGATTCCCAATTGCCATGTTTGCTGCTAATAAATCTCGTGGTCATTTATTCGTCTGAATCTGGTTGGTTGCTCTTTTATGCTCGCGCAAGAACAGAGCCGATTTGTTATAGGTCGACGCCAGTTTGGTTGGAGGGAATGAACCGCACAAGAAATAAACATCCATACAGGCAGGCTCTCGTGGAGAAAGAAATGAAGGCCCTTAGTGGAAAGAAGAAAAATAACCAAGTTCGGGCTCTTATGGAGAAAAATAACCAAGAAGAGCTAAAGCACGCCATGTCGGTATGGTACATATATATGCACTAGGATTATCCAACGCAATTTTTCTCTTCCTTGCTTATGGTCTAGTTATCCAATTCATTCCTACTTACAATTCAAAGTCCAGAACAACAGCGAAGCAAAACACTACTGAGTCCACATAAGTACATAACTAGTCACTGTTTGACATCTTCGGTTTCTTCCTCACCTCGCCACCCAAAACCCTCTCTCTCTTCCCCATGACAATCAGTAAGTTCTACATCTTAAGCTTCTTTCAGTTACTCAACCATCACCTTGCAACTTGCTCTCAACCTGGAAAAGGAAGAAGTCGGGTAATTCTTCGGACCGCCACAGTGTTTTGCTTCTGGTATCCAAGTTCAGAGAAGAACAGGCCTGTTACTTGCGTCTGGTACATGTTGCCAACGATGCATTAACAAGTTAACCACCTGCAGCACTGCCCTGAAATTTAATCACAAGGTAGACCCACGGAGTAACATCTTCCATACTACCATGCATGTCCTTCCTATCAGGGCGGCAGAATATAGCTGCTGTGAACATTTCTCTAGGAAGCAGCCAATTTTACTAAACTGTCTTCGCTCTCCCATCCATTGGAATCGATGTAATCCAGTACGTCCATCGCCACATCTCCTGCTTATTATCTTGATCTGTAGAAGTACCGAAGCAGATAAACCACAGTTCAGCAAGTAAGCACCCGTTAGATGCCAATTAACGTCTTAGCTAAGTAGAAACGCTGAAACTAGATAGAAAGCTCACACACGCGAGTATACGTCCCAGCTTCTTCTAAACCTGGGAAAATATCGAATTAGCCAAAACGGCCAGGATGTGGTTGCTCTAATCTTGTGTTGACGCAATCCAAGATCCCGGGCTCAGACTGGAATCGCGCAAGGAATTTGATCCTAGCGCCCGCTCTAAATGCATGTCTTGTACATGCCCGTATGAGTTACTCCTCCCCTCCAAGACTCTCGTCGGTGTTATGTGCTAGTCTCTCTGCCAGAAATTCATGGGGTCGACCCTTGCGATAATGGGAGCAAATATCCGGGGAGAAGGTGAGTGGGCAATTGTTGGCGGGACCGGTCACCTTGCACTGGCGCGTGGTGTTCTCAGGAGGACTGTGTATGAGGCAAAGGATGAATATGAAGTTCAGGAGCTTAGTATCGATGCAATATGTTGCATGAAGGTCAGCATGATGTCTAATTGCTTATTTTAAAGTTGTGGGTACGCATACAGTAATTGTGATTTTGATATAATGTAATCTTTGCAAAGATACCTAATTTATGTATATTTCAGATAAGTACGTAGTGTGCCTTACGAGTCCCATGTACGTAGTATATTACGTTGCGTTGAGATGTTGCTGGTAATATAGCTCCGTCACTTACACACATGCATGCAGCTTTCGTCTCCTGAGAAGACCGGATCGTTTGGTGGAACTGGAGGCTCCGTTCGTGATATTACAGATAAACCCCAGCGTCTACATAGTGTGGCAATTCGTGGCGATGGGGTAATTGATTTATTTGGATTCTCCTACTTTGACCAAACTCTAAGGGCATGTTTGATTCAAAGGATTTTCAAAGGAATTCTATAGGATTCCAATCCATAGGATTTTTTCCAATAGAATGTGTTTGATTCAAAGGAATAAATCCTATAAAATTTCTATGCATTGCTTTCCTACACTACAATCCTATAGGATTTCTAACAAGAGGTGAGACCTCTTGAAAAAAATCCTATGTGTCTATGACAACTATGACATGTACCTAAACCCTATAAAATTTCCTGTGTTTTTCCTGCGGTGCAATCAAACAGCTTATCTTATCGATTCCTGCATTTTTCATTCCTGTAGGATTCTAAGTGTCATGCCATTCTATTCCTACACTTTTCCCATTCCTGTGTTTTACAAATCCTTTGAATCAAACAAGCCCTAAAGAAGCAAACCGTGGGTCCTTGGGGTAAAGGTGGACCAAGCCGTGTGGCAACTACAAAGGTATAAGCTAATTTTGTAGCATGTGTCGTCCATACTGTTATAGTATTTCAATTTATTTTGTTCCTAATAATGTACCATGCAACAACCATGCATATAGGAAGGCCCGCGTAACGCCTTCCCCACTCCCACTTTTTGGATATTTTTTTTAATTATTATTAAGTATTCTTATAGTAATTATAATTTGCTTGTTATGTGACACTCTTGCAGATCGTGATGGGACCTTCGGAGGTTGTGACGGCAGTATCTGGAACAGTAGGCAAAACTCGTGGCCACACTGTTATAACCTCACTCACGATTGTCACCAACCGCAAGACATATGGACCTTTTGGAAATCCTCGTTTTGATGGAGAAGGGAACAACAAGCCCTTCAGCTCCGCCGTGCCAAAAGGAAAGAGCATTGTGGGCTTCTTTGGGCGTTCTGGCACATTTATCGACTCGATCGGGTTTTACGTTGCTTAGATTACATTAATCCCGTGCTGATGTTGGATCACTGAAGCAAGATGGTTGTGGTCCTGATCCTGTACCAATTTTATTTCCATCATTTTTTTTGAAATTATTTCCAACAAATTTGAGTTCTTTTAACCCTTGTACGTGTGTGCGCTTGTGTCGTGTGGTTAGTTCTTTTAACCCTTGTACGTGATCCACGAGTGTTGTACTTGTCACCAATTCTGTTATATGAAGAATATAAAAAAGGAACTGATCACACCAGCAAAATAAGCACGGAAGAACTTCATATATGCGCCCCTTCCATGTATTTTATCATGTTGCACCCATCAGAAAACTCTGGGGCAGACCCACTCGGGATACCGTACTCTTCGTTCATGTATTCGATGTTATCGGTCTCCATCTCATAACAAACATGTAAGCCTTCATTGGCATCCAAAAAACCCTGGAGTAACTTTCCGTAGAGCCCCTCCTTGAAATAACAAGCTTGCTTCTTATCGGATCCAGACAGGACAACACCCACATGCTAAGATTGGCAGGACTTTTGCCTGCACATTTACCATGCCTCCGGCCTCCCCACGACCATTCTGCTATGAGATATTTCTAGTCTTGTGTTAACAATTTATTCAGTGAAGAGCCTAGCAGGAGAAACACGGTTCCTTCCGAGCAGAGCCAGCGCCACGTGTCCGCAACCTATGCCGACGGTTTTTTTTTCCATAGGCATCTAGGACCTAAGCCGACAGCCTCGGCAAATGGCCGTCGGCGTCTGACTCTTTTCCGGTAGTGAGGGTTGGGAATCTACTGTAGTGCAGCGAGAGTACCACAATATCCAAAATAGAGACAGTGGGTACCAAAAGTGGCAGTTTATTTTTGACCAATATAATAGTTTCAATAGATCAACCAACACTCCAACGGCTCTGGCCCCATGATATTATAAATAGTATTAAAATGATACGCCCTCCGCCTAAGTCGAGTCGGGCAAGCGCGCTGGCTGGAGCGGGAGAAAAGGCGATGCCCGCCGCCATGGTTGATGATATGCCCTCCGGTGTTCCCGCCGCCAAGAAGCGCGACCGGCTGAAGAAGCCCCCAAAGGACCTGACGACGGAGGAGCGGAAAGTCGAGTCGGGCAAGCGCGCTGGCCGGCGGGTAGCGGCGAAAGCTCGACTCGTTGCTACTAGGCTCGAGAAGGAGTGTCACGAGGAGAACGAGCGCTTCCTCGCCAACCAGAATAGGGTCGAGGCCAACGAGCTGGCAGTGAGTGCCGCCAAGCATGCTGTCAACATGATCAAGCAGGAGGTGATGACTGCCGCTTTCGGCGCCGCCGTATCAATTTCCGGTCTGGCCACGACCGGCACGTCCTCTACCAGCTCCGTCACTTCCACGCCTAGCGGCCGGCCACCAGCTCAGTCCAGGACCCCAGGGCCGCATACGACCTCGCTTGGAGGCCACACCAGGATCGTGGCCTCGCTCTCTCGGTTCATCTATCCTCGCACGACGTCATCGGAGGCGGGAGAGCCCGCCATCGACCTGAACCACACTCCAACCACCGCGGACGCAACCCCGGAGGCGTCAATGAAGCGGCGGTCCATCTCTGTCACGAACATGCCGACGCCAGTCAACCTGTTCGACGAAATGATTGCCGAGCCGCCGACCGCCAACGACACGGTATGATCGCCGCATTTCTTCGCCATTGTCAGTATACTGCTCCCGTCAGACTAGTTAGGCCCTTTGGAAAGTCGTGCTTGCTATATTAGTATATTTTTTTGCTACCATCATTTTGTGCTTTTGCTACAGTAGCGTAAATTTTTTGCTACGAGGTCTCCAGCGAGGTTTTTTCCGGCGATGTCTCCGACAAAGTCATTTTTGCTATATTAGGGTATTTTTTTTTTCTACAAGGTCGCCGGTGAGATCTCCGGCGAACTCTCCGGTAAGATCTATTCCATTTGTTTTATTTGGACCATATCATTTTTTTTACAGGTAGCAAAATCAAAACTGTTTATAAAAAAACAGATATATTTATAGCAAAAGCGGGATTTAAAGTTTTTTTTTAGGAACACTCAGCGGTGGGAGGCGGAATATCCCCGGGACGCGTAGTAAACACATGCCGCAAACCCTAGTCATCCTGTGGATGTTGCCGCGGCCGCTTACCCATCCGCCCCCCTTCCTCCGCCAGGTCACCGCCGCCGACGACCTCCCCCGCCCAGCCGTGCCCTTTTCGGTGGCTCCACGTACACATCGGTTCTAAGGCCCAGGGGGCCGAAGAACCGCGCTGTTATGTCTATCTGCTCTTTCTGGCAAGTAATTTCAAGGCAGCCGGAGGCGTCGATTTCCTTGTGCAATTCCAGCAGAAAGGAGGTAGATTTCGGTTTGTATTCCAACCGGACTCTTAAAGAAGATATTTTAATCCGGACTAGTGTATGTCTTGACAAGTTGTAATCCGGATCCTTCTCCCTCCCCACCAATAATCTCCGGCGATGACAGCCGGCGATTTAGTCCGCCGGCCTAAATAAGTAGAGGAGGAGGAGGGAGAGAGTTCAAATAAGGCGATTTATCCCGCCATTGTCACGGATCAAATAAGTCCAGCTCAGGCGTCCGCCTCTGTTGATCGAATAAGAGTGTCTGCCCTGAGATTGTTAATAGAATAAGGTTTACAGTAAGGAACACTGAATAAGGCCAGCTTTTGACCCGATCAGCCATGAAGAACAAGAACGGTCGCAACTGGCGCATTGTAAGTGTCGCTTCATTTGTTACATCTCATGAAGATTCATCCTCAAAGTATTCTGATTTGTTGTTTTTTCTCTTGCTGAATCCGACGCAGAAACAAGCTCGTGAAAAAGCCGTCAAGGCTGCCGCTCCCGACAGGCTTAGCGAGCTGCCCAATGACCTCTTGCTCAACATCCTGGAGAGGGTAGACACAATCGACGCTGTAAAGACCTGCATCCTCTCGAAGAAAATGCTGAAACTCCCTGCTATGCTCTCGCAGATGCTCATAAGCATTGATTCCTTTTCTACTTTCAGCACCGGTTCCGTGCTCCGAGCCAACAGTGCTGTGGCCCATGTAACGGATGCCATCTTGAGCACAAGGAATCCGGAAGTAACCATCAGAAGACTCAAAATCAGATTTATCTTGAAGCTTCATGATGCTCGCTCCATCGCTGAATCTTTTGCCCGTGCCATGGCAACCCACAAAGTTGACTCAGCTGAGTTTGAGATCATAACGGACCAGACTTTTAAGAACTCATCTCCTGATGATCTTGTCCAGTCTGGGAGAAAGTTCAATACTTTTCTTGGTGCGTGTCCGGACGCATTTGCTGGCCTCACGCGCCTATGGCTGCGCAATATGAGGTTCGGCGAGCTGGACATTGCTAACATCCTCAGTGCTTGCAAGTGTTTGGAGGCTTTGCGTTTATCCAACTGCGACTCAGGGGTCAATTCTGTGCTGCAATTAGAGCATGCTCAACTTGTCAAGCTTCATATCGACTATGGGGATTTTGAGAGAGTTGAGCTCGTATGTTTGCCCAAACTCCAATGTGTGTGCTTCGTATTTAATAATTGGGCCTGCTCCTCCTATAAAGACCCCATGCATTTTGGTTTTGTACCACAGCTTTCAAAGTTAAGCCTCATTAGAACTGGTATCTACTCGGATAAGCCTCTTGAGTTGAGTCAGCTCCTTGCTAATGTCCCCTCCATAGACGATCTGCATTTGGATTTCCGAAGTGAAAAGGTACTCAATAGTCATTTGAATCATATCTTGCATTCCCACTCTATAATGAATTATAATGATTAATAGTAACTTAAGTTGGTCTTCTCTGCCACTGGAGTATGTAGTTTATTTGTGACTTGCACTTAGTTTTTCATTTGTATTTTCTATCCCAGATTTGGGTTCAACTAGAATGCCGGGAGCTGCTCATGCCTGTGCTCAGCAAATTGCAGTATGTGAGTCTGGACAATCTTCCTGAAGGGTGTGATATAGCTTGGACAATGTTTATTCTTGAAGGTGCACCCTTTCTGAAGGAACTATGCATCACAGTACAGGATCATTTGTGCATGATGGTGACAGACAAAGAGTATCGAAGGGCAAATGGTTACTGCGAAAAAGAAGATGTGAAGTGGAACTCACTTATCCCTGGTTTCAGGCACAACAATCTGGTTAAACTTACCATCTATGGCTTCCAGCCTGATGAAAAGTTTGTGCGATACATCAGGCGTGTGGCGGAAGTCGCGGTTAATCTGGCAGAGATATCTCTCCACGACAGGAAGGTTTGTGGGGTGGACTGTGGTGACTTGGATCCCGAAATCAAGGTGTGTCCTTCAAGATATCCGAGGACCGCAGAGGAGAGGGAGCAGACATCTGAGGAGTTGGGTTTGGCTTCGCCTGCTATGGTTCAGTTCCGGTCCTAAACATAAAATGAGATGCATTATGTTGCCATGATATGCAGTTTCTTTACAGCACTATGGTATGTAGTTTGTAAACCATTTTCTCCGTCATCCTTGTAACAGGAAGGAGTTCCTGAACTCCATAATCTTGGTAGTTGTTGTGTTTGTAGTACTATTCGTAATGGCCAAAATGCTCAGCACCACTGATATTCAAACCAAATGCTTGATGCATTGAAATAAGTTAGTGTGTTCACTTCATTCAAGGAGGAAAAGCGTGCATGATTAGATATTTGTGATTAAATAATCCCTGTAAAAGTAGAGAGATATTTGTGTGATTGTCAGGCAGCTTTGTTGGTATGCTGCCCCTTGACCCTAGCTAGTGGTTCTGCAGTCAGTACCGTTGTACCCTGCGTTAATTAATACCTGATCTCTCGACTGGTTTCTGAACACGCTGTTTCTTAAACCTTCCTTTTAACAGTTGTTCCATATAATCTTTCATTATATGTTCAGCCTCATGGCCGGCGAGGAGGAAACACACGTACTCATCTCATTTTTGCATACAGAAGCTCCCTAAACACAAATATCGCATAACAAGTGCATATGTTCATAATACAACTTCATCCCTTCATCCACATCCTCGGATATTAACAAGTTCATCCCTTCATCCACATCCTACATGTTCGAAAAGCAAACACATGAAATTCACAAGTCATTTGACATAGGATAGAACATAGCGAGTAAATGTTGACAACTGATATGGCAAGAATAATGGCAAGAGATTCACACTAGTCCTATGCCGGGAGTGATTCTATAAGTCACATGGTAAGAATTTTCACAATTTTGACAAGTCAATGAACATAACAAGTAAATTTGGAATTAGCAACAAAATGGTGACTCAAGTCATATGGCAAGGCACAAATAATATTTTCTAGACTTTGACAAGATCTACGATGTGAAATTCTACAAGTCACTAGAATGAGAGTATAAACCTAGGAGAGTGAGTGAATGTGCGGGTTGTCGGGGTGTCCCCCCGTAGGAGGCGTCTGCATGGCCTCGTCCTGAGACAATGTTCCATTGTTCCCCGCATTGTTGTATCAACCCGAGGCTTGTAGCTACAAGATGGAAAATTGTGAGCCTAAGTCAATATGCACTAGATGTATTTTGAGATTGGCACCTAATACGCAAGACAACTTACCCATGCGGTGTAGTCAAAAGGAGGTGGGTCAACCCTAGGAAGAGTGGCGCCACTCGACAGAATGGTCTGCAAATCAAGCATGTGTTTGTAAGGTGTATGGAATTAGGATTCGTCTTAGGTCCTATGAGCAAGAACTTACCAATAACTGGACTCGCAGACTGTCATCCTCTGTGTAAACCACGCCATCATCTGCTACTGATGTGCAATGAGGGCCTCGACCTGCTCCCTCTGTCTCCTCTCATTATCCAAGTCAATCTATGCTGTGTCATCGGAAGTTCATGGATATTGCAATGGAAAACATGTAATGAAGTGTGGATGACCAATAAAGAAGAGCATACTCGGATCTTCTCAATGGCTCTAGAAGACGCCCTCAGGCGGGACTGTATGGAAGAGGAGGATCTCTAGCTGTCACGCCTAATATCTCTCATAGACCGGACAGTCCTAGGATCGACGACGCTATCACACATCCACAAACGGTCATTCTTCCGGACGCGTCCCTAATGCATGTAAAATGCATCCATGAATTTTATCGTTTATTGCTTTAAAATCATTATTATTTTGCAACATTATTATATTTATTAGGACTAACCTACTAATAGTTGCAAAAGTGCAAAGTTTTTGTTTTACATTTTGTTGTGTAGGAAATACACAAATATGGAAGGAAACCACACATTATGAAGAAATCTGGAAATTTCTAGAATCTGTCCCTTAGAACTCCTTTTGAAGATTCCCCGCAACGATCCCGAGGGTGACGTCTAATGGAAAAAGTGTAGAAAGGAAAGTTGTGGGGAATTTTATACGCAACAATTTAGACATAAAATTCACCCCTATCGAAGTACGAATGCATTTTTATAGCCATATTACTGCGAAGGACATAAGCAGTTTCGTGACTTCGAAAATATGTGACGTGGTTGACTCAAACTTCTTCCATATTTGATGATTTCGTCCCAACCACGACTTGATGGACTCATTAAGGACAGAGGGGACTCCTAGTAAGGTTCTAGAGATTCCCAAGAGCCCTTGGATCCAAGGGGCATCCATCCTATGGCCAATATTGCATCTCCACCACTATATATTAAGAGGAAACCCTACTTTTGGAGGAATACATCCATAGACACGAAAATCCCCATCCTTGTCAGCCCCCAAGGAGGGGGAGAAACTCCTCCATACCATTACCATGTCCAAGGAAGAAGAAGGTGCAAGGGGCATCCATGCCCTAGGGCCGGCACCGCCCTAGGGAGCTGTCAGGGAGCCGCCTCTCCACCACACCATTGCCTCCTCTCCCCCATGGGGAGGCTCATATCCATCGCCATCTACTAAAAGATACCATCATCCCTCACTGTAATCTCTTGGCAAACGTTATATATGATGCAATATATTATTTTCCCATGATCTATTGTATTACTATGTTGATGTTTGAGTAGTGAATTGTTATGTCAATTGTGATCTAGTTTATTTTGATTGCATACAAGTATATGTTATCTTCTATGATGATCTTGATGCACTAACATATGAGTGCACACATATGTTGGGGGATGTACAAGGTTGTCACCGTTGCATGTTGATAGGATGAGGGATATACAGAGTTTGGCAGAAGCCGAACCCTATGTCTTAGAAATATATGTAGTATTAATTCATGGTTAATCAACAAGGGTATTATCATGGGGACCTTAGATCTAAATGCGGTGGTTCGACTTTATGTCTTAATATTCTCTTGTTTGTTCTTAACTGGAATTGGGATCAATCACTAGTGGTGTATTTGCTCATATCTATGACTACACCTAGTTATGCCTCCTCCTAGAAGAAACAATAAAAAGACTATATATGTGCTTCACTAATTGTGAAATCCAAATGAATAAAAATAGCAATTTGCCTAAACATTTGCTCCCATAGATTATCCACATACACTCCACTAGCTCCACTTTATTTTCAATATTTTACTTATAGTATTTATTTCAACTAATTTATTGTTTTCTAGTTAATACAAAAAATAACCACACACACAGACACTTTAGATCCTAGCTTTGCATAAAAGGCCATATAAGTGGGTTATAGGGATTTATAGAATATATAGTTTACCTTCATCTCCTCGTGGGTTCGACAATCAAATACTTATCAAATTATACTACGATGATCCCCTGCACTTGGGGGTTATCAAGATACTTTTCCGGCTCCATTGCCGGGAAGCGTAGCACTAGGCTTTTATTCTTGTTTGCATTGCTAGTTTATTTTTAGGACTCTGTATATAAATTAAAATACAAAAAAAATTATAATGGAAAATTCTCACAATGATGTGTATGACCTGCTAGTCAAATATGTTGAAATCTTGAATATTCCCTTGGGCACTAACTTTTTGAATGCAAGAAATCATGATAAAAGTGTCAAGGAAGAAGATGACAAAAAGCTAAGCTTGGGGATGCACATGCATCCCAAAGAAAAGGAGATATAAGAGAAGAATAAAAAATGGAGGAAGAATGGAGTAGCCACCCATCTCCTACTCCCAACAAGGGTAACACACAAATTATCATGAATAGCTCTTCTTATAATGATGATGATCTTTCATTGCCTAGTAGGAATATATGTGGAAAAATTATGTCTAATATATGGGAGGATGAAAGTGATGTAATTGACTTAAATGATCCATTATGCTCATTAGATGACTTGTGTTTATATGGTGAATCTATTCAAAACTATAAGATTATGTTTTCTTTTGATGCTTGCAATAATTATGAAAGAGGAAGAGATAAAAACCCTCTTTATGTTTCCATTCTATTTATGAAAGATACTGATCATTATGTGCATTGGATACCACAACCTTTCTACTATTTATTCATATATAAAATGCCAATGCATAGGAAGAAAGTTAGACCCAAATGTTAATGTCCATGTGCTTTGTGGTGTGCTCCATGTGCTTTCAAATGGTATTACATTTGAGCACACCTTAATATTCATGTAATATGTAAAATAACTTTGGCTATTGTTATTTAACAATTAGTTTAATATTTTAACTAAATATAAAATTTGGCAGAGCAAATGAGAAGGATTAGCAATGGAGAAGTTGGGGTTGACCTTGAGCATGTGTTGTTCATGACAATGAAACCATTGCAAAGCCTATATCATTAAAACTTCCCCACATAAAAACAAAATAAAAAGAGTGTATCTTTTATAATATATTATATTCTTGAATAAAATGGTTTCCTAATAATTACTAAAGTTTGCATCATGGTAGAAACTATTATATCATTTGTTTGGAGAACTAAGCATTTTGTAGGCATTGAAGTAACATGAAGATTAAGATATTTCCTTGTTTGAGATGAGTGACATGATATGATGAGAAAGAAGTAGAGGACAAGAAATAGCAAGACCACAAGCTTGGGGATGCCCATGCATCCCCCTCTTCTTTCAAGTATTTCAAGTAATATCATTCCAAACTCATGTTTTAGTTTTACTTTCATGTTTTTTGTATGTTTGTGGAAATCATGTTTGGATTACCTTTTTTTGTTTGGATATTATTTTGCATATTTTTATAAAAACAAAATACCAAAAATATTTTATGTTTATTTGGTTCTTTTTGCTTCTTCTTGCTTTTTATTTTTAAAATTTTAAAACATTTTATGGTTCTTCATTTGGTTCTTATTTGCTTCTTGTTTTTCCTTAAAACAATTTTTTTTTTATGTTTTTTTCATTTGGTTCTTGTTTTTATAAAACCCAAACAAAAAAATATTTTATGCTTTTCCATTTTTGTTTGCTTCTTGCTTTTCATCTTTCATAAAACAAAAATAACAAAAAGATTTTGTTTCTTCTTTGTTTGATTCTCTTGATTCTTTATTGGTTCTTTTTGCTTCTTTTAGGTTTTTGGTTTTTGGACATTTGTTCTCTGTTAAAATCAAGGTTTTACAAAAAGTACCAAGTTTTACCCATGTTGGATGTTAAAAGTTGAAACATATATTTGGAGTTGAAAATTTCTGCACGCTGCTATTTACAAAACAATTTTTATGATTTTTTTTGTAACTCCGATTGAGCTACATTTTCTAATGAAGTTACAAATTTTCATCCTTTATACGCACAAAATTGTCTAAAATTCCTGACATGCTTAAGTGGACAAAATAAATACGTTCTTTAGTTGCTATTTTTCTAGACATAATCTATCTTTTGTTGCAGGAGCAACTTTTATGAGTTTTGATTTGATTTTTTGAGTATTTTGATATTTTATGGATATTGGACACTTAAGTAACTCTCTGGACATTTAGAACCAAATTTTAATTGGGGCTTTTATCATAGTTGGCACTATATCTTTGTATCACTATTGTCACCCCATAGAAAAGAAATGGGAGAAAGTTTTGTGTTGAAGTTTTTTGACACGCAATAGAGGAACACCACACTAAGATTTATCCAAGAATGACGAAGACCATAAGCTTGGGTATGCCCAAGGAACCCCACTAGACCTATCAAATTCTCGGTTTGCAAACCTCTAAACTTTGTTTTTTGAGCAACATAGAATGATCGTAGAAACTTGGAGCGTCTTTGTCTAGTTTTGCATGTTGCCTTGAGAATAAATGAAACCACCATGATAGATGTTTTGCATGCTTAGTAAATATCTACTAAAACAATATATCCCATGATTAAATTCAGTGATGAGAATGAGTTGTGTGCTATCAAAAGAAATGGAGTGAAAGCAAAAAGATAAAATTCATAGTCATGCTTAGTGTTGCTAGCTCAAATATTTTAATGAATGATTATTTGATAGTGCCTTATTTATTGATACCTTTTGCTACGATACATTGATGTTTAATACTAAGGATCATTGTGTGATGATAAATGTTGGGCACTATGGATCCAATGGCATACTTGTAGATCTTTTTGCTAGCCAAAAAATTCCTATACAAGCAAAGCTTGTTTATCCAAATACCCTTAAAACCAATTCCCACAGCGTACACCATACATACCTATATATCATCAATTCTATTCCAAGTATATTTCTCATGTGCCTTTTTTTATTTAGCTTCCAAATATTATTGCTCTTATGGTTATGGTTGTCATAGATAAGTTGGTTATGGGGTGACCACGAACTTGAAGGCACAACTACCAAAGGTGGTAATGATTTATGAAACATAAAATGGTTTTGTAAGATAAAATGGGAAGGAATAACAAGGGGACATGAGATACTCTTGTTCTACTTAGTTATAAACGAGTAAACTGAGGGTCATGAGTATTTCAATACATATGCTCTAGGGAAAAGTGTTGGAAAGGTAGACACCCAAGGATTCGGCTAGCCATGGAAAGTGAAAAGCAAATGTTGTTTTAGATCATATGACATGATTTAAAGACCCATTAATAAGGTTTATACTAGTTACTAGGACAAGACCGTTAACTGATGCCATATAAAAATGGTGAAAGTGTTCGACAAAAGTTGAACTTCATGTCTATCTTGTTATAATTATTCTCTTCTTTGAACTGAAAGATGCTAATGATAGGGGTAAATGGAACCAAACACTAATTATGAACTATTGATCAATCATAAACTTAATGAAATAGAGTTTGGAAGCTAAATAGGCCTTTGCACATGTTTAATCCATGCTTACTTTCGGTACGAGATATAAAAATATCTTAAGGGAAGACATAAAACTAAGAAGTGAGTCTTATTGGTCAAGGGCATGAAACTTGGAAGTAACCCAAAGTATAAAGGCATCAAAAACCCATGTCAATGATATGAATGAGTATTCCAACAAATTTATAGGTTCATCTAAGTATGCTTGAAAGTTTGTTTTATCTCTCGTTTGTTTGAACACAAGTCTTCTTATTATTGAGCATTTTTGTTGAGTGCGAAAGATATCATTTTATATCCCACTTTCTTGTTGTTATTCCTTAAAGATTAAATATAGTGAACTTTATACTCGAGGATGATCATATGTTAAGCTTGGGGATGTTTGATGCATGTAAAATGCATCCATGGACTTTGTCATTTATTGCTTTA
Organism: Avena longiglumis; assembly: GCA_030063025.1. NCBI lineage: Eukaryota > Viridiplantae > Streptophyta > Magnoliopsida > Poales > Poaceae > Avena > Avena longiglumis. Next base: position 504,884,830 of record CP125978.1, on the reverse strand, counting down.
AAATCATTATTATTTTGCAACATTATTATATTTATTGGGACTAACCTACTAATATTTTTAAAAGTGCACAAGTTCTAGTTTTACACTTTGTTGTGTAGTAAATACACAAATATGGAAGGAAACCGCACATTATGGAGAAATCTAGAAATTCCTGGAATCTGTCCCTTAGAGCTCTTTTCGAAGATTTCCACCAACGACCATGAATATAACGTCTAATATAAAAAGTGTATAAAGGAAAGTTGTGAAGAATTTTATGCGCAACAATTTAGACATAAAATTCGTCTCAATTGGAGTCCGTATGCATTTTTTATAGCTATATTACTGCGGTAGAAGCAGTTTCGGGACTTCGATAATATCTGACGTGGTTGACTCAAAATCCTTCTATCTTTGAAGATTTCGTCCCAATCACTACATGGTGGACTCATTAAGGACAGTGGGGGATCCTATTAAGGTTCTAGAGATGCCTAAGAGCCGTTGGATCCAAGGGTCATCCATTCTATGGCCAAGATTGCGTCTCCACCACTATATTTTGAGAGGAAACCCTACTTTTGGAAGCATCCACCCATAGACACAAAAATACCCCTCCTTGGCATCCCCTAGGGAGGGGGAGAAGCTCCTCCACAGCATCACCATGTCCAAGGAAGAAGAAGGTGCAAGGGGCATCCATGCCCTAGGGCTGGCGCCGCCCTAGGGAGCCGTTGGGGCACCGCCTCTCGTCCATGCCGGGGTGCCGCCTCTCCACCACACCATGGCCTCCTCTCCCCCATGGGGAGGCTCATCTCCATCACCATCTACTTCAAGATCCCATCATCCCCCACTGTAATCTCTTGACAAACATGATGTATGATGCAATATATTATTTTTACATGATCTATTGTATGACTATGTTGATGTTTGAGTATTGAATTGTTATGGCAATTGTGATCTAGTTTGTTTTGGTTGCATACAAGTATATGTTATATTCTATGATGATCTTGATGCACTAACATATAAGTGCACACATATGTTGGGGGATGCATAAGGTATAAGAGTTATCACCAAGCACTCGTTATTTTCACGTTTTATGGCCGTTTTCATGAGCTATTAACCATAGATTTGGGGTTCCAGGGCGATTTCCATGGCACGTAAGACCCGATACATATTTAAGAGAGACAACAAAAAAACTTGTCATTTTCGTGTTTTATGGCCATTTTCATGAGTTATTGCCCACTATTTTGGGGTTTCAGGGCGATTTACACCGACCTAAGACCCGATATAAGTTTGAGAGTTATGACCAAAAACTCAATGTTTTCACGTTTTATGGCCGTTTCATGAATGGTTGCCCACAGTTTGGGGTTCCAGGGCAATTTATAACGATCGTGAGACCTGATACATGTTTCAGAGATAAGACCAAAAACTTACCGTTTTCGTGTTTTATGGCCGTTTCAATGAGTTATTGGCCATAGTTTTGGGGGTTCTTGGGCGATTTGCGTGGCCCGTAAGACCAGATTCATGTTTGAGAGATATGAACAAAAACTCATCGTTTTCGCGTTTTTGGCCGTTTTTAGGACCTATTTTTCATAGGTTTGGGGTTCTAGGGAGACTTAAAATGACTATAAGACCCGGTACATGTCTAAGAGATACCACAGAAAACCCGTCATTTTCGCGTTTTCTGGACGTTTTCATGAGCTATTCCCACAGTTTTGGGGTTTTAGGGCGATTTCCATGTCTCGTAAGACCTAAAACATGTATAAGAGATCCCATAAAAATTCATTGTTTTCGTGTTTTATGGCCCTTTTCATGAGCTCTTGTCCATTTTTTTGGGGTTCCAGGGAGATTTACACCGACCTAAGATCTGATACATGTTTAAGAGTTATGACCAAAAACTCACATTTTTCATGTTTGATGGCCGTTTTCATGAGTTGGTGCCCATAGTTTCGGGGTTCCAGGGCGATTTGCATGGCCCATAAGACCCGACACATGTTTTAGAGATATGACCAAAAACCCGTAGTTTTCGCGTTTTATGGCCATTTTCATGAGCTATTCCCCACAGTTTGGGGGTTTAACAGAGATTTTGCATGGTCCATAAGACCTGATACATGTTTGAGAGTTATCACCAAAAACTATTCGTTTTCACGTTTTATGGTAATTTTCATGATCTATTGTCCATATGTTTGGGGTTCTAGAGAGATTTACAATGACTGTAAAACTCGACACATGTATGAGAGTTATCACCAAGCACTCATTATTTTCACGTTTTATGGCCGTTTTCATGAGGTATTACCCATAGTTTTGGGGTTCCAAGGCGATTTCCATGGAACGTAAGACCCCATACATGTTTAAGAGATTCAACAAAAAACTCGTCATTTTCGCGTTTTATGGCCATTTTCATGAGCTATTTCCCACTGTTTTGGTGTTTCAGGGCGATATACACCGACTTATGACTTGATACATGTTCGAGAGTTATGACCAAAAAACATCGTTTTCACGTTTTATGGCTGTTTTCATGAGTTGTTGCCCACAGTTTTGGGGTTCCATGACGATTTGTATGGCCCGTAAGACCTGATACATGTTTGATAGATATGACCAAAAGCTCATCGTTTACGTGTTTTAAGGCCATTTTCATGACCTATATTCCATAGGTTTGGGGTTCTAGGGAGATTTACAACGACTGTATGACCCGGTACATGTATGAGAGTTATCACCAATCACTCGTATTTTTTTGGTTTTATGGCCGTTTTCATGTGTTTGCGAGTTATGACCAAAAACTCATCGTTTTCGTATTTTCTGGCCGTTTTTATGACCTATTGTTCATAGGTTTGGGATTCTAGGGAGATTTACAATGACCATATGACCTGGTACATATATGTTTAAGAGATACCACAAAAATCTGTCATTTTCGCATTTTATGACCGTTTTCACTAGATATTCCTACAGTTTTGGGGTTTTAGGGCGATTTTCATGGCCTGTAAGACCTAATACATGTGTAAGAGATACCACAAAAAACTCGTTATTTTCACATTTTATGGCCGTTTTCATGAGCTCTTGACCACTGTGTTGGGGTTCCAGGGCGATTTACACCGACCTAAGATCCGAATACATGTTTGAGAGTTATGACCAAAAACTCATTTTTTTCATGTTTTATGGATGTTTTCATGAGTTGTTGCCCATAGTTTTGGGGTTCAAGGGCAATTTGCATGGCCAGTAAGACCTGACACATGTTTGAGAGATATGACCAAAAACCCGTCGTTTTCGCGTTTTAGGCCATTTTCATGAGCTATTCCCCATAGTTTTGGGTTCCCATGGAGATTTTGCATGACCCGGAAGACCTGATACATGTCTAAGAGTTAGCACAAAAAACTATTCGTTTTCACATTTTATGTCCATTTTCATGACCTATTGTCCACATGTTTGGGGGTTCTAGAGAGATTTACAACGACTCTAAGTCTTGGCACATGTATGAGAGTTATCACCAAGCAATCATTATTTTCACGTTTTATGGACGTTTGCATGAGCTATTACCCACAGTTTTGGGGTTCCAAGGAGATTTCCATGGCACGTAAGACCCGATACATGTTTAAGAGATACAACAAAAAACTCGTCATTTTCGCGTTTATGGCCATTTTTATGAGCTATTGTGTAACACCCCGTCCACTGGGCCCGAGGGTGTCACTCCTGGCAGCTTAATAGGATATCAAGCCTAGCCCCACAAACCAACACTAGTCGTTTCTGCGTACTTTGTCAACACTCATGTGCACCCGGTACCCACTTACCTGTCGGTCACCCATCCCAGAAATGGTCTAGACCAAGCACACTTAACCTTAGAGTTCTTTTCGAATGAGCTTCTGGAAAAGAAGTTGCAGCTTCTTGGTATGAGTATCCTATCAATCTTATTAAGCCATGTGCTGGAGCTCACATATTTCCCACTGTTTTGGTGTTTCAGGGCGATTTACACCGACCTATGACCTGATACATGTTTGAGAGTTATGACCAAAAACTCATCATTTTCATGTTTTATGTCCATTTTTATGAGTTGTTGCCCACAGTTTTGGGGTTCAAGGGCGATTTATAATGACCGTAAGACCAGACACATATTTTAGAGTTATGACCAAAAACTCATTGTTTCGTGTTTTATGGTCGTTTTCATGAGTTATTGGCCACAGTTTTGGGGGTTCTAGGGCGATTTGCGTGCCCCGTAAGACCAGATTCATGTTTGCGAGATATAACCAAAAAATCGTTGTTTTCACGTTTTATGGCCGTTTTCATGAGCTATTCCTCATAATTTTGGGGATCCATGGAGTTTTGCATGGCCGCGATACATGTTTGAAAGTTATCAACAAAAACTACTCGTTTTCACGTTTTATGGCCGTTTGCATGACCTATTATCCATAGTTTTGGGGTTCGAGCGCAATCTCCATCGCCCGTACGACTCGTTACATGTATGAGAGATACCACAAAAAACTCGTTGTTTTCGCATTTTCTGGCCGTTTTCATGAACTATTGCCCACATTTTTGGGGTTCTAGGACGATTTACACCGTCCTAAGACCCGATACTTGTTTGATAGTTATGACCAAAAAATCTGCGTTTTCATGTTTTATGGTCGTTTTCATGAGTTGTTGCCCACGGCTTTGGGGTTCCATGGCAATTTGCATGGCCCGTAAGACCCAATACATGTTAGATAGATGTGACCAAAAAATCACCCTTTACGCGTTTTAAGGCCGTTTTCATGACCTATTGTCCATAGGTTTGGGGTTCTAGGGATATTTACAATGACTATAACACCTGGTACATGTATGAGAGTTATCACCAAGCACTCGTCGCTTTTAGGTTTTATGGCCGTTTTCATGTGTTTGCGAGGTATGACCAAAAACTCGTTGTTTTCGCGTTTATGGCCGTTTTCATGACCTATTGTCTAAGAGATAATACGAAAAAACCACCATTTTCGTGTTTTCTAGCCGTTTTCATGAGCTATTCCCACAGTTTTGGGATTTCTAGGCGATCTCCATGGCCCGTAAGACCTGATACATATTTAAGAGATACCACAAAACTCGTTGTTTTCGCGTTTTACGTCCGTTTTCATGAGATCTTGACCACTATTTTGGGGTTCCAAGGCAATTTACACCGACCTAAGATCTGATACATGTTTGAGAGTTATGACCAAAAACTCATGGTTTTCGCGTTTTATGGCTTTTTTCATGAGTAGTTGCCCATAGTTTTGGGGTTCTAGGGCGATTTGCATGGCCCGTAAGAGCCGACACATGTTTGAGAGATATGACCAAAACCCCATCGTTTTCGAGTTCTATGGCCATTTTCATGACTTATTCCCCATAGTTTTGGGGTTCCATGGAGATTTTGCATGGCCCGTAAAATCCGATACATGTTTGAGAGTTATCACCAAAAACTATTGTTTTCACGTTTTATGGCCGTTTTCATGACCTATTGTGCATATGTTTAGGGTTCTACAGATATTATAAAACAACTATAAGACTCGTTACATGTATGAGAGTTATCACCAAGCACTCGTTATTTTCACGTTTTATGGCCGTTTTCATGAGCTATTACCCACAATTTTGGGGTTCCAGGGCGATTTCCATGGCACATAAGCCCCGATACATGTTTAAGAGATACACCAAAAAACTCGTCATTTTCGCCTTTATGGCCATTTTCATGAGCTATTGCCCATTGTTTTGGGGTTTCAGGGAGATTTACACCAACCTAACACCCGATACAAGTTTGAGAGTTATGACCAAAAATCATCGTTTTCACGTTTTATGGCCGTTTTCATGAGTTGTTGCCCACGGTTTTGGGGTTTGAGGGCAATTTATAACGACCGTGAGACCTGATACATGTTTTAGAGTTATGACCAAAAACTTACCATTTTCGCCTTTTATGGCCATTTCAATGAGTTATTGGCCATAGTTTTAGGGGTTCTTGGGCAATTTGCGTGGCCCATAAGGCCAGATTCATGTTTGAGAGATATGACCAAAAACTCATCGTTTTCGCGTTTTTTGGCAGTTTTCATGACCTATTTTCCATAGGTTTGGGGTTCTAGGGAGAGTTACAGCGACTATAAGACCCGGTACATATTTAAAACATACCACAAAAAACCCATCGTTTTCACGTTTTTTTGACGTTTTCATGAGCTATTCCCACAGTTTTGGAGTTTCAGGGCGATTTCCATGTCCCGTAAGACCTGATACATGTTTAAGAGATCCCACAAAAAACTCATTGTTTTCGCGTTTTATGGACATTTTCATGAGCTCTTGACCACTATTTTGGGGTTCTAGGGCGATTTACACCGACCTAAGATCCGATACATGTTTGAGAGTTATGACAAAAACTTCATATTTTTCATGTTTTATGGCCATTTTCATGAGTTGGTGCCCATAGTTTTGGGGTTCCAAGGCGATTTCCATGTCCCATAAGACCCAACACATATTAAAGAGATATAAGAGTTATCACCAAAAACTATTGTTTTCACGTTTTATGGCCGTTTTCATGACCTATTGTCCATATGTTTGGGGTTCTAGAGATATTTTACAACAACTGTAAGACTCGTTACATGTATGAGAGTTATCACCAAGCACTCGTGATTTTCATGTTTTATGGTCGTTTTCATGAGGTATTACCCATAGTTTTGGGGTTCCAGGGCGATTTCCATGGCACGTAAGAGCCAATACATGTTTAAGAGATACAACAAAAAACTCGTCATTTTCGCGTTTTATGGCCATTTTCATGAGCTATTCCCACCGTTTTGGTGTTTCAGGGCAATTTACACCGACCTATCACTCGATACATGTTTGAGAGTTATGACAAAAAACTCATCGTTTTCACGTTTTATGGCCGTTTTCATGAGTTGTTGCCCATGGTTTTAGGGTTCCAGGGCGATTTATAATGACTGTAAGACCAGATTCATGTTTGAGAGATATGACCAAAAAATCGTTGTTTTCACGTTTTATGGCCATTTTCATGAGCTATTCCTCATAGTTTTGGGGATCCATGGAGTTTTGCATGGCCCGTAAGATGCAATACATGTCTGAGAGTTATCACCAAAAACTATTCGTTTTCACGTTTTATGGATGTTTTCATGACCTATTGTCCATAGTTTAGGGGTTCGAGGGCAATATCCATTGTCTGTAAGACCCGTTACATGTATGAGACATACCACAAAAAACTTGGTGTTTTTGCATTTTCTGGCCGTTTTCATGAGCTATTGCCCATAGTTTTGGGGTTCTAGGACGATTTGCACTAACCTAAGACCCGATACATGTTTGATAGTTATGACCAAAAATTAGCGTTTTCACGTTTTATAACCGTTTTCATGAGTTGTTGCCCACCGTTTTGTGGTTCCAAGGCGATTTGCATGGCCCGTAAGACCTAATACATGTTTGATAGATGTGACAAAAAATTCGTCGTTTACGCGTTTTAAGGCCGTTTTCATGACCTATTGTGCATAGGTTTGGGGTTCTAGGGATATTTACAACGACTGTAAGAACCTGTACATGTATGAGAGTTATCACCAAGCACACATCACTTTTAGGTTTTATGGCCGTTTTCATGTGGTTGCGAGGTATGACCAAAAACTCGTCGTTTTCACATTTAATGGACGTTTTCATGACCTATTGTCCACAAGTTTGGGGTTCTAGGGAGAGTTACAACGCCTATAAGACCTGGTACATGTCTAAGAGATAATACAAAAAACCCGTCATTTTCGCGTGTTCTAGCCGTTCTCATGAGCTATTCCCACAGTTTTGGGGTTTCAGGGCGATTTCCATGGCGAGTAAGACCTGATACATATTTAAGAGATAATACAAAACTCGTTGTTTTCACGTTTTATGGCCGTGTTCATGATATCTTGACCACTATTTTGGGGTTCTAGGGCGATTTACACCGACCTAAAACCTGATACATGTTTGAGAGTTATGACCAAAAACTCATGGTTTTCGTGTTTTATGGCCGTTTTGATGAGTTGGTGCCCATAGTTATGGGGTTCCAGGGCGATTTGCATGACCCTTAAGACCCGACACATGTTTGAGAGATATGACCAAAAAACCATTGTTTTCTCGTTTTATTTCCATTTTCATGACCTATTCCCCATAGTTTTGAGGTACGATGGAGATTTAGCATGGCCATAAGATCTGATACATGTTTGAGAGTTATCACCAAAAACTATTGTATTCACGTTTTATGGTCGTTTTCATGACCTATTATCCATATGTTTGGGGTTCTAGAGATATTTACAACAACTGTAAGACTCGTTACATGTATGAGAGTTATCACCAAGCACTCGTGATTTTCATGTTTTATGGCCGTTTTAAGGAGGTATTACCCATAGTTTTGGGGTTCCAGGGCGATTTCCATGTCACGTAAAAGCCAATACGTGTTTAAGAGATACAACAAAAAACTCGTCATTTTCGCATTTTATGGCCATCTTCATGAGCTATTCCCGCTGTTTTGGTGTTTCAGGGTGATTTACACCGACCTATGACTGGATACATGTTTGAGAGTTATGACCAAAAACTCTTCGTTTTCACGTTTTATGGCCGTTTTCATGAGTTGTTGACCATGGTTTTGGGGTTCAAGAGCGATTTATAATGACCGTAAGACCAGATTCATGATTGAGAGATATGACCAAAAAGTTATTGTTTTCCCGTTTTATGGCCATTTTCATGAGCTATTCCTCATAGTTTTGGGGATCCATGGAGTTTTGCATGGCCCGTAATATGCGATACATGTTTGAGAGTTATCACCAAAGCCTATTCGTTTTCACGTTTTATGGACGTTTTCATGACCTATTGTCCATAGTTTTGGGGTTCGAGGGAAATCTGTAACACCCTCGCCTGATAAGGTTGAGTTCATGTGTATAGTGCCAATCCCTGGATCGGTTCACTGGCACACACAGTACAAAATGATACCAAATATAACTGTGCATCATAAATACAACGAATATGATCCAGAATTTACATTATTTATTCAAGTACACAATGAAAACGAATACAAGGTAGATCTCCATCCTTCAAATGTGCCACAAGTAACAATTGTTGAGTGGAGTCTCGCGACCTATGAGCGATCACTCGGATACGATATAACCTGCAACATGAAACGTTGCAGCCACGAATGGTCAATACATTGAATGTATGGCAAGTAGGCTAAAGTGGTTAACAACGGATCTATCAACTACATGCTTATTTGGCCAAGTGGAGTTCGGCTTATTTGCATAAAGCAATACAACTTTTCCCTACTTTCAAAATACTTTTCTTTCTTGAAAACAATCTTCTAAGGACATACCGGCATAAACCCATGTAGATACAAGACAGTTCAGCTTTCGTAGATGCTCCTAAACCCATGTTCATCCATCAAGTTTTAGTAATTAAGAAATTGGGATGAGTGAGAAATATCATAGCATCGATGTCGTCGCTCAAATTGTCCATAACCGGGGACACGGCTAATCGATTAGTTTATACACCTGCGGGTTAGTACACTTACCCATGTGACTTGGCCAGCCTCTTCGTACCACCACTCTCATATTGGGTGATGATAGGGAAGTCCAAGAAGGAACCGTTCGAAGTAGCTCCCCAATCCCGACGCCAAGACCGTCCAACCTACAATATCTACATCTCTGGATACGCGGGTTCGAGTTACCACCCTCGAGTTCAACCAACCGCCCATTTCATTATTGGCACATGGTTGCACACAAAGCTTCAAACAAAGAAACCAATCCTTTCTCGGTGTCTGGCGGCATTCCCCACCAAAATCCACACTCGATGACCCAATCAATGCCATTCCGCCTGTGGTTCATTAAAACATGTTGGTTTGTCATTTAGCAAAACATAATCCTTTCAAAACATATAAATTTCCATGATGTGATTCCTTCCTCGTCTAGATAGCATAGCTAAGCAATCTACCAATACGATGGCTCATAAACAAGGAATACTAGGGAATAGTATGGGTCATAGCATAGCATATACACATCAATTCCTACATATGCAATTCTACAAAACATCTACAATGCATAGGAAGCAGAGGGACATTTATGACCAAGATAGCACCACTTGCCTTTGTTGTAGATGTAGTCGATTAGATAATCCTCACAATTATAATGGCCTCTTCGTAATAACCACAATACTTGCAATCATAGTAGTTGCAATCACGGTAGTTGCACTCCTGCAATCTAACGTTTGAAGCAAACACAACAAACACACCATTCAAAACATTGCAAACATACAATTGCAATATTACAAGAAAACAATGATGAGCAGATGCATGCATGACGATTTAATGAGTCACAATGGTTGTATTTAGTGTTCTAAACATAGTTAGATTACATGATGCATGTGGAAAGTCATTTAATGCACTAAAGCTTTTATTACTAAAGTTGTATCGATTTAATATGGTGTATACCACTTTAATTGAACTAAATATGTTTATGTCATATTAAATTGTGAACTAGATGCTACTGGATAGGTAATGCAATTTAGAGACAGTGGCAATTTGAATCACCTAAAAAGGAGTTATAAATATTTTCCTATGATTAAAACACTATTTCAATGGGTTTAAATATTCCTGTATGAATTTCTGTTTTAACAGTACCAAATAATTTATCATGCAATTTCTCTGTATAGATATTGTCAATACAAAACCTTAGCACTTGGATTCACCCTAATCGGAGTTATAGATCTTTTTGTATGATTTAAATAGTGTTTAATGGTTTTAAATGATTCATATAGTTTCTGTTGTCTAAAAATCAAACTAAAATTATATCTGTAATCTCCACGGAATTGTGATTTCAGGGACATATTATTTGTAATTTTCTGAATAGTATTTATTTTCTTATGAATTTATTACTCTAAATAGGCCATTAAACTATTTAAATATTCATGGAAAAACCTTACAGTAAAATGCCGAACTAATTGCAGATTGATGATCTACATGGAACCAGCTTTCCATCGGTATATCATTTGTATTTTTGTGACAAGCAATTAACTTACTATGAATTTAATGATTTATAAAGGCATTAAAACTAATTAAATTTCTACGGGTTAAATAATCTGCAAAGGCTAGATCCAACCAGATATTATTAAAGTACATTACAGTAGCTTCAAATTGATATATTATTCATATTTTTCGGAGTTACAGATAATTTCTTATGAATTTATTAACCTAAAAGACCATTAAAACTAATTAAATTACTGCAGTAACCACGTACAGTAAAAGTTGGATCTAATCTGATAAGATGATTCTACGTGAAATTATCTTCAATTTGATATATTATACGCAATTTTTGGACATGGTATGAATTTCTAATGAATTTTACAAGTTAGATCTATAATATGCAAATTTAAATTCGAACGGAATATTCCAGGGAATATTCCGACCTGACAGAGTTGACTTTGCATCTTGGGACTAGATGTTGACCTTACGTTGACGTGGCATTGATGATGAAGATGACCGGGATGACGACATGGCACGCACCGGTTTGATTGGATCTCGGCCGTCTGGATAGGATCCTGGCTAGAAGAAGAGATTGACGATTTTGGCTCAGAATAGATAAGAAATAGATCTGTATTAGAGAGACAAATCCGTAGGTCAAATCGAAAAACTCAGAACATGAAAGTGGTGGGGAATCATAATTCCTACCTTCTCACCAAAGGAATTTGGATTTGAAGAAACGAGCGCGAGTACATCTTGGATTTACACCGTAAGATCTGAAATATTGCGATACGAAATTCTCCGGCTGTGGTGGATGAAAAGAGGTGAGGTTTGTCGGGATTGAAAGATTTCGACGATCCCTACAACTTTCGTGTTTTGACCGAAAGCAAACGACGAAGTCTAGATGGGTTAAAAAGCGAAACAAGATTCGGCCAGATGTAGATTCGGGATTTCGAGGAGAGAAACTCGTACAGCTATACCTCCACGAGATTATATGAAGGTTTGAGATGGTTTAGAGATAGGCCTTGGAGTAGAGAACAAGTAGAAACAAACGGAAGTCGATTTGGAGTTGTAGATAAAAAGTTACAAGAGTTTGAGTAGAGATATATCTAACAAAACAGATTTTGCACGTTTTTCGGAGCAGCTCGACCGTCCCACAGCGCGTGGCCTGCTGGCTGGCTCGGTCCGGTCGGACCGAGTGGGCCGGCCCGTTCAGTTTTTTTTTTTTCCATTTACTTGTTTTCCTTATATCTTTTGCATACGAACTCCAAAAGACATGATTCTTGTTTCTAAATTTTTCTAAAATCGAATAGATTATTATAGGATTAAATTTGTAATCTTTTTACTAGTTTTGAAGTAGTGGGTTTATAAATCCTTGTATATTTCATTTTATTTATATCTTTATGTGTTTGTATTTGTTTCATAACTTTTTCATACTAGCTCCAAATGAGCTCAATTTTGTTTCTAAAATTTTGTAATATTAATTGGATATTTTAGGCTATAATTTAGCAATAATCGTTGTCTTAGCAACAATGGGTTTTATAAAGTCAATTTAATTTCCTTTTGGAACATTTGGCGAATCAACTATAGGATTTATATACGTGATTTGGATTAGGTTTATGAGAACTTTGCATGGATGAAATGCTTATGAATGCTTCATGATTTTCATTTTGAAATCTTGCACACCAATTCTACAATCCATAATCAATCCATGCCCTTTTGCCTATATGGCTACTTAGGTCTTAACAAAAGAATATAAGATTTTGAATTCATGGTTGAGAGGAATTTCTATTCAAAAAGTTTCTTCTCTTTGAGAATTTTCAACATAGTCAAACAATCAATCAAACTTATTTATTTATTTCACATTCCAAAATTAGGAGAATTTTGGGATGTGACATTCACCACTTAAAAGAAATCTCGTCCCGAGATTTGGAAAGGCTAGAAAGAAAGAAAGGTTCAGGATCCATTAGGATGCTACCACCCTTAAAAGAAATCTGACTAGGTCACTTCTTGAGGGTTCACTTGGCTAAGGTAAATTCTCCTCTAGACATTTATTGACACAATGTCTCTTGCACATTCTAAACTTCATGATTGACAAATTCCAAGAAAACACTACTTGAACTTGCAGAAGTCTCATGGTGGTCAATTAGGGGATGTTTACTTCACGGTACCCATTAATCATGGTTGGGATTCATCCTTACCGTATATTCCTACGCTTAGCAATGAATGCTTTTATAGAGGTGGAACAATCTACCATTCTAAGGTTTAGGCTCAACGCCGGCTCTTTGCTAAGGCTGAAAGGCACTCAAGATTCGCAAAGCCAGCAGTACAAGAGCGAATAATAAGAGTAGTAGGAATGGTGATCAATCCATCCTGCACCCAAATTATTACCCTGTATGAGGATAGGTGAATCACGTTTTTCAATCACTCGGGCATTCTCACTTGCCTTGAAGGATGTTTCCATGGGCACGAACTAATGCTCTATGTATACTCCCATGTATTCAATCAACAAGCTACTACTAAAACTAAACTATCTATACTTCAACTTTCAGGTTGCGTAATCTACTACATGACATCATGTGCAATACTTCATACTTCCACATTTTTTTTTCCATTAGGTGAAGCATTCTCCTTCCTAAATGCATTGTGTTGTCAAACCTTCCGCTTAACACATCATTATATCTCCAAGGGTTCAAGATAGGAAGAATAGATTCTATAGGAAAGAAACGACTAAGAAAATAATCCTACCCATAACTATATGAAGCAATCAATGTCACAAATAAGGAAACAATCATAGGCGATCAACACACAATCAAACAATTGTATAATAACCTTACAGGGGTCTAAATATAGCAGTATATAACCACAAAATAGTTTGAAAGCATTGGGAACAATACTAGAGTAAAACATAGCAACATATAAGCACTAAACTAAATCTGTCAAAACAGTACAGCAGGTTTCACGAATTTTTCTGACTAACTTAAACTCATCAGGAATTTTAGCCAATTTTTGTGCACGTACTACAGGTAATTACGCTCCAGATCCTATTTTTTTAGATTTTTCTGAGTTACCAATAAAATATGAAAAATCGCGCGGTACAACAGGTCATGCTGAAAACTGCAACAGTAAAGTCACGAATTTCAATCAAATTACACCATTAAAATAATTTTAAAACCACACGAAAACTCCAGGAACTTTAGAGTTTCAAAACAACAGATCCTAAACAAGGCATCACACAAAATAGCTCAATACAACCAAGCAAACAACCTAATTTTCCATACCACATAAGTTGGTAAGAACAATATGCTAACACGATAGCAATGATCTCCTAAAGAGATAGAACATGGTGGTCTAAACCTAACCAAACTTGATGAGATGTTTATTTATGTCATATTATTTGTTCTTTACTTGTAAGCCAACTCTCATATAGGTATCATAAGAATGGCCAACTACAAATTTTGAACAAGAAGAGGTTATAGAAAAGATAGATAAGGAATATAAGAACTCTAATAAGTATAAAATATGATAGTTCTCCTAATAGAGGTCTCCTATTGCTAATCCATTTCTAAGGTCACGATCCTACAGTCAACACACAGCTCTGATACCATCTTGTAACACCCTCGCCTGATAAGGTTGAGTTCATGTGTATAGTGCCAATCCCTGGATCGGTTCACTGGCACACACAGTACAAAATGATACCAAATATAACTGTGCATCATAAATACAACGAATATGATCCAGAATTTACATTATTTATTCAAGTACACAGCGGAAAACGAATACAAGGTAGATCTCCATCCTTCAAATGTGCCACAGGCGAACAATTGTTGAGTGGAGTCTCGCGACCTATGAACGATCACTCAGATACGATATAACCTGCAACATGAAACGTTGCAGCCACGAATGGTCAATACATTGAATGTATGGCAAGTAGGCTAAAGTGGTTAACAACAGATCTATCAACTACATGCTTATTTGGCCAAGTGGAGTTCAGGCTTATTTGCATAAAGCAATACAACTTTTCCCTACTTTCAAAATACTTTTCTTTCTTCAAAACAATCTTCTAAGGACATACCAGCATAAACCCATGTAGATACAACAGTTCAGCTTTCGTATGCTCCTAAACCCATGTTCATCCATCAAGTTTTAGTAATTAAGAAATTGGGATGAGTGAGAAATATCATAGCATCAGTATCAGGTCGCTCAAATTGTCCATAACCGGGGACACGGCTAATCGATTAGTTTATACACCCTGCAGGGGTTAGTACACTTTACCCATGTGACTTGGCCAGCCCAGCTCGTACCACCACTCTCATATTGGGTGATGATAGGGAGAAGTCCAAGAAGGAACCGTTCGGGAAGTAGCTCCCCAATCCCGACGCCGCACCGTCCAACCTACAATATCTACATCTCTCGGATACGCTGGGTTCGAGTTACCACAACCTCTTGAGTTCAACCAACCGCCCATTTCATTATTGGCACATGGTTGCACGAAAGCTTCCAAACAAAGAAACCAATCCTTTCTCAGTGTCCTGGGCGGCATTCCCCACCAAAATCCACACTCGATGACCCAATCAATGCCATTCCGCCCAGGTGGTTCATTAAAACATGTTGGTTTGTCATTTAGCAAAACATAATCCTTTCAAAACATATAAATTTCCATGATGTGATTCCCTTCCTCGTCTAGATAGCATAGCTAAGCAATCTACCAATACGATGGCTCATAAACAAGGAATACTAGGGAATAGTATGGGTCATAGCATAGCATATACACATCAATTCCTACATATGCAATTCTACAAAAACATCTACAATGCATAGGAAACAGTAGGACATTTATGACCAAGATAGCACTACTTGCCTTTGTTGTAGATGTAGTCGATTAGATAATCCTCACAATTATAATGGCCTCTTTCGTAATAACCACAATACTTGCAATCATAGTAGTTGCAATCACAGTAGTTGCACTCCTCGCAATCTAACGTTTGAAGCAAACACAACAAACACACCATTCAAAACATTGCAAACATACAACAGTGCAATATTACAAGAAAACAATGATGAACAGATGCATGCATGACGATTTAATGAGTCACAATGGTTGTATTTAGTGTTCTAAACATAGTTAGATTACATGATGCATGTGGAAAGTCATTTAATGCACTAAAGCTTTTATTACTAAAGTTGTATCGATTTAATATGGTGTATACCACTTTAATTGAACTAAATATGTTTATGTCATATTAAATTGTGAACTAGATGCTACTGGATAGGTAATGCAATTTAGAGACAGTGGCAATTTGAATCACCTAAAAGGAGTTATAAATATTTTCCTATGATTAAAACACTATTTCAATGGGTTTAAATATTCCTGTATGAATTTCTGTTTTAACAGTACCAAATAATTTATCATGCAATTTCTCTGTATAGATATTGTCAATACAAAACCTTAGCACTTGGATTCACCCTAATCGAGTTATAGATCTTTTGTATGATTTAAATAGTGTTTAATGGTTTTAAATGATTCATATAGTTTCTGTTGTCTAAAAATCAAACTAAAATTATATCTGTAATCTCCACGGAATTGTGATTTCAGGGACATATTATTTGTAATTTTCTGAATAGTATTTATTTTCTTATGAATTTATTACTCTAAATAGGCCATTAAACTATTTAAATATTCATGGAAAAACCTTACAGTAAAATGCCGAACTAATTGCAGATTGATGATCTACATGGAACCAGCTTTCCATCGGTATATCATTTGTATTTTTGTAACAAGCAATTAACTTACTATGAATTTAATGATTTATAAAGGCATTAAAACTAATTAAATTTCTACGGGTTAAATAATCTGAAAAGGCTAGATCCAACCAGATATTATTAAAGTACATTACAGTAGCTTCAAATTGATATATTATTCATATTTTTCGGAGTTACAGATAATTTCTTATGAATTTATTAACCTAAAAGACCATTAAAACTAATTAAATTACTGCAGTAACCACGTACAGTAAAAGTTGGATCTAATCTGATAAGATGATTCTACGTGAAATTATCTTCAATTTGATATATTATACGCAATTTTTGGACATGGTATGAATTTCTAATGAATTTTACAAGTTAGATCTATAATATGCAAATTTAAATTGAGCGAATATTCCAGAATATTCCTGCTGAACAGTTGACTTTGCATGCTGACTGGGACTAGATGTTGACCTTACGTTGACGTGGCGTTGATGATGAAGATGACCGGGATGACGACATGGCACGCACCGGTTTGATTGGATCTCGGCTGCGGATAGGATCCGGTGGCTAGAAGAAGAGATTGACCGATTTTGGCGAGAATAGATAAGAAATAGATCTGTATTAGAGAGACAAATCCGTAGGTCAAATCGAAAAACTCAGAACATGAAAGTTGTGGGGAATCATAATTCCTACCTTCTCACCAAAGGAATTTGGATTTGAAGAAACAAGCGCGAGTACATCTTGGATTTACACCGTAAGATCTGAAATATTGCGATACGAAATTCTCCGGCTGTGGTGGATGAAAAGAGGTGAGGTTTGTCGGGATTGAAAGATTTCGACGATCCCTACAACTTTCGTGTTTTGACCGAAAGCAAACGACGAAGTCTAGATGGGTTAAAAAGCGAAACAAGATTCGGCCAGATGTAGATTCGGGATTTCGAGGAGAGAAACTCGTACAGCTATACCTCCACGAGATTATATGAAGGTTTGAGATGGTTTAGAGATAGGCCTTGGAGTAGAGAACAAGTAGAAACAAACGGAAGTCGATTTGGAGTTGTAGATAAAAAGTTACAAGAGTTTGAGTAGAGATATATCTAACAAAACAGATTTTTTGCGTTTTGAACAGCTCGACCGTCCCACAGCGCGTGGCCTGCTGGCTGGCTCGGTCCGGTCGGACCGAGTGGGCCGGCCCGTTCAGTTTTTTTTTTTTCCATTTACTTGTTTTCCTTATATCTTTTGCATACGAACTCCAAAAGACATGATTCTTGTTTCTAAATTTTTCTAAAATCGAATAGATTATTATAGGATTAAATTTGTAATCTTTTTACTAGTTTTGAAGTAGTGGGTTTATAAATCCTTGTATATTTCATTTTATTTATATCTTTATGTGTTTGTATTTGTTTCATAACTTTTTCATACTAGCTCCAAATGAGCTCAATTTTGTTTCTAAAATTTTGTAATATTAATTGGATATTTTTAGGCTATAATTTAGCAATAATCGTTGTCTTAGCAACAATGGGTTTTATAAAGTCAATTTAATTTCCTTTTGGAACATTTGGGCGAATCAACTATAGGATTTATATACCAGGATTTGGATTCAGTTTATGAGAACTTTGCATGGATGAAATGCTTATGAATGCTTCATGATTTTCATTTTGAAATCTTGCACACCAATTCTACAATCCATAATCAATCCATGCCCTTTTGCCTATATGGCTACTTAGGTCTTAACAAAAGAATATAAGATTTTGAATTCATGGTTGAGAGGAATTTCTATTCAAAAAGTTTCTTCTCTTTGAGAATTTTCAACATAGTCAAACAATTAATCAAACTTATTTATTTATTTCACATTCCAAAATTAGGAGAATTTTGGGATGTGACAAAATCTCCATAGACCGTAAGACCCGTTACATGTATGAGACATACCACAAAAAACTTGTTGTTTTCGCATTTTCTGGCCGTTTTGATGAGCTATTACCCATAGTATTGGGGTTCTAGGACGATTTACACCGACCTAAGAACCGATACATGTTTGATAGTTATGACCAAAAATCAGCGTTTTCATGTTTTATGGCCTTTTTATGAGTTGTTGCCAACCGTTTTGTGGTTCCAAGGCGATTTGCATGGCCCGTAAGACCCAATACATGTTTGATAGATGTGATAAAAAATTCATCGTTTACGCATTTTAAGGCTGTTTTCATGACCTATTGTCCATAGGTTTGGGGTTCTAGGGATATTTTCAACGACTGTAAGACCCTGTACATGTATGAGAGTTATCACCAAGCACTCGTCACTTTTAGGTTTTATGGTTGTTTTCATGTGGTTGCGAGGTATGACCAAAAACTCGTCGTTTTCACTTTTTATGGACGTTTTCATGACCTATTGTGCATAGGTTTAGGGTTCTAGGGAGAGTTACAACGCCTATAAGACCTGCTACATGTCTACGAGATAATACAAAAAACCCATCATTTTCGCGTTTTATGGCCGTTCTCATGAGCTATTCCCACAATTTTGGGGTTTCAGGGCAATTTCCATGGCGAGTAAGACCTGATACATATTTAAGAGATAATACAAAACTCGTTGTTTTCGAGTTTTATGGCCGTTTTCATGATATCTTGACCACTATTTTGGGGTTCCAGGGCGATTTACACCGACCTAAAATCTAATACATGTTTGAGAGTTATGACCAAAAAATCATGGTTTTCGTGTTTTATGGCCGTTTTGATGAGTTGGTGCCAATAGTTATGCGGTTCCAGGGTGATTTGCATGACTTGTTAGACCCGACACATGTTTGAGAGATATGACCAAAAACCCATCGTTTTCTCGTTTTATTTCCATTTTCATGACTTATTCCCCATAGTTTTGGGGTACGATGGAGATTTAGCATGGCCCATAAGATCTGATACATGTTTGAGAGTTATCACGAAAAACTATCGTTTTCACGTTTTATGGTCGTTTTCATGACCTATTGTCCATATGTTTGGGGTTCTAGAGATATTTTACAACAACTGTAAGACTCGTTACATGTATGAGAGTTATCACCAAGCACTCGTGATTTTCATGTTTTATGGCCGTTTTAATTAGGTATTACCCATAGTTTTGGGGTTCCAGGGCGATTCCCATGGCACGTAAGAGCCAATACATGTTTAAGAGATACAACAAAAAACTCGTCATTTTCACGTTTTATGGCCATCTTCATGAGCTATTCCTGCTGTTTTGGTGTTTCAGGGCGATTTACACCGACCTATGACTCGATACATGTTTGAAAGCTATGACCAAAAACTCATCGTTTTCACGTTTTATGGCCGTTTTCATGAGTTGTTGCCCATGGTTTTGGGGTTCCAGGGCGATTTATAATGACCGTAAGACCAGATTCATGTTTGAGAGATATGACCAAAAAATTGTTGTTTTCAGGCCATTTTCATGAGCTATTCCTCATAGTTTTGGGGATCCATGGAGTTTTGCACGGCCCGTAAGACGCGATACATGTTTGAGAGTTATCACCAAAAACTATTCGTTTCACGTTTTATGGACGTTTTCATGACCTATTGTCCATAGTTTTGGGGTTCGAGGGCAATCTCCATGGCCCGCAAGACCCGTTACATGTATGAGAGATACCACAAAAAAATAAGGGGTTTTCACATTTTCTGGCCGTTTTCATGAGCTATTGACCATAGTTTTGGGGTTCTAGGACGATTTACACCGACCTAAAACCCGATACATGTTTGACAGTTATGACCAAAAATCAGCGTTTTCACGTTTTATGGCCGTTTTTATGTGTTGTTGCCAACCGTTTTGTGGTTCCAAGACGATTTGCATGGCCCGTAAGACCCAATACATGTTTGATAGATGTGACAAAAAATCATCGTTTACGCGTTTTAAGGCCGTTTTGATGACCTTTTGTCCATAGGTTTGGGGTTCTAGGGATATTTTCAACGACTGTAAGACCCTGTACATGTATGTCAGTTATCACCAAGCACTCGTCACTTTTAGGTTTTATGGCCGTTTTCATGTGGTTGCGAGGTATGACCAAAAACTCGTCGTTTTCACTTTTTATGGACGTTTTCATGACCTATTGTCCATAGGTTTGGGGTTCTAGGGGGAGTTACAACGCCTATAAGACCTAGTACATGTCTACGAGATAATACAAAAAACCCATCATTTTCACGTTTTCTGGACGTTCTCATGAGCTATTCCCACAATTTTGGGGTTTCAGGGCAATTTCCATGGCGAGTAAGACCTGATACATATTTAAGAGATAATACAAAACTCGTTGTTTTCGAGTTTTATCGCCGTTTTAATGATATCTTGACCACTATTTTGGGGTTCCAGAGCGATTTACACCGACCTAAAATCCGATACATGTTTGAGATTTATGACCAAAAACTCATGGTTTTCGTGTTTTATGGCCGTTTTGATGAGTTGGTGCCAATAGTTATGGGGTTCCAGGGCGATTTGCATGACCCGTAAGACCCGACACATGTTTGAGAGATATGACCAAAAACCCATCGTTTTCTCGTTTTATTTCCATTTTCATGACCTATTCCCCATTTTTTGGGGTACGATGGAGATTTAGCATGGCCCATAAGATCTGATACATGTTTGAGAGTTATCACAAAAAACTATCGTTTTCACGTTTTATGACCGTTTTCATGACCTATTATCCATATGTTTGGGGTTCTAGAGATATTTTACAACAACTGTAAGACTCGTTACATGTATGAGAGTTATCACCAAGAACTCGTGATTTTCATGTTTTATGGCCGTTTTCATGAGGTATTACCCATAGTTTTGGGGTTCCAGGGCGATTTCCATGGCACGTAAGAGCCAATACATGTTTAAGAGATACAACAACTAACTCGTCATTTTCGCGTTTTATGGCCATTTTTATGAGCTATTCCCACTGTTTTGGTGTTTCAGGGCGATTTACACCGACCTATGACTCGATACATGTTTGAGAGTTATGACCAAAAACTCATCATTTTCATGTTTTACGGCCGTTTTCATGAGTTGTTGCCCACGGTTTTGGGGTTTCAGGGCGATTTATAATGACCGTAAGACCAGATTCATGTTTGAGAGATATGACCAAAAAATCGTTGGTTTCACGTTTTATGGCCATTTTCATGAGCTATTCCTCATAGTTTTGGGGATCCATGGAGTTTTGCATGGCCCGTAAGACGCGATTCATGTCTGAGAGTTATCACCAAAAACTCTTCATTTTCACGTTTTATGGACGTTTTCATGACCTATTGTCCATAGTTTTGGGGTTCGAGGGCAATCTCCATGGCCCGTAAGACCCGTTACATGTATGAGACATACCACAAAAAATAAGGGGTTTTCGCATTTTCTGGCCGTTTTCATGTGCTATTGACCATAGTTTTGGGGTTCTAGGACGATTTACACCGACCTAAAACCCGATACATGTTTGATAGTTATGACCAAAAATCAGTGTTTTCACGTTTTGTGGCTGTTTTTATGAGTTGTTGCCCACCGTTTTGTGGTTCCAAGACGATTTGCATTGCTCGTAAGACCCAATACATGTTTGATAGATGTGACAAAAAATCATCGTTTACGCGTTTTAACGCCGTTTTCATGACCTATTGTCCATAGGTTTGGGGTTCTAGGGATATTTACAATGACTGTAAGACCCTGTACATGTATGAGAGTTATCACCAAGCACACGTCACTTTTAGGTTTTATGGTCGTTTTCATGTGGTTGCGAGGTATGACCAAAAACTCGTCGTTTTCACGTTTTACGGGCGTTTTCATGACCTATTGTCCATAGGTTTAGGGTTCTAGGGAGAGTTACAATGCCTATAAGACCTGGTACATGTCTAAGAGATAATACAAAAAAACCCATCATTTTCGCGTTTTGTGGCCGTTCTCATGAGCTATTCCCACAATTTTGGGGTTTCAGGGCAATTTCCATGGCGAGTAAGACCTGATACATATTTAAGAGATAATACAAAACTTTTTATTTTCGAGTTTTTTGGCCGTTTTCATGATATCTTGACCACTATTTTGGGGTTCTAGGGCGATTTACACCGACCTAAAATCTGATACATGTTTGAGTTATGACCAAAAACTCATGGTTTTCGTGTTTTATGGCCGTTTTGATGAGTTGGTGCCAATAGTTATGGTGTTCTAGGGCGATTTGCATGACCCGTAAGACCCGACACATGTTTGAGAGATATGACCAAAAACCCATCGTTTTCGCGTTTTATTTCCATTTTCATAACCTATTCACCATAGTTTTGGGGTACCATGGAGATTTAGCATGGCCCATAAGATCTGATACATGTTTGAGAGTTATCACAAAAAACTATTGTTTTCACGTTTTATGGCCGTTTTCATGACCTGTTGTCCATATGTTTAGGGTTTTAGAGATATTTTACAACAACTGTAAGACTCGTTACATGTATGAGAGTTATCACCAACCATCGTGATTTTCATGTTTTATGGCCGTTTTCATGAGGTATTACCCATAGTTTTGGGGTTCCAGGGCGATTTCCATGGCACGTAAGAGCCAATACATGTTTAAGAGATACAACAAAAAACTCGTCATTTTCGCATTTTATGGCCATTTTCATGAGCTATTCCCACTATTTTGGTGTTTCAGGGCGATTTACACCGAGCTATCACTCGATACATGTTTGAGAGTTATGACCAAAAACTCATCGTTTTCACGTTTTATGGTCGTTTTCATGAGTTGTTGCCCATGGTTATGGGGTTCCAGGGCGATTTATAATGACCGTAAGACCAGATTCATGTTTGAGAGATATGAGTTGTTTTCACGTTTTATGGCCATTTTCATGAGCTATTCCTCATAGTTTTGGGGATCCATGGAGTTTTGCACGGCCCGTAAGACGCGATATATGTTTGAGAGTTATCACCAAAAACTATTCGTTTTCACGTTTTATGGACGTTTTCATGACCTATTGTCCATAGTTTTGGGGTTCGAGGGCAATCTCCATGGCCCGTAAGACCCGTTACATGTATGAGACATACCACAAAAAACTTGTTGTTTTCGCATTTTCTGGCCGTTTTCATGAGCTATTGCCCATAGTTTTGGGGTTCTAGGACGATTTACACCGACCTAAGACCCGATACATGTTTGATAGTTATGACCAAAAATCAGCGTTTTCACGTTTTATGGCCGTTTTCATGAGTTGTTGCCCACCGTTTTGTGGTTCCAAGGCGATTTGCATGGCCCGTAAGACCCAATACATGTTTGATAGATATGACCAAATATTCGTCGTTTACGTGTTTTAAGGCCGTTTTCATAACCTATTGTCCATAGGTTTGTTCTAGGGATATTTACAACGACTGTAAGACCCTGTACATGTATGAGAGTTATCATTAAGCACACATCACTTTTAGGTTTTATGGCCTTTTTCAGGTGGTTGCGAGGTATGACCAAAAACTCGTCGTTTTCACGTTTTATGGACGTTTTCATGACCTATTGTCCATAGGTTTAGGGTTCTAGGGAGAGTTACAACGCCTATAAGACCTGGTACATGTCTAAGAGATAATAGAAAAAAACCCGTCATTCTCGCGTTTTCTGGCTGTTCTCATGAGCTATTCCCACATTTTTGGGTTTCAGGGCGATTTCCATGGCGAGTAAGACCTGGTACATATTTAAGATGTAATACAAAACTCGTTGTTTTCGCATTTTATGGCCGTTTTCATGATATCTTGACCACTATTCTGGGGTTCCAGAGCGATTTACACCGACCTAAAATCTGATACATGTTTGAGTTATGACCAAATACTCATGGTTTTCGTGTTTTATGGCCGTTTTGATGAGTTGGTGCCCATAGTTAAGGGGTTCCAGGGCGATTTGCATGACCCGTAAGACCCGACACATGTTTGAGAGATCTGACCAAAAACAAATCGTTTTCGCGTTTTATTTCCATTTTCATGATCTATTCCCCATAGTTTTGGAGTACCATGGAGATTTAGCATGGCCCATAAGATCTGATACATGTTTGAGAGTTATCACCAAAAACTATTGTTTTCACGTTTTATGGCCGTTTTCATGACCTATTGTCCATATGTTTGGGGTTCTAGAGATATTTTACAACAACTATAAGACTCGTTACATGAATGAGAGTTATCACCAAGCACTCGTGATTTTCATGTTTTATGGACGTTTTCATGAGGTATTACCCATAGTTTTGGGGTTCCAGGGTGATTTCCATGGCACGCAAGAGACAATACATGTTTAAGAGATACAACAAAAAACTCGTCATTTTCGCGTTTTATGGCCATTTTCATGAGCTATTGCCCACTGTTTTGGTGTTTCAGGGCGATTTACACCGACCAATGACTCGATACATGTTTAAGAGTTATGACCAAAAACTCATCGTTTTCATGTTTTATGGCCGTTTTCATGAGTTGTTGCCCATGGTTTTGGGGTTCCAGGGCGATTTATAATGACCGTAAGACTAGATTCATGTTTGAGAGATATGACCAAAAAATCGTTGTTTTCACGTTTTATGGCCATTTTCATGAGCTATTTCTCATAGTTTTGGGGATCCATGGAGTTTTGCACGGCCCGTAAGACGCGATACATGTTTGAGAGTTATCACCAAAAACTATTCGTTTTCACATTTTATGGACGTTTTCATGACCTATTGTCCATAGTTTTGGGGTTCGAGGGCAATCTCCATGGCCCGTAAGACCCGTTACATGTATGAGACATACCACCAAAAACTTGTTGTTTTCGCATTTTCTGGCCGTTTTCATGAGCTATTGCCCACAGTTTTGGGGTTCTAGGACGATATACACCGACCTAAGACCCGATACATGTTTGATAGGGATTGGCATGTCCCATAGAAGCCACGGTATTTTCAGAACCGCAGGTGTTACAGGATGGTATCAGAGCCCGTGTGTCGACTGTAGGATCGTGACCTAGGATTGGATTAGGAAGCCATAGAATTATTAAAGCCTATATTAACTCTGTGTTTCATCTTACGCCTTTCACCCTCGTAAATTCTTACAATATGCTATTCTCACACTTTCCTCTTTTACTTGATAGATGGGAGAAGTTAGGACTGAGTATGCCACCATGGAGTCACCAAGGCCCTTTGCAAGGCAGTTAGCTCAGCTCTCGCAGTCATTGGGATTGCCACTGCCCATGTTCAAGGGAAGAAGGTTGTACACCTATGGATATGGAGAGGATGCATGGGAGACCACTACCTTCATATTCAGAGATGCCGCCTTGCCAACCCCGTGCACTTGATCTACACCAAGACATACTGCAATTGGGGACTTGGAATCAACTTGGCCGTACATGAAGCCCTGTCTCGCCAGTGCTATCAAGTCCGACACCTACTGCCCGCAGATTCACCCTACCGTGACTATGGGAGGCGTGATGAAGATGGGCACATTGTGGTTACCAGGCGGGGAACAACATGCCGCCCGAGGCACATAGAGGACATGGAAAGGGAGAATGGAGCGCTAGCTGAGAAGGTGATGATGATAAAGGAGATTGCAGACTTTGCTAGCAATGGTATGGTGGTCCAAGGACAGGAGATTGACACCTTGCATGAAGACGTGGGAGTTCTGGAGAATGTCCTGATAGCCAGAGATGCAACCATAGCTCATCTTCATGGTACTGTGCAGGAGAACACCCAAAACATACAACAGTTGCAAGGGACCGTCCAGGAAAGGGATCAAACTATTGAAGCTATGACAACCCAGATTGCCGCTCTCCAAGCACAGCTGAATCCATCCTCTGATGATGACAATGGAGATGGTAACAATGGGGATGATGATGGCAGTGGATACGATGATGATGATGAGGACGAGGATGATGATGATGGAGACGATGATGGTGGAGGAGATGAAGCTGTTGCAGTTGCAGCTGAAAGTGAAGAAGAATAGGAGGATCCAGAAGAGGTGGAGTTTGAGATCTCAAGTGATGATTCAGGAGAGGTGTACACTCCGTCGCCATGGTTGTACCGCGAACCGAAGCGCCAACGCATGACAGCAAGGACCTACTACAACCTCTTCAAGAAGTAGATAGAAGTCCACCAATTAGTCCACGTTAGGCAAATTCGTTAGTATTAGTCTCGATCGATGTTTAGCTTAGCTCGTATTAGTTTAAGAGTGTTTAGTTGCTTATTTGTGTACTCCAATATCCCAGGATTTATTTGTGCGAATTTTATGAAAGAGTTATAGCAATTTTGGTTACTATCTGTGTTATTTTCGCTGCAGTTTTCTGCTGATACAGCAGTACTACACGATTTGTCATATTTTTCTGGTAACTCGGAAAAATCTGAAAAACATTGGGCTGATGCGAAACTCTCTGTAATATATGTACAAAAATCAGCTAATTTTTCTGACGAGTTTAAGTCAGGCGGAAAAATTCGTGAACGCTGCTGGACTGTTTTGGCAGATTGCAGTTTTTGTTGTTTAGTTGATCAACTATTTGGTTAACCATTGCCAACTATTGTAAAACTATTTCAGTAGATATATACTGCTAGGATAACCCTTGGGATGTTGCTGGATCGCTTGATTGTTGATGTGTTGCTTGCTTGTGATTGTCTGCTATTGTTTGTTGTTGTTTGATCATATGCATGGGTAGAATCCTATTGTCGTAGTTGATTCTTTCTAAACTTACCTGTGCTGAACCGCAGATGCCTCCACGACGTCAACCCACTGAGTTGGAGCAGCTCATGGCAGCTCAGGCACAGCTGACCCAAGTGATGACTCAGTTCATGGCAAATCAGAACAACAACAATGGAAACAATCAGCCTCAGGGAGATGCTCTCACCAGATTTCTGAGGTTAAGGCCAGCTAAGTTCTCTACTACAACGAAACCAATGGTTGCTCTCGACTGGTTGCGTTCAGTCAACAAGGATCTGGTAACAGTAGGATGCACTGATGCTGAGAAGGTGAGGTTTGCCGCTCACTTACTTGAGGGACCAGCCGCTTCTTGGTGGGACACTTTTCAGATCACCCACCCGCTGGATACCGTGACTTGGGCAATGTTTGAGGAAGGTTTCAGGACCAACCATGTGTCTTCAGGAGTTCTGAGCCTGAAGAGGAAGGAGTTCTGCAACTTGCGCCAAACCAATCGCACCGTGGCCGAGTACATTGAGGAGTTCAACAACCTGTCCCGTTATGCACCTGAGGATGTTGACACGATGCAAAAGGAGGAGAGATTCTGGATGGCCTCGGTGATGAGCTCTCGGTCAGACTCTTGGTGGTTTACTGCCCCACTTTCCAGGAGCTTATGGACAAGGCCAGGATCTTGGAAGAGAAGCACAAGCAGGTGGAGAACCGCAAGAGAAAGAGCAACAATCACCACTCTGGTTCACACCACAAGTCTCGCACTTCATATGATGGATACTCCAAGCATGGAGGGAATGACCATGGGAGCCATGACCGCCACCACCATGGAGGCGATGGGCATCGTCATGACAACCATAGGAGCACCCACCACAACCACAAGGGAGGACACTCTCACCACTCTGGAGGACACGGTGGACATGACCACAACCGTGATCGCAGCTTTGTGAAGAAGGATCTGAGTGAGGTGACATGCTTCAAGTGTAAGCAGAAGGGACACTATGCTGACAACTGTCCGGAGAGGAAAGGACTGAAGCCAACCAACAACGAGAAGGCCACAGTGAACCACATGAATGTGGAGGAGATTCCAGATGAGCCTGACCTTGTGATTGGTAAGTTCCCAATCAACACTTACCCTGCACTTATACTTTTCGATACTGGTGCATCGCATTCATTCATATCAAGGGCATTTGTGGATAAGTATAAGTTACCTAATGAGTCTATGAAAAGGTCTATTAGAGTGAGTTCACCTGGAGGATATATGATAGCTAGCGTGGGATGCCGCGATTTGACTGTGAGGATTGGAACACACAACTTCATTGCACATTTGGTAGTGTTGGAATCACAGGGATTAGACGTTATTCTGGGTATGGATTGGATGTCTATGCATGGGGGACACATAGATTGTGCACAGCGAGATGTTTCACTCAAAACCCCGGATGGTAAGAGGATTAGATTCAAGTCGGCTGTACGACCAGGAAGGTGTAAGTTGAATTCTCTTAAGGGGGTTATCATGGATACTGTGCCAGTGATCAGGGATTACCCCGACGTGTATCCGGAAGAGCTGCCAGGGATGCCCCTGACAGGGAAGTAGAGTTTCTTATCGACTTGATGCCGGGAACAGGACCAATAGCAAAGAAACCATATAAGATGGATGTGGATGAGCTGAAGGAATTGAAGAAGCAGTTGAAAGAGCAGCTGGAAAAGGGATTCATTCAGCCTAGTTCGTCGTCATGGGGAGCACCTGCTCATTTGTGGAGAAGAAGAGACAGCAGAAAGAGATTAGTAGTGGACTATCTCTCGCTGAATGAAGTAACCATTAAGAACAAGTACCCTCTGCCGAACATAAATGATTTGTTTGATCAACTGGAAGGAGCGAAGGTGTTCAGCAAGATTGATCTGCGATCAGGCTACTTCCAATTGAAGATCCGAGAGGAGGACGTACCAAAAACCGCCTTCACCACTAGGTATGGTTTATATGAGTATACAGTTATGTCTTTTGGACTAACGAATGCCCCGGCGTATTTCATGACCATGATGAACAAGGTATTTATGGAGTACTTGGACAAGTTCGTGGTGGTGTTTATTGATGACATACTGATATATTCCAAGGATGATGCTGAGCATGAGAAGCATCTGAGACTGATTATGGAGAAGCGAGGAACACAATTGTATGCCAAATTCAAAGTGTGAATTCGCTTAACACCGTTGGGTTTCTTGGACATGTAGTGTCGGAGAAGGAGTCACTATTGATCCAAGCTAAGTGATCGCAGAATGGTGGGAAGCACTCAAGAATGCAGGAGATATGAAGCTTTTGGCACTTCTTTGGATATTACAGGAGGTTCATTGAAAACTTTTCCAAGATTGCAAAGCCGATTACTAAACTTCTGAAGAAGGAGAGGAAGTTTGAATGGACAGACGTATGTGAAGCCAGCTTTCAGGAACTGAAGCGTCTATTAGTGACCGCGCCTGTTCTGTGTTTACCAGATCTTCAGAAGGATTTCCAAGTGTACTGTGATGCTTCTCGTTGAGGACTTGGGAGTGTCTTGATGCAAGATGGGAGAGTAGTGTCATATTCCTCGACAACTCAAGCACCATGAGCGGAATTACCCCACACGACTTGGAGTTAGCGTCAGTGGTTCATGCGCTCAAGGTATGGAGGCATTACTTAATGGGAAAACACTGTGATGTGTACACCGCACAAGAGCCTGAAGTACATATTTACACAGAAGGAACCGAACATGAGACAAAGGAGATGGTTGGAACTTATCAAGGACTATGATATGAATCTACAATACCACCCAGGAAAGGCCAATGTAGTAGCAGATGCTCTGAGCCGGAAGGTTTATGCTAA
The DNA here is from genome assembly GCA_030063025.1 of Avena longiglumis. Lineage (NCBI taxonomy): Eukaryota > Viridiplantae > Streptophyta > Magnoliopsida > Poales > Poaceae > Avena > Avena longiglumis. The sequence continues at coordinate 504,854,741 of CP125978.1, read as the reverse complement.
TGGATTGACAATTGGTGAATTTCCCGAGGATTTGTGCAAGCAATTCAAGGACCTTAGACTGGAGGTAGTATCAGAAGGATACTTGGCAACAATGGAAGTCCAACCGACGCTACAGGACAGAATTAAGAAGGCTCAGGTAGGAGACAAGGAAATAAAGGAGATAAAGGAAAAGATGAAGGAGAATCGGGAAAAGGATATTCGCGAGGATGAGCATGGTACCCTGTGGTATGGAGATCGTTTGTGTGTGCCCAGCAACCCGGAGATAAGGGAGTTGATTCTTCAGGAGGCTCATAACTCGCTATACTCCATACATCCGGGCAACACAAAGATGTATATGGATTTGAAGAGCAGATTTTGGTGGAACAACATGAAGGGATATATCGCCAAGCATATTGCCCTATGTGATGAGTGCAACCGAGTGAAGGCTGAACACCAGAAGCCAGCAGGACTGCTACAGCCATTGCCTGTGCCGGATTGGAAGTGGGATAGAGTGGGAATGGACTTTATCACAGGATTGCCCAGGACCAGGTCAGGATATGACTCAATTTGGGTAGTGGTCGACCATTTGACCAAGGTATCCCACTTTATACCGGTGAAGACGACCTATACGAGTGCAAAGTTGGCCAAGATTTACATGGACAAGATTGTGTGCCTACATGGAGTTCCCAAGAGTATCGTATCTGATAGAGGCACCCAATTTACCTCACACTTCTAGCGCCAGCTGCACGAGTCACTTGGTACTAGATTGGAGTTTAGAACAGCGTTTCACCCACAGACTGATGGACAAACCGAAAGGGTGAATCAGATTTTGGAAGACATGCTGAGAGCTTGCGTTTTGCTCATGGTTCTAGTTGGGATGCGAATTTCCCGTATGCGGAGTTTTCCTACAACAACAGCTATCAAACCAGCATCAAGACGTCACGGTTTGATGTGCTATATGGAAAACGGTGCCGGACGCCATTGCTATGGGATGGAGTAGGAACGTCATTGTTTGGGCCTGATTTGATCAAGGACGCCGAGGAGAAGGTCGCCTTGATTAGGGACGGTGAAGGTAGCACAATCAAGCGGAAGAGCTATCCGACGCCAAGCGCAAGGAAGTGGTGTATGAGATAGGTGATAGAGCATACCTCAGTGTCGCCACTTGGAATCAAGAGATTTGGAATTAAGGGTAAGTGGCACCTCGATTTATTGGACCGTATCGGGTCTTAGCACGCAAAGGAGAAGTTGCTTATCAGTTGAGTTGCGGAGGCTCGTCCGCTGTTCACAATGTGTTCCACGTATCCCAGCTGAAGAAGTGCCATCCGGAGATGGTGGATACACCATTGAGAGACACTGTGCCGCTAGAGGAGGTTCAACTTGAGAATGATTTGACCTATGAGGAGAAACCGGTCAAGATTCTGGAGACAACAGAGAGGATTACCCATACCAAGACGATCAGGTTTTGCAATGTACAGTGGAGCCACCACACCGAAGAGGAACCCACTTGGGAGCGTGAGAATGACATCCGAGAGGACTACCCACACCTATTTGCTAGCCGCGCCGAATCTCGAGGACGAGATTCATCTTAAGGGGGTTAGTCTTGTCACATCCCAAATTTTAGATTTGGTTCTGCATATCATTCATATCATTGCATCATGCTTTTCCATACAAAACCGTCGATTGAAACGAATCGGCGAAACGCTATTTCCGAAACCCTATTCTATTTTGCTACGAGGCTCCTGCGGGAGGCTTTAGTAGGACTTGCGTTGTCCACCCTTGTAGCCTAGCGGTTTCGCCCAACCCTTGACCCTGGATTGTTCCCCTCGACTTTACAAAACCGTAGGAGCAAGAATCGCTCGATTCGGAGCTCGTACGAAGAAGTTACGGCCGTTTGTTTAATAGATCGGAAAACAGTCCGAATTTCCGGGCCGATTTCCGAGTTCGTGTCCAACTTCGCGCCGAATCAGCCTAGGTTTCTGCGTGGGGCCCCACAAAAGGACCCCACCTGGCCGAGCCGCCGCCTCCCACCTCGTTAACCGCACCCGCACGCCCCGCCCTGCCCGCGATCGCCCGCCCCCACCTCGGCCTCGACACCGTGCCTCGGATCGCCCAGCCGCCGCCCTCTTCCCCGCCCGCGCCCGGCCGATCCCCGCCGCCTGTACACGCCGCCTCTTCTCTTCCCGCTGCCGCCGCCGCGCTGCTTTGCGCCGCTGCTCGCGCTGCTGCCGTGCCCGCTGCCATGCTGCCCGCACTACGCCCGCCGCTGTGCGCCGCCGCCGCTGTGCCGCGCCGCACGCGACGCACGCGCACACACGCGCGCGCCACACGCTGGCAGCGCCAAGAATTACCTGCACGCCGCGCCGTCTTGCGTCGCGTCGCTCGTCCGTTCCGTGTCGCACGCGCGCCGTCTTGCGCGCCGCGTTGACGATCTCGAACCACGCGCTGACCGTTCCCCTACCGCGCAGGTAACACCATCGCCGGAGTCGATCGCCGCACCGTCCAGAACTCGCCGCCGTCCGTTTCGTCGTTCGTTCCCGGTAAGCCTGCAGCCACCGTTTGATTTCAGATCAACGGTTCAGATCGATAGTTGACTGGTCAGACTCAGCGCCCAGTCAGCAGACGCATTGACCAGTCAACAGACACAGTTGACTGGTTAATTTCGTTAATCCTTTTAGTTGGCAGATTTCGGTAGAAATTTGTAAATTGCGTAGAAATTAAACCGCTTGGCCAAAAATTGCAAATAAAATGTGTGTAGATTCAGTGAGTCGTGTAGGATCTCGCTGTACCTTTGGTTCAGACTTTTGCAGCAAGGTTTGGTACAGTTTAATCCAACTAGTTAGTGGCCTTTTCGGAGTAATAAATTCGTAGAAAAAGATCCGTAGCTCCAAAAATCGCGTGTGATATGTCCCTGGATTCAGTGGAACGAGGGAAATCTCATCGAGAATTAAAAAGATAGGCTTATAGTAAAAACTTCTGCAGAAACTGTCTAGTGGCTTTCTGCAGTGTTTTAATTACTCGGGGAGTTTTATAATTCCTTTTTGAGTAATTCCAGTTGGTACTGTTTCTAATCAGCGATGCCTATACGGTATAATTTTCCCAAGATTTTACAAACAGTATACTACCGGTAGTGAATTATTTGAATTCTAGCTCTAGTTTTGAGCATTACTTTTTGCGTAATAGTTTTCCTAGCGCTAAAACTATTTTCGATGCATGCAATCAGTACCTCTACTGATTTATATTATGTGGTGCAGCTGTAGCACCAATTCACTTACCTTGCATACCTTCATGCATCATGTTTGTTGCATATGCTTGTGGATTGTTTGTTTATGAATGCAATTATATCGTGTAGATTGTGACGAGTGTAACGCTTGCTCGTGTGTGGATTGTTCTTCCGACCGCTACAACCAAGGCAAGTAGATGCTACTTTGTTCATGATATCGTCCTACTATTTTCAATGCATTGTCGTGTATTTTGTAGTTGCATGTGTAGGATGATACTATCGCTATGCTATGTCCTATTATGTGGTAGGACCCTCCTTGTAGATGAACCACCGTTGGTAGATATGCTTAGCCATGCTTTCTTGAACGAGGGCTGGGTTACATCATTGAGACATGTTTCTAAAAGTATTGGTTTGTGAAAACTAAAACAACTTAATCAATGAATCTCCTGGGTGTGATGGTATTGATAATTTTTGGTGGTTTCACTGCGAAAAGGCACCCAGGCATCAAGAGAGAATGATTGGATTCTTTATTGTGTAGCTTACGTGTACAACCATGTGCCAATAATGGAATGAGCGGTTGGTTGGACTTAGTAGGTTGTGGTAACCCAAACCCGCGTATCCAGAGATGTAGAGTTTTGGTAGGTTGGACCGGTGCGCGTCGGGATTGGGGTGCTACTTCCCGAACAGTCTCTTCTTGGACTTCTCCTTATCATCACCCAAAATGAGAGTGATGGTACGAGCTGGGCTGGCCAAGTCACATGGGTAAAGTGTACAAACCTCTGCAGGGTGTATAATCTAATCGATTAGCCGTGTCCCCGGTTATGGACAACTGAGTTGCTTGATATTGATTCCATGACATGTTTCTCGCTCATTCTAATTTCGTAATTGTTTTAATATTGTTGGGTTAACTTAATTGGGATCTTTTCAAAGAAAATCAAAAACTGTTTATGAAAGTAGGACAAATGTATTTGCAAATGCAAGCCAGACACAGCTCCACTTGCCAAATATGCACGTAGATGTTAGTACTATTGTCTCCATTACTAGCTCTACTTGCCATACATTCCATGTATTGACCCTTCGGGGCTGCTACGTTTCATGTTGCAGGTTGTTCCGATTCTGAGTAATCGATATAGGCCACGATACTCCACTCGGCACTTGTTCACTTGTGGGCAATTTGAAGAATGGAGGATTTACTTTACTTATGTTGCTACCTGAATAATTTGAGCTAGCTTTGTGCTAAGCTTTTATTGTAATAATGGTACTCTGGATCATCGTTATTCATGATACACGGATATTTTGCTATGTTATTCATCTTATTCTATTGTGCGCCAATGAACCGATCTAGGGATTGGCATGTCACATAGAATCCACGGTCTTTTCAGAACCGCAGGTGTTACATACACCGACCTAAAATCTGATACATGTTTGAGAGTTATGACCAAAAAATCATGGTTTTCGTGTTTTATGGCTGTTTTGATGAGTTGGTGCCCATAGTTATGGGGTTCCAGGGCGATTTGCATGACCCGTAAGACCTGACACATGTTTGAGAGATATGACCAAAAACCCATCGTTTTCGCGTTTTATTTCCATTTTCATGACCTATTCCCCATAGTTTTGGGTACCATGGAGATTTAGCATGGCCCATAAGATCTGATACATGTTTGAGAGTTATTACCAAAAACTATTGTTTTCACGTTTTATGGCCGTTTTCATGACCTATTGTCCATATGTTTGGGGTTCTAGAGATATTTTACAACAACTATAAGACTCGTTAAATGAATGAGAGTTATCACCAAGCACTCGTGATTTTCATGTTTTATGGCCGTTTTCATGAGGTATTACCCATAGTTTTGGGGTTCCAGGGAGATTTCCATGGCATGCAAGAGCCAATACATGTTTAAGAGATACAACAAAAAACTCGTCATTTTCGCGTTTTATGGCCATTTTCATGAGCTATTGCCCACTGTTTTGGTGTTTCAGGGCGATTTACACCGACCTATGACTCGATACATGTTTGAGAGTTATGACCAAAAACTCATCGATTTCACGTTTTATGGCCGTTTTCATGAGTTGTTGCCCATGGTTTTGGGGTTCTAGGGCGATTTATAATGACCGTAAGACCAGATTCATGTTTGAGAGATATGACCAAAAAAATGTTGTTTTCAGGCCATTTTCATGAGCTATTCCTCATAGTTTTGGGGATCCATGGAGTTTTGCATGGCCCGTAAGACGCGATACAAGTTTGAGAGTTATCACCAAAAACTATTCGTTTCACATTTTATGGACGTTTTCATGACCTATTGTCCATAGTTTTGGGGTTCGAGGGCAATCTCCATGGCCCGTAAGACCCGTTACATGTATGAGACATACCACCAAAAACTTGTTGTTTTCGCATTTTCTGGCCGTTTTCATGGCCCATAGTTTTGGGGTTCTAGGACGATTTACACCGACCTAAGACCCGATACATGTTTGATAGGGATTGGCATGTCACATAGAAGCCACGGTCTTTTCAGAACCGCAGGTGTTACTGGATGGTATCAGAGCCCGTGCGTCGACTGTAGGATCGTGACCTAGGATTGGATTAGGAAGCCATAGAATTATTAAAGCCTATATTAACTCTGTCTTTCATCTTATGCCTTTCACCCTCGTAAATTCTTACAATATGCTATTCTCACACTTTCCTCTTTTACTTGATAGATGGGAGAAGTCAGGACTGAGTATGCCTCCATGGAGTCACCAAGGCCCTTTGCAAGGCAGTTAGCTCAGCTCTCGCAGTCATTGTGATTTCCACTGCCCATGTTCAAGGGAAGTAGGTTGTACACCTATGTATATGGAGAGGATGCATGGGAGACCACTACCTTCATATTCAGAGATGCCGCCTTGCCAAACCCGTGCACTTGATCTACACCAACACATACTGCAACTGGGGACTTGGAATCAACTTGGCCGTACATGAAGCCCTGTCTCGCCAGTGCTATCAAGTCCGACACCTACTGCCCGCAGATTCACCCTACCGTGACTATGGGAGGCGTGATGAAGATGGGCACATTGTGGTTACCCCGGGCGACAGGAACAACATGCCGCCCCGTCGGAGGCACATAGAGGACATGGAAAGGGAGAATGGAGCGCTAGCTGAGAAGGTGATGATGATAAAGGAGATTGCAGACTTTGCTAGCAATGGTATGGTGGTCCAAGGACAGGAGATTGACACCTTGCATGAAGCCGTGGGAGTTCTGGAGAATGTCCTGATAGCCAGAGATGCAACCATAGCTCATCTTCATGGTACTGTGCAGGAGAACACCCAAAACATACAACAGTTGGAAGGGACCGTCCAGGAAAGGGATCAAACTATTGAAGCTATGACAGCCCAGATTGCCGCTCTCCAAGCACAGCTAAATCCACCCTCTGACGATGACAATGGAGATGGCAAAAATGGGGATGATGATGGCAGTGGAGACGATGATGATGATGAGGACGAGGATGATGATGATGGAGACGATGATGGTGGAGGAGATGAAGCTGTTGCAGTTGCAGCTGAAAGTGAAGAAGAATAGGAGGATCCAGAAGAGGTGGAGTTTGAGATCTCAAGTGATGATTCAGGAGAGGTGTACACTCCGTCTCCATGGTTGTACCGCGAACCTAAGCGCCAACGCATGACAGCAAGGACCTACTACAACCTCTTCAAGAAGTAGATAGAAGTCCACCAATTAGTCCACGTTAGGCAAATTCGTTAGTATTAGTCTCGATCGATGTTTAGCTTAGCTCGTATTAGTTTAAGAGTGTTTAGTTGCTTATTTGTGTACTCCAATATCCCAGGATTTATTTGTGCGAATTTTATGAAAGAGTTATGGCAATTTTGGTTACTATCTGTGTTATTTTCGCTGCAGTTTTCTGCTGATACAGCAGTACTGCACGATTTGTCATATTTTTCTGGTAACTCGGAAAAATCTGAAAAAAATTGGGCTGATGCGAAACTCTCTGTAATATATGTGCAAAAATCAGCTAATTTTTCTGACGAGTTTAAGTCAGGCGGAAAAATTCGTAAACGCTGCTGGACTGTTGTGGCATCCCGCAAAACCACTACTAGAAAATCGCGTCGAATTTGTGCATTGCATCGTCATCATCATGCATTGTTTGCCAAAACTATGTTTGCAAAACCCGGTCTTTGTTTTCTAAACGCCCATCTTTATTCAAACGCCAAAACCCCGGGGCTCCGGAGTATTTTGTTTTGTTGCATTCGGGTTGCAAACGGTCCAATGAAATTAAATAAAAGATTTAATTTGTTTTAGTGGGGGTAGTCGAACGGGCCAACCCGACCCGAACGACCACCCCCGTATAACACAATCGGTCCACCCAACCACCCTGCTAATCCTATAGCTACCCAGAGTTCTACCCAAACCAACCCTCCACCTCACCCTGGCCTATCCCGTCGCGACACCTCAGCCACCCTCTCTTCCTCACCCAATCCCTTCCTGACACTTGTCCCAGGCCACTTCCCCTCTCTCTCACCAGTCCAAACACACACAGCCCACACACACACTCACGCCTGCACCCAACCCCGCGTGCCCCGCAGTCCCACCTCCCCCTGGGACCCACGTCCGAACCGCCCTCCCCCACTGTTCCTCTTCCCCGTCGAGCCCCCCGTTCTCCTCTCTCCTCCCTGCAGGCTCCCTCTCCCCCTCGCTCAGCTCGCGCCCCCTCGCCACCAGCTAGCCGGAGCCCGCCGCCGTGGCCACCGCCCTCGCCGCCGGTCTCACCGCACCTCGCGCACGCGGCCCCGACCTCCCCTCTCCTGCCGCTCGCCACCCCCAGGACCTCCCCTCCCTCACCGACCGCTCCGGCCCCGCTCCGGCGCGCGCACGCTCCCACCGACCTCGCCCTCCGCTCGTTTCGGCCGCCCCCAACGCCACCTCGCCGCGTCGAGCTTCCACCGCCGCCGCGCCTCCCCTCGCCCTCCGCTCCCCTCCGGCCATCGCCGTCCGCCTCGCCGCTCCGCGCGGCCAAGCTCGCCGCCTCCGACCCTCTGAGCCGCCTCCCTCGGTCCCTACCCCGCGCCGCCGCGCAACCAGCGCGCCGCCGCCCGGCGTTCCACCTCTCTCTCTGCGCGGCGCGCCCTAGCCCCTAAGCTGCGCCGCGACTTGAGCACCGCTGTCGTCGCCCGCCGCCTCGCAGCGCTCCGGCCGTGCCTGCCTCGCTCCGCCTCGCAGCTCCTCGGCAGCCATGGCCCGCATCTCCCCGTCGGCGTCTGTGCCTCCGTCAGGCCCCTGCGAGCCGGCACCGACCCCGCGGGAAGGACCTCGCCGGCGCCCTCGCAGGCCCTCTGACGCCCTCCTCCCTGCAGCAACCCCGTGGGGCCCGCCTCGCCGTCGTCTCCCGCCGCCCGGGCCCCGTCTCTGCAAGCGCGCGGTCCCGCAAGCTCCCTGTCCGTCGCCATGTTCTGCCTTCGGGGTCCAGGCCAAGTACCTTGTCCAGCACGCGTGCAAGCTTTGGGCTGTTCTTGCTCTGGGGCTCCGTTTCAACCAAGAGGAGCCTTGCCCGCTGCCACAACCACATGACTCCGTCGATGATGATCCAAAGAACGAGCACGGTGCCACTCGTAGGGCCACCGACAAGGTCTTCGTCCAGGACTCCAAGGACTGCCTCCCGGACATCAAGCGCCAAGATCGTTCCCCGGTTTCCGAAGCGGTTCTCGGACCCTAAAGACGTCGAGGCCCCGGAATGCCGAGACCCGGAAGACCCCGAAGCCGATCCGACGACCGGACCCGAACCTTGGTGCCGAGGAACCTCAAGGCCTTCGCCAGGACGCCAAGACCGACACGACAAGAACTCCTCCCGAACGCCAAGGACCTCGCGGAGACGACATGACCGTCGACATGACCGAAGACCTCGAACACCGAGAACTACTTCCCGAACGCCAAGGTGGTCGACGCAGATGCGACAAGATCGTTTCTCGGGCACGCAAAGTTCTTCCACCCGGACCCGGAGGCCGTACCTTCGCTGAACAAGTTCGCGGCCAACGAACATAGTCGGAACCCCAAGGTCGACAGCACAGTCTCGGAGGATCCCCGGACGACAAGCACCTCATCTCGAACGCCAAGGCCAACCCTGAGCTCCAAGAACGCTTCCGTCGAGGCCGAACCCGTCAACCCTGGACCCTGGACCCTGTCGAACCCCGAACCCCGGAACCCAAGATCGTCGAGACCCCTCAACGTGTGAACCTCTTCCCGAAACCCTATTTTCATAACATAATATAATTGTTGCACATCAAATCATTCATCTCGCATGCATAGCACGTGGTTTGGGGGCCTTATGCCGATTCACCTAATAAATAAATATGGGGCCCATATGCGGGCAAATCTAGTCTCATATTGGCCTCATTTAAATTTGTGTAGCGAACCGGTAACTCATCTTGCCTTGTTAAAACAACATTTAAATGGCGGGGTTCTAAATAACTTGAACCGTTTAATTAAATGTCGGGACCACGGTTCCGCCTAATATGACCTAGTTGCATCGCACCTTTGCCATGCCATGCATCATACCATGCATCATGCCGATCTTCTGCCGTGTATTAAATATTGCATCCGGTGTTTCTTCTAGTGCTTTGCTTCTTCACGGATAAGGCCGTTGAGTTGATGTGAGCTTCGCCCCGATCTTCGGGAAAAACCTTCGACAATGTTTTCAGGCGAGCATCTCCCTCTTTCTACCTATCTTACTTTTATAGTATTTATTTCCCTCCTGTTGATCTTTTGCTATCTGTGTTGCGATGCTTTAGTTTCGCACTGTGATATACCGTGCCCTATATTGCCTTGGACACATCCTATTACCTGTTGTCGGTAGATAGTTGGACTTCGCGTCGTTGCTTGCTCAAGTGTTGATGTGTGTCGTCATATGCCACGATTCTTGCTGATGTATTGCCGCATGTTGATGTTGGAGATGATTCTAGTTTTACTTATTGTTCACTTTACTTTCTGTTTAACAACTAAAATTGAATAAGCAGAGGCATCGGTGGGTGATAGATAATATTTGGTTTCCGAACGCCCACTTGTGTCCCGTAAGACCCAGTACTTGATACTTTCCTTGACTTTGCGCTATCCACATCCGGGAGGTATATGGGACCCCCCTGAGCCAGAGCTTGATTCAGTCTTATTTCTTGGGGCCACAAACTAGTTTGAGGTTTTATTTACGATCCTGTACTTATGCCATGTTTTACCGCTTTATTTACGATTGTGCGACAGATAGCACACTGTACTGTTTAGGATCGGGACACGTTTACGCGGTGTCGACAAGCCCCGTTTGGGGTTCCCAGTCGCTCACAGCCGTCCACCCAGACCTTGAGGCCGTCTCGGAGCTTGCTTACTCCGTTGCGGGATCTACTTAAGGGGTGGCCCCCTGAAATATTTCTGAATCCTGTGATTGTTCAGTCGTGAAAGCCTCGTTGGGTTTTGATTTGGTTTTTCCGAGGTTGATCGAGCGTGTGTTGCTATTGGTGCACCCGGCGGGTTAAAACTTTCAAAGCCGTGTCCGCGGATATGGACGACTTGGAGCACGTTTCTCGATCATAGACAAGCATAACTAAAGTTCTTGCTATAAATTTGACTATAATGACTAGTAATCAGCTTCACTATAATGGAATGGCTAATTAATACTGCCCACAATTGCTTGTTTGGTTGTCGCTTGCGACAATCGTATATGACTAGTAAGTATTGCAACTACAACGAATTGGCTGAATAAAAGTACCAACAACTGCTGGGTTTGGGTTTATCTCATGATATCTGTATCTGATTAGTAATTGTTGCAACTACAACGGAATGATTAACTAAAAGTGCCCACTGCTTACTTTATCAGGACGATTATTTAAACTTGACTAGTAAAGTGCCGCAACTATAACTGAATAAGTAAAACTGCCAACTGGGTGAGTTCCTCGGTTGACTTCCTCGTTTGGTCTCGAGGGGGAAACACCAGGATGGGTTTGTTTGGTGTTAGCTTCAGGTTGGATCCGTATAGGTCATTCTCACCCCTCTCTGAAATCCGCCAGTGTATCGAGTCTCTATAGGATGTTTAGCGCATGCTGCCGCTGCCGCTCCAGTCCACCATACCTATGTAGGCGAGGACCGCCGAATTCTAGCCTCGCCGTGTACTGGCCTCAGTACTGACGCTCCTTCTTTGTTTTCTGCTTTGCCCTTTGTCGGCACCCCTTTTGTTAAGCAGGTTTTGAGATCGACGCCGTTAGCAGGGTTACCCTTCCGGCTTGGCCTGGGCAGGGCTATGGACGCCATTGGTTATTCTTCAGGGCTCTTAGCCCCATTTGCATCTTGTCCGTAGCTGGACGCTATATCGTTTTCAAGGTGATTTGGATCTTTGTATATTATATCTGTATTCTTGACTCTTTGAGTCGCTGTTATATATATATCTGTTACGTGGGTCCCATCGAGGACTGTTGTGTAATGTTATTACTTCGTTTTCCACCCACGAAAGTGCTGGTGGGCACCTTTGAATCGTTTCTATGCGGGTTTGGTGAATTTTGCCCAAACTTGCATAGGTCCGATTCTGAGGGTGTTACAGAGTGGTATCAGAGCCCAGCAGTTGCGATACCCCACAAGTCCAGCCTGTAGGATAACCTAGCTAACGGTCGAAGTAGAGTGTCAAAACTATTTTTGAAAATCGGTTGGATAGTTCTGGTTAGGTCTGATTTTACTCCTTACCCTCTGCTGTTCGCCTCTTACCTCTACGTGTTTTGAATCCGCTCTCTTCTCTCTCTTCGAGTCCAGGATTTCTCGTGGTTGGGTTTCCGTCGTACCTTTAGGGTTTCGCTTCCTTCTTCGATAACGGTGTTGCTACATCTGGACTTCATGCCATCCGAGGAATCCTCCGTCTGGTGGACTTCTCTTGTTCCTTCTCGTGTTTTCCGGTGTTTTCCGACGCGATGACATCCTCTACGCCGGATCCGATGCAGAGTCTGCATCACCCCTTTGTTCCGAACCTCGCTTGTCGAGATCTTGATCTTCGAGAATGGTTGCACGCTTTTCCACTGATTGTGCGAAGTAATAGTTTGGGTGCGTGATGGATTGGCCCCCATGCCGACTACCCCTTCTATTCGCTTTTGTACATTGAAGTGGACGAGAATGTATCGATTCCCTCTCCCTACCGAAGTTAGAGGTGGCTTTATCTGTTGATGCCTCTACCTTCGACCTGTTGTTTCCGGAGTGTTCCCTCGACGATCACGGGCAGCGACCTCCTGTTAGTGGTGTCGCGAGGATCTACACGAAGCGCGAAGGATCAGACCGCCGACCTTCCTTCTGGTACCATGAGGCGGATCTCGAGGGCGAGATCCCTTGTTAGTGGTGTCGAATTGTGGCATCCCGCAAAACCACTACTAGAAAATCGCGTCGAATTTGTGCATTGCATCGTCATCATCATGCATTGTTTGCCAAAACTATGTTTGCAAAACCCGGTCTTTGTTTTCTAAACGCCCATCTTTATTCAAACGCCAAAACCCCGGGGCTCCGGAGTATTTTGTTTTGTTGCATTCGGGTTGCAAACGGTCCAATGAAATTAAATAAAAGATTTAATTTGTTTTAGTGGGGGTAGTCGAACGGGCCAACCCGACCCGAACGACCACCCCCGTATAACACAATCGGTCCACCCAACCACCCTGCTAATCCTATAGCTACCCAGAGTTCTACCCAAACCAACCCTCCACCTCACCCTGGCCTATCCCGTCGCGACACCTCAGCCACCCTCTCTTCCTCACCCAATCCCTTCCTGACACTTGTCCCAGGCCACTTCCCCTCTCTCTCACCAGTCCAAACACACACAGCCCACACACACTCACGCCTGCACCCAACCCCGCGTGCCCCGCAGTCCCACCTCCCCCTGGGACCCACGTCCGACCGCCCTCCCCCACTGTTCCTCTTCCCCCGTCGAGCCCCCCCGTTCTCCTCTCTCCTCCCTGCAGGCTCCCTCTCCCCCTCGCTCAGCTCGCGCCCCCTCGCCACCAGCTCGCCGGAGCCCGCCGCCGTGGCCACCGCCCTCGCCGCCGGTCTCACCGCACCTCGCGCACGCGGCCGACCTCCCCTCTCTGCGCCGCCACCCCGGACCTCCCTCACCGACCGCTCGGCCCGCTCCAAGACGCCCCACCGACCTCGCCCTCCGCTCGTTTGGCCTTAACGCCACCTCGCCGTCGAGCTTCCACCGCCGCCAGCTCCCTCGCCCTCCGCTCCCCTCCGGCCATCGCCGTCCGCCTCCGCTCCATGCCAAGCTCGCCTCCGACCCTCCGAGCCGCCTCTCGGTCCCCTACCCGCCCGCCGACGCTAATCAGCCGCGCCCGCCCGGCGTTCCACCTCGTCTCTGCGACGATCGCGCGCCCTAGCCCCAAGCTCGCCGCCCGAGACCCCGGAGCACTGCGTCGTCGCCCGCCGCCTCGCGGCTCCGGCGTGCCTGCCTCGCTCGCCTCGCAGCTCCTCGGCAGCCATGGCCCGCATCTCCCGTCGGCGTCTGCCTCCGTCAGGCCCTGCGAGCGGCACCGACCCCTGGGAAGGACCTCGCCGGCGCCCTCGCGGTCTCGCGCCCTCCTCCTGCAGCAACCCGTGGGGCCCGCCGTCGTCTCCGCCGCGGGCCCCGTCTGCCGCAAGCTGCTGTCCCGCAAGCTCCCCCGTCGCCATGTTACGCCTTGGGTCGGGCCAAGTACCTTGTCCAAAGACGCGTGCAAGCTTTGGGCTGTTCTTGCTCTGGGGCTCCGTTTCAACCAAGAGGAGCCTTGCCCGCTGCCACAACCACATGACTCCGTCGATGATGATCCAAAGAACGAGCACGGTGCCACTCGTAGGGCCACCGACAAGGTCTTCGTCCAGGACTCCAAGGACTGCCTCCCGGACATCAAGCGCCAAGATCGTCCCCCGGTTTCCGAAGCGGTTCTCGGACCCTAAAGACGTCGAGGCCCCGGAATGCCGAGACCCGGAAGACCCCGAAGCCGATCCGACGACCGGACCCGAACCTTGGTGCCGAGGAACCTCAAGGCCTTCGTCGCCAGGACGCCAAGACCCCGACACGACAAGAACTCCCTCCCGGAACGCCAAGGACCCCGCGGGAGACGACATGACCGTCGACATGACCCGAAGACCTCGGAACACCGAGAACTACTTCCCGAACGCCAAGGTGGTCGACGCAGATGCGACAAGATCGTTTCTCGGGCACGCAAAGTTCTTCCACCCGGACCCGGAGGCCGTACCTTCGCTGAACAAGTTCGCGGCCAACGAACATAGTCGGAACCCCAAGGTCGACAGCACAGTCTCGGAGGATCCCCGGACGACAAGCACCTCATCAAGAACGCCAAGACCAACCCTGAGCTCCAAGAACGCCTGCCGAGGCCGAACTCACAACCCTGGACCCTGGACCCTGTCGAACCCCGAACCCCGGAACCCAAGATCGTCGAGACCCCTCAACGTGTGAACCTCTTCCCGAAACCCTATTTTCATAACATAATATAATTGTTGCACATCAAATCATTCATCTCGCATGCATATCACGTGGTTTGGGGGCCTTATGCCGATTCACCTAATAAATAAATATGGGGCCCATATGCGGGCAAATCTAGTCTCATATTGGCCTCATTTAAATTTGTGTAGCGAACCGGTAACTCATCTTGCCTTGTTAAAACAACATTTAAATGGCGGGGTTCTAAATAACTTGAACCGTTTAATTAAATGTCGGGACCACGGTTCGCCTAATATGACCTAGTTGCATCGCACTTTGCCATGCCATGCATCATACCATGCATCATGCCGATCTTCCGCCGTGTATTAAATATTGCATCCGTGTTTCTTCTAGTGCTTTGCTTCTTCACGGATAAGGCCGTTGAGTTGATGTGAGCTTCCCGATCTTGGGAAAACCTTCGACAATGTTTTCAAAGCGAGCATCTCCTCTTTCTACCTATCTTACTTTTATAGTATTTATTTCCTCCTGTGATCTTTTGCTATCTGTTATGCGATGCTTTAGTTTCCGCACGTGATATACCTGCAGCCCTATATTGCCTTGGACACATCCTATTACCCGTTGTCCGGTAGATAGTTGGACTTGCTGCCGTAGTTGCTTGCTCAAGTGTTGATGTGTGTCGTCATATGCCACAGTTGCTGATGTATTGCCGCATGTTGATGTTGGAGATGATTCTAGTTTTACTTATTGTTCACTTTACTTTCTGTTTAACAACTAAAATTGAATAAGCAGAGGCATCGGTGGGTGATAGATAATATTTGGTTTCCGAACGCCCACTTGTGTCCCGTAAGACCCCGAGTACTTGATACTGCCTTGACTTTGCGCGCTATCCACATCCGGGAGGTATATGGGACCCCCCTGAGCCAGAGCTTGATTCAGTCTTATTTCTTGGGGCCACAAACTAGTTTGAGGTTTTATTTACGATCCTGTACTTATGCCATGTTTTACCGCTTTATTTACGATTGTGCGAGGTACTGCACACTGTACTGTTTAGGATCGGGACACGTTTACGCGGTGTCGACAAGCCCGCTGGGGTTCCCGCTCACAGCCGTCTACCCAGACCTTGAGGCCGTCTCGGAGCTTGCTTACTCCGTTGCGGGATCTACTTAAGGGGTGGCCCCCTGAAATATTTCTGAATCCTGTGATTGTTCAGTCGTGAAAGCCTCGTTGGGTTTTGATTTGGTTTTTCCGAGGTTGATCGAGCGTGTGTTGCTATTGGTGCACCCCGGCCGGGTTAAAACTTTCTGAAAGCCGTGTCCGCGGATATGGACGACTTGGAGCACAGTTTCTCGATCATAGACAAGCATAACTAAAGTTTACTGCTATAAATTTGACTATAATGACTAGTAATCAGCTTCACTATAATGGAATGGCTAATTAATACTGCCCACAATTGCTTGTTTGGTTGTCGCTTGCGACAATCGTATATGACTAGTAAGTATTGCAACTACAACGAATTGGCTGAATAAAAGTACCAACAACTGCTGGGTTTGGGTTTATCTCATGATATCTGTATCTGATTAGTAATTGTTGCAACTACAACGGAATGATTAACTAAAAGTGCCCACTGCTTACTTTATCAGGACGATTATTTAAACTTGACTAGTAAAGTGCCGCAACTATAACTGAATAAGTAAAACTGCCAACTGGGTGAGTTCCTCGGTTGACTTCCTCGTTTGGTCTCGAGGGGAAACACTGTGATGGGTTTGTTTGGTGTTAGCTTCGTGTTGGATCCGTATAGGTCATTCTCACCCCTCTCTGAAATCCGCCAGTGTATCGAGTCTCTATAGGATGTTTAGCGCATGCTGCCGCTGCCGCTCCAGTCCACCATACCTATGTAGGCGAGGACCGCCGAATTCTAGCCTCGCTGCAATCGCCTCGATCGACGCCTTCTTTGTTTTCTGCCTTTGTCGGCACCCTTTGTTAAGCAGGTTTTGAGATCGACGCCGTTAGCGTGGTTACCCTTCCGCTTGGCTCGGGCAGGCTATGGACGCCATTGGTTATTCTTCGTGGCTCTTAGCCCCATTTGCATCTTGTCCGTAGCTGGACGCTATATCGCTTTCAAGGTGATTTGGATCTTTGTATATTATATCGTATTCTTGACTCTTTGAGTCATTATATATATATATCTGCTACGGGTCCCATCGAGGACTGTTGTGTAATGTTATTACTTCGTTTTCCACCCGCACGAAAGTGCCTGGTGGGCACCTTTGAATCGTTTCTATGCGGGTTTGGTGAATTTTGCCCAAACTTGCATAGGTCCGATTCTGAGGGTGTTACAACTGTTTTGGCAGATTGCAGTTTTTGTTGTTTAGTTGATCAACTGTTTGGTTAACCATTGCCAACTCTTGTAAAACTATTTCAGTAGGTATATACTGCTAGGATAACCCCTGGGATGTTGCTGGATCGCTTGATTGTTGATGTGTTGCTTGCTTGTGATTGTCTGCTATTGTTTGTTGTTGTTTGATCATATGCATGGGTAGAATCCTATTGTCGTAGTTGATTCTTTCTAAACTTACCTGTGCTGAACCGCAGATGCCTCCCCGACGTCAACCCACTGAGTTGGAGCAGATCATGGCAGCTCAGGCACAGCTGACCCAAATGATGACTCAGTTCATGGCAAATCAGAACAACAACAATGGAAACAATCAGCCTCAGGGAGATGCTCTCACCAGATTTCTGAGGTTAAGGCCAGCTAAGTTCTCTACTACAACGGAACCAATGGTTGCTCTCGACTGGTTGCGTTCAGTCAACAAGGATCTGGTAACAGTAGGATGCACTGATGCTGAGAAGGTGAGGTTTGTCGCTCACTTACTTGAGGGACCAGCCGCTTCTTGGTGGGACACTTTTCAGATCACCCACCCGCTGGATACCGTGACTTGGGCAATGTTTGAGGAAGGTTTCAGGACCAACCATGTGTCTTCGTGGAGTTCGAGCTCAAGAGGAAGGAGTTCCGCAACTTGCGCCAAACCAATCGCACCGTGGCCGAGTACATTGAGGAGTTCAACAACCTGTCCCGTTATGCACCTGAGGATGTTGACACTGATGCAAAAAGGAGGGAGAGATTCCTGGATGGCCTCAGTGATGAGCTCTCAGTACAGCTACTGGTGGTTTACTGCCCCACTTTCCAGGAGCTTATGGACAAGGCCAGGATCTTGGAAGAGAAGCACAAACAGGTGGAGAACCGCAAGAGAAAGAGCAACAATCACCACTCTGGTTCACACCACAAGTCTCGCACTTCATATGATGGATACTCCAAGCATGGAGGGAATGACCATGGGAGCCATGACCGCCACCACCATGGAGGCGATGGGCATCGTCATGACAACCATAGGAGCACCCACCACAACCACAAGGGAGGACACTCTCACCACTCTGGAGGACACGGTGGACATGACCGCAACCGTGATCGCATCTTTGTGAAGAAGGATCTGAGTGAGGTGACATGCTTCAAGTGTAAGCAGAAGGGACACTATGCTGACAACTGTCCGGAGAGGAAAGGACTGAAGCCAACCAACAACGAGAAGGCCACAGTGAACCACATGAATGTGGAGGAGATTCCAGATGAGCCTGACCTTGTGATTGGTAAGTTCCCAATCAACACTTACCCTGCACTTATACTTTTCGATACTGGTGCATCGCATTCATTCATATCAAGGGCATTTGTGGATAAGTATAAGTTACCTAATGAGTCTATGAAAAGGTCTATTAGAGTGAGTTCACCTGGAGGATATATGATAGCTAGCGTGGGATGCCGCGATTTGACTGTGAGGATTGGAACACACAACTTCATTGCACATTTGGTAGTGTTGGAATCACAGGGATTAGACGTTATTCTGGGTATGGATTGGATGTCTATGCATGGGGGACACATAGATTGTGCACAGCGAGATGTTTCACTCAAAACCCCGGATGGTAAGAGGATTAGATTCAAGTCGGTACACGCACTGTGAAGGTGTAAGTTGAATTCTCTTAAGGGGGTTATCATGGATACTGTGCCAGTGATCAGGGATTACCCCGACGTGTATCCGGAAGAGCTGCCAGGGATGCCCCTGACAGGGAAGTAGAGTTTCTTATCGACTTGATGCCGGGAACAGGACCAATAGCAAAGAAACCATATAAGATGGATGTGGATGAGCTGAAGGAATTGAAGAAGCAGTTGAAAGAGCAGCTGGAAAAGGGATTCATTCAGCCTAGTTCGTCGTCATGGGGAGCACCTGTTCTGTTTGTGGAGAAGAAAGACAGCAGCAAGAGATTAGTAGTGGACTATCTCTCGCTGAATGAAGTAACCATTAAGAACAAGTACCCTCTGCCGAACATAAATGATTTGTTTGATCAACTGGAAGGAGCGAAGGTGTTCAGCAAGATTGATCTGCGATCAGGCTACTTCCAATTGAAGATCCGAGAGGAGGACGTACCAAAAACCGCCTTCACCACTAGGTATGGTTTATATGAGTATACGGTTATGTCTTTTGGACTAACGAATGCCCCGGCGTATTTCATGACCATGATGAACAAGGTATTTATGGAGTACTTGGACAAGTTCGTGGTGGTGTTTATTGATGACATACTGATATATTCCAAGGATGATGCTGAGCATGAGAAGCATCTGAGACTGATTATGGAGAAGCTGAGGGAACACAAGCTGTATGCCAAATTCAGCAAGTGTGAATTCTGGCTTAACACCGTTGGGTTTCTTGGACATGTAGTGTCAGGAGAAGGAGTCGCTATTGATCCAAGCTAAGTGACTGCAGTAACTGAGTGGGAAGCACCCAAGAATGCAGGAGAGATATGAAGCTTTTTGGCACTTGCTGGATATTACAGGAGGTTCATTGAAAACTTTTCCAAGATTGCCAAGACGATGACGGAACTTCTGAAGAAGGAGAGGAAGTTTGAATGGACAGACGTATGTGAAGCCAGCTTTCAGGAACTGAAGCGTCGACTAGTGACCGCGCCTGTTCTGTGTTTACCAGATCTTCAGAAGGATTTCCAAGTGTACTGCGACGCTTCTCGACAGGGACTTGGGAGTGTGCTGATGCAAGATGGGAGAGTAGTGTCATATGCCTCGCGACAACTCAAGCACCATGAGCGGAATTACCACACACACGACTTGGAGTTAGCGTCAGTGGTTCATGCGCTCAAGGTATGGAGGCATTACTTAATGGGAAAACACTGTGATGTGTACACCGCACAAGAGCCTGAAGTACATATTTACACAGAAGGAACCGAACATGAGACAAAGGAGATGGTTGGAACTTATCAAGGACTATGATATGAATCTACAATACCACCCAGGAAAGGCCAATGTAGTAGCAGATGCTCTGAGCCGGAAGGTTTATGCTAATGGATTGACAATTGGTGAATTTCCCGAGGATTTGTGCAAGCAATTCAAGGACCTTAGACTGGAGGTAGTATCAGAAGGATACTTGGCAACAATGGAAGTCCAACCGACGCTACAGGACAGAATTAAGAAGGCTCAGGTAGGAGACAAGGAAATAAAGGAGATAAAGGAAAAGATGAAGGAGAATCGGGAAAAGGATATTCGAGGATGAGCATGGTACTGTGGTATGGAGATCGTTGTGTGCCCAAAGACCCGGAGATAAGGAGTTGATTCTTCAGAGGCTCATAACTCGCTATACTCCATACATCCGGCAACACAACACAAAGATGTATATGGATTTGAAGAGCAGATTTTGGTGGAACAACATGAAGGGATATATCGCCAAGCATATTGCCCTATGTGATGAGTGCAACCGAGTGAAGGCTGAACACCAGAAGCCAGCAGGACTGCTACAGCCATTGCCTGTGCCGGATTGGAAGTGGGATAGAGTGGGAATGGACTTTATCACAGGATTGCCCAGGACCAGGTCAGGATATGACTCAATTTGGGTAGTGGTCGACCATTTGACCAAGGTAGCCCACTTTATACCGGTGAAGACGACCTATACGAGTGCAAAGTTGGCCAAGATTTACATGGACAAGATTGTGTGCCTACATGGAGTTCCCAAGAGTATCGTATCTGATAGAGGCACCCAATTTACCTCACACTTCTAGCGCCAGCTGCACGAGTCACTTGGTACTAGATTGGAGTTTAGAACAGCGTTTCACCCACAGACTGATGGACAAACCGAGAGGGTGAATCAGATTTTGGAAGACATGCTGAGAGCTTGCGTTTTGCTCATGGTTCTAGTTGGGATGCGAATTTCCCGTATGCGGAGTTTTCCTACAACAACAGCTATCAAACCAGCATCAAGACGTCACGGTTTGATGTGCTATATGGAAAACGGTGCCGGACGCCATTGCTATGGGATGGAGTAGGAGAACGTCAGTTGTTTGGGCCTGATTTGATCAAGGACGCTGAGGAGAAGGTCGCCTTGATTAGGGACAGACTGAAGGTAGCACAATCAAGGCAGAAGAGCTACGCTGACGCCAAGCGCAAGGAAGTGGTGTATGAGATAGGTGATAGAGCATACCTCAGAGTGTCGCCACTTCGTGGAATCAAGAGATTTGGAATTAAGGGTAAGCTGGCACCTCGATTTATTGGACCGTATCGGGTCTTAGCACGCAAAGGAGAAGTTGCTTATCAGTTGGAGTTGCCAGAGGCTCTGTCCGCTGTTCACAATGTGTTCCACGTATCCCAGCTGAAGAAGTGCCATCCGGAGATGGTGGATACACCATTGAGAGACACTGTACCGCTAGAGGAGGTTCAGCTTGAGAATGATTTGACCTATGAGGAGAAACCGGTCAAGATTCTGGAGACAGCAGAGAGGATTACCCGTACCAAGATGATCAGGTTTTGCAAGGCACAGTGGAGCCACCACACCGAATAGGAAGCCACTTGGGAGCGTGAGGATGACATCCGAGAGGACTACCCACACCTATTTGCTAGCCGCGCCGAATCTCGAGGACGAGATTCATCTTAAGGGGGTTAGTCTTGTCACATCCCAAATTTTAGATTTGGTTCTACATATCATTCATATCATTGCATCATGCTTTTCCATACAAAACCGTCGATTGAAAGGAATCGGCGAAACGCTATTTTCGAAACCCTATTCTATTTTGCTACGAGGCTCCTACGGGAGGCTTTAGTAGGACTTGCGTTGTCCACCCTTGTAGCCTAGCGGTTTTGCCCAACCCTTGACCCTGGATTGTTCCCCTCGACTTTACAAAACCGTAGGAGCAAGAATCGCTCGATTCGGAGCTCGTACGAAGAAGTTACGACCGTTTGTTTAATAGATCGGAAAACGGTCCGAATTTCCGGGCCGATTTCCGAGTTCGTGTCCAACTTCGCGCCGAATCAGCCTAGGTTTCCGCGTGGGGCCCCACAAAAGGACCCCAACTGGCCGAGCCGCCGCCTCCCACCTCGTTAACCGCACCCGCACGCCCCGCCCTGCCCGCGATCGCCCGCCCCTACCTCGGCCTCGACACCCGCGCCACCTCGGGATCGCCCCACCGCCGCGCCGCCCACTTCCCGCCTCGCCGCCGGCCGCCGATCCCCGCCGCTCAGGTACACGCCGCCTCCTCTCTTCCCGCTGCGTCGCCGCCGCCGCCTTACGCTTGCCAGCTGCTGCGCTGCCGCGCCAGCTACGCGCTTCTGCTGCTTGCGCTGCCGCCGCTGCTGCCGCTGCATGTTGCGCCGCCAGCAGCGTGTGCTCGCGCCGCCATATCTGCTGCTTGCCTGCGCTGCGCTTCGCTACGCTGCTGCCGCGCCACACCACACTCGCGCGCACGCGCACGCGACGCGCACGCTGCCGCGCCAGCGCTACCCACGCACGCGCATCGTCTTGCGTCGCGCCGCTCGTCCGTGCCGTGTCGCACGCGCGCCGTCTTGCGCGCCGCGTTGACGATCTCGAACCACGCGCTGACCGTTCCCCTACCGCGCAGGTAACACCATCGCCGGAGTCGATCGCCGCACCGTCCAGAACTCGCCGCCGTCCGTTTCGCCGTTCGTTCCCGGTAAGCCTGCAGCCACCGTCAGATTTCAGATCAACGCTTCAGATCGGTAGTTGACTGGTCAGACTCGGGCGTTGACTAGTCAGACGCCCAGTCAGCGCCCAGTCAGCAGACGCATTGACCAGTCAACAGACACAGTTGACTGGTTAATTTCGTTAATCCTTTTAGTTGGCAGATTTCGGTAGAAATTTGTAAATTGCGTAGAAATTAAACCGCTTGGCCAAAAATTGCAAATAAAATGTGTGTAGATTCAGTGAGTCGTGTAGGATCTCGCTGTACCTTTGGTTCAGACTTTTGCAGCAAGGTTTGGTACAGTTTAATCAAACTAGTTAGTGGCCTTTTCGGAGTAATAAATTCGTAGAAAAAGATCCGTAGCTCCAAAAATCGCGTGTGATATGTCCCTGGATTCATTGGACGAGGGATATCTCATCATGAATTAAAAAGATAGGCTTACAGTAAAAACTTCTGCAGAAACTATCTAGTGGCTTTCTGAAGTGTTTTAATTACTCGGGGAGTTTTATAATTCCTTTTTGAGTAATTCCAGTTGGTACTGTTTCTAATCAGCGATGCCTATACGGTAGAATTTTCCTAAGATTTTACAAACAGTATACTACCGGTAGTGAATTATTTGAGTTCTAGCTCTAGTTTTGAGCATTACTTTTTGCGTAATAGTTTTCCTAGCGCTAAAACTATTTTCCATGCATGCAATCAGTACCTCTACTGATTTATATTATGTGGTGCAGCTGTAGCACCAATTCACTTACCTTGCATACCTTCATGCATCATGTTTGTTGCATATGCTTATGGATTGTTTGTTTATGAATGCAATTATATCGTGTAGATTGTGACGAGTGCAACGCTTGCTCGTGTGTGGATTGTTCTTCCGACCGCTACAACCAAGGCAAGTAGATGCTACTTTGTTCATGATATCGTCCTACTATTTTCAATGCATTGTCGTGTATTTTGTAGTTGCATGTGTAGGATGATACTATCGCTATGCTATGTCCTATTATGTGGTAGGACCCTCCTTGTAGATGAACCACCGTTGGTAGATATGCTTAGCCATGCTTTGTTGAACGAGGGCTGGGTTACATCATTGAGACATGTTTCTAAAAGTATTGGTTTGTGAAAACTAAAACAACTTAATCAATGAATCTCCTGGGTGTGATGGTATTGATAATTTTTGGTGGTTTCATTGCGGAAAGGCACCCAGGCATCAAGAGAGAATGATTGGCTTCTTTATTGTGTAGCTTACGTGTACAACCATGTGCCAATAATGGAATGAGCGGTTGGTTGGACTTAGTAGGTTGTGGTAACCCGAACCCGCGTATCCAGAGATGTAGAGTTTTGGTAGGTTGGACCGGTGCGCGTCGGGATTGGGGTGCTACTTCCCGAACAGTCTCTTCTTGGACTTCTCCCTATCATCACCCAAAATGAGAGTGATGGTACGAGCTGGGCTGGCCAAGTCACATGGGTAAAGTGTACAAACCTCTGCAGGGTGTATAATCTAATCGATTAGCCGTGTCCCCGGTTATGGACAACTGAGTTGCTTGATATGGATTCCATGACATGTTTCTCGCTCATTCTAATTTCGTAATTGTTTTAATATTGTTGGGTTAACTTAATTGGGATCTTTTCAAAGAAAATCAAAAACTGTTTATGAAAGTAGGACAAATGTATTTGCAAATGCAAGCCAGACACAGCTCCACTTGCCAAATATGCACGTAGATGTTAGTACTATTGTCTCCATTACTAGCTCTACTTGCCATACATTCCATGTATTGACCCTTCGGGGCTGCTACGTTTCATGTTGCAGGTTGTTCCGATTCTGAGTAATCGATATAGGCCACGATACTCCACTCGGCACTTGTTCACTTGTGGGCAATTTGAAGAATGGAGGATTTAATTTACTTATGTTGCTACCTGAATAATTTGAGCTAGCTTTGTGCTAAGCTTTTATTGTAATAATGGTACTCTGGATCATCGTTATTCATGATACACGGATATTTTGCTATGTTATTCATCTTATTCTATTGTGCGCCAATGAACCGATCCAGGGATTGGCATGTCACATAGAATCCACGGTCTTTTCAGAACCGCAGGTGTTACATACACCGACCTAAAATCTGATACATGTTTGAGAGTTATGACCAAAAACTCATGGTTTTCGTGTTTTATGGCTGTTTTGATGAGTTGGGGACCATAGTTATGGGGTTCCAGGGCGATTTGCATGACCCGTAAGACCTGGCACATGTTTGAGAGATATGACCAAAAACCCATCGTTTTCGCGTTTTATTTCCATTTTCATGACCTATTCCCCATAGTTTTGGGTACCATGGAGATTTAGCATGGCCCATAAGATCTGATACATGTTTGAGAGTTATTACCAAAAACTATTGTTTTCACGTTTTATGGCCGTTTTCATGACCTATTGTCCATATGTTTGGGGTTCTAGAGATATTTTACAACAACTGTAAGACTCGTTAAATGAATGAGAGTTATCACCAAGCACTCGTGATTTTCATGTTTTATGGCCGTTTTCATGAGGTATTACCCATAGTTTTGGGGTTCCAGGGAGATTTCCATGGCACGCAAGAGCCAATACATGTTTAAGAGATACAACAAAAAACTCGTCATTTTCGCGTTTTATGGCCATTTTCATGAGCTATTGCCCACTGTTTTGGTGTTTCAGGGCGATTTACACCGACCTATGACTCGATACATGTTTGAGAGTTATGACCAAAAACTCATCGTTTTCACGTTTTATGGCCGTTTTCATGAGTTGTTGCCCATGGTTTTGGGGTTCCAGGGCGATTTATAATGACCGTAAGACCAGATTCATGTTTGAGAGATATGACCAAAAAATGTTGTTTTCAGGCCATTTTCATGAGCTATTCCTCATAGTTTTTGGGATCCATGGAGTTTTGCACGGCCCGTAAGACGCGATACATGTTTGAGAGTTATCACCAAAAACTATTCATTTTCACGTTTTATGGACGTTTTCATGACCTATTGTCCATAATTTTGGGGTTCGAGGGCAATCTCCATGGCCCGTAAGACCCGTTACATGTATGAGACATACCACAAAAAACTTGTTGTTTTCGCATTTTCTGGCCGTTTTCATGAGCTATTTCCCATAGTTTTGGGGGTTCTAGGACGATTTACACCGACCTAAGACCCGATACATGTTTAATAGTTATGACCAAAAATCAGTGTGTTCACGTTTTATGGCCGTTTTCATGAGTTGTTGCCCACCGTTTTTTGGTTCCAAGGCGATTTGTGATGGGGATATGCCTACTGGGGTATACCCAGCAGGACGTTTCCGACTGGCCCAAGAACCGGCGAGTGGGCCTGCAGAACGGCGAGTGGATTGAAGCCCAACGAGGAACCGAGCGACTGGAAGCTGAAGGCCTAGGCGAGTCGATAGGCCCAGTCGGATTAGGTTAAACGACTACCGAAGCTTTAACTGAATCGGTTGAGATATGTAAACCCTAGGGGAGGTGAGCCTATATAAACCTCCCTATAGGGCGAGTAGAGAGACGTTCCCTCATACACCCAAGCGACTCGCCGCCGAGCTCGCCCATTGTAACACCTCCATAATACAATCTAGCAGGAGTAGGTCTTTACCCTCCCGGGGGCCGAACCTGGGTAAAACCCGGTGTCTTTGCCCTCATCTCGCACCGCAGATGGCTGGCCTCCCTTGCCCCTCGTTCTACTACTCGCTGCCGATTGCGGCCGTGTCTATTCCCACGGCGGTGGCGCCCACCGTGGGGCCTGGCGGTCCGGCCGGTGTTCTGGCGAGATCCATTCTGCCCATCAACGAGGCGGTCGCCACCGCCGCATGATAGCGATCGGCGAGATGCTCCAAATCTTGCCGAGCAGCTACGTCCTTTGGCGCGACCCGTCACGCACAGCGTGATCCTGCCGATCGGCACGATCAGACTCTTCGTCGGTCTCACCGACGTCATCGTCTCGGAAGATTCGGCTCGCATCCGCGAGTCGCCGCCACGCGATCGGCTCTCCGAGAGCCAGATCCGCATGATCCATCGCCTCGCCTCCGAGTACAACTCGGCCCACAACAACGTGGCCGAGAACTCAGCGGTCGCAGAAGACACGGCCCTCACCGACGACGCCGACTCGGCGACCCCGACGTCACTCGCCGGATCCATCACCGCGGCTTCATCCGCGGCTCCATCGCCCAGGTCTCCAATGCTGAAGACTTCGAGGACCCCTCCATCCTCGGGATCTTTGAATTCGACTCTGGGTCGGAGAACTCCGCCGACCTCCGCGACGGAACCGGCCGCCACGCCGCGACCTAAATGGCGACCGGCACCGATCCGCCGGAGGATCCATTCTCCACCCCAATCCCTCCAAACGCCACGGCCACGGAGGTCGAGGAACTCCGCCTGAAACTGGCGGAGGCGGTGCGAAAGGAGCAAGCCGAGCGCGAAAAATTTCTCCTCGAGCAGGTGACGGCGCAGGAGCTATCGCCCTACCACCAGCAGCGGATCAGGTCGCGCCTGAACCCCACCGTTCAGGGGCGTGCCCTGAACTTCGACGACGAAAATGACCCGGCCCGCGTGGCCGAGCGCGCGATCTGCGAGAACGCGCCACCAGGAGGAAGCGCCCGGCCCCCGCCAGGATCAACGGCAATGGGTGCCCCACCTCCACCCAACCGCACCCCTCCCAGGGACCAGCCGCGGATAGTAGTCTCCTCACGGGAGCGAGACGCAAACGGCCTCCCACTATTCTCCACCCCGATGGACAACCTCGTGGCAGGCCGAGCAGCAGTCGACAGCATCACGGCGACCGGCAACGGCGCCCTACAGATCGAATACGTCAAGGCCCTGCTCGCGAAGGCCATCGAGCAGCAAAGAGCGAGCGCCGACTCGCAAGGACGAGTATACTCGCGTTCCTCGGGAAGCAGAGCGGCCTCCAGCGGCCGCCCCGCGGCGGCAAACACCCTCAATTGCCCGCCACCAGAGCCGTTGCAGCTCCAACACCGACCCGCGAACGCGGCACTCTCCACCAACGACCCCAGGCCGGCAACCAATCTTGTCGCCTCCAACGGGCAACCCATCGACGCCCGCACCCACATCATCAACAACCAAAGTTGGCGCGCACGCCAGCCGGCGACCGCGACATACCTAACCAATCGCGCGATGGCGAGCCCATGGGTCGCCGATCGACTCGACCAAGTGCTTCGGACCAATGATCCGGCGAGAAGTACCGCCAAACTTCAAGGCGCCAAATAGAAAATACGACTCCTCGTACGACCCCGCCGTCTGGCTCGACACATACCTCATG
Source organism: Avena longiglumis (assembly GCA_030063025.1). Lineage (NCBI taxonomy): Eukaryota > Viridiplantae > Streptophyta > Magnoliopsida > Poales > Poaceae > Avena > Avena longiglumis. The sequence continues at coordinate 504,826,792 of CP125978.1, read as the reverse complement.
GCGATGGGGATTGCAGGCCACACCGACCTGCTAGCCGCCCGTTACCTCCCCCTAATGATGGAAGGGACGTGCAGGCAGTGGATCAACACCCTTCCCCAGGACAGTATCGACTCCTGGGAGGAGATGCGCGACGCCTTCGTCAGGCACTTCGAGTGCTCCTACACCCGCGCCACCACTATCGAGGACCTGGAGCGATGCGTCCAGGGACCCCGCGAGTCGACCCGCAACTGGGTCCAACGGTGGCAAGAGCTTTGGTACAACGCGGTCGGCATCCACCCGGACACCGCGATCCATTGCTTCAAGACCTCGTGCCGCTACGAGCCCCGACCTCCTCGAGATCGCCAAACGGTACGCCGAGGAAGATCCAAACCAGGAAACTGACGACGAGTCAGGAGGTCAACGCCACACGAGTGGCAACGACGGCGGACGCCGATCTGACCTACGTTACAGCAGCACTCGCCTCACCGGGCGAGTCGACTTCGTCGCCAACGCCGGGCACGCGCAGCGCGAGCCCAAGAGCTTCCGCCGCGACGGAGGACAACGCCGCGACGGCGGCAACTACAAGAACAAGCCAAGGTTTGACCCCGCGACCCTCCTTAACCAACCATGTGCGTTTCATAGCAGGGAAGGGAAGACCGCAACGCACACCACCGCCGACTGCCATACGCTCAGGGAAATCGAGAAGGCACGGCGAGCGCGGGAGGACCCCGACAATGACCCGCCAAACGGCGGAAAATTCGGCAAAGTGGCCGGCTCGCTCCACACCTTCACAGGCTTCAACATGAAGCGCGAGAAGAAGGTCATCGCTCGCGCTGTCGCCGTTAACGCGGTGGCAGAGGTGGACGTTCCCCAGTTTCTAAACTGGTCAGAACATCCCATCACCTGAAGCCGTCAAGACCACTCGCCACGCATCGAGTACCCAGGACGAGTCGCCCTGGTGGTCAAGCCCAAGGTCGGCGACTACTGGCTCCCCAAGACATTGATGGACGGCGGCAGGTCCATCAACATCCTGTACCTCGACACCTTCAGGCGGCTGCGGCTCCCGCAGTCAATGATCGAGACAACCCACACCACGTTCCACGGCATCGTCCCCGGTCGGAAGGTGTACCCGATCGGCAAGGTCACGCTGCCAGTCACCTTCGGCACACCAGCAAACTTCCGCACCGAGCGGATCGTCTTCGAACTGGTGCCCTTCGACAGCCTACCGCTGCGTCACAGGCGCCAGCGTTCGCCAAATTCATGGCAGCACCCCACTACGCGTATAACGCGATGAAGCTCCCCGGGCCGTGCGGCGTCATCACCATCCACGGCGACCCCGACATGGCCTCCGTGTGCGAGGCCAAAGGAGCCGAGCTCGCTGACGCCGTCATCGCGGCGGAGACCAACCACGCTGACGAGCTCGCCAAGTACGCGAGCGGGGTCAACAACGACGACCCCACCATACTAAAGAATCCCAACTCGGAGGGCGCAAACACCTCAACCTTTGAGGCCACGAGGCACACCCGCACCGTCGATCTGGTCCCAGGCGACTCCAGCCAGAAGGTGACGATCGGGACGGGCATGAGCCCAGCATAGGAAGGCGCGCTCATCGAGTTCCTCCGTGAGAACAGGGACATCTTCGCATGGAAACCCTCTGACATGCCCGGTGTCCCTAGGGAGCTCGCTGAGCACAAGCTAAACGCCGACCCCAAAGTGCGACACATCAAGCGATCGCTGCCCTTCAATGAAGAACGTCGAGCAATCGACTAGGAGGTGCAGTGCCTACCGCTGCGGCTTCATCCGCCAATCAAATACTCAAGTGGCTGGCAAACCCAGTCCTGGTCGAGAAGAAGAACGGGACTCGGAGAATGTATCGACTACACAACCTGACAGCGCGCCCAAAAGCGATTCGTCCTCCCGCGGATCGACCAGATAATCGATTCAACCGCGGGCTCGAGTCGCTATGTTTCCTCGACGCCTACTGGTACAACCAGATCAAGATGGCTGTCGAAGACGAGGAGAAGGCGTTCATCACGCCATTGAGCCTTTGCTACATCGCCATGACCTTCGCCTCAAGAACGCCGGGCGACCTACCAGCGTGCATGCAAGAATGCCTCGCGAGCCAAATTGGCCGCAACATCCACGTCTACATCGACGACGTGGTCGTGAAATCCGCCGCCAAGGCGACCTACCGCGACTGGCGGAAACATTCGCCAACTGCGAAGACATAAGATAAAGCTCAACTCAGCAAATGCACCTTCGTGTACCGCGGACAGTTCGGGTACGCTGCTCCAAACGAGGGATCGAGGCGAACCCCATGAAGATCGAAACGATAGCCCGGCTCGGCAAACCCGAGTGCCTGCTCGACGTCCAGAAACTGTCCGGGCGAGTAGCGGCTCTCAGTCGCTTCATCCCCCGCTTGGGCGAAAAGGCGATGCCCCTATACCGCCTGATGCGCAAGAACCCCACCTTCCAGTGGGATAAGGAGGCGGACGACGCGCTCCGCGACCTCAAAAAGGTGCTACTCACCGCACCACTACTCGCTGCCCCCGCCGACAAAGAACCCATGCTGGTTTATGTCGCTGCTTCCGAGCGCGTCGTCAGCGCTGTGATGGTCGTTGAGCGACCAGAGGAAGGAAAGGAGCGCCCAGTCTAGCGGCCGGTGTACTACATCAGCGAGGTCCTCACCGAGTCGCGCCAGCGGTACCCACAGTACCAAAAGCTAGTATACACGGTATTCAGAGCTCAGCGGCGCCTGCCGCACTACTTCTAGGAGCACCCGATCACAGTCGTCTCCTCAGCACCACTTCAAGACATCATCCGCAGAACATGAGGCGAGGCGATCAAGGTCGCCAAGTGGGCCGTCGAGATCGGCGTCCACAACATCAAATACGAGCCACGAAAAGCGATCAAGTTGCAGGCACTGGCGGACTTCATCGCCGACTGGGAAGAGTCCCAGCAACCAGAGAAGCTGCCGTACCTCCATTACTGGAACCTGCACTTCGACGGCTCCAAGAACGCGGACGGTGCAAAGCAGGATAGTCTGACTTCACCAAAGGGCGACAAGCTCGCTAAATCCTCCGCTTGACTTTACGCCTATACTAACAACATGGCTGAATATGAGGCCCTACTCCACGGCATGAGAGCCGCCATGAGATGAACGCCAATCGCCCTACTGCCACGGAGATTCCGACCTCGTCACAAGGGCAAGTCGGCACTGCGACACCGTCTCCCTACCATGGCGGCGCATTGTGCAAAGGACAAGCTGGGCGTGATGGGGATACGCCTACTGGGGTATACTCAGCAGGACGTTTCCGACTGGCCCAAGGGCTGGCGAGTGGGCCTGCAGAACGGCGAGTGGATCAAAGCCCAGCAAGATACCGAGCGACTGGAAGTAGAAGGCCCAGGCGAGTGGATAGGCCCAGTCGGTCTAGGTTAAACGATTGCCAAAGTTGTAACCGAATCAGTTGAGATATGTAAACCCTAGGGGAGGTGAGCCTATATAAACCTCCCTAAGGGTGAGAGACACGCCTCATACACCCAAGCAACTCGCCGCCTAGCCGAAGTTCGCCTTGTAATCACCTCCATTATACAATCTAGCAGAGAGTAGGTCTTTACCGGGGCGAACCGGTAAATCCTCGTGTCTTTGCCTCATCTCGCACCGCAGATGGCTGGCCGCCTTGCCCTCGTTCTACTACTCGCCGCCGAAGATCTCGCCGTGGTCATTCCCACGGCGCTGGCGCCCACCGGGGCCTGGCCGGTGCGCCGGTGTTCCGCGCGAGATCCAACCTGCCCATCAACGAGACGGCCGCCACCGCCGTATGATAGCGATCGGCGAGATGCTCCAGATCTTGCCGAGCAGCTACGCCGGCGCACGACCCGTCACGCAAGATGATCCTGCCAATCGGCACGATCAGCCTCTTCGTCGGCCTCACCGACGTCATCACCTCGGAGGACTCGGCTCGCATCCGCGAGTCGCCACCACGCGATCGGCTCTCCGAGAGCCAGGTCCGCACAATCCACCGCCTCGCCTCCGAGTACAACTCGGCCCACAGCAACGTGGCCGAGAACTCAGCGGCCGCAGAAGATGTGGCCCTCACCGACGACGCCGACTCGGCGACCCCGGCGTCACTCGCTGGATCTATCACCGCGGCCTCGTCCGCAGGCTCCATCGCCCAGGTCTCCAACGCGGGAGACTTCGAGGACCCCTCCATCCTCGGGATCTTCGAATTCGACTCCGGGTCAGAAAACTCCGCCGACCTCCACGACGGAACCGGTCGCCATGCCGCGACCTACATGGCCACCGCCGCCGATCCACCGGAGGACCCTTTCTCCACCCCAATCCCTCCTAACGCCACGGCGACGGAGGTCGAGGAACTCCGCCTGAAACTGGCGGAGGCGGTACGCAAGGAGCAGGCCGAGCGCGAGAAATTTCGCCTCGAGCAAGTGACAAAGACAGAATTGTCACGCTACCACCAGCCGGATCAGGTCACGCCGACCCCACTGTTCAGGGGCGCGCCCTGAACTTCGACGATGAGAACGACCCGGCTCGCATAGCCGAGCGCGCGATCTGCGAGAACGCGCCACCAGGGGGAAGCGCCCGACCCCCGCCAGGATCAACGGCGATGGGTGCCCCACCACCACCCAACCGCACCCCTCCCAGGGACCAGCCGCGGATAGTCGTCTCCTCACGGGAGCGAGATGCGAACGGCCTTCCACTGTTCTCCACCCCGATGGACAACCTCGTGGCAGGCCGAGCCGCAGCCGACAGCATCACGGCCACCGGCGACGGCGCCTTACAGATCCAGTACGTCAAGGCCCTGCTCGCAAAAGCCGTGGAGCAGCAAAGAGCGGGCGCCGACTCGCAAGGGCGAGTATACTCGCGCTCCTCGGGAAGCAGGGCGGCCTCAAGCGGCCGCCCAGCGGCGGCAAACACCCTCAATTGCCCGCCACCAGAGCCACTGCAGCTCCAACGCCGACCCGCGAACGCGGCACTCTCCACCAACGATCCCAGGCCAGCGACCAACTTCGTCGCCGCCAACGGAGAACCCGTCGACGCCCGCACTCACATCATCAACAACCAAAACTGGCGCGCACGCCAGCCCGACGACTTGCGGCACACCCTAAATACTCGCCGCGATGGCGAGCCCATGGGGTCGCTCAGTCGACTAGGGCCTAAGTGCTTCGGACCGATGATCCGCGGCGAAAAGTACCCGCCAAACTTCAAGGCGCCAAAGGAAATCGAAAAATACGACTCAGACGACCTTCGCAGCCCGCTTGACACATACCTCATGGCAATGGGGATCGCGGGTCACACCGGACCTACCCGCCTGCTACCTCCCACCGATGATGGAGGGACGCAGGTGCAATGGATCAACACGCCCCCGTGATGGTATCGACTCGGAGGAAATGCGAGACGCCTTCGCTGTGCACTTCGAGTGCTACACCCGCGCCACCACCATCGAGGACCGAACGACGCGCCTGTGGGACCTCGAGTCGACCCGCAATCGGGTCCAATGGTGGCAAGAGCTCTGCACAACGCGTCGGCATCCACCCGACACCGCGATCCATTGCTTCAAGACCTCGTGCCATCACGAGCCTCTAGTCGCCAAGCCTGCGACACGCCCGCACACTCGACAACATCCCGACCTCCTCGAGATCGCCAAGCGGTAGACGCCGAGGAGGACCCCAACCAAGACGTCGACGACGAGTCAGGGGCAACGCCGAACGGCAACGACGGCGACGCCGAACCAACTTTGAGCTACGCGCACCCGCCTCACAGTAAGCCGCAACAACGGGCGAGTCGACTTCGTCGCCAACGCTGGGCACGCACAACGCGAGCCCAAGAGCTACCGCCGCGACGGAGGGCAACGACGCGACGGCGGGAACTACAAGAACAAGCCACGGTTTGATCCCGCGGCCCTCCTTAACCAACCATGTGCGTTCCACAGCAGGGAAGGAAAGCCCGCCACGCACACCACCGCCGACTGCCACACCCTCAGGGAAATCGAGAAGGCACGACACGCGCGGGAGGACACCGACAACGACCCGCCGAATGGCGGAAAATTCGGCAAAGTGGCCGGATCGCTCCACACCTTCACCGACTTCAACACGAAGCGCGAGAAGAAGGTCATCGCCCGCGCCGTCGCCGTCAACGCGGTGGCCCAAACAGACGTCCCCGCCTCGAACTGGTCGGAACAGCCCATCACCGAGCCGCAAGACCACTCGCCACGCATCGAGTACCTGTGACGAGTCGCCTGGTGGTCAAGCCCAAGGTTGGCGACCATCGCTCCCAAGACCACGATGGACGGCGGCAGCTCCATCAACATCCTCTACCTCGACACCTTCAGCGGTTGCGGCTCCCGCAATCGATGATCGATACAACCCACACCACGCCACGGCATTGTCCCCGGTCGGAAGGCGACCGATCGGCAAAGTCACGCTACCCGTCACCTTCGATTCGCAAACATCCGCACCGAGCGGATCGCCTTCGAGCTGGTGCCCTTCGACAGCCCTTACCATTGCGTCTGGGCGCCAGCGTTCGCCAAATTCATGGCGGCACCCCACTACGCTGCATAACGCGATGAAGCTCCCGGCCGCGCGGCGTCATCACCATTAACGGCGACTCGACATGGCCGCCGAATGCGAGGCCAAAGGAGCCGAACTCGCTGACGCCGGCTATCGCAAGGAAGCTAACCACGCCGACGAGCTCGCCAACACGCGAGCGGGTCAACAATGACGACCCCACAATACTCAAGAAGCCCAACTGAGGGCACAAACACCTCAACATTTGAGGCCACGACGACCCGACTGGCCGAGCTGGTCCCAGCGACCCAGCCACGGGTGACAATCGACAGTATGGGCCCAAATAGGAAGGCGCGCTCATCGAAGTTCCTTCGTGAGAATAGGGACATCTTCGCATGGAAACCCTCCGACATGCCTGTCCCTAGGAGCTCGCTGAGCACAAACTAAACGCCGACCCCAAAGTGCGACTCAAGGCATCGCCACGGCCCTTCAATGAAGAGCGCCACGAGCAATCGCCGAGGAAGTGCACTTGCCGTCACGGCTTCATCCGCCAATCAAATACTCCAAGTGGCTGGCAAACCCAGTCCCGGTCGAGAAGAAAACGGAACCGGAGAATGTGTATCGACTACAATAAACAGCGCCGCCCAAAGGAGCAGTTCGTCTCCCGCGGATCGATCGATAATCGATTCAACCGCGGGCTCGAGTCGTTGTGTTTCCTCGACGCCTACTCGGTACAACCAGATTAAAATGGCTGTCGAGGATGAGGAGAAGACGACGTTCATCACGCCATTCGGAGCATTCTGCTACACCGCCATGACCTTCGGCCTCAAGAACGCCGGGGCGACCTACCAGCGGTGCATGCAAGAATGCCTTGCGAGCCAAATTGGCCGCAACATCCACGTCTACATCGACGACGTGGTAGTGAAATCCGCTCGCCAAGGAGACCTACTCGCCGACCTAGCAGAGACCTTCGCCAACCTGCGGAGATACAAGATAAAGCTCAACCCAGGCAAGTGCACCTTCGGTGTACCAGCCGGACAATTACTAGGGTACGTCGTCTCCAAACGAGGGATCGAGGCAAACCCAACGAAGATCGACACGATCGCCCGGCTCGGCAAACCCGAGTGCCTGCGCGACGTCCAGAAGCTGGCCGGGCGTGTAGCGGCTCTTAGTCGCTTCATCCCCGCTGAAAGGCGATGCCCTTTACCGCTGATGCGCAGAATCCCACCTTCCGGGGACAAGGAGGCGGACGACGCGCTCCGCGACCTCAAAAAGGTGCTACTCGCCGCACCACTACTCGCCGCACCCGTCGACAAAGAGCCCATGCTGGTTTACGTCGCGGCGTCCGAGCGCGTCGTCAGCGCTGTAATGGTCGTCGAACGACCAGAGGAAGGAAAGGAGCGCCCAGTCCAGCGGCCGGTGTACTACATCAGCGAGGTCCTCACCGAGTCGCGCCAGCGATACCCACAATACCAGAAGCTGGTATACGCGGTCTTCAGGGCTCAGCGGCGCCTGCCGCACTACTTTCAGGAGCACCCCATCACGGTCGTCTCTTGACCACTACAAGACATCATCCGAATCGCGAGGCGACCGGCGGGTCGCCAAGTGGGCCGTCGAGATCGGGCGTCCACAACATTAAATACGAGCCACGGCGGGCGATTAAGTCCTGCGAACGGCAGACTTCATCGCCGACCGAAGAGGCCCAGCAGCCGACAAGCCGCCGTACCTCCACATCGAACCTGCACTTGACGGGTCCAAGAACGCGACGGTGCAGCGCGGGATTGCCGACTTCACCAAAGGCGACAAGCTCGCTATCCTCCGCCTCAATTCACGCCTGCACCAACAACATGGCGAATCGAGGCCCTACTCCACGGCATGCGAGCCGCAAAGGAAATGAGCGTCGACGCCTTCGACGGAGATTCCGACCTCGTCGCGGGACAAGTCGCCGCACTGCGACGCCGTCTCTACTATGGCGGCATCGCCAAGAGGTGGATAAGTTGGCGGCCACTTCACCGCTATTCCGTCGAGTGGATCGACAGCGGAAAACGAGGAGGCCGACGCCTCTCTCGATCGGGTCGGCTCGACTCGCACCACCGCCGCGTTCCTCGACAATCTCCAAACCATCAGCCTCCCGAGGGAGATCGACATCGAGTCCCTCCAACCAGAGGCAACCTTGGTCGCACTCATCACCGAGACGATCGACCAAGCCCTACATCACCTACCGAGACAGTAACCTGCCCGAGACGAGACAAGCTCGAATGATCGCGCCGATGTAAGTCCTACACCATCATCGACGGCGAGCTACAAGCGCAGCACCGGCGTGTTCAACGTTGCGTCCAACCGCTGAAGGACGCAAAATCTTACGACATCCACTCAGCGATTGCGCCACCACGCCGCCAGGCTTCCCTGGTCGCCAAGGCTATGCGACACGGCTTCTATTGGCCATCAGACACGCCGACGCCGATATCGTCCAGCGATGCGGGTGCCGGCACGCCAACCGCACATTCCAAGTTCGCGCTCAAAACAATCCCCATCACCGCCATTCGCCGTGTGGGGCATGGACATGGTAGGCCCTTCAAGAAGGCCCTCTGGTTACACCCACCGCTGGTCGCGTCGACAAATTCACAAAGTGGGTAGAGGCCAAGCCAGTCCGAAATGCGACGGAAGATCGCCACTAAGTTCCTACGCGAGCTCATATACCGCTACGGGTTCCCTAACAACATCATCACAATGGCACAAACTTCGCCAAGGAGCAATGGCGAATTCGTGAAGAGCACCACATCCGCTCGACCTCAACAGACACCCGAATCCAACGGCCAGGCGGAACGAGCCAACCAAAGCATCCTCCACGGCCTGAAGCCGCGACTCAAGTACCACTCGAACGCACGCTGGATGCTGGGTCAAGAGCTACCTCCGCCTCATCTGGGGAATCCGCACCTCGGTCAACAGATCGACGGATTCACTCCCTTCTTCATGGTCTACGGCGCCGAAGCAGTCATGCCCACCGACCTCGAACACGACTCGCCATGGCGTCCACCGTCCACGGAGGTCGCGAACGAGCCCGCCAAGACGGGCTCGACCAACTCGACGAAGCACGCGACCGCCCGATCGCGACCGCCATTTATCGAAGGGCTCGCCGCTACCACAGCCGACGGTGAAAACCCGCACCTTCCAGAAGGCGACCGGTTACGCCTCATCCAGACAAGAAGGGGCACAAGCTCTCCTCCGTGGAAGGCGTTCGCCATCGAGCGCCAGACTGCAACGACGCCTACTACCTCATCGACGTCCGCGGGGACGGCGAACTCGACGTCAAGCGGCCATGGAATGTAAATCTCCTCCGGAAGTTCTATTCCTAGAACCCCACATATGTACTCTCCAGTCGCTATGAATAAAAAAAAAAACGGTTGCCGCAAAATTCGTCTACTCTCCATGCCTTGTGCCAATCGCACTCGTAATAAACAGCGTCATGCTAAAAATACAGAAGTCAACCTTTGGTACAGCGACCGGCACGGCTAAGTAGTGCGATGTAAGAGCACTGAGTCGTTTCAGGTCTTGCATCGTCCATGAAAAACGCCAATCCGGAGCCCCATTGGAGTCGCCTAGCTCGACTGGTTTTACGAACCAAGACAACTGTCCTCGCTTCCCACAGCGACCTTGGTCCTCCGCATCCTCGGCATAGCGACTCGAATGGCTAAGTACCACGCTCGGGGACTGAATACCAGTTCGTCACGATAGGTCAGGGAAAACGCCAAGTAAGAGCACGCCAGACTCGCCACGATCGACCCACCGGGCCAGGCAGGAGTGACGCGCTCACACCTACGCGCTCAGTCCTCAACCACCCTCGAGTCGCGCCTTGAACTACCAAATACCACGCTCGGGGACTCGGCCACCCGGCCCCGTCAAGACGGAAAACGGTAAAGTAAAGAGCACTCAAGGGAGTCGCCGCGCGACTGGCTCTCCGAGCTCGGGCGAGTCGACTAAATTAACAAAACACATGATACAAACAAAACATCATATATGAGGTAAACCCCAAGAAAAAAGGGCGGACGCGCTCGGGGACTCATCCAAAGTCAATCCAAAACACACAAATTACTAGCAAAATGGATACAACATCCCATTCAATAGCAAATCGCATTGTCTTACATTACAAATTATGCCTGCCCGGCAGACCTGCTGCTAACATATATAGGTACACTACCCTATTCTGCAGTTTCACGACGACGCACAGAATCCCGCGCTACGGATGAACGCGTGTACGGGTTTGATGGATACGTCGTCACCACCGCCATCGCCCGGCGAAAGGCTGCTCGACCTTGAAGTCGCGGCGCGGCTTCGGGGTCGCTCGCGACGACCGTTTCTGTAAGGAAGGAGGTCGCCATCGCCTGCATACACGCCCGAGTACGTGGCGCACGCTCGCAGCTTGAGAACCTCGGCATCCACCGCCACGACGGCGATACCCACGTCATCGTCGAGGTCGAAGTCTTCGGGGAAATGGGCAAGTCCCAGGCTCAGAGCTGTTGACGCTCCACGCCGAAACGCCGACCGCGTCATGAATTATACGACCGCGGGCGCCTTCTCCAGGTACTCCCACACCTCAACGAGGTCACTGGGAATAACCTCCGTGGGCGACATCTCTTGAAGGTAGGCGCGGATGCACGTCGCCGACAGCGTCGCCGAGTCGACGAGCATGCTCACGCACTCCCTCGCATCAAGAGAGCTCGCTTCTTCATGACTACCAATCACACGGCCTGCTAGACGGAAACAGTTGTGAGTACCACGGAAACCACAAACAATACAACTACAAGACTGGGAAGACGCACTCACCAAGCAACGGGCGGGCGAGTCCCGTGATGAAGCTCTGAAGCGACGTATGATCGTCTTGAAGCCCAACAATGAGGGCTTCCGACACCTTCCGGTCTTCCTCCGCGTCTTAACGGGCGGCCTTAGCTCGCCTGTCACGAGCTCGCTTCTTCTTTAGCCTCCGCAGTTCGGCCGAGGTCGGCGATCTTTTGCTCAGCGGTGCCTAACGCAGATCCGCCGCCATCAGCTCCGCCAAAGGGACAAGACCTGGCGAGCCACCTCCGCCAAAGCAACAGCTCAAGTTCCTTGTTTACTTCTTGAGAGCGGCCAACTCTTTCAAAGACGCCGCCAGAGCCAATCGCTCTGCCGACTCCATTGCAGACCACCAGACATCTTCAAAGTCGGCACACGAAAACTTCAAAGTGCCACCCGCTACAATTTAGCGAAAAGCGCTTTCGGGACGGTGACCACGAACTACTCAATGCCCACCGCACATAATTTAGCGCGTGCGCACTCGGGGACTGGCAACCACGAAAATTCCTCAGTGCATACCCGCTAAAAATTAGCGCATACGCACTCGGGGACTGGACTCGAACGTACAAAACAAGTAACTATAAGAATCAAGCCGCTGCTAAGCATCGACCTGATCCTCGGGGACTGGAGGTACCTGGATGGCCGCGCCAAGCATGCCGTGAAGTTGCACCGCATCCACAGATGCAAGCAGCGCCGGCGTGTGCCCGCGTCGTTGGTCAATTTCAGCGTTGGCGGTCCCTGGAGCGAGGCTCGGAGCCGCAGCCTCACTCGCCGTGGATGCCTTGGTCATGAAGCGGGGGAAGGTAGAAATTGACGCTTCCTAAAAGAGCTCGCCTCCGGTCTAGGCAACGAATGCTTCCTTCGTGGACGCTCGCTTCCATCGGGCCCGGCCTTGCCGCACTTGTCGTCAGAGAAATGACGATGTCGCCGCCTTGGCCTCTTGCTGCCTTCCGTGGAGGCGGCGACCTCGTCCACTTTCCTTTTACGGGAAGGATCCTCCTCGCTAGCGGCGGAGGGCACCTTGGCCACCGTCGGGTGGCCCATCTTTTTCACTCCGGTCCTACACGTCAAGACAAATCAATAAAAACAGTCGAAGTACTAAAAGAGAAAGGTGAAGGCCGAATGCACCCACTTGGCGGCTGAATGAAACGCGTTCGCACGGGCGGCCGGTTTCTCCAGCTCGGGGCCCAACCGGCGACTAAGCCCTAGTTCTAGGACGTCAGGGGCCCAGGATATGGACGGCTTCTTTGACGTTGAGGTAGTGGTTGGCGCCTCCGGGACGCCTTCGGCGGAGGACCCCTTGCGAAGTGGGGCTGCCACGGTCGGAGCCTCCTTGCGAGGCGAGACCACCATGCTCGGGACCTCCTTGCGAGGTGAGGTCGCCACAGCCGGAGCCTTCCGTGAGACGGCGGTAAGGGCGGAGGCATTGAAGCTGGCGCTTGACGGATGGCGCATCTAGCGCGGTTGTCGCCGGGGCAGCGCCGTCACCGCCGAGCTGAAGGCGTGAGCTGCTCGCTGAGTGCGGCGTGAGGCTATCTTCGCGGCTTGCCTTCCTCCTTAGGGGCCCTCGCCTCCTTCTCCTTCTTTTCTTCCTCAGGAGTATTCGACGCGAGGTGGTCTGGGAGTTCGTCGTCGTCGTGGCGCTCGAGGCTGCCGCTCGATTACCGACGGCGTTGCGCGGGTCTTTCGGACTTGGGGCAATCTCTTCGACTGCCTCGCCGCCTCGATGCCCTTGGCGGGTGGCGATTCGCTTGTTTCCTGGGCGGATGGCCCGGGGCTTTCGTCGTCGGCGGGTGGTAGCCACCCTTCCACCACTTGGAACAGCTGCATTAAACACGAAACAGAGTTAGAATTACCGCGACTGTACATGCTACGACTGCGAACAAGATAAAGGGATTACCGTCGGAGCCGACGTCAGGTGTAGGGAGGGACCCAGCATCCGCCGATGTCGCTTGGTAATCTTCTTCAGCGAGAGGTAGTCCTCCGCCCATTCTGGGCAGGCTTTCCGAGTCTCCCGCCCGTGTCGGTACATATAATGGTCGCGTTAGGCGGCGGACGAGCCGCCCAAGCCAACAATTGTACAAGTTTACCGTCTGAGCCCTTCTTCTTAAGGCCACGGATGGTGCGGAGCATCTCGCCGACGACCATCCGCTGGTCATCGGGAGCTTGACGACCGGAGATGGCGTGGTTTCTAACGATCGGCCGAGTACCAGCGGATTGCCGCCGTCTCCTCGGGTCGCCTCGGTCACATAAAACCATGACTTCTTCCAGCCGCTGCTTTGGCGGCAAGATCGTGTCAAGAAGGAAGCTTTAGATTTGAGTTGGAAGGTTAAGCCACCAGCGGCTAGCATTGGGTCATTTCCTCGCGCTGATCCGTCCATGGAATGATCTTGCCACAGGGGAAAATAGGGCGGCAGCCAGTAGCACTCGCAACGCCACGAAGATGGCGAGCTGCTCGATACTATGGGGACCTGATCCGAGGGCTGGATCCGTAGTAAGCGCAGGCGCCTAAGAACAAGGATGGGGAACCCTAACCCCGCCGAGGTGGCTAGTGAAGCAGATGAACTCTCTCTCTCGCGGGTTCGGTCGTTTCTGCCTGCGGGATACGCCAAGACTGCCCAGGATTCCTCCTCAAGGAGGCCACCGCGCCTGCACTTGGATCTACCCCAAGGTTGATGGAGAGGCCATGAGGATGTGCTTGGAGGTCGGAGGATTGTGGGTCGATCGGATCGCGGAATCAAAGGAAGGAAGATGTGCGCACTCGGAAGAAATGGTGGGCAGTTGGCTTTGCGATAGCCTACCATTCCTCTTATATAGCGGGGGTTGCCCGCCAAATCAGGAGGCCGTTATCGCGATGATTACGCCAAAGTTACCGTTGAGTTACCTTAACGCTAGTTTGACCTCCCGATGGTCCATTTCCATCCACTCGCTCGCTAAGTCACTCGCCGAGACCGTGTCCCGCTGCTTCGACTCGCCAAGACACAATTCGGTTCCCGGATTTTTCCTTTGTGCGAGCCCGCGACGATTCATTGGATGCCAACTTGAAGCTGTATACTCGATTGCCGAGCCACCCACGCCTAATCAACGACGGCCTCGGGACTGCGATGGGGATACACCTCTTGGGGTATACTCAGGGCGTTTCCGATCGCCCAAGGGTCTGAGTGGGCTGCAGAACGGCGAGTGGATCAAAGCCAGAAGATACCGAGCGACGGAAGTAGAAGGCCCAAAGAGTGGATAGGCCCAGTCGGTCTAGGTTAAACGATTGCCAAAGTTGTAACCGAATCGCTTGAGATATGTAAACCCTAGGGAGGTGAGCCTATATAAACCTCCCTAAGGGTGAGTAGAGACTCCCTCATACACCCAAGCCACTCGCCGCCCTAGCCACGAGTTCGCCTTGTAATCACCTCCATTATACAATCTAGCAGAGTAGGTCTTTACCCTGGGGCCGAACACAGGTAAATCCGTGTCTTTGCCCTCATCTCGACCGCAGATGGCTGGACGCCTTGCCCTCGTTCTACTACTCGCCGATTGGCATCGCCGTGGTCATTCCCACGAGGTATGACACTTCACCGGCTACTCCCGAGTGGATCGACAGACGGAAGAACGAGGAGGCCGACGCACTCTCGCATCGGATCGGCTCGGCCCGACTCGCACCACCCACCGCGCTTTCCTCGACACTATCACAAGACATCGCCTCCCCGAGATCGACATCGGGTCCCACTCTAACGAGGCAGCCTTGGTCGCACGCCAACGAGCCGCACGATCGACCAAGCCCTACATCGCCTACCCGAAGCGGGAACCTGCGCAGGAGCAGACACTCGGATGATCGCTCGTCGATGCAAGTCCTACACCGTCATCGACGGCGAGCTCCACAAGCGCAGCGTCACCGGCGTGTTCCAACGCTGCGTCAACCACCGTGAAGGGCAAGATCCTCCACGACATTCACTCCGTGATCGCGCCACCACGCGCCGCTTCCTCGGTCGCCAAGGCTATGCGACATGGCTTCTACTGGCCCACCGCGCACGCCGATGCTGTCGGTATCGTCCAGCGGTGTGCCGGGGGCCATAAGTACGCCAATCAGACGCACGTACCGAGCTCGGCGCTCAAAACAATCCCCATCACCTGGCCATACGCTGTGTGGGCATGGACATGGTAGGCCCCTTCAAGAAGGCCCCCTCCGGCTACACCCACCTGCTAGTCGCCGTCGACAAATTCACGAAGTGGCTGGAGGCCAAGCCAGTCCGGAAATGCGATGGGAAGACCGCCACTAAATTCCTACGCGAGCTCATATATCGCTACGGGTTCCCAAACAGCATCATCACGGACAACGGCACCAACTTTTCCAAGGGAGCCATGGCCGAATTCTGCGAAGAGCACCACATCCGGCTCGACCTCGCGTCAGTCGCCCACCCGGAATCCAACGGCCAGGCGGAACAGGCCAACCAAAGAATCCTTCACGGCCTGAAGCCGCGACTCCAAGTGCCACTCGAGCGCACCGCTGGATGCTGGGTCGAAGAGTTGCCCTCTGTCATATGGGGAATCCGCACCTCAGATCGGTGGTTTACCCCCTTCTTTATGGTCTACGGCGCCGAGGCAGTCATGCCCACCGACCTCGAGCACGACTCGCCGCGGGTCGTCCACTATACGGAGGCTGCGAACGAGCTTGCCCGCCAAGACGGGATAGACCAACTCGACGAAGCCCGTGACCTCGCACGGTCATGCACCGCTATCACCAGCAGGGACTCCGCCACCACGGCCGGTGGGTGGCTCGCACCTTCCGGAAGGCGACCTGGTATTACGCCTCATCCAGACAAGAAGGGCATGCACAAGCTCTCCCCTCCGTGGAAGGCCCATTCGCTATCGGTGCATCGCAACGACGCCTACTACCTCATCGACGTCCGGGGGCGGCGAACTCGACAGCGACCATGGAATGTAAACCTCCTATGGAAGTTCTACTCCTAGAACCCCACACATGTACTCTCCGGTGCTATGAAATAAAAAGAAGCATCGAAATTGCCTACTCTCCATGACTTGTGCCACTCGCTTTAATAACAGCGTTACGCTAACCGCAGAAGTCAACCTTTGGTACAGCGATCGGCACGGCTAAGTAGTGCGGTGTAAGAGCACTGAATCACCTCAGGTCTTGCATCGTCCACGAAAAACGCCCACCCGGAGCCCCATTGGAGTCGCCTAGCTCGATTGGTTCTACGAGCCAAGACAACTGCCCTCGCTTCTCACAGCGACCTTGGTCCTCCGCATCCTCGGCATAGAGACTCGAACAGCTAAGTACCACGCTCGGGGACTGAAGACCAGTTCATCGTGAGCGGTCAGGAAAAACGCCAAGTAAGTGAGCATGCCCAGGACTCACCACGCGACTGACCCCACGGGCCAGGCAGGAGTGACGCGCTCAGACCAACGCGCTAAGTCCTCAACCACCCTCGAGTCACGCCTAGAACAACCAAGTACCATGCTCGGGGACTCGGCCACCCGACCCCGTTCGCGCAAGGGAAAACGGTGAAGTATAGAGCACTCAAGGGAGTCGCCTAGCGACTGGCTCTCCGAGCTTGGGCGAGTCGACCAAAACAACAAAACACATGACAACAACTCATATATCATATACGAGGTAAACCCCACAAAAAGGGCGGACGCGCTCGGGGACTCGTTCAAAAATCAATCACAAACACAAAACAAATACCAAAATAGACACGACGTCTCATTCAATTGGATATTGCATTGTTTCACGTTACAAAATATGCCCGCGTGGCAGACCTGCTGCTAACGCCACAAGGCAAACTATCCTACTCTGCAGGCTTTGATGACGACTCGCCAACATACCGGCGATTGCGGATGAACGCCGTGTACGGGTTTGACGGATACGTCATCAGTTCACCCGCCATCGCCACGCGAAAAGGTTGCTCGACCTTGAAGTCACGATGCGGCGGCTCGGGGTCGTTCGGCGCGACGACCGTCTCTGGCAATGCGGAGGTCGCCCATTTCCCATACGCTCGAAAGTGCGTGGCACGGTCCTGCAACTTGAGGACCTCGGACAGCTCCACTGCGCCAGTTGACGATGGATATCCACTCGTCACATCATCGATGTCAAAATCTTCGGGGAAGTGGGCGAGTCCAAGGCTCAGTGCCGTCGAACGCTCCGCGCCGAAACGCCGACCGCGTCATGAATTCAACGACCACGGGCGCCTTCTCCAAATACTTCCACACCTCAACGAGGTCGCTGGGAATCACCTCCGTGGGCGATATCTCTTGGAGATAGGCGCGGATGCACGTCGTCGACAGCGTCGCCGAATCGATGAGCATGCTTACGCACTGCCTCGCGTCGAGCGAGCTCGCCTCTCCTTCGCTATCGATGATGTGACCTGCCAGTAGAAGACAATAATGAGTACGACAGACACCAGAAAAAGACACAACCACTGGAAAGGGAAGATGTACTCACCAAGCAGCGGGCGGGCGAGTTCCGTGATGAAGCATTGAAGCGATGTATGGTCGTCCTGAAGCCCAGCAATAAGGACTTCCGACACCTTGCGATCCTCCTCAGCGGCCGCAATGGCGGCCTTAGCTCGCCCGTCAGCCAAGCTCGCTTCTTCTTTTGCTTCCCGCAGTTCGCGCTCGAGGTTGGCGATCCGTTGTTCAGTGGCACTCAGGGCAGATTGCGCCGCCACCAATTCACCAGCGGGGAAAAGCCCCTGGCGAGCTTCCTCTGCCTTCGCAGCAACATCCTGAAGCCCTTTGTTCGCTTCCTGGACTTGTTGCCTGTCAAAACCCACCGGCGAGCAGCGACGAGCAACACGAAGAGCCGGGAGGCTCCCAGAACTGCTGGTGGGCCCTGGTCCCTCGGGCAACGGCCCGCAAAACTCCGGCACACGTCCTGGCTTGGTTCGAGATGCCACCTGACCTATACCTGGTCGAAGGTGATGGATTGCTTCGATCGGTTTCTGCATGGTAAACAAGTATCAGAAATTCGAGCCGTGACCGGCTCCTGTGTTTCTCGTGAATCGGCTCCTAGAGCCGATTATCCCATGGTTACGCATTAGATCTCGATAACATGGGGTTTTGCTTCATCATTACAAGTTAAATCGATTCATTTACGCTTAACGCTTTCACCACGTAATTGGAACGCCCTACACGTAATTGAGCTGGTAGATACAAAGATGATAGAAAACTAACCCTAGAGGAGGCCTAACAACCAACGTAAAGTCAATCACCGGAACAACTCCTCTCGAACTAGCAAACCATATCCTTATGTACTACTGGATCGTTCAACCCGTTTGCAAGGCCTGACTACGTGGATATCAAACTAAACCTTGGAAAACAAGGCATAACCATAACAGATCGAATCAATCAATAAAGATCAAGCAAGATGCTACCCTTACACCCGGAAAAGGTGCAAAAGGTAGCGAGGTAACTAGAGGCAGCATAACCAAACAAATATAGCGAAAAGTACCGATGCTAGCCTCAACAAAACTATGATAATAGTATTACTCGCCATCAACAAGGCTTCAGTACGAGTAACACCAAATAACGCATAAGCAGATACTGCCTAGATCGCAAGATGCGATCTAGGCAGCATGACACTTACCCGAAAGAAACCCTAGAAACAAGGGGTGGCGATGCGCCGAGATTGTGTTTGTTGTGAACGTGATTGTCCTCCTTTTCTCAATAACCTTAGGTACATATTTATAGTCCGGAGACTTTCTAACTTTAGAATAACTCTACAACTCTATCTCTTACCTAAACCGAAACGTAACCTACTACAATATACAGATACACGGGCAATTTAGCCCAAACCCACATACAAGGCCGATTCAACAACACGTTGCATATATGTATCTTCCAAGCCCATCTTGATTACGGCCCATCTCCTCCTTTGGCCAAAATATGGCGATAACATGCCCCCGGTTTTGGCAATAATAATTCCAAAACCACTATGTTGATGTTTTTTCTTCCCCCTCCTTTTTTTTACATCGGGTTACGCGTTGCAGAGCAGAATCGTCACGCCACCCCCTCATCATGATGCCCTGTCTTCTCAACTCCTTCGCAGTGCATGATTTGACGATTTTGGCAGCACATTCTGGGAAACCGCTACGGCATTGAACCGCCTCCCACTATTCCCCTTATTTAAATTCATCTGAGCAGTTTAGGTCCCCATCTTCCTCCAGTAGCCAAAAAACCCTCTTCCTCCGCCGAAAAACCCTCTTCCTCCGCCATGGCTTCCTCTTCTTCCGCCCTTTCCTCCCAGTCTTCCAACACCATTAGCGACCGGGAGCCGACGCCGGAGCACTACCACGCCACAGATGAGACTCTCGCCCACAATGGTGGGACGAGAGGATTGGGATTTCGCCGCTTGGTCGGAGGACGACGCGTCTCGATCGACGGCGGAAGGCCTCCAGTTCCTTGTCGGCGGGGAACTGGAGATGGAGAGCTCCGACGACGCCTGGTCCTGGGATGGCGTCGAGTCCTCCGACGAGGAGGAGGAATCAGAGGAGGACACCTCCTCCGACGAGTATCCACCGGTGAAGCGCTTCCGCGCTGGGTCCAGCGAGGACACCGAAGACGACGACGAGGACGAGGAGGCCCTCACGGCATCTTCAAAGAAGGAAGACGACGGCAAAGCCTGGCGATGACAAGACGACGGCGAGGACAGCGGCAACGACACCGACCTCTAGATTAGGAACTAGTAGTAGTAGCACTAGTAGTAGATCTCCTTTTGTAAGCAATCGGCTCCATTGTAAATAATCGTCTTTTGAATGAACGAAGATTGCTTTTCCAACTCGCAGATTGCTTTTCCGACTCAATTTTGCCGATAGTCAAAATAGGTCAATGCTCCAGAAGCCGATAGTACTGTATCGGCTTTCACCACACTGAGCTCATATAGTCAAACAAGTCAAAGCTCAAAGAGCCGATGGTAAAACATCGGCTTTCCCAAAAACGTTGACAAGGTCAAATTTGGTCACGTACTTAAACAAATCTGAGCGGCCACTTTCCAGTTTCAAACGGTAACCTGCGACCCTCTTCAAAAAAGGGCGACCCAGATCTCCAATTTCCCACCGACCAGATCGAGCTCACGGCGACAAGAACCCTCGATCCCCAATTGCATAGATCCGTCTCCGCTGGCAAACTAGATGGCGGAATCGTCCAACACCAACCCAGAGGTCTCCGGTATGAAGGTACGCCTACTCCTCACAGTCTGAACACGATGCTAGAATTAATGGCGAACACCTGAATTAATGCTTTATTCCACCATTAAATTTTTTAGGTTTCGACATTACGCTGATCCTTCTCTCCCAAATTCTCTGTCTTGGCCTCGAGAATCTAGTCCTGCCCATCGATCTCTTGAAGCAAACAGAATCCCTTCGTAAGCCAAGACCTAGATTTGAACTCTTGACCGATCGCTTAGCCCTGGCCTAATCCCCTGAACATTGGGTCTCTTGGTTCAAAGGGGTAGCTAGAGCTTACCAATCCCAATGGGAAACCACGGAATAGCCGATGCCTTGCATTTGTCCTTGTCTCCCTTGAAAACATGAGAATCTTCTAAAACCATCGGCTACTCGTCCGACTCAATCGCTTCACGTTCGGTCATGGCCCCATGTCACCAACTTTGTTAGACGTGGTGATGATTACTGG
The DNA here is from genome assembly GCA_030063025.1 of Avena longiglumis. Taxonomy (NCBI): domain Eukaryota; kingdom Viridiplantae; phylum Streptophyta; class Magnoliopsida; order Poales; family Poaceae; genus Avena; species Avena longiglumis. The sequence continues at coordinate 504,805,816 of CP125978.1, read as the reverse complement.
TCTGGATGTTACATCAACCAGCCCTTCTGCTTTTAAGCTGACCAAGGTCCCCTACAAGCTGTCTTCCAAAACATCGCATTTAACTGGGTGCCTACCTCCAACGCCATATGAAAACTAAAGGCCCTGTCACAGAGAAAGAACACACAGCCTTTCTCAACTTCTGGCTGGAACATTTCATATTCTGTGGTCCTTCCCTTGCTCGAACCAAGAATTATCTCTCTTTGGCCTACGAACTTGCCAAAGGCACTCAACTTGGCATCAGCAAACTGTTCCTTGGAGAGGTCTATCGATATCTCCAGTTGACGTCTGTCAAACTGTTCTCTGGTATAACAGTCAAAACAGGAGGTCCTTGGTGGTTCATTCAGCTATGGGCTCAGCTGTATTTCCAAAACCATGTCCCAAACTTCCCCCTTTTGGCGAGTTGCACCTTTCCAGATGTCAAAGGGAAGCAGATCCGATGCACCAGCTACGGCCAAGCTTTGTATAGACTGCCAGGTAGTAAACTGATCCCTCAGGAAGCATCCAAGTGGTTCAGCATTTTCTTTCAAGGACTGGACAATCCTATCTTCTTTCCTTACATGGAAGAATCGGAACATTTTGAAAATCCAATCTCCTTCAGGCTAGACAACTTTGCCGATGACACCAAAGACTTTCAGCAGCTCTTTTCCACCGTGATCCGTCCCTGCTTCCTTCCAGTTGGCATGAGTACATCCAACAGAATAATCAAGCCTGGGTATGAATTCTACCAGCCGGTCGTAGTGGCTCGGCAATTTGGCCTTGGACAAGTACCTCCCCATCTCTTTCTCCACCACCTTACAGAGAGCAGAGCCGACCTGCCTGATCCTCTCACCAGCCAAAGGTGTTATTCCTTCTTTGATGCTCTCACCATCCCAATTCCCAACGACCTCACCTTCGCCTCATCAACCAATGGCTTTGAAGACTGGTGGTTGATGTGGAAGATTCATGCCTTCAGGAGAGCTCTGGGACCGTTGCTGAAACAGCTCGATGCTGACTATGATATCCCCGTGGAACAGGTACCATTACTTGTACATTTTCTTGATGCAGCTCACAAATGATTTTTCTACTAACCCACTCTCTCTCTTTGCAGCAACAAGATGGTCCTGAACCTACGCACAGTGATGGCTCCCCCTTCGAGTTCTTTCCACCAGCTCCTATGGTTCTTTTCTGCAAAAACTTGCCACCTTTGAAAAATGTCATAATGCAGAACCAGCCGATATCACCACAATCGGCTTCCAAGAACCAAGCAACTTCTAAGTCAGCTGCCCCTCGAGTTCCAACTAAAACAAGAACGATGGTGAGGAAGGTAGCTGCCAGGAAGACCTTGAGGCGCCGGAGCCCTTCTCCAGAAAGTTCGCATGTACGCTGATCCATGCCTTGGTCGATCTTTCTCGCCCTTGCAAATCTGCTCGAGCTTTACTAGTTCTCCTTTCTTACAGGCTTCCGTCGAAGACACCTCCAGCGAGGACACTCACTCCAATCGAGGAGAACTGGGCCCAACAGACTCTGAGAGGACCATTACACCGAGCCAGCCAGATTCACCACCATCGGCTTCCAGGAAAAGGTCGGTTCTGAACCCATCGCCCCGAGCACCCCGAGGCGGGGCCAGCTGTGGGTCCCAAGAGGGCTCGCAAGGGACTGCAAGCTTCTTCGTCGAGCCAGGAGGTTTCGAAAATCATCACCCTTCATGCTCTTACCACTTGTTTCTTTTTATCTGCCGATTCATCATTATTTACATCGGCTAAACACCTTCCATGCAGATCGACGCTTCCGATGGAAAGCCAGTGCCGATGCCTTTAGCCAAGCCGGACCTAGCAATCCCCGAAGGTGCAGATGAAACGGCTACCACTTTGGCCAAGCCCCCAGCAACCACACACAAGCCGATTGTCTCGTCATCTGCTATCCCCCCGATCTTAGGAGAGGTACGTTAGCTTCTTTCAGCTCATCCTTACATGTTGGACGCATACTGACGCCTTTCTGGGCTGCCAGGGTTGTGATATTTCAGGCTTGCTGACGTTCGACCCTGAATCCATCGAACCAACTCCCTCTGTTGCCAACAATGAACCACGAGCCAGGGCTGTCCTACCTCAATTCCAGCTTCTTAAAGCCTTGCTGTCCTCCCCGATCGAGGAGTTGATCGAGGGTTCTGAGGACGTGAAGAGCGTTCTTGCTGAGATCAAGGATCAACTCCCAGTAGCATTGCAGGTGAAGCTTTGGCCAGTTGTAACTCTGTCTTTCTACGGGTCAAGGGTGACGTTAGCTCGTGAAAGGATCAATCTGCGCGCCCAACTTCCGTGAAGGCCAATATCGCGACGGATGTCCAGCTCAACGAGAAAAGGCGTCTCGATGCCAAACCGACACTCTGTCGATACCGCCGAGCTCGCATCCTTGAAAAGGAGTTGGAAGATCTTGAAGAGAAGGTCCGGCGACTAAACAGCTCATTCGCGACAAGGAAGAATCCATCGCCCGCTCCCAAGACGCGAAGGCCTCAAAGCTCAATCAAGACCGACCGGCAGAAATACGTGCCCTGAACAAGCAGCTAGTGACGGGCAAGGACGAAGATGACGAAGCCGAGATCGCCGAGGTGGATCGTGTCCGTGCTGACGCCCTCCACGCCTTCGAGGCATTTCTTCAGTAGCTCGTTCATGTAAACTGGCACCTGCTTGTAACAGTTTGAACCTCTAGAGTCGATGACTGTGCATCGGCTATATATTTTGTTTTTTATTTGGCCGATTTCATGTATCGGCCCCCACATTTCACTGTCCATCATCTCACATGCTTTTTACTTGGCCGATTTCATGTATCGGCCCCCATATTTCACTGTCCATCATCCCACATGCTTGGGAAATATTTCTTGAGATGTTGACCGTTGACAGCCACTGGGAATTTTACGCCGTCCAGCTCCTCCAGCATGTACGCGTTCCCTCTTAAAACTTGATCGACCCTGTATGGCCCGTGCCAATTTGGAGACCATTTAGCATATGCTGCATCCTTAGTCCCCAATGGCAATACAGCTTCCCATACCAGATCGCCAACGTGGAACTCCTTTGGTCTCACCTTCTTATTATATGCACGAGCTACCTTGGCCTTGTTCTCTTTGATTTTCTCGAGCGACCACAGCCTAAGCTCAGTTAAATCTTCAACACTGTCACTCATTAAAGCCGCATATTCTTCAGTTGTTAGATCGTTCTGAAAAGTGACACGTCTCGATCCAGCCGTAATCTCCCAGGGCAATACGGCTTCTTGTCCATAGACTAGATGGTATGGCGAGGTTTTTATCGCTCCATGGCATGACATGCGATAAGCCCATAAAGCCTCTGACAAAACCTCGTGCCAACGCCTAGGGTGCTCGTCGACTTTCCTCTTGATCAACTTGATAAGGCTCTGGTTGGACGCTTCAGCTTGCCCATTTGCTTGAGCATAGTATGGAGATGATCGAATCAGCTTAATCCCCGTGTCCTCACAGAACTTTCTGAACTCGTTAGAAATGAAGACCGAACCTCCATCGGTCGTGATAGTTTGGGGAATCCCGAATCTATGAATGACATGTTCTTTCACAAAATTGATAACATCCTTTGAGTTTACTGACTTCATAGGGACAGCTTCCACCCATTTAGTGAAATAATCAGTAATGGCCAAAATCCACATGTGGCCTTTGCTTGATGGAGGATTGATCTTGCCGATCATATCCATGCCCCAACCTCGGAATGGCCAAGGCTTGATGATGGGGTTCATTGCTGACGCGGGTACCATCTGAATTTTCCCAAATTTCTGACACGCTTGACACCCTTTGTAGTACTTGAAGCAGTCCTCAAGCATGGTGGGCCAATAAAACCCTGATCGCCTGACCAACCATTTCATCTTGTGAGCCGATTGATGAGTTCCACAGGCGCCTTCGTGTACCTCGTGTAGGAGCCGATTGGCCTCGGCTGTCCCCAGACATTTGAGCAATAACCCCTCCAGAGTCCTGTAAAACATGTCGTCCCCAATAAGCACATACTTCATGGCCTTGTACCTTATCCGTTTAGGTGCCCCCCGAGCCGAATCCTTCAAGTAATTGAAGATATCGGCTCTCCAGTCGTCTGCTTCCAGGAACTGTACCTGAACATCGGCTCCCTCTTCTACGTCCTTGTAGCCTGAAGCCATTTGTGCAAGATCATTCGCCTCGGTATTCTCCGATCGCGGGATCTAGGTGAAGTTTATGTACCGGAACTGTGCCATCAGCTCACGGAAGTGCAGCCATAATGGGAAGAGCGACTCGCTCTCACACTTGTATTCCTCCGTGAGTTGGGAAACCACCAACTTGGAGTCTCCAAAAATTTCCACTGCTTCTGCTCCAGCTTCGATGAGCAACTCCATTCCCTTGCGTATCGCCTCATACTCAGCGACGTTGTTGGTGCGCGGGGTAGATAACCTGATGGAGAAGGAAAATGTTGCCCCCCGGGGCGACACGAGTAGAATGCCGATGCCGCAACCATCGTCACAAACCGATCCATCGAAAAACATAGCCCACGCTTGTATAGACAGTGCTGCTATATTAGTGTTGATCCGTTCAGCGATAAGGTCGGCCAATGCCTGACCCTTAACCGCTTTTGCGGGTTGATACCGGATGTCAAATTCCGATAACGCAAACATCCATTTGCCGAGTTGGCCTTTCAACATAGGAGCCGACAACATGTGCTTTATGACATCTGATTTGCATATGATGACAATCTCTGCTGAGAGCAAGATGTGGCGCAGCTTGGTGCAGGTGAAAAACAGGCAAAGGCACAACTTATCGATCTCAGGATACCTTGTCTCTGCATCCAGCATCCTTCTGCTGATGTAAAATACAACTCGCTCCAGCCCATCATAAACTTGCACCGCCACTAAGGCGATGGACGTGTCAGCTACTGATAAGTAGATGTAGAATGGCCTATCCGGTTGGGGCGGAACCAAAACTGGCGGCTTCGTCAGATATTCTTTGATCTCGTCGAAGGCTCGTTGTTGTTCTGCCCCCCAGCTGAATTCCTCGTCAGATTTAATTTTCACCAGTCCCATGAACGGCTCTATTCTTCCCGATGATTGAGATGAATCTTCCGACGGTTGATCTTGCCGATGAGAGACGCAGTTCTTTCTTCGTGGTAGGTGGCTTCATTGTTCGTGACCGCCTCCCGACTTTTCAGGCCGATCTCTATTCCGTTCATGGACCAAGAAACCCAAGAACTGACCGCCACCCTCAAGGCACACTTTTTGATTCATCCAGAGTCGAATTTTCTTGTTCGGTCCAGACGCTGCAGTTCGTCCAAGTGTCCTTGTACTGAAGCAGACTTGACTACCACGTCATCGATGTAAATTTCCACCAGCTTGCCGATCAGATCATGGAAAATATAATTCATGGCTCTTTGGTACGTGGCGCCGGCATTCTTTAGCCCAAACGTCATGACTACATATTCAAACAATCCCACTGAACTCGACTCGAATGCGTCTTGTGTATGTCTTCCGAGCCATAAAAATTTGGTTGTAACCGGCATTGCCATCCATGAAGCTCAAGATCTTATGACCAGCCGCTGCGTTGATTAACGTCTCTGCTACCGGCATCGGATATTCATCCTTTGGAGTAGCTCTATTGAGATCCCGAAAATCTATGGCAACACGCCAGCGACCATCCTTTTTCTCTACAGGTACGATACTAGAAATCCATTCAACATAACTACATGGCCTGATTAACTTGGCTGTCAACATTTTCTCGACCTCCTTCTTGACTTCTTCCAAAATTTCGGCCTTCATCTGTCGTGCTTCATTGGAATGGCGAAACTTTTTTGCGGGAGTCGATGCTCAATGATGCTCCTGTCTAGCCCGGACATCTCTGTATAGTCCCAGGCAAAGCAGTCTGGATATTCTTTTAACAAAGCTATCATTGGACCCCGCAAATTCGGATCTAACTTCTTGCTGATAAATGTTGTCCGTGGCTTATCCCCAGGACCGATGTCAATCTCCTCTAGCTCATCAGCGGATGTAAACCCATACCCTAGCTTTCCGTCACCTGTTAAATCGATGCTAAACACAGGGCAAACAGTTGGTGAGGACAAAAAAAATAATTTGGGCCGATTGCCTGAATCGGCCCCCTTTTTGATTGCATTAGTCAAGGACGGTTTACACCTTAATTGTGTTTTACAATGGCAGGGAATCTCCCTACTACGACTGCATGACCCGCTTGTCGTAAGATTACTGCTTTTTATTTTTTGTGGCCGATCGCAGGGATCGGCCATACCACGTACGATCGTGGACTTTGCTACTCTGTCAGGCCAGTGGATAAGACCAGCCTCACCCCGTTTTTTGTAGCTTCAATGCGCTCGCAGCCGTCTAGACTGATTCCAGAGACCGTCTCTTGGTCCTCTGCCTCCCAGATGTTCATGCCAGCTATGGAGATCTCGATCGAATCATCTGCATGGATGACCTCCACTTCATCTCCGTCCCATCAGACAGGAATCGGTGCATCGTGGATGGAATGCAGCAGTTAGCGTGAATCCAATCTCTCCCTAGCAAGACAGCGTAGGTGCTTTTGCTGTCCACGACGAAGAATGACGTAGGGATGGTTTTTCTGCCCACGGTCAGATCCACATTCAGTACGCCTTGCGTTTCTGAAGGTTGGCCGTTGAAATCGCTTAGCGTGACGTTGGTTTTGATCAGATCTGCAGTGGAGCGTCCCAAACGCCGTAGCATGGAGTATGGCATTATATTGACCGCCGCTCCGGTGTCAACCAACATCTTGCTGACAGGCTGCCCATTGATGTAACCTCGCAGGTACAGGGCTTTCAGATGTTTGTAGCCCTTCTCACGTGGCTTTTCAAAGATAACCGGCCGTGGGCCGCAGTCAAACTGTGCCAATGGTAACTCGTTGGTCTTTGGGGCGCAAAACTCTGACGGAAGTATGAACACCATGTTTGTGCCAGCCGATGTCTTCGCATCGACTCTTACCGGTTTGGGGCGCCACTCTTTCCTTTTCGGGCGATCTTCCGTTTCCAAGGTCTGCCGGATTTTAACGGCCAGATCGGGCCGTGCTTTCCTTAAAGCGTGGAATGCGCTCGCTTCCTCCAAGTTACGCAGCCGCTGAACTCTACGCTTTTGGGTGTGTCTGAGTCCATCGGGACACCACCTTGGATGGTGATATCTGTCTTCTTCTTTGTCATCCATTGGCTCCTCGAGGTCCTTTGCTCGAGCGGACTCTCTGTGTCGGCTCTGAGGTGGGAGAGGCCCTAGACGCTTGAACACTGAAACTGGCCCCGTGTCCTCCTTCTGCTGTCCACATTCCGGGCAGTTATCGATTGTAGGCAATCGGCTCATTCCCACATCCCAGCAATACTTGAAGAAAGGACAATCCCAATGTTTGTCTATGCCTTCCTTTTCTTTTGACGGTCCCCTAGCGAGGTGCTCATATCCTTCATCGTCTCTATCGCGCCGGCGACGTCCGTCATACTGACGCTCATACTTGTTAAGGAGATGCGTGGAGTGTGGCTTCTGATATCGCACGCTTCCGACACATTGCTCGCTTAAATACCGTCATTATCGCCGGGCGTCACGTGGACCAGCCTCTTCTCTTTCTTTGCCTCGAGAGATCGCCTTCCTCCTTGTATGTGCCATGGTGGTACATGTCCCGCCATATTGACATCGAACAGAACCAACCGACGCCTCGTGGAGTGGCGTGCTCTACCAGTTGACGGGAAATGGGTTTGTGTCTACTTTCATGGCGAATTGCCCAAGGATCGACGGCCTGTTCTATCGCCGTTTGATCTGCGCGTACGAGTCTTTGCATCATTTGTGGTGTGGGTGAACGAGTGATGCCACTTGCAGAAGGTCTCCTGTTCATCTCTTGAGCCGTAGGGATTTTGTGGCCTTCGGTAACTTCACCGCTTTTCAAAGAAGAATCGAATATCTGCTCAGCTTTGCTCACATCGAAGTCGAACCCTTTTGCAGGCCCTTGCTGCTTCACCCATTTGCAGGACACAGGATCTGCCCCCCGAGCCCATTCAGCCACGTCCACCTCCTGGTCTTGTATATGATCCTCTTCTCTCAGACGACCAGGCCTATCGGACGTTTGAACTTGTCTTGGTACAACTCAGGGTGGCGCTGTTCATACATCGTCAGTTTCTGGGCCATGTGCGCCAATGAATTGTACTCTACTTGGAAAGCCAGATCCTTGATAGGTGCTGAGAGACCCAACACTGCCAGCTCGACTGCTTCTTTCTCAGTTAAACGAGCCGAATAACATCGGTTCTTGACAGTCCTGAAACGCTGGATGTACTCTGCTACCGTTTCTCCCCGCTTTTGCCGCACCTGTGCTAGATCTGCAATGCCAGCCTCGGTAGCTTCTGAATGATACTGAATGTGGAACTGCTCTTCCAGTTGCTTCCAGGTCTGAATCGAATCAGGTGGCAACGAGGTGTACCACCCAAAAGCTGGTCCTGTCAGAGATTGAGCGAAGAACCTTACGCGCAACTGATCCGATGCTGAAATCATGCCTAACTGTGCCAAGTATCGGCTCACGTGCTCGATCGAGCTCGACCCTTCTGATCCGCTAAACCTTGAGAACTCAGGGAGCCGATACTTGGGCGGCAGCGGAATCAGATCAAACTCGTTGGGGTACGGCTTGGAATAGCCGATTGTCCTTCTCTTCGGCACGAAGCCGAACTGGTCTCTCAAGATGGTACGGATTTGTTCCACTCGCTTGCGCGCAGGGCTAAATTCTCATGACTCGTTCCGTGGCATACTTGGCTAGCCACGCCTGTTTGTCGGCGTCAACCCATACATCCTGCCCAGCAATACCGCCCGAAGCCCCGCTCCAGAACTCCCCGCCAGAAATCCCTGCGGTTGCAATCTGGTTTGTGCGCGTCAGGTTGTTGCAGTCCGGCACGTAGGTGCACACATATCCATGTGGGATTTCTTTAGGTGGCTCAAACAGGAACTGGCAATCGCCTGGGTCGCCTCCGACCTTGTAGACGACGTACGCAGCTGCCCCTGGCGGCTCCGGAGCTGCAAGTGTGAATGGCAGCTGTGGCCTGGTCTGGAGTGGTCTTTCTCCCTGGTGAGCCCCTAAAGTAGGCCCCGACGGAGAGTACTGATGTTTCATGATCTCCTGGACTACGCGAACCGCGAAAGCGTTTACTGTGCTCTCGAATGGCGGTGAAGAGAATGAGCCACCATATAGTTGACTTCTGTCGCAGAGCTCAGTGCGCTCCTCGGAAGGAATGCAGATCCACCTCATCAAGAGCACCCTCGGGTGAGAACCCTTTCCACCTGATGCCATGCTTACGGGTCCTCTCAAAAGAGCCGATGAGATCGGCTTCGAAGAGATCTTTGATGTCATCATACTTCGCCTTGTGCTCCTTAGGCAGCTCGTCGTACGTGACTGGTCTGTCCCCCATCTCAGCGTCGGATGTTGATGTAGATGCTGTTGAAGGTCCCATCGGGTGTGCCAGAATGTGTTGCCTGTCAAAACCCACCGGCGAGCAGCGACGAGCAACACGAAGAGCCGGGAGGCTCCCAGAACTGCTGGTGGGCCCTGGTCCCTCGGGCAACGGCCCGCAAAACTCCGGCACACGTCCTGGCTTGGTTTGAGGGCGTGCCACCTGACCTATACCTGTTCAGGAAGGTGATGGATTGCTTCGATCAGTTTCCTGCATGGTAAACAAGTATACGTAAAATTCGAGCCGTGACCGGCTCCTGTGTTTCTCGTGAATCGGCTCCTAGAGCCGATTATCCCATGGTTCTGCATTAGATCTACGATAACATGGGGTTTTGCTTCATCATTACAAGTTAAATCGATCTACGACAGTTTAACGTTTTCACCACGTAATTGGAACGTCCTACACGTAATTGAGCCTGGTAGATACAAAAGATGATAGAAAACTAACCCTAGAGGAGGCCTAACAACCGACGTAAAGTCAATCACCGGAACAACTCCTCTCGAACTAGCAAACCATATCCTTATGTACTACTGGATCGTTCAACCCGTTTGCAAGGCCTGACTACGTGGATATCAAACTAAACCTTGGAAAACAAGGCATAACCATAACAGATCGAATCAACTGAATAAAGATCAAGCAAGATGCTACCCTTACACCCGGGAAAAGGTGCAAAGGTAGCGAGGTAACTAGAGGCAGCATAACCAAACAAATATAGCGAAAAGTACCGATGCTAGCCTCAACAAAACTATGATAATAGTATTACTCGCCATCAACAAGGCTTCAGTACGAGTAACACCAAATAACGCATAAGCAGATACTGCCTAGATCGCAAGATGCGATCTAGGCAACATGACACTTACCCGAAAGAAACCCTAGAAACAAGGGGTGGCGATGCGCCGAGATTGTATTTGTTGTGAACGTGATTGTCCTCCTTTTCTCAATAACCTTAGGTACATATTTATAGTCCGGAGACTTTCTAACTTTAGAATAACTCTACAACTCTATCTCTTACCTAAACGGAAACGTAACCTACTACAATATACAGATACACGGGCAATTTAGCCCAAACCCACATACAAGGCCGATTCAACAACACGTTGCATATATGTATCTTCCAAGCCCACCTTGATTACGTCCCATCTCCTCCTTTGGCCAAAATATGGCGATAACAGGACTATGGCCAGCTCTTTCTCCGCGCGCAACTTCGCGGCCAATCGGTCCGCCGACTCAAGCTGCAGACCCTACACATCACCGAAAAAGTTAGTCAAAGCAAAATTCCTAAGTGCCCACCCACTGAAAATCAGCGAGTGCGCACTCGGGGACTGGCGATTAAGAAATTCCTAAGTACCCACCCGCTGAAAATCAGCGAGTGCACACTCGGGGACTGGCGATCAAGAAATTCCTAAGTACCCACCCGCTGAAAATCAGCAAGTGCGCACTCGGGGACTGGCGATCAAGAAATTCCTAAGTGCCCACCCGCTGAAAATCAGCGAGTGCGCACTCGGGGACTGGCGATCAAGAAATTCCTAAGTGCCCACCCGCTGAAAATCAGCGAGTGCGCACTCGGGGACTGGCGATCAAGAAATTAATAAGTGCCCACCCGCTAAAATTTAGCGCGTGCGCACTCGGGGACTGGATGCGAAAAATAAAAAGATGAGAAATTATAAGAATCATGCCGCTGCAAAGCACCGACCTGATCCTCGGGGACAGGAAGTACCTGGATGGCTGCGCCAAGCATGCCATGGAGTTGTATCGCGTCCACGGACGCGAGTAGCGCTGGCGTGTGCCCACGACGTTGGTCGACTTTAGCGTTGGCGGTCCCAGGAGCGTGGCTCGAGGGCGCATCCCCACTCGCCGTGGCCACCTTGGTCAGGAAGCGTGGGAAGGTAGCGATAGAGGCACCCGCTCCAATAGAGGTCGCCTCCGCCGTTCCAGGCAAGGAAGCGCCCTCCTTTATAGACGCGGCTGCCTCCGTCACGGGCCCGGCTGGTGCAATCGCCGTGTCATCAGAGATAGTGACAGTATCGTCACCCTTGGCCTTCTTGCTGCCATCCGCCGAGACGACGACCTCGTCCGCCTTCCTCTTGCGGGAAGGATCCTCCTCGCTAACGGCGGATGGCACCTTAGCCACGGTCGGATGGCCCATCCTCTTCACTCTGGTCCTGTGCATCAATCGAATAAGCAAAAACAATTGAAGTAACTATGAAAAACAAGGATGAGTGAGTGCACTCACTTGGCGACTGGGATAAAACATAGCCCCGCACGGAGGCCGTCTTGTTTTTCCAGTTCGGGGCCCAGTCGGCGACTGAGCCCCATCTCCAGGACGTCGCGTGCCCAAGACACGGACGGCTTCTTCGTCGTTGAGGCCGCAGCTTGAGCCTCTGGGATATCTTCGGCGGGAGACTCCTTGCGAGGCGAAGCCGCTGTAGCCGGAGCCTCCCCCAGCCCAAAGACTGGGGCGAATGGCGGAGGCATTGAAGCCAGCGGCACTTCCTCGGTCGACGCGTCCAGTTCGGCTGCCACTGGCGGCGCGTCCTCACCGGCCGGGCTGGGAGCATCAGAGCTGCTCGCCGAGTGCGGCGGCGAGGCCGGCTTGGATGGCTTCGTCTTCTTCGGGGGCCTTGCCCCTTTCCTTCTTCTTCTTCGACGGAGTGGCTTGACGGTGCGAGGTGGTCTCTGGGAGCTCGTCGTCGTCATCGTGATGCTCGAGGCTTCTGCTTGCCTCAATTTCGCACTGTCGTTGTCCGCGGGTCTTTCGGGCAGTGGGGCGACCTCCTCCTCGGACTCGTCATCATCGTCCTCGTCGCCCTTGGCAGGCGGCGACTCGCCTACGTCCTGGGCGGATGAGCTCGAGCTCTCGTCGTTCGAAGGTGGGAGCCACCCTTCCACCACTTGGAATAGCTGCGACGAATACAGAATGGAATCAGAATTACCGCGACTGCATAAACTGCGACTGCGAGCAAAGCAAAGTGATTACCGTTGGAGCCGGACGCTTCGCGGTATAGGGGGCGACCCCAGCCTGCGCATCCAGGTACACCGCCTGGGTAATCTTCTTCAGCGCTGGGAGGTAGTCCTCCAGCTTCCACTCGTCGAGGTAGGCCTTCGTCGAGTCTCCCCGACCCATGTACTGGTACATGTAGTGGTCGCGCTGGGCGAGCGGGACGAGCCACCGTCCGAGCCAGCAGTTGTATAGATTTATCGTCTGGAGGCCCTTCTTTTTCAGACCGCGGATGGTCTGGAGCATCTCGTCGATGACCATCCGCTGGTCGTTGGGGAGCTTGCTGACTTGGAGATGGCGCGGCTCGGACCGATTGGCGGAATACCGCGGGATCGCCACCTGCCTTCTCGGGCTCGCCGCCACGTAGAACCACGACTTCTTCGATCGCCGCTGCCTTGGCGGCAGCATCGAGATCAAAGAATGATGCTTTGACTTGAGCTGAACGCTGTCGCCATGTTAGCATTGGGCCGCTTCCTCGCGATCGATCCGTCTGTGGAACAGATCTTGCCACAAGGGGCTAGCAACCAAGTAGCATTCGCAGAACGCCACAAAGATGGCGAGCTGCTCGATCTTGGGGACCCAGAAGGCTGGATCCGTGAAGTAAGCGCCGGAAGAAAAGGGACGTAGGAAACCCTAGCCCCCGCTCGAGATGACTGGTGAAACAGATGAATTCCCTCTCTCGCAGGTTTGGGGTCGTTTCTCCGGCTGCGGGAATACGCCAACAGCCGGCTCGCAGGATCCCGGCCTCCTCGAAAGATGCCAGCTGCGCCCTCGTGCATTTGGATCTACCCCACGGTTCGGTGGAAAGGGACATGGGCGAGGGGTTGGTTGGGGGTCGGAGGATTTCGGGTCGGTTGGATCGCGATGCGAGGGAAGGAAAATACGCGCAGTCGGAAGAAGTGGTGAGAAGTTGGCTCTACAATCGCCTGCCATTCCCCTTATATAGTGGGTGTTACCCGCCAAATCAGGGAGCCGTTACCGCGCGATGATTACGCCAAAGGTTACCGTTGGATTACCCCAACGGCTAGTTTGACCACGCCTGACGGTCCAACTACGGCCACTCGGCTCGCCGACCCAATCATTAGGACAGTGTTTCGCCGACTCGACTCGCCAAAGCCGCGACTTGGATCACTGGTTTTCTCCTTTATACAGGAGCCCGCCGACGATTCGACTGGATGCCAACTCTAAAGTCGTATACTCCGACTGCCAGCAGCCACCTACGCCTAATCGCCGACGGCCTCGGGGACTACTGATGGGGATATGCCTACTGGGGTATACCCAGCAGGACGTTTCCGACTGGCCCAAGAACCGGTGAGTGGACCTGCAGAACGGCGAGTGGATTGAAGCCTAGCAAGGAACCGAGCGACTGGAAGCTGAAGGCCCAGGCGAGTCGATAGGCCCAGTCGGATTAGGTTAAACGACTACCGAAGCTTTAACTGAATCGGTTGAGATATGTAAACCCTAGGGGATGTGAGCCTATATAAACCTCCCTATAGGGCGAGTAGAGAGACGTTCCCTCATACACCCAAGCGACTCGCCGCCTAGCCGCCGAGCTCGCCCATTGTAACACCTCCATAATACAATCTAGCGGGAGTAGGTCTTTACCCTCCGGGGGGCCGAACCTGGGTAAAACCCTGTGTCTTTGCCCTCATCTCGCACCGCAGATGGCTGGCCGCCCTTGCCCCTCGTTCTACTACTCGCTGCCGATTGCAGCATCTGCCGTGTTTATTCCCATGACAATTTGCATGGCCCGTAAAACCCAATACATGTTTGATAGATGTGACCAAAAATTCGTCGTTTACGTGTTTTAAGGCTGTTTTCATGACCTATTGTCTATAGGTTTGGGGTTCTAGGGATATTTACAAGGACTGTAAGACCCTGTACTTGTATGAGAGTTATCACCAAGCACACGTCACTTTTAAGTTTTATGGCCGTTTTCATGTGGTTGCGAGGTATGACCAAAAACTCGTCGTTTTCACGTTTTATGGACGTTTTCATGACCTATTGTCCATAGGTTTAGGGTTCTAGGGAGAGTTACAATGCCTATAAGACCTGGTACATGTCTAAGAGATAATACAAAAAACCCGTCATTTTCGCGTTTTCTGGCCGTTCTCATGAGCTATTCCCACAGTTTTGGGGTTTCAGGGTGATTTCCATGGCGAGTAAGACCTGATACATATTTAAGGTGTAATACAAAACTCGTTGTTTTCGCGTTTTATGGCCGTTTTCATGATATCTTGACCACTATTTTGGGGTTCCAGGGCGATTTACACCGACCTAAAATCTGATACATGTTTGAGAGTTATGACCAAAAACTCATGGTTTTCGTGTTTTATGGCCGTTTTGATGAGTTGGTGCCAATAGTTATGGGGTTCCAGGGCGATTTGCATGACCCGTAAGACCTGACACATGTTTGAGAGATATGACCAAAAACCCATCGTTTTCGCGTTTTATTTCCATTTTCATGACCTATTCCCAGTAGTTTTGGGTACCATGGAGATTTAGCATGGCCCATAAGATCTGATACATGTTTGAGATTTATCACCAAAAACTATTGTTTTCACGTTTTATGGCCGTTTTCATGACCTATTGTCCAAATGTTTGGGGTTCTAGAGATATTTTACAACAACTGTAAGACTCGTTACATGAATGAGAGTTATCACCAAGCACTCGTGATTTTCATGTTTTATGGCCGTTTTCATGAGGTATTACCCATAGTTTTGGGGTTTCAGGGCGATTTCCATGGCACGCAAGAGCCAATACATGTTTAAGAGATACAACAAAAAACTCGTCATTTTCGCGTTTTATGGCCATTTTCATGAGCTATTGCCCACTGTTTTGGTGTTTCAGGGCGATTTACACCGACCTATGACTCGATACATGTTTGAGAGTTATGACCAAAAACTCATCGTTTTCACGTTTTATGGCCGTTTTCATGAGTTGTTGCCCATGGTTTTTGGGTTCCAAGGCGATTTATAATGACCGTAAGACCAGATTCATGTTTGAGAGATATGACAAAAAATCGTTGTTTTCATGTTTTATGGCCATTTTCATGAGCTATTCCTCATAGTTTTGGGTATCCATGGTGTTTTGCACGGCCCGTAAGACGCGATACATGTTTGAGAGTTATCACCAAAAAACTATTCGTTTTCACATTTTATGGACGTTTTCATGACCTATTGTCCATAATTTTGGGGTTCGAGGGCAATCTCCATGGCCCGTAAGACCCTTTACATGTATGAGACATACCACACAAAACTTGTTGTTTTCGCATTTTCTGTCCGTTTTCATGAGCTATTGCCCATAGTTTTGGGGTTCTAGGACGATTTACACCGACCTAAGACCCGATACATGTTTGATAGATGTGACCAAAAATTCGTCGTTTACTTGTTTTAAGGACGTTTTCATGACCTATTGTCCATAGGTTTGGGGTTCTAGGAATATTTACAACGACTGTAAGACCCTGTACATGTATGAGAGTTATCACCAAGCACACGTCACTTTTAGGTTTTATGGCCGTTTTCATGTGGTTGCGAGGTATGACCAAAAACTCGTCGTTTTCACGTTTTATGGACTTTTTCATGACCTATTGTCCATAGGTTTAGGGTTCTAGGGAGAGTTACAACGCCTATAAGACCTGGTACATGTCTAAGAGATAATACAAAAAACCCGTCATTTTCGCGTTTTCTAGCCGTTCTCATGAGCTATTCCCACAGTTTTGGGGTTTCAGGGTGATTTCCATGGCGGGTAAGACCTGATACATATTTAAGATGTAATACAAAACTCGTTGTTTTCGCGTTTTATGGCCGTTTTCATGATATCTTGACCACTATTTTGGGGTTCCAGGGCGATTTACACCAACCTAAAATCTGATACATGTTTGAGAGTTATGACCAAAAACTCATGGTTTTCGTGTTTTATGGCCGTTTTGATGAGTTGGTGCCAATAGTTATGGGGTTCCAGGGCGATTTGCATGACCCGTAAAACCTGACACATGTTTGAGAGATATGACCAAAAACCCATCGTTTTCGCGTTTTATTTCCATTTTCATGACCTATTCCCAGTAGTTTTGGGTACCATGGAGATTTAGCATGGCCCATAAGATCTGATACATGTTTGAGAGTTATCACCAAAAACTATTGTTTTCACGTTTTATGGCCGTTTTCATGACCTATTGTCCAAATGTTTGGGGTTCTAGAGATATTTTACAACAACTGTAAGACTCGTTACATGAATGAGAGTTATCACCAAGCACTCGTGATTTTCATGTTTTATGGCCGTTTTCATGAGGTATTACCCATAGTTTTGGGGTTCCAGGGCGATTTCCATGGCACGCAAGAGCCAATACATGTTTAAGAGATACAACAAAAAACTCGTCATTTTCGCGTTTTATGGCCATTTTCATGAGCTATTGCCCACTGTTTTGGTGTTTCAGGGCGATTTACACCGACCTATGACTCGATACATGTTTGAGAGTTATGACCAAAAACTCATCGTTTTCACGTTTTATGGCCGTTTTCATGAGTTTTTGCCCATGGTTTTCGGGTTCCAGGGCGATTTATAATGACCGTAAGACCAGATTCATGTTTGAGAGATATGACAAAAAAATCGTTGTTTTCATGTTTTATGGCCATTTTCATGAGCTATTCCTCATAGTTTTGGGGATCCATGGTGTTTTGCACGGCCCGTAAGACGCGATACATGTTTGAGAGTTATCACCAAAAAACTATTCGTTTTCACATTTTATGGACGTTTTCATGACCTATTGTCCATAATTTTGGGGTTCGAGGGCAATCTCCATGGCCCGTAAGACTCTTTACATGTATGAGACATACCAAAAAAACTTGTTGTTTTCGCATTTTCTGGCCGTTTTCATGAGCTATTGCCCATAGTTTTGGGGTTCTAGGACGATTTACACCGACCTAAGACCCGATACATATTTGATAGATGTGACCAAAAATTCGTCGTTTACGTGTTTTAAGGCCGTTTTCATGACCTATTGTCCATAGGTTTGGGGTTCTAGGAATATTTACAACGACTGTAAGACCCTGTACATGTATGAGAGTTATCACCAAGCACACGTCACTTTTAGGTTTTATGGCCGTTTTCATGTGGTTGCGAGGTATGACCAAAAACTCGTCGTTTTCACGTTTTATGGACGTTTTCATGACCTATTGTCCATAGGTTTAGGGTTCTAGGGAGAGTTACAACGCCTATAAGACCTGGTACATGTCTAAGAGATAATACAAAGAAGCCCCGTCATTTTCGCGTTTTCTGGCCGTTCTCGTGAGCTATTCCCACAGTTTTGGGGTTTCAGGGCGATTTCCATGGCGAGTAAGACCTGATACATCTTTAAGATGTAATACAAAACTCGTTGTTTTCCCGTTTTATGGCCGTTTTCATGATATCTTGACACTATTTTGGGGTTCCAGGGCGATTTACACCGACCTAAAATCTGATACATGTTTGAGAGTTATGACCAAAAACTCATGGTTTTCGTGTTTTATGGCAGTTTTGATGAGTTGGTGCCAATAGTTATGGGGTTCCAGGGCGATTTGCATGACCCGTAATACCTGACACATGTTTGAGAGATATGACCAAAAACCCATCATTTTCGCGTTTTATTTCCATTTTCATGACCTATTCCCAGTAGTTTTGGGTACCATGGAGATTTAGCGTGGCCCATAAGATCTGATACATGTTTGAGAGTTATCACCAAAAACTATTGTTTTCACGTTTTATGGCCGTTTTCATGACCTATTGTCCAAATGTTTGGGGTTCTAGAGATATTTTACAACAACTGTAATACTCGTTACATGAATGAGAGTTATCACCAAGCACTCGTGATTTTCATGTTTTATGGCCGTTTTCATGAGGTATTACCCATAGTTTTGGGGTTCCAGGGCGATTTCCATGGCACGCAAGAGCCAGTACATGTTTAAGAGATACACCAAAAAACTCGTCATTTTCGTGTTTTATGGCCATTTTCATGAGCTATTGCCCACTGTTTTGGTGTTTCAGGGCGATTTACACCAACCTATGACTCGATACATGTTTGACAGTTATGACCAAAACCTCATCGTTTTCACGTTTTATGGCCGTTTTCATGAGTTGTTGCCCATGGTTTTCGGGTTCCAGGGCGATTTATAATGACCGTAAGACCAGATTCATGTTTGAGAGATATGACCAAAAAATCGTTGTTTTCATGTTTTATGGCCATTTTCATGAGCTATTCCTCATAGTTTTGGGGATCCATGGTGTTTTGCACGACCCGTAAGACGCGATACATGTTTGAGAGTTATCACCAAAAAACTATTCGTTTTCACATTTTATGGACGTTTTCATGACCTATTGTCCATAATTTTGGGGTTCGAGGGCAATCTCCATGGCCTGTAAGACCCTTTACATGTATGAGACATACCACAAAAAACTTGTTGTTTTCGCATTTTCTGGCCGTTTTCATGAGCTATTGCCCATAGTTTTGGGGTTCTAGGACGATTTACACCGACCTAAGACCCGATACATGTTTGATAGATGTGACAAAAAATTCTTCGTTTACGTGTTTTAAGGCCGTTTTCATGACCTATTGTCCATAGGATTGGGGTTCTAGGAATATTTACAACGATTGTAAGACCCTGTACATGTATGAGAGTTATCACCAAGCACACGTCACTTTTAGGTTTTATGGCCGTTTTCATGTGGTTGCGAGGTATGACCAAAAACTCGTCGTTTTCACGTTTTATGGACATTTTCTTGACCTATTGTCCATAGGTTTAGGGTTCTAGGGAGAGTTACAACGCCTATAAGACCTGGTACATGTCTAAGAGATAATACAAAAAACCCCGTCATTTTCGCGTTTTCTGCCGTTCTCATGAGCAATTCCCACAGTTTTGGGGTTTCAGGGCGATTTCCATGGCGATTAAGACCTGATACATATTTAAGATGTAATACAAAACTCGTTGTTTTCGCGTTTTATGGCCGTTTTCATGATATCTTGACCACTATTTTTGGGTTCCAGGGCGATTTACACCGACCTAAAATCTGATACATGTTTGAGAGTTATGACCAAAAACTCATGGTTTTCGTGTTTTATGGCCGTTTTGATGAGTTGGTACCAATAGTTATGGGGTTCCAGGGCGATTTGCATGACCAGTAAGACCCGACACATGTTTGAGAGATATGACCAAAAACCCATCGTTTTCACGTTTTATTTCCATTTTCATGACCTATTCCCCATAGTTTTGGGGTACCATGGAGATTTAGCATGGCCCATAAGATCCGATACATGTTTGAGAGTTATCACCAAAAACTATTGTATTCACGTTTTATGGCCGTTTTCATGACCTATTGTCCATATGTTTGGGGTTCTAGATATATTTTACAACAACTGTAAGACTCGTTACGTGAATAAGAGTTATCACCAAGCACTCGTGATTTTCATGTTTTATGGCCGTTTTCATGAGGTATTACCCATAGTTTTGGGGTTCCAGGACGATTTCCATGGCATGCAAGAGCCAATACATGTGTAAGAGATACAACAAAAAACTCGTCATTTTCGCGTTTGATGGCCATTTTCATAAGCTATTGCCCACTGTTTTGGTGTTTTAGGGCGATTTACACCGACCTATGACTCGATACATGTTTGAGAGTTATGACCAAAAACTCATCATTTTCACGTTTTATGGCCGTTTTCATGAGTTGTTGCCCATGGTTTTGGGGTTCGAGGGCGATTTATAATGACCGTAAGACCACAATCATGTTTGAGAGATATGACCAAAAAATCGTAGTTTTCATGTTTTATGGCCATTTTCATGAGCTATTCCTCATAGTTTTGGGGATGCATGGAGTTTTGCATGGCCCGTAAGACGCGATACATGTTTGAAAGTTATCACCAAAAACTATTCGTTTTCACGTTTTATGGACGTTTTCATGACCTATTGTCCATAATTTTGGGGTTGGAGGGCAATCTCCATGGCCCGTAAGACCCGTTACATGTATGAGACATACCACAAAAAAACTTGTTGTTTTCGCATTTTCTGGCCGTTTTCATGAGCTATTGCCCATAGTTTTGGGGTTCTAGGACGATTTACACCGACCTAAGACCAGATACATGTTTGATAGATGTGACCAAAAATTCGTCGTTTACGTGTTTTAAGGCCGTTTTCATGACCTATTGTCCATAGGTTTGGGGTTCTAGGGATATTTACAACGACTGTAAGACCCTGTACATGTATGAGAGTTATCACCAAGCACACGTCACTTTTAGGTTTTATGGCCGTTTTCATGTGGTTGCGAGGTATGACCAAAAACTCGTCGTTTTCACGTTTTATGGACGTTTTCATGACCTATGGTCCATAGGTTTAGAGTTCTATGGAGAGTTACAACGCCTATAAGACCTTGTAAATGTCTAAGAGATAATACAAAAAAAACCCGTCATTTTCGCGTTTTCTGGCCGTTCTCATGAGCTATTCCCACAGTTTTGGGGTTTCAGGGCGATTTCCATGGCGAGTAAGACCAGATACATATTTAAGATGTAATACAAAACACGTTGTTTTCGCGTTTTATGGCCGTTTTCATGATATCTTGACCACTATTTTGGGGTTCCAGGGCGATTTACACCGACCTAAAATCCGATACATGTTTGAGAGTTATGACCAAAAACTCATGGTTTTCGTGTTTTATGGCCGTTTTGATGAGTTGGTGCAAATAGTTATGGGGATCCAGGGCGATTTGCATGACCCGTAACACCTGACACATGTTTGATAGATATGACCAAAAACCCATCGTTTTCGCGTTTTATTTCCATTTACATGACCTATTCCCCATAGTTTTGGGTACCATGGAGATTTAGCATGGCCCATAAGATCTGATACATGTTTGAGAGTTATCACCAAAAACTATTGTTTTCACGTTTTATGGCCGTTTTCATGACCTATTGTCCAAATGTTTGGGGTTCTAGAGATATTTTACAACAACTGTAAGACTCGTTACATGAATGAGAGTTATCACCAAGCACTCGTGATTTTCATGTTTTATGGCCGTTTTCATGAGGTATTACCCATAGTTTTGGGGTTCCAGGGCGATTTCCATGGCACGCAAGAGCCAATACATGTTTAAGAGATACAACAAAAAACTCGTCATTTTCGCGTTTTATGGCCATTTTCATGAGCTATTGCCCACTGTTTTGGTGTTTCAGGGCGAATTACACCGACCTATGACTCGATACATGTTTGAGAGTTATGACCAAAAACTCATCGTTTTCACGTTTTATGGCCGTTTTCATGAGTTGTTGCCCATGGTTTTGGGGTTCCATGGCGATTTATAATGACCGTAAGACCAGATTCCTGTTTGAGAGATATGACCAAAAAATCGTTGTTTTCACGTTTTATGGCCATTTTCATGAGCTATTCCTCATAGTTTTGGGGATCCATGGAGTTTTGCACGGCCTGTAAGACGCGATACATGTTTGAGAGTTATCACCAAAAACTATTCGTTTTCACGTTTTATGGACGTTTTCATGACCTATTGTCCATAATTTTGGGGTTCGAGGGCAATCTCCATGGCCCGTAAGACCCGTTACATGTATGAGACATACCACAAAAAACTTCTTGTTTTTGCATTTTCTGGCCGTTTTCATGAGCTATTGCCCATAGTTTTGGGGTTCTAGAACGATTTACACCGACCTAAGACCCGATATATGCTTTATAGATGTGACCAAAAATCAGCGTTTTCACGTTTTATGGCCGTTTTCATGAGTTGTTGCCCACCGTTTTTTGGTTCCAAGGCGATTTGCATGGCCCGTAAGACCCAATACATGTTTGATAGATGTGACCAAAAATTCGTCATTTTCGCGTTTTATGGCCATTTTCATGAGCTATTGCCCACTGTTTTGGTGTTTTAGGGCGATTTACACCGACCTATGACTTGATACATATTTGACAGTTATCACCAAAAACTATTCGTTTTCACGTTTTATGGACGTATTCATGACCTATTGTCCATAATTTTGGGGTTCGAGGGCAATCTCCATGGCCCGTAAGACCCGTTACATGTATGAGACATACCACAAAAAACTTGTTGTTTTCGTATTTTCTGGCCGTTTTCATGAGCTATTGCCCATAGTTTTGGGGTTCTAGGACGATTTACACCGACCAAAGACCCGATACATGTTTGATAGTTATGACCAAAAATCAGCGTTTTCACATTTTATGGCCGTTTTCATAAGGTATTACCCAGAGTTTTGGGGTTCCAGGGCGATTTCCATGGCACGCAAGAGCCAATACATGTATAAGAGATACAACAAAAAACTCGTCATTTTCGCGTTTTATGGTCATTTTCATGAGCTATTCCCCACTGTTTTGGTGTTTCAGGGCGATTTACACCGACCTATGACTCGATACATGTTTGAGAGTTATGACCAAAAACTCATCGTTTTCACATTTTATGGCCGTTTTCATGAGTTATTGCCCATGGTTTTGGGGTTCCAGGGCGATTTATAATGACCGTAAGACCAGATTCATGTTAGAGTGATATGACCAAAAAATCGTTGTTTTCACGTTTTATGGCCCTTTTCATGAGCTATTCCTCATAGTTTTGGGGATCCATGGAGTTTTGCACGGCCTGTAAGACGCGATACATGTTTGAGAGTTATCACCAAAAACTATTCGTTTTCACGTTTTATGGACGTTTTCATGACCTATTGTCCATAATTTTGGGGTTCGAGGGAAATCTCCATGGCCCGTAAGAGCCGTTACATGTATGAGACATACCACAAAAAACTTCTTGTTTTTGCATTTTCAGGCCGTTTTCATGAGCTATTGCCCATAGTTTTGGGGTTCTAGACGATTTACACCGACCTAAGACCCGATATATGCTTTATAGATGTGACAAAAATCAGCGTTTCACGCTTTTATGGCGTTTTCATGAGTTGTTGCCCACGTTTTTGGTTCCAGGCGATTTGCATGGCGTAAGACCCAATACATGTTTGATAGATGTGACCAAAAATTCGTCATTTTCGCTTTTATGGCCATTTTCATGAGCTATTGCCCATTGTTTTGGTGTTTTAGGCGATTTACACGACCTATGACTTGATACATGTTTGAAAGTTATCACCAAAAACTATTCGTTTCACGCTTTTATGGACGTATTCATGACCTATTGTCCATAATTTTGGGGTTCGAGGGCAATCTCAATGGCCCGTAAGACCGTTACATGTATGAGACATACCACAAAAACTTGTTGTTTTCGCATTTGCCGTTTTCATGAGCTATTGCCCATAGTTTTGGGGTTCTAGGACGATTTACACCGACCAAAGACCCGATACATGTTTGATAGTTATGACCAAAAATCAGCTTTCACATTTTATGGCGTTTTCATAGGTATTACCGAGTTTTGGGGTTCCAGGCGATTTCCATGGCACGCAAGAGCCAATACATGTTTAAGAGATACAACAAAAACTCGTCATTTTCGCGTTTATGGTCATTTTCATGAGCTATTGCCCACTGTTTTGGTGTTTGAGGCGATTTACACCGACCTATGACTCGATACATGTTTGAGAGTTATGACCAAAACTCATCGCTTTTCACATTTTATGGCCGTTTTCATGAGTTGTTGCCCATGGTTTTGGGGTTCCAGGGCGATTTATAATGACCGTAAGACCAGATTCATGTTAGAGTGATATGACCAAAAAATCGTTGTTTTCACGTTTTATGGCCATTTTCATGAGCTATTCCTCATAGTTTTGGGGATCCATGGAGTTTTGCACGGCCTGTAAGACGCGATACATGTTTGAGAGTTATCACCAAAAACTATTCGTTTTCACGTTTTATGGACGTTTTCATGACCTATTGTCCATAATTTTGGGGTTCGAGGGAAATCTCCATGGCCCGTAAGAGCCGTTACATGTATGAGACATACCACAAAAAACTTCTTGTTTTTGCATTTTCAGGCCGTTTTCATGAGCTATTGCCCATAGTTTTGGGGTTCTAGAACGATTTACACCGACCTAAGACCCGATATATGCTTTATAGATGTGACAAAAAATCAGCGTTTTCACGTTTTATGGCCGTTTTCATGAGTTGTTGCCCACAGTTTTTTGGTTCCAAGGCGATTTGCATGGCCCATAAGACCCAATACATGTTTGATAGATGTGACCAAAAATTCGTCATTTTCGCGTTTTGTGGCCATTTTCATGAGCTATTGCCCACTGTTTTGGTGTTTTAGGGCGATTTACACCGACCTATGACTTGATACATGTTTGACAGTTATCACCAAAAACTATTCGTTTTCACGTTTTATGGACGTATTCATGACCTATTGTCCATAATTTTGGGGTTCGAGGGCAATCTCCATGGCCCGTAAGACCCGTTACATGTATGAGACATACCACAAAAAACTTGTTGTTTTCGTATTTCTGGCCGCTTTTCATGAGCTATTGCCCATAGTTTTGGGGTTCTAGGACGATTTACACCACCAAAGACCCGATACATGTTTGATAGTTATGACCAAAAATCAGCGTTTTCACATTTTATGGCCGTTTCATAAGGTATTACCCGAGTTTTGGGGTTCGAGGCGATTTCCATGGCATAAGAGCCAATACATGTTTAAGAGATACAACAAAAAACTCGTCATTTTCGCGTTTTATGGTCATTTTCATGAGCTATTGCCCACTGTTTTGGTGTTTCAGGGCGATTTACACCGACCTATGACTCGATACATGTTTGAGAGTTATGACCAAAAACTCATCGTTTTCACATTTTATGGCCGTTTTCATGAGTTGTTGCCCATGGTTTTGGGGTTCCAGGGCGATTTATAATGACCGTAAGACCAGATTCATGTTAGAGTGATATGACCAAAAAATCGTTGTTTTCACGTTTTATGGCCATTTTCATGAGCTATTCCTCATAGTTTTGGGGATCCATGGAGTTTTGCACGGCCTGTAAGACGCGATACATGTTTGAGAGTTATCACCAAAAACTATTCGTTTTCACGTTTTATGGACGTTTTCATGACCTATTGTCCATAATTTTGGGGTTCGAGGGAAATCTCCATGGCCCGTAAGAGCCGTTACATGTATGAGACATACCACAAAAAACTTCTTGTTTTTGCATTTTCAGGCCGTTTTCATGAGCTATTGCCCATAGTTTTGGGGTTCTAGAACGATTTACACCGACCTAAGACCCGATATATGCTTTATAGATGTGACAAAAAATCAACGTTTTCACGTTTTATGGCCGTTTTCATGAGTTGTTGCCCACCGTTTTTTGGTTCCAAGGCGATTTGCATGGCCCATAAGACCCAATACATGTTTGATAGATGTGACCAAAAATTCGTCATTTTCGCGTTTTGTGGCCATTTTCATGAGCTATTGCCCACTGTTTTGGTGTTTTAGGGCGATTTACACCGACCTATGACTTGATACATGTTTGAAAGTTATCACCAAAAACTATTCGTTTTCACGTTTTATGGACGTATTCATGACCTATTGTCCATAATTTTGGGGTTCGAGGGCAATCTCCATGGCCCGTAAGACCCGTTACATGTATGAGACATACCATAAAAACATGTTGTTTTCGCATTTTTTGGCCGTTTTCATGAGCTATTGCCCATAGTTTTGGCGTTCTAGGATGATTTACACCGACCTAAGACCCGATACATGTTTGATAGATGTGACCAAAAATCAGCGTTTTAACATTTTATGGCCGTTTTCATAAGGTATTACCCATAGTTTTGGGGTTCCAGGGCGATTTTCATGGCACGCAAGAGCCAATACATGTTTAAGAGATACAACAAAAAACTCGTCATTTTCGCGTTTTATGGTCATTTTCATGAGCTATTGCCCACTGTTTTGGTGTTTCAGGGCGATTTACACCGACCTATGACTCGATACATGTTTGAGAGTTATGACCAAAAACTCATCGTTTTCACATTTTATGGCCGTTTTCATGAGTTGTTGCCCATGGTTTTGGGGTTCCAGGGCGATTTATAATGACCGTAAGACCAGATTCATGTTAGAGTGATATGACCAAAAAATCGTTGTTTTCACGTTTTATGGCCATTTTCATGAGCTATTCCTCATAGTTTTGGGGATCCATGGAGTTTTGCACACGTAAGACGCGATACATGTTTGAGAGTTATCACCAAAACTATTCGTTTTCACGTTTTATGGACGTTTTCATGACCTATTGTCCATAATTTTGGGGTTCGAGGGAAATCTCCATGGCCCGTAAGAGCCGTTACATGTATGAGACATACCACAAAAAACTTCTTGTTTTTGCATTTTCTGGCCGTTTTCATGAGCTATTGCCCATAGTTTTGGGGTTCTAGGACGATTTACACCGACCTAAGACCCGATACATGCTTTATAGATGTGACCAAAAATCAGCGTTTTCACGTTTTATGGCCATTTTCATGAGTTGTTGCCCACCGTTTTTGGTTCCAAGGCGATTTGCATGGCCCGTAAGACCCAATACATGTTTGATAGATGTGACCAAAAATTCGTCATTTTCGCGTTTTATGGCCATTTTCATGAGCTATTGCCCACTGTTTTGGTGTTTTAGGGCGATTTACACCGACCTATGACTTGATACATGTTTGAGAGTTATCACCAAAAACTATTCGTTTACAAGTTTTATGGACGTATTCATGACCTATTGTCCATAATTTTGGGGTATGAGGGCAATCTCCATGGCCCGTAAGACCCGTTACATGTATGAGACATACCACAAAAAACTTGTTGTTTTCGCATTTTCTGGCCATTTTCATGAGCTATTGCCCATAGTTTTGGGGTTCTAGGACGATTTACACCGACCTAAGACCCGATACATGTTTGATAGTTATGACCAAAAATCAGCGTTTTCACATTTTATGGCCGTTTTCATAAGGTATTACCCAGAGTTTTGGGGTTCCAGGGCGATTTCCATGGCACGCAAGAGCCAATACATGTTTAAGAGATACAACAAAAAACTCGTCATTTTCGCGTTTTATGGTCATTTTCATGAGCTATTGCCCACTGTTTTGGTGTTTCAGGGCGATTTACACGACCTATGACTCGATTCCTGTTCGCGAGGCATGACCAAAATCTCAGCGTTTTCACATTTTATGGCCGTTTTCATGAGTTGTTGCCCATGGTTTTGGGGTTCCAGGGCGATTTATAATGACCGTAAGACCAGATTCATGTTAGAGTGATATGACCAAAAAATCGTTGTTTTCACGTTTTATGGCCATTTTCATGAGCTATTCCTCATAGTTTTGGGGATCCATGGAGTTTTGCACGGCCTGTAAGACGCGATACATGTTTGAGAGTTATCACCAAAAACTATTCGTTTTCACGTTTTATGGACGTTTTCATGACCTATTGTCCATAATTTTGGGGTTCGAGGGAAATCTCCATGGCCCGTAAGAGCCGTTACATGTATGAGACATACCACAAAAAACTTCTTGTTTTTGCATTTTCAGGCCGTTTTCATGAGCTATTGCCCATAGTTTTGGGGTTCTAGAACGATTTACACCGACCTAAGACCCGATATATGCTTTATAGATGTGACAAAAAATCAGCGTTTTCACGTTTTATGGCCGTTTTCATGAGTTGTTGCCCACAGTTTTTTGGTTCCAAGGCGATTTGCATGGCCCATAAGACCCAATACATGTTTGATAGATGTGACCAAAAATTCGTCATTTTCGCGTTTTGTGGCCATTTTCATGAGCTATTGCCCACTGTTTTGGTGTTTTAGGGCGATTTACACCGACCTATGACTTGATACATGTTTGACAGTTATCACCAAAAACTATTCGTTTTCACGTTTTATGGACGTATTCATGACCTATTGTCCATAATTTTGGGGTTCGAGGGCAATCTCCATGGCCCGTAAGACCCGTTACATGTATGAGACATACCACAAAAAACTTGTTGTTTTCGCATTTTCTGGCCGTTTTCATGAGCTATTGCCCATAGTTTTGGGGTTCTAGGACGATTTACACCGACCAAAGACCCGATACATGTTTGATAGTTATGACCAAAAATCAGCGTTTTCACATTTTATGGCCGTTTTCATAAGGTATTACCCAGAGTTTTGGGGTTCCAGGGCGATTTCCATGGCACGCAAGAGCCAATACATGTTTAAGAGATACAACAAAAAACTCGTCATTTTCGCGTTTTATGGTCATTTTCATGAGCTATTGCCCACTGTTTTGGTGTTTCAGGGCGATTTACACCGACCTATGACTCGATACATGTTTGAGAGTTATGACCAAAAACTCATCGTTTTCACATTTTATGGCCGTTTTCATGAGTTGTTGCCCATGGTTTTGGGGTTCCAGGGCGATTTATAATGACCGTAAGACCAGATTCATGTTAGAGTGATATGACCAAAAAATCGTTGTTTTCACGTTTTATGGCCATTTTCATGAGCTATTCCTCATAGTTTTGGGGATCCATGGAGTTTTGCACGGCCTGTAAGACGCGATACATGTTTGAGAGTTATCACCAAAAACTATTCGTTTTCACGTTTTATGGACGTTTTCATGACCTATTGTCCATAATTTTGGGGTTCGAGGGAAATCTCCATGGCCCGTAAGAGCCGTTACATGTATGAGACATACCACAAAAAACTTCTTGTTTTTGCATTTTCAGGCCGTTTTCATGAGCTATTGCCCATAGTTTTGGGGTTCTAGAACGATTTACACCGACCTAAGACCCGATATATGCTTTATAGATGTGACAAAAAATCAGCGTTTTCACGTTTTATGGCCGTTTTCATGAGTTGTTGCCCACAGTTTTTGGTTCCAGGCGATTTGCATGGCCCATAAGACCCAATACATGTTTGATAGATGTGACCAAAATTTCATTTTCGCGTTTTGTGGCCATTTTCATGAGCTATTGCCCCTGTTTTGGTGTTTTAGGCGATTTACACCGACCTATGACTTGATACATGTTTGAGAGTTATCACCAAAAACTATTCGTTTTCACGTTTTATGGACGTATTCATGACCTATTGTCCATAATTTTGGG
This sequence comes from Avena longiglumis, assembly GCA_030063025.1. NCBI lineage: Eukaryota > Viridiplantae > Streptophyta > Magnoliopsida > Poales > Poaceae > Avena > Avena longiglumis. The sequence continues at coordinate 504,776,346 of CP125978.1, read as the reverse complement.
GTTCGAGGGCAATCTCCATGGCCCGTAAGACCCGTTACATGTATGAGACATACCACAAAAAACTTGTTGTTTTCGTATTTTCTGGCCGTTTTCATGAGCTATTGCCCATAGTTTTGGGGTTCTAGGACGATTTACACCGACCAAAGACCCGATACATGTTTGATAGTTATGACCAAAAATCAGCGTTTTCACATTTTATGGCCGTTTTCATAAGGTATTACCCAGAGTTTTGGGGTTCCAGGGCGATTTCCATGGCACGCAAGAGCCAATACATGTTTAAGAGATACAACAAAAAACTCGTCATTTTCGCGTTTTATGGCCATTTTCATGAGCTATTGCCCACTGTTTTGGTGTTTCAGGGCGATTTACACCGACCTATGACTCGATACATGTTTGAGAGTTATGACCAAAAACTCATCGTTTTCACGTTTTATGGCCGTTTTCATGACTTGTTGCCTATGGTTTTGGGGTTCCAGGGTGATTTATAATGACCGTAAGACCAGATTCATGTTAGAGTGATATGACCAAAAAATCGTTGTTTTCACGTTTTATGGCCATTTTCATGAGCTATTCCTCATAGTTTTGGGGATCCATGGAGTTTTGCACGGCCTGTAAGACGCGATACATGTTTGAGAGTTATCACCAAAAACTATTCGTTTTCACGTTTTATGGACGTTTTCATGACCTATTGTCCATAATTTTGGGGTTCGAGGGCAATCTCAATGGCCCGTAAGACCCGTTACATGTATGAGACATACCACAAAAAACTTGTTGTTTTCGCATTTTCTGGCCGTTTTCATGAGCTATTGCCCATAGTTTTGGGGTTCTAGGACGATTTACACCGACCTAAGACCCGATACATGTTTGATAGTTATGACCAAAAATCAGCGTTTTCACATTTTATGGCCGTTTTCATAAGGTATTACCCATAGTTTTGGGGTTCCAGGGCGATTTCCATGGCACGCAAGAGCCAATACATGTTTAAGAGATACAACAAAAAACTCGTCATTTTCGCGTTTTATGGCCATTTTCATGAGCTATTGCCCACTGTTTTGGTGTTTCAGGGCGATTTACACCGACCTATGACTCGATACATGTTTGAGAGTTATGACCAAAAACTCATCGTTTTCACGTTTTATGGCCGTTTTCATGAGTTGTTGCCCATGGTTTTGGGGTTCCAGGGCGATTTATAATGACCGTAAGACCAGATTCATGTTTGAGAGATATGACCAAAAAATCGTTGTTTTCACGTTTTATGGCCATTTTCATGAGCTATTCCTATTGTTTTCGGGATCCATGGAGTTTTGCACGGCCCGTAAGACGCGATACATTTTTGAGAGTTATCACCAAAAACTATTCGTTTTCATGACCTATTGTCCATAGTTTTGGGGTTCGAGGGCAATCTCCATGCCCGTAAGACCCGTTACATGTATGAGACATACCACAAAAACTTCTTGTTTTGCATTTTCAGGCGTTTTCATGAGCTATTGCCCATAGTTTTGGGGTTCTAGAGCGATTTACACCGACCTAAGACCCGATATATGCTTTATAGATGTGACAAAAAATCAGCGTTTTCATGTTTATGGCCGTTTTCATGAGTTGTTGCCACAGTTTTGGTTCCAGGCGATTTGCATGGCCCATAAGACCCAATACATGTTTGATAGATGTGACCAAAAATTCGTCATTTTCGCGTTTTGTGGCCATTTTCATGAGCTATTGCCTTTGTTTTGGTGTTTTAGGCGATTTACACCGACCTATGACTTGATACATATTTGTGAGTTATCACCAAAAACTATTCGTTTTCACGTTTTATGGGCGTATTCATGACCTATTGTCCATAATTTTGGGGTTCGAGGCAATCTCCATGGCCTAAGACCCGTTACATGTATGAGACATACCACAAAAACTTGTTGTTTTCAGATTTTATGGCCGTTTTCATGAGCTATTGCCCATAGTTTTGGGGTTCTAGGACGATTTACACCGACCTAAAAGACCCGATACATGTTTGATAGTTATGACCAAAAATCAGCGTTTTCACATTTTATGGCGTTTTCATAAGGTATTACCCGAGTTTTGGGGTTCGAGGCGATTTCCATGGCACGCAGAGCCAATACATGTTTAAGAGATACAACAAAAACTCGTCATTTTCGCGTTTATGGTCATTTTCATGAGCTATTGCCCACTGTTTTGGTGTTTCAGGGCGATTTACACCGACCTATGACTCGATACATGTTTGAGAGTTATGACCAAAAACTCATCGTTTTCACATTTTATGGCCGTTTTCATGAGTTGTTGCCCATGGTTTTGGGGTTCCAGGGCGATTTATAATGACCGTAAGACCAGATTCATGTTAGAGTGATATGACCAAAAAATCGTTGTTTTCACGTTTTATGGCCATTTTCATGAGCTATTCCTCATAGTTTTGGGGATCCATGGAGTTTTGCACGGCCTGTAAGACGCGATACATGTTTGAGAGTTATCACCAAAAACTATTCGTTTTCACGTTTTATGGACGTATTCATGACCTATTGTCCATAATTTTGGGGTTCGAGGGCAATCTCCATGGCCCGTAAGACCCGTTACATGTATGAGACATACCACAAAAAACTTCTTGTTTTTGCATTTTCTGGCCGTTTTCATGAGTTATTGCCCATAGTTTTGGGGTTCTAGAACGATTTACACCGACCTAAGACCCGATATATGCTTTATAGATGTGACCCAAAATCAGTGTTTTCATGTTTTATGGCCGTTTTCAGAGTTGTTGCCCACCGTTTTTTGGTTCCAAGGCGATTTGCATGGCCCGTAAGACCCAATACATGTTTGATAGATGTGACCAAAAATTCGTCATTTTCGCGTTTTATGGCCATTTTCATGAGCTATTGCCCACTGTTTTGGTGTTTAGGGCGATTTACACCGACCTATGACTTGATACATGTTTGACAGTTATCACCAAAAACTATTCGTTTTCACGTTTTATGGACGTATTCATGACCTATTGTCCATAATTTTGGGGTTCGAGGGCAATCTCCATGGCCCGTAAGACCCGTTACATGTATGAGACATACCAAAAAAAACTTGTTGTTTTCGCATTTTCTGGCCGTTTTCATGAGCTATTGCCCATAGTTTTGGGGTTCTAGGTCGATTTACACCGACCAAAGACCCGATACATGTTTGATAGTTATGACAAAAAATCAGCGTTTTCACATTTATGGCCGTTTTCATAAGGTATTACCCATAGTTTTGGGGTTCCAGGGCGATTTCCATGGCACGCAAGAGCCAATACATGTTTAAGAGATACAACAAAAAACTCGTCATTTTCGCGTTTTATGGCCATTTTCATGAGCTATTGCCCACTGTTTTGGTGTTTCAGGGCGATTTACACCGACCTATGACTCGATACATGTTTGAGAGTTATGACCAAAAACTCATCGTTTTCACGTTTTATGACCGTTTTCATGAGTTGTTGCCCATGGTTTTGGGGTTCCGGGGCGATTTATAATGACCGTAAGACCAGATTCATGTTTGAGAGATATGACCAAAAAATCGTTGTTTTCACGTTTTATGGCCATTTCATGAGCTATTCCTCATAGTTTTGGGGATCCATGGAGTTTTGCACGACCCGTAAGCCGCGATACATGTTTGAGAGTTATCACCAAAAACTATTCGTTTTCACGTTTTATGGACGTTTTCATGACCTATTGTCCATCATTTTGGGGTTCGAGGGCAATCTCCATGCCCGTAAGACCCGTTAAATGTATGAGACATACCACAAAAAAACTTGTTGTTTTCGCATTTTCTGGCCGTTTTCATGAGCTATTGCCCATAGTTTTGGGGTTATAGGACGATTTACACCGACCTAAGACCCGATACATGTTTGATAGATGTGACCAAAAATTCGTCGTTTACGTGTTTTAAGGCCGTTTTCATGACCTATTGTCCATAGGTTTGGGGTTCTAGGGATATTTACAACGACTGTAAGACCCTGTACATGTATGAGAGTTATCACCAAGCACACGTCACTTTTAGGTTTTATGGCCGTTTTCATGTGGTTGCGAGGTATGGCCAAAAACTCGTCGTTTTCACGTTTTATGGACGTTTTCATGACCTATTGTCCATAGGTTTGGGGTTATAGGGAGAGTTACAACGCCTATAAGACCTGGTACATGTCTAAGAGATAATACAAAAAAAACCGTCATTTTCGCGTTTTCTGGTCGTTCTCATGAGCTATTCCCACAGTTTTGGGGTTTCAGGGCGATTTCCATGGCGAGTAAGACCTGATACATATTTAAGATGTAATACAAAACTCGTTGTTTTCGCGTTTTATGGCCGTTTTCATGATATCTTGACCACTCTTTTGGGGTTCCAGGGCGATTTACACCGACCTAAATCTGATACATGTTTGAGAGTTATGACCAAAAACTCACGGTTTTCGTGTTTTATGGCCATTTTGATGAGTTGGTACCAATAGTTAAGGGGTTCCCGGGCGATTTGCATGACCCGTAAGACCTGACACATGTTTGAGAGATATGACCAAAAACCCATCGTTTTCGCGTTTTATTTCCATTTTCATGACCTATTCCCCATAGTTTTGGGTACCATGGAGATTTAGCATGGCCCATAAGATCTGATACATGTTTGAGACTTATCACCAAAAACTATTGTTTTTAGGTTTTATGGCCGTTTTCATGACCTATTGTCCATATGTTTGGGGTTCTAGAGATATTTTACAACAACTGTAAGACTCGTTACATGAATGCGAGTTATCACCAAGCACTTGTGATTTTCATGTTTTATGGCCGTTTTCATGAGGTATTAACCATAGTTTTGGGGTTCCAGGGCGATTTCCATGGCACGCAAGAGCCAATACATGTTTAAGAGATACAACAAAAAACTCGTCATTTTCGCGTTTTATGGCCATTTTCATGAGCTATTGCCCACTGTTTTGGTGTTTCAGGGCGATTTACACCGACCTATGACTCGATACATGTTTGAGAGTTATGACCAAAAACTCATCGTTGTCACGTTTTATGGCCGTTTTCATGAGTTGTTGCCCATGGTTTTGGGGTTCCAGGGCGATTTATAATGATCGTAAGACCAGATTCATGTTTGAGAGATATGACCAAAAAATCGTTGTTTTCACGTTTTATGGCCATTTTCATGGGTTATTCCTTATAGTTTTGGGGATGCATGGAGTTTTGCACGGCCCGTAAGACGCGATACATGTTTGAGACTTATCACCAAAAACTATTCATTTTCACGTTTTATGGACGTTTTCATGACCTATTGTCCATAATTTTGGGGTTCGAGGGCAATCTCCATGGCCCGTAAGACCCGTTACATGTATGAGACATACCACAAGAAAACTTGTTTTTTTCGCATTTTTTGGCCGTTTTCATGAGCTATTGCCCATAGTTTTGGGGTTCTAGGACGATTTACACCGACCTAAGACCCGATACATGTTTGATAGATGTGACCAAAAATTCGTCGTTTACGTGTTTTAAGGCCGTTTTCATGACCTATTGTCCATAGGTTTGGGGTTCTAGGGATATTTACAACGACTGTAAGACCCTGTACATGTATGAGAGTTATCACCAAGCACACGTCACTTTTAGGTTTTATGGCCGTTTTCATGTGGTTGCGAGGTATGACCAAAAACTCGTCGTTTTCACGTTTTATGGACGTTTTCATGACCTATTGTCCATAGGTTTAGAGTTCTAGGGAGACTTACAACGCCTATAAGACCTTGTACATGTATAAGAGATAATACAAAAAAAAACCCGTCATTTTCGCGTTTTCTGGCCGTTCTCATGAGCTATTCCCACAGTTTTGGGGTTTCAGGGCAATTTCCATGGCGAGTAAGACCTGATACATATTTAAGATGTAATACAAAACTCGTTGTTTTCGCGTTTTATGGCCGTTTTCATGATATCTTGACCACTATTTTCGGGTTCCAGGGAGATTTACACCGACCTAAAATCCGATACATGTTTGAGAGTTATGACCAAAAACTCATGGTTTTCGTGTTTTATGGCCGTTTTGATGAGTTGGTGCAAATAGTTATGGGGATCCAGGGCGATTTGCATGACCCGTAAGACCTGACACATGTTTGATAGATATGACCAAAAACCCATCGTTCTCGCGTTTTATTTCCATTTACATGACCTATTCCCCATAGTTTTGGGTACCATGGAGATTTAGCATGGCCCATAAGATCTGATACATGTTTGAGAGTTATCACCAAAAACTATTGTTTTCACGTTTTATGGCCGTTTTCATGACCTATTGTCCATATGTTTGGGGTTCTAGAGATATTTTACAACAACTGTAAGACTCGTTACATGAATGAGAGTTATCACCAAGCACTCGTGATTTTCATGTTTTATGGCCGTTTTCATGAGGTATTACCCATAGTTTTGGGGTTCGAGGGCGATTTCCATGGCACGCAAGAGCCAATACATGTTTAAGAGATACAACAAAAAACTCGTCATTTTCGCGTTTTATGGCCATTTTCATGAGCTATTGCCCACTGTTTTGGTGTTTCAGGGCGATTTACACCGACCATTGACTGGATACATGTTTGAGAGTTATGACCAAAAACTCATCGTTTTCACGTTTTATGGCCGTTTTCATGAATTGTTGCCTATGGTTTTGGGGTTCCAGGGCGATTTATAATGACCGTAAGACCAGATTCATGTTAGAGTGATATGACCAAAAAATCGTTGTTTTCACGTTTTATGGCCATTTTCATGAGCTATTCCTCATAGTTTTGGGGATCCATGGAGTTTTGCACGGCCTGTAAGACGCGATACATGTTTGAGAGTTATCACAAAAAACTATTCGTTTTCACGTTTTATGGACGTTTTCATGACCTATTGTCCATAATTTTGGGGTTCGAGGGCAATCTCCATGGCCCGTAAGACCCGTTACATGTATGAGACATACCACAAAAAACTTGTTGTTTTCGCATTTTCTGGCCGTTTTCATGAGCTATTGCCCATAGTTTTGGGGTTCTAGGACGATTTACACCGACCTAAGACCCGATACATGCATTATAGATGTGACCAAAAATCAACGTTTTCACGTTTTATGGCCGTTTTCATGAGTTGTTGCCCACCGTTTTTTGGTTCCAAGGCGATTTGCATGGCCCGTAAGACCCAATACATGTTTGATAGATGTGACAAAAAATTCGTCATTTTCGCGTTTTATGGCCATTTTCATGAGCTATTGCCCACTGTTTTTGTGTTTTAGGGCGATTTACACCGACCTATGACTTGATAAATGTTTGACAGTTATCACCAAAAACTATTCGTTTTCACGTTTTATGGACGTATTCATGACCTATTGTCCATAATTTTGGGGTTCGAGGGCAATCTCCATGGCCCGTAAGACCCGTTACATGTATGAGACATACCACAAAAAACTTGTTGTTTTCGCATTTTCTGGCCGTTTTCATGAGCTATTGCCCATAGTTTTGGGGTTCTAGGACGATTTACACCGACCTAAGACCCGATACATGTTTGATAGTTATGACCAAAAATCAGCGTTTTCACATTTTATGGCCGTTTTCATAAGGTATTACCCATAGTTTTGGGGTTCCAGGGCGATTTCCATGGCACGCAAGAGCCAATACATGTTTAAGAGATACAACAAAAAACTCGTCATTTTCGCGTTTTATGGCCATTTTCATGAGCTATTGCCCACTGTTTTGGTGTTTCAGGGCGATTTACACCGACCTATGACTCGATACATGTTTGAGAGTTATGACCAAAAACTCATCGTTTTCACGTTTTATGACCGTTTTCATGAGTTGTTGCCCATGGTTTTGGGGTTCCGGGGCGATTTATAATGACCGTAAGACCAGATTCATGTTTGAGAGATATGACCAAAAAATCGTTGTTTTCACGTTTTATGGCCATTTTCATGAGCTATTCCTCATAGTTTTGGGGATCCATGGAGTTTTGCATGGCCCGTAAGACGCGATACATGTTTGAGAGTTATCACCAAAAACTATTCGTTCTCACGTTTTATGGACGTTTTCATGACCTATTGTCCATAATTTTGGGGTTCGAGGGCAATCTCCATGGCCCGTAAGACCCGTTACATGTATGAGACATACCAGAAGAAAACTTGTTTTTTTCGCATTTTTGGCCGTTTTCATGAGCTATTGCCCATAGTTTTGGGGTTCTAGGACGATTTACACCGACCTAAGACCCGATACATGTTTGATAGATGTGACCAAAAATTCGTCGTTTACGTGTTTTAAGGCCGTTTTCATGACCTATTGTCCATAGGTTTGGGGTTCTAGGGATATTTAAAACGCTGTAAGACCCTGTACATGTATGAGAGTTATCACCAAGCACACGTCACTTTTAGGTTTTATGGCCGTTTTCATGTGGTTGCGAGGTATGACCAAAAACTCGTCGTTTTCACGTTTTATGGACGTTTTCATGACCTATTGTCCATAGGTTTAGGGTTCTAGGGAGAGTTACAACGCCTATAAGACCTGGTACATGTCTAAGAGATAATACAAAAAAACCCGTCATTTTCGCGTGTTCTGGCCGTTCTCATGAGCTATTCCCACAGTTTTGGGGTTTCAGGGCGATTTCCATGGCGAGTAAGACCTGATCCATATTTAAGATGTAATACAAAACTCGTTGTTTTCGCGTTTTATGGCCGTTTTCATGATATCTTGACCACTATTTTGGTGTTCCAGGGCGATTTACACCGACCTAAAATCTGATACATGTTTGAGAGTTATGACCAAAAACTCATGGTTTTCGTGTTTTATGGCCGTTTTGATGAGTTGGTGCCAATAGTTATGGGGTTCCAGGACGATTTGCATGACCCGTAAGACCTGACACATGTTTGAGAGATATGATCAAAAACCCATCGTTTTCGCGTTTTATTTCCATTTTCATGACCTATTCCCCATAGTTTTGGGACCATGGAGATTTAGCATGGCCCATAAGATCTGATACATGTTTGAGAGTTATTACCAAAAACTATTGTTTTCACGTTTTATGGCCGTTTTCATGACCTATTGTCCATATGTTTGGGGTTCTAGAGATATTTTACAACAACTGTAAGACTCGTTACATGAATGAGAGTTATCACCGATCACACGTGATTTTCATGTTTTATGGCCGTTTTCATGAGGTATTACCCATAGTTTTGGGGTTCGAGTGCGATTTCCATGGCACGCAAGAGCCAATACATGTTTAAGAGATACATCAAAAAACTCGTCATTTTCGCGTTTTATGGCCATTTTCATGAGCTATTGCCCACTGTTTTGGTGTTTCAGGGCGATTTACACCGACCTATGACTCGATACATGTTTGAGAGTTATGACCAAAAACTCATCGTCTTCACGTTTTATGGCCGTTTTCATGAGTTGTTGCCTATGGTTTTGGGGTTCCAGGGCGATTTATAATGACCGTAAGACCAGATTCATGTTAGAGAGATATGACCAAAAAATCGGTGTTTTCACGTTTTATGGCCATTTTGATGAGCTATACCTCATAGTTTTGGGGATCCATGGAGTTTTGCACGGCCTGTAAGACGCGATACATGTTTGAGAGTTATCACCAAAAACTATTCGTTTTCACGTTTTATGGACGTTTTCATGACATATTATCCATAATTTTGGGGTTCGAGGGCAATCTCCATGGCCCGTAAGACCCGTTACATGTATGAGACATACCATAAAAACTTGTTGTTTTCGCATTTTTTGGCCGTTTTCATGAGCTATTGCCCATAGTTTTGGGGTTCTAGGACGATTTACACCGACCAAAGACCCGATACATGCATTATAGATGTGACCAAAAATCAGCGTTTTAACATTTTATGGCCGTTTTCATGAGTTGTTGCCCACCGTTTTTTGGTTCCAAGGCGATTTGCATGGCCCGTAAGACCCAATACATGTTTGATAGATGTGACAAAAAATTCGTCATTTTCGCGTTTTATGGTCATTTTCTTGAGCTATTGCCCACTGTTTTTGTGTTTTAGGGCGATTTACACCGACCTATGACTTGATACATGTTTGAGAGTTATCACCAAAAACTATTCGTTTTCACGTTTTATGGACGTTTTCATGAACTATTGTCCATAATTTTGGGGTTCGAGGGCAATCTCCATGGCCCGTAAGACCCGTTACATGTATGAGACATACCACAAAAAACTTGTTGTTTTCGCATTTTCTGGCCGTTTTCATGAGCTATTGCCCATAGTTTTGGGGTTCTAGGACGATTTACACCGACCTAAGACCCGATACATGTTTGATAGTTATGACCAAAAATCAGCGTTTTCACATTTTATGGCCGTTTTCATAAGGTATTACCCATAGTTTTGGGGTTCCAGGGCGATTTCCATGGCACGCAAGAGCCAATACATGTTTAAGAGATACAACAAAAAACTCGTCATTTTCGCGTTTTATGGCCATTTTCATGAGCTATTGCCCACTGTTTTGGTGTTTCAGGGCGATTTACACCGACCTATGACTCGATACATGATTGAGAGTTATGACCAAAAACTCATCGTTTTCACGTTTTATGACCGTTTTCATGAGTTGTTGCCCATGGTTTTGGGGTTCTGGGCGATTTATAATGACCGTAAGACCAGATTCATGTTTGAGAGATATGACCAAAAAATCGTTGTTTTCACGTTTTATGGCCATTTTCATGAGCTATTCCTCATAGTTTTGGGGATCCATGGAGTTTTGCACGGCCCGTAAGACACGATACATGTTTGAGAGTTATCACCAAAAACTATTCGTTTTCACGTTTTATGGACGTTTTCATGACCTATTGCCCTTAATTTTGGGGTTCGAGGGCAATCTCCATGCCCGTAAGACCCGTTACATGTATGAGACATACCACAAAAACACTTGTTGTTTTCGCATTTTCTGGCCGTTTTCATGAGCTATTGCCCATAGTTTTGGGGTTCTAGGACGATTTACACCGACCTAAGACCCGATACATGTTTGATAGATGTGACCAAAAATTCGTCGTTTACGTGTTTTAAAGCCGTTTTCATGACCTATTGTCCATAGGTTTGGGGTTCTAGGGATATTTACAATGACTGTAAGACCCTGTACATGTATGAGAGTTATCACCAAGCACACGTCACTTTTAGGTTTTATGGCCGTTTTCATGTGGTTGCGAGGTATGACCAAAAACTCGTCGTTTTCACGTTTTATGGACGTTTTCATGACCTATTGTCCATAGGTTTAGGGTTCTAGGGAGAGTTACAACGCCTATAAGACCTGGTACATGTCTAAGAGATAATACAAAAAACCCGTCATTTTCGCGTGTTCTGGCCGTTCTCATGAGCTATTCCCACAGTTTTGGGGTTTCAGGGCGATTTCCATGGCGAGTAAGACCTGATCCATATTTAAGATGTAATACAAAACTCGTTGTTTTCGCGTTTTATGGCCGTTTTCATGATATCTTGACCACTATTTTGGTGTTCCAGGGCGATTTACACCGACCTAAAATCTGATACATGTTTGAGAGTTATGACCAAAAACTCATGGTTTTCGTGTTTTATGGCCGTTTTGATGAGTTGGTGCAAATAGTTATGGTGTTCCAGGGCGATTTGCATGACCCGTAAGACCTGACACATGTTTGAGAGATATGACCAAAAAACCCATCGTTTTCGCGTTTTATTTACATTTTCATGACCTATTCCCCATAGTTTTGGGTACCATGGAGATTTAGCATGGCCCATAATATCTGATACATGTTTGAGAGTTATCACAAAAAACTATTGTTTTCACGTTTTATGGCCGTTTTCATGACCTATTGTCCATATGTTTGGGGTTCTAGAGATATTTTAGAACCACTTTAAGAGTCGTTACATGAATGAGAGTTATCACCGATCACTCGTGATTTTCATGTTTTATGGCCGTTTTTATGAGGTATTACCCATAGTTTTGGGGTTCCAGGGCGATTTCCATGGCACGCAAGAGCCAATACATGCATAATCGATACAACAAAAAACTCGTCATTTTCGCGGTTTATGGCCATTTTCATGAGCTATTGCCCACTGTTTTGGTGTTTCAGGGCGATTTACACCGACCTATGACTCGATACATGTTTGAGAGTTATGACCAAAAACTCATCGTTTTCACGTTTTATGGCCGTTTTCATGAGTTGTTGCCCATGTTTTTGGGGTTCCAGGGCGATTTATAATGACCGTAAGACCAGATTCATGTTAGAGAGATATGACCAAAAAATCGTTGTTTTCACGTTTTATGGCCATTTTGATGAGCTATACCTCATAGTTTTGGGGATCCATGGAGTTTTACACGGCCCGTAAGACGCGATATATGTTTGAGAGTTATCACCAAAAACTATTCGTTTTCACGTTTTATGGACGTTTTCATGACCTATTGTCCATAATTTTGGGGTTCGAGGGCAATCTCCATGGCCCGTAAGACCCGTTACATGTATGAGACATACCACAAAAAACTTGTTGTTTTCGCATTTTCTGGCCGTTTTCATGAGCTATTGCCCATAGTTTTGGGGTTCTAGGACGATTTACACCGACCAAAGACCCGATACATGCATTATAGATGTGACCAAAAATCAGCGTTTTAACATTTTATGGCCGTTTTCATGAGTTGTTGCCCACCGTTTTTTGGTTCCAAGGCGATTTGCATGGCCCGTAAGACCCAATACATGTTTGATAGATGTGACAAAAAATTTTCGGTTTTATGGCGTTTTCACGTTTATGGCCATTTTCATGAACTATTGTCCATAATTTTTGGGTTGACCCGTTACATGTTTGAGAAAAAAACTTGTTGTTTTCATGAGCTATTGCCCATAGTTTTGGGGTTTAGGGCGATTCAAAATTTTCATGTTTTTATACATGTTTGAGATGTGACCAAAATTTTTTCGTTTTATGGCCATTTTCATGAGCTATTGCCCATAGTTTTGGTGTTTTAGGCGATTTACACCGACCTATGACTTGATACATGTTTGAGAGTTATCACCAAAACTATTCGTTTTCAAGTTTTATGGACGTTTCATGACCTATTGTCCATAATTTTGGGTTCGAGGGCAATCTCCATGGCCCAAGACCTGATACATGTATGAGACATACCACCAAAAAACTTGTTGTTTTCACGTTTTATGGCCGTTTCATGAGCTATTGCCCATAGTTTTGGGGTTCTAGGATATTTTACACCGACCTAAGACCCGATACATGTTTGATAGTTATGACCAAAAATCAGCGTTTTCACATTTTATGGCCGTTTTCATAAGGTATTACCCATAGTTTTGGGGTTCCAGGGCGATTTCCATGGCACGCAAGAGCCAATACATGTTTAAGAGATACAACAAAAAATTCGTCATTTTCGCGTTTTATGGCCATTTTCATGAGCTATTGCCCACTGTTTTGGTGTTTCAGGGCGATTTACACCGACCTATGACTCGATACATTTGAGAGTTATGACCAAAAACTCATCGTTTTCACGTTTTATGGCCGTTTTCATGAGTTGTTGCCCATGGTTTTGGGGTTCCGGGGCAATTTATAATGACCGTAAGACCAGATTCATGTTTGAGAGATATGACCAAAAAATCGTTGTTTTCACGTTTTATGGCCATTTTCATGAGCTATTCCTCATAGTTTTGGGGATCCATGGAGTTTTGCATGGCCCGTAAGACGCGATACATGTTTGAGAGTTATCACCAGAAACTATTCGTTCTCACGTTTTATGGACGTTTTCATGACCTATTGTCCATAATTTTGGGGTTCGAGGTCAATCTCCATGGCCCGTAAGATCCGTTACATGTATGAGACATACCACAAAAAAACTTGTTGTTTTCGCATTTTCTGGCCGTTTTCATGAGCTATTGCCCATAGTTTTGGGGTTCTAGGACGATTTACACCGACCTAAGACCCGATACATGTTTGATAGATGTGACCAAAAACTCGTCGTTTTCACGTTTTATGGACGTTTTCATGACCTATTGTTCATAGGTTTGGGGTTCAAGGGATATTTACAACGACTGTAAGACCCTGTACATGTATGAGAGTTATCACCAAGCACACGTCACTTTTAGTTTTTATGGCCGTTTTCATGTGGTTGCAAGGTATGACCAAAAACTCGTCGTTTTCACGTTTTATGGACGTTTTCATGACCTATTGTTCATAGGTTTAGGGTTCTAGGGAGAGTTACAACGCCTATAAGACCTGGTACATGTCTAAGAGATAATACAAAAAAAACCATCATTTTCGCGTGTTCTGGCCGTTCTCATGAGCTATTCCCACAGTTTTAGGTTTCAGGGCGATTTCCATGGCGAGTAAGACCTGATCCATATTTAAGATGTAATACAAAACTTGTTGTTTTCGCGTTTTATGGCCGTTTTCATGATATCTTGACCACTATTTTGCTGTTCCAGGGCGATTTACGCCGACCTAAAATCTGATACATGTTTGAGAGTTATGACCAAAAACTCATCGTTTTCGTGTTTTATGGCCGTTTTGATGAGTTGGTGCCAATAGTTATGGTGTTCCAGGGTGATTTGCATGACCCGTAAGACCTGACACATGTTTGAGAGATATGACCAAAAAACCCATCGTTTTCGCGTTTTATTTCCATTTTCATGACCTATTCCCCATAGTTTTGGGTACCATGGAGATTTAGCATGGCCCATAATATCTGATACATGTTTGAGAGTTATTACCAAAAACTATTGTTTTCACGTTTTATGGCCGTTTTCATGACCCATTGTCCATATGTTTGGGGTTCTAGAGATATTTTACAACAACTGTCAGACTCGTTACATGAATGAGAGTTATCACCAAGCACTCATGATTTTCATGTTTTATGTCCGTTTTCATGAGGTATTACCCATAGTTTTGGGGTTCCAGGGCGATTTACATGGCACGTAAGAGCCAATACATGTTTAAGAGATACAACAAAAAACTCGTCATTTTCGCGTTTTATGGCCATTTTCATGAGCTATTGCCCACTGTTTTGGTGTTTCAGGGCGATTTACACCGACCTATGACTCGATACATGTTTGAGAGTTATGACCAAAAACTCATCGTTTTCACGTTTTATGGCCGTTTTCATGAGTTGTTGCCCATGGTTTTGGGGTTCCAGGGCGATTTATAATGACCGTAAGACCAGATTCATGTTTGAGAGATATGACCAAAAAGTCGTTGTTTTCCAGTTTTATGGCCATTTTCATGAGCTATTCCTCATAGTTTTGGGGATCCATGGAGTTTTACACGGCCCGTAAGACGCGATACATGTTTGAGAGTTATCACCAAAAACTATTCGTTTTCACGTTTTATGGACGTTTTCATGACCTATTGTCCATAGTTTTGGGGTTCGAGGGCAATCTCCATGGCCAGTAAGACCCGTTACATGTATGAGACATACCACAAGAAAACTTGTTTTTTTCGCATTTTCTGGCCGTTTTCATGAGCTATTGCCCATAGTTTTGGGGTTCTAGGACGATTTACACCGACCAAAGACCCGATACATGTTTGATAGATGTGACCAAAAATCATCGTTTTAACATTTTATGGCCGTTTTCATGAGTTGTTGCCCATAGGTTTGGGGTTCCAGGGATATTTACATGTCCGTAAGACCCAATACATGTTTGATAGATGTGACAAAGCACCGTCACTTTTAGGTTTTATGGCCATTTTCATGCTGACTTGATACATGGTTGAGGTATCACCAAAAACTATTCGTTTTCACGTTTTATGGACGTTTCATGACCTATTGTCCATAATTTTGGGGTTCTAGGGAGAGTTCCATGGCCTATAAGACCTGGTACATGTATGAGAGATACCACAAAAAACTTGTTGTTTTCGTGTTTTGGCCGTTTTCATGAGCTATTCCCAGTTTTGGGGGTTCTAGGCGATTTCCATGGCGAGTAAGACCCGATACATATTTAGATGTAATACAAAAATCGTTGTTTTCGCATTTTATGGCCATTTTCATGATATCTTGACCACTATTTTTGGGGTTCCAGGCGATTTACATGGACCTAAAATCGATACATGTTTGAGAGTTATGACCAAAACTCATCATTTTCGTTTTATGGCCATTTTCATGAGCTATTGCCAATAGTTTTGGTGTTTTAGGCGATTTACATGACCTATGACTTGATACATGTTTGAGAGTTATGACCAAAAACCCATCGTTTTCAAGTTTATTTCCATTTTCATGACCTATTGTCCATAGTTTTGGGTACCATGGAGATTTAGCATGGCCCATAACTCGATACATGTTTGAGAGTTATTACCAAAAAACTATTGTTTTCACGTTTTATGGCCATTTTCATGAGCTATTGTCCATAGTTTGGGGTTCTAGAGATATTTTACAACAACCTAAGACGATACATGAATGAGAGTTATCACCAAGCACTCATGATTTTCATGTTTTATGTCCGTTTTCATGAGGTATTACCCATAGTTTTGGGGTTCCAGGGCGATTTACATGGCACGTAAGAGCCAATACATGTTTAAGAGATACAACAAAAAACTCGTCATTTTCGCGTTTTATGGCCATTTTCATGAGCTATTGCCCACTGTTTTGGTATTTCAGGGCGATTTACACCGACCTATGACTCGATACATGTTTGAGAGTTATGACCAAAAACTCATCGTTTTCATGTTTTATGGCCGTTTTCATGAGTTGTTGCCCATGGTTTTGGGGTTCCAGGGCGATTTATAATGACCGTAAGACCAGATTCATGTTTGAGAGATATGACCAAAAAGTCGTTGTTTTCCAGTTTTATGGCCATTTTCATGAGCTATTCCTCATAGTTTTGGGGATCCATGGAGTTTTACACGGCCCGTAAGACGCGATACATGTTTGAGAGTTATCACCAAAAACTATTCGTTTTCACGTTTTATGGACGTTTTCATGACCTATTGTCCATAGTTTTGGGGTTCGAGGGCAATCTCCATGGCCCGTAAGACCCGTTACATGTATGAGACATACCACAAAAAACTTGTTGTTTTCGCATTTTCTGGCCGTTTTCATGAGCTATTGCCCATATTTTGGGGTTCTAGGACGATTTACACCGACCAAAGACCCGATACATGTTTGATAGATGTGACCAAAAATCAGCGTTTTAACATTTTATGGCCGTTTTCATGAGTTGTTGCCCACCGTTTTGTGGTTCCAAGGATATTTGCATGGCTCGTTAGACCCAATAAATGTTTGATAGATGTGACAAAAACTCATCATTTCGTGTTTATGGCCATTTTGATGAGTTGGTGCCAATGTTATGGTGTTTTAGGCGATTTGCATGACCTAAGACTTGATACATGTTTGAGAGATATGACCAAAAAACCCATTCGTTTTCACGTTTATTTCCATTTTCATGACCTATTCCCCATAGTTTTGGGGTACCATGGAGATTTCCATGGCCCATAATATCCGATACATGTTTGAGAGTTACCACAAAAACTATTGTTTTCACGTTTTATGGCCGTTTTCATGACCTATTGTCCATAGTTTTGGGGTTCTAGAGATATTTTACAACCACCTTAAGACCCGTTACATGAATGAGAGTTATCACCAAAAATCGTGATTTTCATGTTTTATGTCCGTTTTCATGAGGTATTACCCATAGTTTTGGGGTTCCAGGGCGATTTACATGGCACGGAAGAGCCAATACATGTTTAAGAGATACAACAAAAAACTCGTCATTTTCGCGTTTTATGGCCATTTTCATGAGCTATTGCCCACTGTTTTGGTGTTTCAGCGCGATTTACACCGACCTATGACTCGATACATGTTTGAGAGTTATGACCAAAAACTCATCGTTTTCATGTTTTATGGCCGTTTTCATGAGTTGTTGCCCATGGTTTTGGGGTTCCAGGGCGATTTATAATGACCGTAAGACCAGATTCATGTTTGAGAGATATGACCAAAAAGTCGTTGTTTTCCAGTTTTATGGCCATTTTCATGAGCTATTCCTCATAGTTTTGGGGATCCATGGAGTTTTACACGGCCCGTAAGACGCGATACATGTTTGAGAGTTATCACCAAAAACTATTCGTTTTCACGTTTTATGGACGTTTTCATGACCTATTGTCCATAGTTTTGGGGTTCGAGGGCAATCTCCATGGCCCGTAAGACCCGTTACATGTATGAGACATACCACAAAAAACTTGTTGTTTTCGCATTTTCTGGCCGTTTTCATGAGCTATTGCCCATATTTTGGGGTTCTAGGACGATTTACACCGACCAAAGACCCGATACATGTTTGATAGATGTGACCAAAAATCAGCGTTTTAACATTTTATGGCCGTTTTCATGAGTTGTTGCCCACCGTTTTGTGGTTCCAAGGAGATTTGCATGGCCCGTAAGACCCAATAAATGTTTGATAGATGTGACAAAAAATTCGTCATTTTCGCGTTTTATGGCCATTTTCATGAGCTATTGCCCACTGTTTTGGTGTTTTAGGGCGATTTACACCGACCTATGACTTGATACATGTTTGACAGTTATCACCAAAAACTATTCGTTTTCACGTTTTATGGACGTATTCATGACCTATTGTCCATAATTTTGGGGTTCAAGGGCAATCTCCATGGCCTGTAAGACCCGTTACATGTATGAGAGATACCACAAAAAACTTGTTGTTTTCGCATTTTCTGGCCGTTTTCATGAGCTATTGCCCAAAGTTTTGGGGTTCTAGGACGATTTACACCGACCTAAGACCCGATACATGTTTGATAGTTATGACCAAAAATCAGCGTTTTCACATTTTATGGCCGTTTTCATAAGGTATTACCCATAGTTTTGGGGTTCCAGGGCGATTTCCATGGCACGCAAGAGCCAATACATGTTTAAGAGATACAACAAAAAACTCGTCATTTTCGCGTTTTATGGCCATTTTCATGAGCTATTGCCCACTGTTTTGGTGTTTCAGGGCGATTTACACCGACCTATGACTCGATACATGTTTGAGAGTTATGACCAAAAACTCATCGTTTTCACGTTTTATGGCCGTTTTCATGAGTTGTTACCCATGGTTTTGGGGTTCTAGGGCGATTTATAATGACCGTAAGACCAGATTCATGTTTGAGAGGTATGACCAAAAAGTTGTTGTTTTCATGTTTTATGGCCATCTTCATGAGCTATTCCTCATAGTTTTGGGGATCCATGGAGTTTTGCACGGCCCTGAAGACGCGATACATGTTTGAGAGTTATCACCAAAAACTATTCGTTCTCACGTTTTATGGACGTTTTCATGACCTATTGTCCATAATTTTGGGGTTCGAGGGCAATCTCCATGGCACGTAAGACCCGTTACATGTATGAGACATACCACAAGAAAACTTGTTTTTTTCGCATTTTCTGGCCGTTTTCATGAGCTATTGCCCATAGTTTTGGGGTTCTAGGACGATTTACACCGACCTAAGACCCGATACATGTTTGATAGATGTGACCAAAAATTCGTCGTTTACGCTTTTATGGCCGCTTTCATGAGTTGTTGCCCATAGGTTTTTGGGGTTCCAAGGATATTTACATGGCCGTAAGACCCAATACATGTTTGATAGATGTGACAAAAATTCATTTTAGGTTTTATGGCCATTTTCATCTATTGCAGCGATTTACACCGACCTATGACTTGATAAATGTTTGACAGTTATCACCAAAAACTATTCGTTTTCACGTTTTATGGACGTATTCATGACGTATTGTCCATAATTTTGGGGTTCGAGGGCAATCTCCATGGCCCGTAAGACCCGTTACATGTATGAGACATACCACCAAAAACTTGTCGTTTTCGCATTTTCTGGCCATTTTCATGAGCTATTGCCCATTGTTTTGGGGTTCTAGGACGATTTATACCGACCTAAGACCTGATCCATATTTAAGATGTAATACAAAACTATTTTATGGCCGTTTTCATAAGGTATTACCCATAGTTTTGGGGTTCCAGGGCGATTTCCATGGCACGCAAGAGCCAATACATGTTTAAGAGATACATCAAAAAACTCGTCATTTTCGCGTTTTATGGCCATTTTCATGAGCTATTGCCCACTGTTTTGGTGTTTCAGGGCGATTTACACCGACCTATGACTCGATACATGTTTGAGAGTTATGACCAAAAACTCATTGTTTTCATGTTTTATGGCCGTTTTCATGAGTTGTTGCCCATGGTTTTGGGGTTCCAGGGCGATTTATAATGACAGTAAGACCAGATTCATGTTTGAGAGATATGACCAAAAAATCGTTGTTTTCACGTTTTATGGCCATTTTCATGAGCTATTCCTCATAGTTTTGGGGATCCATGGAGTTTTGCACGGCCCGTAAGACGCGATACATGTTTGAGAGTTATCACCAAAAACTATTCGTTTTCACGTTTTATGGACATTTTCATGACCTATTGTCCATAGCTTTGGGGTTCGAGGGCAATCTCCATGGCCCGTAAGACCCGTTACATGTATGATACATACCACAAAAAACTTATTGTTTTCGCATTTTCTTGCAGTTTTCATGAGATATTGCCCATAGTTTTGGGGTTCTAGGAAGATTTACACCGACCTAAGACCCGATACATGTTTGATAGTTATGACCAAAAATTGCTGCTTATGTGTTTTAAGGCTGTTTTCATGACCTATTGTCCATAGGTTTGGGGTTCTAGGGATATTTACAACGACTGTAAGACCCTGTACATGTATGAGAGTTATCACCAAGCACACGTCACTTTTAGGTTTTATGGCCGTTTTCATGTGATTGCGAGGTATGACCAAAAACTCGTCGTTTTCACGTATTATGGACGTTTCCATGACCTATTGTTCATAGGTTTAGGGTTCTAGGGAGAGTTACAACGCCTATAAGACCTGGTACATGTCTAAGAGATAATACAAAAAAAACCCATCGTTTTCGCGTGTTCTGGCCGTTCTCATGAGCTATTCCCACAGTTTTGGGGTTTCAGGGCGATTTCCATGGCGAGTAAGACCTGATCCATATTTAAGATGTACTACAAAACTCGTTGTTTTCGTGTTTTATGGCCATTTTCATGATATCTTGACCACTATTTTGCTGTTCCAGGGCGATTTACACCGACCTAAAATCTGATACATGTTTGAGAGTTATGACCAAAAACTCATCGTTTTCGTGTTTTATGGCCGTTTTGATGAGTTGGTGCCAATAGTTATGGTGTTCCAGGGTGATTTGCATGACCCGTAAGACCTGACACATGTTTGAGAGATATGACCAAAAAACCCATCGTTTTCGCGGTTTATTTCCATTTTCATGACCTATTCCCCATAGTTTTGGGTACCATGGAGATTTAGCATGGCCCATAATATCTGATACATGTTTGAGACTTATTACCAAAAACTATTGTTTTCACGTTTTATGAATGTTTTATGGCTGTTTTCATCAGGTATTACCCATAGTTTTGGGGTTCCAGGGCGATTTCCATGGCACGCAAGAGCCAATACATGTTTAAGAGATACAACAAAAAAACTTATCATTTTCGCGTTTTATGGCCATTTTCATGAGCTATTGCCCACTGTTTTGGTGTTTCACGGCGATTTACACCGACCTATTGCTCGATACATGTTTGAGAGTTATGACCAAAAACTCATCGTTTTCACGTTTTATGACCGTTTTCATGAGTTGTTGCCCATGGTTTTGGGGTTCCGGGGCGATTTATAATGACCGTAAGACCAGATTCATGTTTGAGAGATATGACCAAAAAATCGTTGTTTTCACGTTTTATGGCCATTTTCATGAGCTATTCCTCATAGTTTTGGGGATCCATGGAGTTTTGCACGACCCGTAAGCCGCGATACATGTTTGAGAGTTATCACCAAAAACTATTCGTTTTCACGTTTTATGGACGTTTTCATGACCTATTGTCCATAATTTTGGGGTTCGAGGGCAATCTCCATGGCCCGTAAGACCCGTTACATGTATGAGACATACCACAAAAAACTTGTTGTTTTCGCATTTTCTGGCCGTTTTCATGAGTTATTGCCCATAGTTTTGGGGTTCTAGGAGGATTTACACCGACCTAAGACCCGATACATGCATTATAGATGTGACCAAAAATCAACGTTTTCACGTTTTATGACCGTTTTCATGAGTTGTTGCCCACCGTTTTTTGGGTTCCAGGCGATTTATAATGACCATAACACCAGATTCATGTTTGAGAGATATGACCAAAAAATCATTGTTTTCACGTTTTATGCCCATTTTCATGAGCTATTCCTCATAGTTTTGGGGATCCATGGAGTTTTGCACGGCCCGTAAGACGCGATACATGTTTAAGAGTTATCACCAAAAACTATTCGTTTTCACGTTTTATGGACGTTTTCATGACCTATTGTCCATAGTTTTGGGGTTCGAGGGAAATCTCCATGGCCCGTAAGACCAGACATACCACAAAAAACTTGTTGTTTTCGCATTTTCTTGCAGTTTTCATGAGCTATTGCCCATAGTTTTGGGGTTCTAGGACGATTTACACCGACCTAAGACCCGATACATGTTTGATAGTTATGACAAAAAATCAGCGTTTTAACATTTTATGGCCGTTTTCATGAGTTGTTGCCCACCGTTTTGTTGTTCCAAGGAGATTCGCATGGCCCGTAAGACCCAATACATGTTTGATAGATGTGACCAAAAATTCGCCGTTTACGTGTTTTAAGGCCGTTTTCATGACCTATTGTCCATAGGTTTGGGGTTCTAGGGATATTTACAACGATTGTAAGACCCTGTACATGTATGAGAGTTATCACCAAGCACACGTCACTTCTAGGTTTTATGGCCGTTTTCATGTGGTTGCAAGGTATGACCAAAAACTCGTCGTTTTCACATTTTATGGACGTTTTCAAGACCTATTGTCCATAGGTTTTAGCTTCTAGGGAGAGTTACTACGCCTATAAGACCTGGTACATGTCTAAGAGATAATACAAAAAAACCCGTCATTTTCGCGTTTTCTGGCCGTTCTCATGAGCTATTCCCACAGTTTTGGGGTTTCAGGGCGATTTCCATGGCGAGTAAGACCTGATACATATTTAAGATGTAATACAAAACTCGTTGTTTTCGCGTTTTATGGCCGTTTTCATGATATCTTGACCACTATTTTGGGGTTCCAGGGCGATTTACACCGACCTAAAATCTGATACATGTTTGGGAGTTATGACCAAAAACTCATGGTTTCGTGTTTTATGGCCGTTTTGATGAGTTGGTGCCCATAGTTATGGGGTTCCAGGGCGATTTGCATGACCCGTAGGACCCGACACATGTTTGAGAGATATGACCAAAAACCCATCGTTTTCGCGTTTTATTTCCATTTTCATGACCTATTCCCCATAGTTTTGGGGTACCATGGAGATTTAGCATGGCCCATAAGATCTGATACATGTTTGAGAGTTATCACCAAAAACTCATCGTTTTATGGCTGTTTTCATCAGGTATTACCCATAGTTTTGGGGTTCCAGGGCGATTTCCATGGCACGCAAGAGCCAATACATGTTTAAGAGATACAACAAAAAAACTCATCATTTTCGCGTTTTATGGCCATTTTCATGAGCTATTGCCCACTGTTTTGGTGTTTCAGGGCGATTTACACCGACCTATTGCTCGATACATGTTTGAGAGTTATGACCAAAAACTCATCGTTTTCACTTTTTATGGCCGTTTTCATGAGTTGTTGCCCATGGTTTTTGGGTTCCAGGCGATTTATAATGACCATAACACCAGATTCATGTTTGAGAGATATGACCAAAAAATCATTGTTTTCACGTTTTATGCCCATTTTCATGAGCTATTCCTCATAGTTTTGGGGATCCATGGAGTTTTGCACGGCCCGTAGGACGCGATACATGTTTGAGAGTTATCACCAAAAACTATTCGTTTTCACGTTTTATGGACGTTTTCATGACCTATTGTCCATAGTTTTGGGGTTCGAGGGAAATCTCCATGGCCCGTAAGACCAGACATACCACAAAAAACTTGTTGTTTTCGCATTTTCTTGCAGTTTTCATGAGCTATTGCCCATAGTTTTGGGGTTCTAGGACGATTTACACCGACCTAAGACCCGATACATGTTTGATAGTTATGACAAAAAATCAGCGTTTTAACATTTTATGGCCGTTTTCATGAGTTGTTGCCCACCGTTTTGTTGTTCCAAGGAGATTCGCATGGCCCGTAAGACCCAATACATGTTTGATAGATGTGACCAAAAATTCGCCGTTTACGTGTCTTAAGTCCATTTTCATGACCTATTGTCCATAGGTTTGGGGTTCTAGGGATATTTACAACGATTGTAAGACCCTGTACATGTATGAGAGTTATCACCAAGCACACGTCACTTCTAGGTTTTATGGCCGTTTTCATGTGGTTGCAAGGTATACCCAAAAACTCATCGTTTTCACATTCTATGGACGTTTTCAAGACGTATTGTCCATAGGTTTAGGGTTCTAGGGAGAGTTACAACGCCTATAAGACCTGGTACATGTCTAAGAGATAATACAAAAAAACCGTCATTTTCGCGTTTTCTGGCCGTTCTCATGAGCTATTCCCATAGTTTTGGGGTTTCAGGGCGATTTCCATGGCGAGTAAGACCTGATACATATTTAAGATGTAATACAAAACTCGTTGTTTTCGCGTTTTATGGCCGTTTTCATGATATCTTGACCACTATTTTGGGGTTCCAGGGCGATTTACAACGACCTAAAATCTGATACATGTTTGGGAGTTATGACCAAAAACTCATGGTTTCGTGTTTTATGGCCGTTTTGATGAGTTGGTGCCCATAGTTATGGGGTTCCAGGGCGATTTGCATGACCCGTAGGACCCGACACATGTTTGAGAGATATGACCAAAACCCCATCGTTTTCGCGTTTTATTTCCATTTTCATGACCTATTCCCCATAGTTTTGGGGTACCATGGAGATTTAGCATGGCCCATAAGATCTGATACATGTTTGAGAGTTATCACCAAAAACTCATCGTTTTATGGCTGTTTTCATCAGGTATTACCCATAGTTTTGGGGTTCCAGGGCGATTTCCATGACACGCAAGAGCCAATACATGTTTAAGAGATACAACAAAAAAACTCATCATTTTCGCATTTTATGGCCATTTTCATGAGCTATTGCCCACTGTTTTGGTGTTTCAGGGCGATTTACACCAACCTATGACTCGATACATGTTTGAGAGTTATGACCAAAAACTCATCGTTTTCATGTTTTATGGCCGTTTTCATGAGTTGTTGCCCATTGTTTTGGGGTTCCAGGGCGATTTATAATGACCGTAAGACCAGATTCATGTTTGAGAGATATGACCAAAAAATCGTTGTTTTCACGTTTTATGGCAATTTTCATGAGCTATTCCTCATAGTTTTGGGGATCCATGGAGTTTTGCACGGCCCGTAAGACGCGACACATGTTTGAGAGTTATCACCAAAAACTATTCGTTTTCACGTTTTCTGGACGTTTTCATGACCTATTGTCCATAGTTTTAGGGTTCGAGGGCAATCTCCATGGCCCGTAAGACCCGTTACATGTATGAGACATACCACAAAAAACTTGTTGTTTTCGCATTTTCTGGCCGTTTTCATGAGCTATTGCCTATAGTTTTGGGGTTCTAGGACAATTTACACCGACCTAATACCCGATACATGTTTGATAGTTATGACCAAAAATCAGCGTTTTCACGTTTTATGGCCGTTTTCATGAGTTGTTGCCCACTGTTTTGTGGTTCCAAGGAGATTTGCATGGCCCGTAAGACCCAATACATGTTTGATAGATTTGACAAAAAATTCTTCGTTTACGTGTTTTAAGGCCGTTTTCATGACGTATTGTCCATAGGTTTGGGGTTCTAGGGATATTTACAACGACTGTAAGACCCTGTACATGTATGAGAGTTATCACCAAGCACACGTCACTTTTAGGTTTTATGGCCGTTTTCATGTGGTTGCGAGGTATGACCAAAAACTCGTCGCTTTCACGTTTTATGGACGTTTTCATGACCTATTGTCCATAGGTTTAGGGTTCTAGGGAGAGTTACAACGCCTATAAGACCTGGTACATGTCTAAGAGATAATACAAAAAAAACCGTCATTTTCGCGTGTTCTGGCCGTTCTCATGAGCTATTCCCACAGTTTTGGGGTTTCAGGGCGATTTCCATGGCGAGTAAGACCTGATACATATTTAAGATGTAATACAAAACTCGTTGTTTTCGCGTTTTATGGCCGTTTTCATGATATCTTGACCACTATTTTGGGGTTCCAGGGCGATTTACACCGACCTAAAATCTGATACATGTTTGGGAGTTATGACCAAAAACTCATGGTTTCGTGTTTTATGGCCGTTTTGATGAGTTGGTGCCCATAGTTATGGGGTTCCAGGGCGATTTGCATGACCCGTAGGACCCGACACATGTTTGAGAGATATGACCAAAAACCCATCGTTTTCGCGTTTTATTTCCATTTTCATGACCTATTCCCCATAGTTTTGGGGTACCATGGAGATTTAGCATGGCCCATAAGATCTGATACATGTCTGAGAGTTATCACCAAAAACTCATCGTTTTATGGCTGTTTTCATCAGGTATTACCCATAGTTTTGGGGTTTCAGGGCGATTTCCATGGCACGCAAGAGCCAATACATGTTTAAGAGATACAACAAAAAAAACTCATCATTTTCGCGTTTTATGGCCATTTTCATGAGCTATTGCCCACTGTTTTGGTGTTTCAGGGCGATTTACACCAACCTATGACTCGATACATGTTTGAGAGTTATGACCAAAAACTCATCGTTTTCATGTTTTATGGCCGTTTTCATGAGTTGTTGCCCATGGTTTTGGGGTTCCAGGGCGATTTATAATGACCGTAAGACCAGATTCATGTTTGAGAGATATGACCAAAAAATCGTTGTTTTCACGTTTTATGGCAATTTTCATGTGCTATTCCTCATAGTTTTGGGGATCCATGGAGTTTTGCACGGCCCGTAAGACGCGACACATGTTTGAGAGTTATCACCAAAAACTATTCGTTTTCACGTTTTATGGACGTTTTCATGACCTATTGTCCATAGTTTTAGGGTTCGAGGGAAATCTCCATGGCCCGTAAGACCCGTTACATGTATGAGACATACCACAAAAAACTTGTTGTTTTCGCATTTTCTGGCCGTTTTCATGAGCTATTGCCTATAGTTTTGGGGTTCTAGGACAATTTACACCGACCTAATACCCGATACATGTTTGATAGTTATGACCAAAAATCAGCGTTTTCACGTTTTATGGCCGTTTTCATGAGTTGTTGCCCACTGTTTTGTGGTTCCAAGGAGATTTGCATGGCCCGTAAGACCCAATACATGTTTGATAGATTTGACAAAAAATTCTTTGTTTACGTGTTTTAAGGCCGTTTTCATGACGTATTGTCCATAGGTTTGGGGTTCTAGGGATATTTACAACGACTGTAAGACCCTGTACATGTATGAGAGTTATCACCAAGCACACGTCACTTTTAGGTTTTATGGCCGTTTTCATGTGGTTGCGAGGTATGACCAAAAACTCGTCGCTTTCACGTTTTATGGACGTTTTATGACCTATTGTCCATAGGTTTAGGGTTCTAGGGAGAGTCACAACGCCTATAAGACCTGGTACATGTCTAAGAGATAATACAAAAAAACCCGTCATTTTCGCGTGTTCTGGCCGTTCTCATGAGCTATTCCCACAGTTTTTGGGGATCTGGAATCTCGTTCTGGTCATTTTGGTATATTATACGATTTTTTTCGATATTGTATGCAAAAGTTACGGCCTTTTTACCGTGGCATTACTTTTTTTGCAAATAAAGTTGAAACTCATTTCTGTTAATTTTACTAGAAGCTATACCACATTACCTACCTAAATATGAAAGGATTTAATTTTTTGAAGTGTTTATCATTTTTGTTTATTTTTTGCAAACCCTAAAAAGGCGATCCACGGGGGGGGGGTGGAGTTGGTGCATGCCACTTAGGCGAGGGCACTAGGGCGAGTGCCCTACTATGAAAGTTTACATCTGTGGCGCACTATGCCATATGCGCCACAGATGTTTGTGGCCGTTTCACAGCAGAGGGGGCGTGCGCTTAGGCGTAGCGCACCCCCCCATGTGCGCCACAGATGACACTAACAACCGTGGCGCACATGACTATAGTGCGCCATGAGATGTTTGGCGGCGCCCAACAGGCCTGGACCACACATCCGTGCACTATAGTCACGTGCGCCACGGTTGTTCTAGTTACTAGTAGGGCACTGCCCACAGGTGAGCCACGCCTGTTTTAGCCGTGGTGCACTTCAACCATGTGAGCCACGGATGTGCTGATTACCTATAGCTGTTTTCCTAGTAGTGTGTAATACAAAACTTGTTGTTTTCGCGTTTTATGTCCGTTTTCATGATATCTTGACCACTATTTTGGGGTTCCAGGGCGATTTACACCGCCCTAAAATCTGATACATGTTTGAGAGTTATGACCAAAAACTCATGGTTTTCGTGTTTTGTGGCCGTTTTGATGAGTTGGTGCCCATAGTTATGGGGTTCCAGGGTGATTTGCATGACCCGTAAGACCCGACACATGTTTGAGAGATATGACCAAAAACCCATCGTTTTCACGTTTTATTTCCATTTTCATGACCTATTCCCCATATTTTTGGGGTACCATGGAGATTTATCATGGCCCATAAGATCTGGTACATGTTTGAGAGTTATGACCAAAAACTACTGTTTTCAAGTTTTATGGATGTTTTCATGACCTATTGCCCATATGTTTGGGGTTCTAGAGATATTTTACAACAACTGTAAGACTCGTTACATGAATGAGAGTTATCACCAAGCACTCGTGATTTTCATGTTTTATGGCCGTTTTCGTGAGGTATTACCCATAGTTTTGGGGTTCCAGGGCGATTTCCATGGCACACAAGAGCCAATACATGTTTAAGAGATACAACAAAAAAACTCGTCATTTTCGCGTTTTATGGCCATTTTCATGAGCTATTGCAAACTGTTTTGGTGTTTCGGGGCGATTTTCACCGACCTATGACTCGATACATGTTTGAGAGTTACGACCAAAAACTCATCGTTTTCACGTTTTATGGCCGTTTTCATGAGTTGTTGCCCATGGTTTTGGGGTTCCAGGGCGATTTATAATGACCGTAAGACCAGATTCATGTTTGAGAGATATGACCAAAAAATTGTTGTTTTCATGTTTTATGGCCATTTTCATAAGCTATTCCTCATAGTTTTGGGGATCCATGGAGTTTTGCATGGCCCGTAAGACGCGATACATGTTTGAGAGTTATCACCAAAAACTATTCGTTTTCACGTTTTCTGGACGTTTTCATGACCTATTGTCCATAATTTTGGGGTTCGGGGGCAATCTCCATGGCCCGTAAGACCCGTTACATGTATGAGACATACCACAAAAAACTTGTTGTTTTCGCATTTTCTGGCCGTTTTCATGAGCTATTGCCAATAGTTTTGGGGTTCTAGGATGATCTACACCGACCTAAGAACCGATACATGTTTGATAGATATGACCAAAAATCAGCGTTTTCACGTTTTATGGCCGTTTTCATGAGTTGTTGTCCACCGTTTTTTGGTTCCAAGGAGATTTGCATGGCCCGTAAGACCCAATACATGTTTGATAGATGTGACCAAAATTCGTCGTTTACTTGTTTTAAGGCCGTTTTCATGACCTATTGTCCATAGGTTTCGGGTTCTAGGGATATTTTCAACGACTGTAAGACCCTGTACATGTATGAGAGTTATCACTAAGCACACGTCACTTTTTGGTTTTATGGCCGTTTTCATGTGGTTGCGAGGTATGACCAAAAACACGTCATTTTCACGTTTTATGGACGTTTTCCTGACCTATTGTCCATAGGTTTGGGGTTCTAGGGAGAGTTACAACGCCTATAAGACCTGGTACATGTCTAAGAGATAATACAAAAAACCTGTCATTTTCGCGTTTTCTGGCCGTTCTCAAGAGCTATTTCACGGTTATGGGGTTTCAGGGCGATTTCCATGGCGAGTAACACCTCATACATATTTAAGAGATAATACAAAACTCGTTGTTTTCGCGTTTTATGGCCGTTTTCATGATATCTTGACCACTATTTTGCGGTTCCAGGGCGATTTACACCGACCCAAAATCTGATACATGTTTGAGAGTTATGACCAAAAACTCATGGTTTTCGTGTTTTATGGACGTTTTGATGAGTTGGTGCCCATAGTTATGGGGTTCCAGGGCGATTTGCATGACCAGTAAGACCAGACACATGTTTGAGAGATATGACCAAAAACCCATCGTTTTCACGTTTTATTTCCATTTTCATGACCTATTCCCCATAGTTTTGGTGTACCATGGAGATTTAGCATGGCCCATAAGATCTGATACATGTTTGAGAGTTATCACCAAAAACTATTGTTTTCACGTTTTATGGCCGTTTTCATGACCTATTGTCCATATGTTTGGGGTTCTGGATATATTTTACAACAACTGTAAGACTCGTTACATGTATAATGTTATCACCAAGCACTCGTGATTTTCATGTTTTATGGCCGTTTTCATGAGGTATTACCCATAGTTTTGGGGTTCCAGTGCGATTTCCATGGCACGTAAGAGTCAATACATGTTTAAGAGATACAACAAAAAACTCGTCATTTTCGCATTTTACGGCCATTTTCATGAGCTATTTCCCACTGTTTTAGTGTTTCAGGGCGATTTACACCGACCTATGACTCGATACATGTTTGAGAGTTATGACCAAAAACTCATCGTTTTCACGTTTTATGGCCGTTTTCATGAGTTGTTGAGTATTATAACTTAAATCTTATCCAAAAAACAAGATTGAATATGAAATTCATTTCATATGATTAATACATAAACAAGTTACAAAGAATGTAACATACTGAAGCCATTTCCAAATTTCAGAATTTACAAAGTATAAAGAATAAGAATATTGTTTATTAAATAATAATATAATCTTTATTACAATTAAATAAAATAAAGATTACAAGAATAATTAAAGAAAATTACAAAAGAATAAGAGAATTACATTTGAATATCTACTAACTATCCTATATCCAAATCTACACTAAATCTTCATCTTTATCTTTGTACCTGCAAAACAAAGACAAAATAGAAACAAAATAAGATTAGTGTTAGTATATTTCTCTCAGATATGTCAGTGAAGTGCACTTGACAAACTCATCATTGAGAAATGTTATAAAAAGGGGCAAGTTTCACCAATGTGAAAGATTTCATCTTTCATAAATTCAAAGCCAGAATACAAATGACATCCAAGAGGGACCAATTCACCAGCCAGGTGAAAGTAATCTGGTAATGGTAAGTTAAAAAAATTCTGAACCTATCCACAAGTGCATAGCAGGCACACAAGCTGGACACACACCAGCATGCAAATGGTGTGCTGTCGACCTCACAAGGAGAGCCAAATTGCACAAAACCATAGCACAGCCGTGGAGGAGCACATCAGTGCATCTCTCCACTACACAACACACAAGCACAGCCAGGGTAGACAGCAAGAACAACAGCCAAACCAAACCAACCCAGATCAACCAAACATCACCAGGATGGTGACATAAGGAGGGGGATGAATCTGGTGGATGGCAAGGTCAAGCCCAGGAGCTAGTAGGAGCAGGCTAGCTTAAGAGAAAGCACAGGAATATAGTAAATCAAGATCAAGATCATCATCATCAATCTACTACACCATCATCAGATTTTGTGGTGAGCCTTATAAAACCATCACATGATTTCATCTAAACAAAAGAATGTGTTGCTTTATGAAATGATCTCTCAATAATCACCCAAGAGAGGTGAATCTATCCTAGAGATTTCAAGTATAAAGATAAGAAATCAAACTCAGCCAAAAGCACTAAACCCTCAGACCAGCATCACAGAGTTTAGTGCTAATTTTTTCAACTTAGATCATTTTTCATTTGATCTTATCAGATCAGGGCACATCTCTCAAAGAGAGTAGCACCTCTAATCCTATAAGTTTCAAACAAATTATTTGCTCAGCTAACTAGGAATTAAATCCTAGAGCCTCAGACCAACATCATAGGCAGGACGGTTAAGAAAAGCTCTTATTCTATCTTGCCAGTATCAATCACAAGTATTGACAAAAGCTAAGCCCATAAATAAAAACCCAATCACTTGTGTGCCAGATTACAATGGTATCACAAGGACAAGTTCTTACTGAGTTAAAACCAATCTTTGCTTAGTTACCACAAATAAAAGGAACAAACCAATACATATCATCTTCCTGAAGCCAAGTACCAGGAATCAATATCATATTCATCTATACATCCACAGAAAATCATTACATGTAATGCTTATATTCAGTATGTACAATCTCATACAAGCTTACCATTATAATTACAGTAAGAAACTATTGAGAGAAACAACTGTCAGTATGAGCATTCTGACAGTAGAGAAAGTTCTCAGATCAAAAATATTTCCAATCAGTGATTCCATAAAAACACTAGCATGGGATCATAGTGAATCACCACTAGAATAAATCTGACAAGCCACTAGCAACATCAAAGCCACTACCAATCATGATCCACAGCAAACAATCATTCTTCATACTCAAGTATGATCACCACTAGATCTAAAGCATCATGGATATGATCAACAGGGGGTTATGAACCCTAATCAGAACAAGAACCCTAATCCAGAAATGAACCCTAATCAGCACATAGTCACTAGGCATGAGAAGCCACTAGACACACATAGAGAGGTTCATGGTAGTAGCAAGAACAAGAACCATAGAAGCAACTTACCCGAGGTCCTCGCTGACGAATTGAAGAGGAAGCAGGCTGGCCGACGAACCCGCGGCGGCACAGGGAGCACCCAAGGGGAGCTGCAACCTGCACCATCCACGGCGGCAGCCAAAAAACCACACGAGCCCAAAGACACCATCAAGCGGACGGCAATGGCGACGACACCTTTCCTAACCCTAGGGTTCGAACAGGTGAACTCCACCTGTGGAAGCCCCGGAGTCAAATCGAGATGGAACAGATGAACGAGCGTGGCCGCAAACCTCGCCCTGCACCACGGCGACGGCCAGGAGAAGCCTCAATGGCGGCCATCGCCAGCGGCGGCGCCAGAGCTCGCGGGGTCGGGGAAGAGGAGAGGTGAGAACGAGGAAAAGGCAGAGAGTGTGGGCTGGGTGGACTAAAACCCCCTCGGGGTGGTATTTTGACCTTGCCCTATTAGGCCACACTGTCCCAATAATCCCAAAAGTCCAGACCAACTTGTTTAAAAAAATGTTTTAATCAATTGGAAAAGACCCAAATGCCCCTAACCTCAATAAAATTCTAGAAAATAAATTTAAAATCCAAAAATTATAAACAAAATATTTTTGGATTCAAAATAATCCACTCTGTTCAAATAAAATAAGAAATAAAAATTTGGACACTTAAATTTTTATAAGAATTTTGTAATTTATATATTCCTTATGGAATTTTACAAAATTATTGAAAGGTGATAAAAATAAATAAAAATCACTTTCATTATTTATTAATATTATAGTATTTTTTAAAAATACTAAATAAATATTTAGTAATAAATTTAATGTATAATTAATAATTCCTAAAAGAATTATTAAATCAATAAAAGTCAAATAAAAAGGGAAATAAAATAAAATAATTTATGCAATAAATATAAAAAGTAATAATGTTTGTAAATACTTTATTAAAAGGCACCTTACATAAGTAAAATTCATATAGAATTAAATAATGCATTACATTACTTGAATAATCATTTTGCTTCTTTAAATATTGTCCTTACCGGGTAATAATGATGTTTTTGTAGAACTAGAAGCTCAAGGTCCAGTGCAAGCATCAGACTTCACTACCTTGCCATCACAAGGCAAGGTCATCACTTGCTCATGTCCTTTGAAGAGTCTTTATCAAAGTATTTGCAAATTGTGTGTTATCATATATGCTATAAAGAAAGAAAATATTATTTTCATAAATAAAGAAAATCATAGATATCATCCTAAGTGGTGATATAATGGAGCAATATAACTTAGGGTTCTAGTTGCAACAATGATGATCAAGTAGGGAATTAATAACCCCTGACATCAGTGATTCTAGCGCCGTATATTACGCGTTAGCCATGAGATTTGGAATGGGACAGAGAAGTCAGATGTATCTTCTTCCTCTCGCATGAAGCCGGATGTGCAGGTCGTGGCTGTTATCCTCGTAGCATGCATATTAATTGGTAATTCGTAGAGGATATGCAGTATATGGGTGGGAACCCTCATCGTCCCACGATAGTTCTGGCATCTAACGGTTTGTACAAACCATTGCCGTAATTCATTATGTGGGCATCGTGTACACCAAGCAGGCATGCGGGGTCGCGAAGGGGGCAGTGATTGGCTTGGACCAACTACTGGGACCCACATCATGAAATTGTGGACGGGAAAGTACGCCCGGTTGTGCAACAGGGAGTTGATCTCTCATGGGTAAAGTAACGCACCTCTGCAGAGTGTAAAAACTGTAACTTGTTACTCCCTGTTCCGGGAAGGAGCTACGAACGCGGCAGGAAAGGAACTCCATGAAAGTTCTGTTCAACCTGTGAAGGCTGATTGTCATAGTTTATTTTCGGAATAAAATCAATCTTTGAAGAAAGATTTACAAAAACTGCATAGTGCCAAGGATCTATAATCGGAGGTGGTAGTTAGAGCATCAAACTTCCCACCTTGCATATAATGAACTTGTTGGGTAATGCTGTTACTCATTCTTTCCTTTGATCCCTTGCTTAGACTCTGAGGATCCCGAAGACGTGCAAATGTATGCAGCCGAATGCCAAGAAGATGTGTTCTATGAGGAACCTGATCTGTCCGGAGGAATTGAATGAGTGGATTACGAGATTCGCTACGGTGTCGATGAGAACGAGTCCACTTAAGTGTCTAGTTAGTAGTTACTAATGGAGCCAAGCAGCATGAACTCTATAGAATAAGCTGTTGAGCCCCACTCCTAGTCGGAGTTGTTACTTTTAAATTTCCGTTGAACACTTTATATTTTGGTTTGTAAGTTGGATCTTTTGGAAGTCTTGAACTCCGGTATTGTAATAATAATAATGTGGTACTTTTGTAATATGGACCCACAATGTTTCTGTTATACCACTCTGAGGGATGTGATATTTATAGAACGGTGTTCTGTAGATGTCATGTCAACAACTATAGTGTACTACACATGCAGTGGTATGCTGGGTCACCGCAATTCCGCCACCATCGTGGGATCTGAACCTGGGTAAACCGTGTTACCTCGTACCTGTCAACCGTCTGCCTTACCCCACGTCTCTAAACATGCACTGTGAGGACCCCTCCATGGCGTACTCGTCGGCAATACCACAACAGTTGGCGCCCATCATGGGGCAAGTGACGCTTCAGGCTCTACAGCGGACGAGGACCAAGATCTTCACAGGAATCGGCGAAACCATAGCCATCGGTCGCGTTCTCTTCTCCAGCAATGTTCCGATCATCCCTCCTAATGAGTTCTGGATCCCGGCGAAGAAGAACCCTGCGCGGTGCTCGATCGTCCCCATCAGAGACATCCACCTCTTCATTGGCGAAACCGACCCGGGCATAGTTTCCTAGGAGTCGGAGGAGCGTCAAGACCCGCACGGACTACCTATGGGCAGGATACGTTCGCGGAAGGATCGAAGTCGGATCTCTCTTCAGAGTTTGCCGACAACGATCGGAAAAATTTAAGGTCCACCTAAACCGCCCCTGTGTAGGATATAACGGTGGAAGATCACTGCAAGTCCGCCGGCTTAGCCCGTGCGTCTAGACAGCAGAGATCCAAGTTCGTCAGCGTGGTGACTATCTTCGATCTGGGGCGCTGCGTTCAGAGAGAGGGTGAAAACCCCCGCGATTACCTTGCTAGGTGGCTCCACATACGGGCCGACCTGGCGCATTACCCCAATGATTATTGCCGTTTCAGTGAGTTATTGGCCATAGTTTTGGGGGTTCTTGGGCGATTTGCGTGGCCCGTAAGACCAGATTCATGTTTGAGAGATATGACCAAAAACTCATCGTTTTTGCGTTTTTGGCCGTTTTCATGACCTATTTTCCATAGGATTGGGGTTCTAGGGAGAGCTACAACGACTATAAGACCTGGTACATGTTTCAATTATACCAAAAAGGCCATCATTTTTGCGTTTTCTGGACGTTTTCATGAGCTATTCCCACAATTTTGGGGTTTCAGGGCGATTTCCATGGTCCGTAAGACATGATACATATTTAAGAGATCCCACAAAAGTCTCATTGTTTTCGCGTTTTATGGCTGTTTTCATGAGCTATTTTCGACATGTTTGAGAGTTATGACCAAAAAATCACATTTTCACGTTTTATGGTCGTTTTTATGAGTTGTTGCCCATAGTTTTAGGGTTCTAGGGCGATTTACATGGCCTGTAAGACCCGAGATATGACTAAAACCCGTTGTTTTCGTGTTTTTTGGTTATTTTCCTGAGCTATTCCCCACATTTTTGGGGTTCCATGGAGATTTTGCATGGCCCGTAAGGCCTGATAAATGTTTGAGAGTTATCACCAAAAACTATTCGTTTTCACGTTTTATGGTCATTTTCATGACCTATTGTCCATATGTTTGAGGTTCTAGAGAGATTTACAACGACTGTAAGACTCGGCACGTGTATGAGAGTTATCACCAAGCACTCGTTATTTTCATGTTTTATGGCCGTTTTCATGAGCTATTACCCATAGTTTTGGGGTTCCAGGCCGATTTCCATGGCATGTAAGACCCGATACTTGTTTAAGAGATACAACAAAAAACTCGTCATGTTCGTGTTTCAGAGCGATTTGCACCGACCTATGACCCGTTACATTTTTGAGAGTTATGACCAAAAAACTCATCGTTTTCACGTTTTATGGCCGTTTTCATGAGTAGTTGCCCATGGTTTTGGGGTTCCAGTGCGATTTATAACGACCATAAGACCTGATACATGTTTCAGAGTTATGACCAAAAACTCATCATTTTCGTGTTTTATGGTCGTTTTCATGAGTTATTGGCCACAATTTTGGGGGTTCTAGGGCGATTTGCGTGGCCCGTAAGACCAGATTCATGTTTAAGAGATATGGCCAAAAACTCGTTGTTTTCATGTTTTATGGCCGTTTTCATGCCTATTACTCATAGTTTTGGGGATCCATGGAGTTCTACATGGCCCCATAAGATGCGATACATGTTTGAGAGTTATCACCAAAAACTATTTGTTTTCATGTTTTATGGTCGTTTTCATGACCTATTGTCCATAGTTTTGGGGTTCGAGGGCAATCTCCATGGCCCGTAAGACCTGTTACATGTATGAGAGGTACCACAAAAAAACTCGTTGTTTTCGCATTTTCTGGCCGTTTTCATGAGCTATTACCCATAGTTTTGGGGTTCTAGGACGATTTACACCGACCTAAGACCCGATATATGTTTCATAGATATGACCAAAAAATGATATTTTCACGTTTTATGGCCGTTTTCATGAGTTGTTGTCCATAGTTTTGGGGTTACATGGTGATTTTCATGGCCCGTAAGACCCGATACATGTTGGATAGATGTGACCAAAAACTCGTCGTTTACGTGTTTTAACGACGTTTTCATGACCTATTATCCATAGGTTTGCGGTTCTAGCGAGATTTACAATGACTGTAAGTCCCGGTACATGTATGAGAGTTATCATCAAGCACTTGTCACTTTTAGGTTTTATGGCCGTTTTCATGTGTTTGCGAGTGATGACAGAAACTCGTTGTTTTCGCGTTTTATGGCCGTTTTCATGACCTATTATCCATTGGTTTGGGTTCTAGGGAGAGTTGCAACGACTATAAAACCCGGTACATGTCTAAGAGATATACAAAAAAACATCATTTTCGTGTTTTCTGGCCGTTCTCATGAGCTATTCCCATAGTATTGGGGTTTCAGGGCGATTTCCATGGCCCATAAGACCTGATACATATTTAAGAGATACCACAAAGAACTCGTAGTTTTCGCATTTTATGGCCGTTTTCATGATATCTTTGCCACAATTTTGGGGTTCCAGGGCGATTTACACCGACCTAATATCTTATACATGTTTGAGAGTTATGACCAAAAACTCATGGTTTTTGTGTTTTATGGTTATTTTCATGAGTTGTTGCACATAGTTTTGGGGTTCCATGGAGATTTTGCATGGCCCTTAAGACCTGATACATGTTTGATAGATGTGACCAAAACCCCATCGTTTTCGTGTTTTATGGCTATTTTCCTGAACTATTGTCCATAGGTTTGGGGTTCTAGTGAGATTTACAACGACTATAAGACCCGGTACATGTATAAGAGTTATCACCAAGCACTCGTCGTTTTAGGTTTTATGGCCGTTTTCACGTGTTTGCGAGTTATGACCAAAAACTCTTTGTTTTCGCGTTTTATGGTCGTTTTTATGACCTATCATTCATAGGTTTGGGATTCTAGGGAGATTTACAACGACTATAAGAGATGTGGTACATATATGCTTCAGAGATACCACAAAAAACCTGTCATTTTCGCGTTTTATGGCCGTTTTCACTAGCTATTCCTACAGTTTGGGGGTTTCAGGGTGATTTTCATTGCCTCTAAGTCCTGATACATGTTTAAGAGATACCACAAAAAACTCGTTGTTTTCACATTTTATGGCCGTTTTAATGAGCTCTTAACCATTGTTTTGGGGTTCCAGGGCGATTTATACCGACCTAATATCCGATCCATGTTTGAGAGTTATGACCAAAAAATCATTTTTCACGTTTTATGGTTGTTTTCATGACACTTACTAGGGCATATAATTTATTTGCTAGCAAGATATATGTGGTTAGGAAGTGGACACAGTGCAATCTTGTGAATATTGGTATGATCATGTTTAAGATTGCAGGGATTGTGAAGAAAAGAAGTTGACACCAATTCGAGCTTGTAAGTTCTCTTATTTTAGTTTTGAATCTCCTCTATTCTTCCTTATTTTTTTCACTTGGGGGCGAGCAACATCTAAGCTTGGGGGAGTTGATAGCTGTGAGATCGACACATTTTTATGGTCTTTATTGATGGTTTTTGTCCAGATTTGATGGTTTTCTAGATTTTCCTAACTCTAATACTTTGGCAGCAAAAAAAAATTGGTTTTTAATGTGGGTTTAACAATAGAAACACAATATTCAGGCGAAAACAAGCAAGTCTCTATTTGGAAGCAAACGAGGGAGGCATCCAGAAGACTTAATGATAAACTATACGGCGGGAAATTTTCTCCGGCCGTATAGCTGCCACCGCCTCCACCTTGTCAAAAGGGAGAACTTTCATGAAGGGGTCGAGATCAAAAACAGAACACACGAGTCGCCGTTCCATCCAGAAGGGAGAAATAAGAGATCCGGAGAAGAAGGAGAAGACATTCTTCATCTCGCTCCACAATCTTCGACCTCCTAGCCACCTCACCCCCATAACCATTACTTGTACTTGAGAGAAGAGAGATCTTCAGCTTTCAAGACTAGGGTTTGAGATTGTTTCTTCCTGTCTTGAAGTGTGTTGGATTGCTTTTATATTTCTATTATGGATCTCCACGATAATATCGAGAAGAACTCCCTTTATTTAATTATAATGATGATGCTTTATTCTCTCATCTGTGAGTAAGTTCCTTTGGGCGTGGGAGATGTAAGGGATTGGTGAGATGTTATGTGGCTATATATTTTCCATTAGTTTGTGATTGATTTTAATTACTATATTATGTGTGTTTGACTATCCGTGGGATGCCTAATGTTTGTTGTATAAATAAGGGCCCAGACAACATGATGCTTTGTTCTACATAGATAGAATCTTGTGCGCTAGCAGACCAGCGACCCCCCGAGTGATACGAGGATATTAATGGGAAACTAGTTTGACCCAAGGATCACGAGGAGCCATTGTACTTATTGCATTAGTCCGATCCAAGGATCGTAATTGCTAAGCAACCTGAAGGATCTTGATCGTCTAGTGACTGACCATGGTTTTGGTAGCAGACTAGTAGGATTATTGAAGTTGGGATGAAATCTACCAAGAGGAGTTCCGGCTAATTATGAGTTGCTCGCCTACACATATACTTATAAGATTATAATTGTTACATTTATCACTCGTCCATCTGGTACATTCACTATCACCATGAACTATATCTCCCCGTTCCTACTTTATCATCTGCAAAAAACAACAACCAATCAACCGTTCTTTATTTTTATGTTTTTTTAATTCTGAAGTTTACATTTTAGTTTTATTTAAATATATTCCTTTAATCCAAACTTTATTCTTATTTATACACTTGTAGTCAATTCACTCGAAGACTTGTGACAACTTTGAATGCGACAGAGACTTCACCCATAAACACTTACCTTTGGGCTCCCTGTGAGATCGACATCTTAACTTTAAAACTAGTTACAAACGATCTGTGCACTTGCAGCCATCAGTCTCACATTGAAAGTGTGAAGCCTTGGTTCATATCAATTCTTTATATAATCCGTTTAATGTGTAGGAGCCTTCAGAGTGCAGGGGTCTATGCCTGGCTATCAGTCATCTATGTCCGGATTCGCGTGGACTGATCAGGACGTTGATCAGAATACTCAGGATTTCATGACGTAAAGAAGTCGGGTAAATATTTTTCAGACTCCTCCCCCATACCCCACACATGAGACTCAATATGATGAGCACTGGTCAGTGCTTCCTCCCCGAGAGGTTCGGCTGGACGACGCCCCCTAACTCACCACCTGAGCGTCATGGCAGACGACATAGCTGATATGTCAGACATGTCTATCTATCGGTGTATGGGACATACATTTATCTATGTATGAGACATGTCTATCTATCTATGTATGAGACACCTTTCTATTATTTTACATTTTTATTCGACAAACACTTCAACATAGCTTGCGACACAGTTCAACATAACTTGCGATACATATATCTATCTATGTTTGCGACCCAGTTCAACATAACTTGTGACGCAACTCTCTATCCCTACGACGATGCCTCGTCCTTTTCCTACGACGATGCCTCACCCTTGATCTTCTTGGCATACGCCTTCTTCTTGGCCTGTCTCTTGTCCCACTCAGCTCTCACCTTAGTTCCAACGGGCGGCGTCATTGAGATATCATCCTCATCTTCTTCGTCACAGTCTGGCTCTAACCAGCCCCATAGGTTGTCTACCCAAAACTCCATTGGCCTAATGGTCTGAAGCTTTAACACTTCCCACAATGCATTCATCTTGAGACGTTCTTTGCGGATTTCCTCAGGAGTCCTATTAGGTCGGCTAAACCTAAAGAATATCTCAGCCAACTCATTAAGGAGGACGTCACTACTAATGAGAGTGTCTGATGTAACTGGAGCTTCATCTATTGAAAACTCTCTGGCCAAACATAAAAGCAGTTCGGAATCCCACAACTCAAACCTATGATCAGAAGGAGAACTAGACATTTTTAGGAGAGGAAAAAGTTTGTGTGCTTACAAATCTGAGGGAGGAAGGGTTTTATAGAGTGAGAAAATAAGAAATGGCGGGAAGAAGTAGACGGGAAAAGAATGGCGGGAGCATCTCGCGGGAAAAAATGGGGGAAAGAATCTGGCAAGAAGTTGGCGGAAAAAATGGTGGGAAACCATTTGGCGGGAAATAACGGCGGGAAACATTTTGGCAGGAAACCATTTAGCGAGAAATAATGGCGGGAAGCAATGGGAGAGATAAACGGCGGAAGAAAATTGGCGGAAAAGAAGGCGGTCTAGGACTAACATTGTCTAGATTTAGCTAATAGCGTAATGTTGTATTGATCATGCAGGATATGGTGTGGCCTAAGAATATTAGGTAGTCGGCGAGGGTCTGCTAATCCATTCGGCTTGGGCATGACCGATTGCTCTATTCGGTCTAGGCATGACCGAAAGGACCATTCGGCCTAGGACTTGCCGACTGCATGGTGGACCCTGACCGAACGTCCAATCGGCTTGCCTTAGGATGATTGGAAGCCATTTGGCTTGGTCTAGGCCGACAAAACGTTAGATTTGTAAATTATAAAAATACGTGCAATAGATCTAAAAATAATTAAAAATATTATTTAAAAAAATTCGCTTTCGCGTAAGCATGAATCTCATGGGCTCGGCCCGTTAGCTGTTCGTTCGGCATGGAGACTCAGCGAAGCGTGACATGCGATATTGGGCAAGCTGGGCAGTTGCGAGGTCAGGGAAATAGAACGGGATTCTAGTCGTGCACAAATCTGGCCAACGGGCCGGCCTGGCACGGCCCAGGCCCGGCACGGCACGTAGCGTCCCGTGTAGCTCGCGTGCCGGGCCATGCCGGCACGGGGGCCTGCTTTCCAGGCCCGGGCATGACACCTGCGCCAAACAGGCCGGCCCGTGGCACGCGGCCTGTTAGTAGTTTTCTGCAAGCCCGTTAAAAAGTAGCTTTAAAAAGGGTCGAACTAGTACTCTAACACAAAACATCCCGTGATCTGATGGTCAAGCGCCGGTGGAAAATAGAGATGTTAAGTGTTAGAGCCTGTTGATTGGTGGAGATATGCATTAGTTATTATTATATCTTCATACTCATACTTATGATAACATATTACATATATAATTATATTAGCATTATTGTTTGATGTGTAATTTGTAAACATAATAGAGTAATAACCTAAAGTTAAACTAAAAGTTAGTTAATATATTATTTGTTGGTTATGTGATATATGTTTCTGATATACAATGAACAATTCATATATATATCATAAGGGTCATATCATTGAGAGAATGAATGAATATGGATATAGTTAAATAGTTCAAGTAGCATAAAAGATTTAATCATTTAAAATTTTTTTATAAAACATAGTAACTATAAATACATGAGATCATGCTAATCACCATCCCATCAAAGGATATCACAATGACATCAGATACCACACCGACAACACCATCAAACACTGGCGGGTGGAGTTGGCATTGAGGTGGCATGTGGATGTGGTGTAAGTGGATCAGTGGGGATTGGATCATCCATAATAGGATATATATATACGGATAGATATACTCCTCTCCCTCTGGTGGTGGAATGTCAAAGCTTGCAGCTTGCAAGCAGCTCACAAGGGGGGACAGGAGCGAGAACAGAAAAAGAGTACTTGTTGAGTAGGTTGAGGAAGGTATGCGAGAGAAACAATCAATCGAGATAAGTAAACTATAAGTATGAGACAAGTATAATTTATCGTATGTGTCGTATTTCATTCGTTCATAAAAGTAATAAAGAAATATATGTAGAAGCCATATGATTTCAGATATTTTCTCTATTTTTTATTGTTGAGGTGTCTCGATCATGTGCATGTTCATAATTCACGACGGAGGAGACACATTAAGGATGTTGTGTTGTTGAGGTTATATAATGATGAGAGTAAGAGAATGTTGTTTGTCGGATGGGGGATGCAGGATATATCACCGAGACAGGAAGATGGTTGAGAGAATAAGATTCATATAAGGAAAGTCTCGTTTCGGAGTTGGGGAATGATTCCGGTGTTTTCATCGGGAATGTTCTAGAAGGTTCCAGAATGTCCGGCATTGATACTCCTTTCCCCTCCGGAGTGCCGGACATTGATACTCCTTTCCCCTCCGGAGTGCCGGACATTTCGGAACCTTCTAGAACATTCCCGATGAAAACACCGGAACCATTCTCCAACTCCGAAACAGGACTTTCCTTATATGAATCTTATTCTCCGGACCATTCTGGATCTCCTCGTGATATCCCGGATCCCATCCGAGACTCCGAACAACATTCGGTCTCTTACTCATCATTCCATAACTACTCAACAACATCGAATCCTTAAGTGTGTCTCCCTACGGTTCGTGAATTATGCGGACATGATCGAGACACTTCTCCGATCAATAACCAATAGAGGAATCTGGAAATTCATATGGATCCCACATATTTCTACGATTACTTTGCGATCGAATGAACCACTTACATACGATACCAATTTCCCTTTGTCTCACGATAGTTTACTTATCCGAGGTTTTGATCGTCGGTATCTCTGCATACCTAGTTCAACCTCGTTACCGATAAGTACTCTTTTCTCGTTCCCGTGGTATGTGATCCCTTGTGAGCAAGTCACATGCTTGCAAGCTAATTGGATGACATTGCACCGAGAGGGCCCAGAGTATATATATCCGTCATATGGATGGACAAATCCCACTCTTGATCCATGTGCCTCAACACATACTTTCCGGACACTCAATGCCACCTTTATAGCCACCCAGTTACGGTGTGGTGTTTGATGTCATTAAAGCATCCTTCCGGTGATGGTGATTAGCATGATCTCATGGTCGAAGGA
The DNA here is from genome assembly GCA_030063025.1 of Avena longiglumis. Taxonomy (NCBI): domain Eukaryota; kingdom Viridiplantae; phylum Streptophyta; class Magnoliopsida; order Poales; family Poaceae; genus Avena; species Avena longiglumis. The sequence continues at coordinate 504,732,023 of CP125978.1, read as the reverse complement.
ATTAGGTTACTATGTATCAGAAAGCTTATAGCAAATGAACTATATTAAATGACTTGATCTTTATGCTACGCTTAAATATAGGAGTATGTCCATCACATCATTCTCCTAATGATATGACCCTGTTGTTAATAACATCTCTATGTTCATGATCAGGAAACCATGATCATATATTAACCAACAAGCTAGTTTAACAAGAGGCTTTACTAGGGACTCTTTTATGTTTACAAATCACACAAGTATTAATGTTTCCGGTTAATACAATTATAGCATGGTATGTAAACATTTATCATAAGTATGAAGATATGATAATAACCACTTTATTATTGCCTCTTGGGCATCTCCAACAGTCTCCCACTTGCACTAGAGTCAATAATCTAGTTTCAAACCTTTGTGTATTCAACACCTATGGATTTCTTGTGTTGTATGTACACGATTGCTAGTGGTCAACTGATCTCCGGATCTGACACTTTTCAGGTCCGTGTGTAATTGCATGTCTTTGCGTCTCTACGCATCACTCATTCTATAATGAGATGGCTTCGTACTAATTTGGTCCTTTGGTGTGACCTTTAGTTCTTTGGGGTTAAAACATGTTGATAATATTGTCGTACAATATATCTTCATAGTACTATCCCACTGTGAACTACACCTAGTTTGATAACAAACTACTTGACACAAATGCCCTCTTTTGCTGCTATAATTGCAGTCATATACTTAGCCTTTTGTTGTAGTATCTGTCACAATGTCTTAACTTTGGAACTCATCCAAATCCATTATGGAACTTACTTTCCATTATATTGTGCCACCCTTAGTTTAGATTGAGATAAACTTAATTTATACTTTGTGACAAAACTAGTATCAATGTAGTACTTTTACAATGAACTAACCATCTATTTGTCACTTCTACAAATAATATACTCTTAGTTCTTCCAAAAGATTATAAGAATATTCTTACTATTGTCCAATGATCATCTTATGAATCATTCTGGTATATGCTCACAACATTTAGAGCATAGGACATATCTGGATTTGTACATATCATAGTATGATTGATATAAATACTCTTTGTGATCAAGTATCAATCTATACTTGAATCTTGTTTCACTTACCAAATGTCAATACATTTGAATATATCATCAATATTGAACTCATTCAATCCTTTCTGTGCGACAAGAAACTTTCTTGTAGTTTCTATATTGAACTCATTCAATATCTCGTCTATGTACTTCTGGCACAACCATATTAGCGTCTATTGATGCCAAATATTTGGGTTTTGCCTAAGTCTTTCATCAGGATGAAATTCTTAATATGTGTTAATAAAATATACATCTTTTCCAATCAACAATATGTCCTCCACATAATGTATTAGAAATATGTCTTAGCGCTCCCACTTAATTTCTTGCAAATGCAAGCATCTTCATTGTCTCTGATGAAATTAAACCCTTTTAACAGTTTCATCATAGTGAAGATTCCAACTCCGCTATGCTTACTTCAACCATTGAATTTTGCATATGCTTTTAGCATCCTTTGAATTAACAAAACCCTATGGACCGTGTCATGCACACGTCCTAGGTAACCCTTCTATTAGAAGAACTTGTTTTGTTTATCCAACTACCACATAAAAAAATTATATGTAGTGGTTGCTACATTAATCCGTCTAGACTAAATATCACTATGAAAGATCAAATCTTATCATAGTCAACCTTTGAACATTGTTGTGAACTTTTTACCAACATGTCGACTATTTCATAGATGTAAAATATTCATGTCTATTTATTTATAGATCCAAACACGACTGTAAGGTCTTACACCTTTCTCGAGGGTCCTTCAACTTCAAAACTTGATTTCTCGTGTATGGAACTATCACAGATTTTATGGCTTCAAGCCATTTGACGGAGTCAGGGCCCATCATCACTTCTTTGTATGTAGTCAGATCATTATTGTCAAATAATGATTTAACTCTCAAATCTTGGTATTTGATTGTTTACCCGACCTACTTGTTTCAATAGAAATTTTGACCTTCGTGTAACACCCTCAGAATCGGACCTATGCAAGTTTTAGCGAAACCCGCCAAACCAGCATAGAAACGATTCAAAGGTGCCCACCAGGCACTTTCGTGCGGGTGGAAAACGAAGTAATAACATTACACAACAGTCCTCGATGGGACCCACAGAACAGATATATATATATAACAGCGACTCCATGAGTCAAGAATACAGATACAAAGACAAAGATCCAAATCACCTTGAGAACGATATAGCGTCAGCTACGGACAAGATGCAAATGGGGCTAAGAGCCACGAAGAATAACCAATGGCGTCCATAACCTGCCTGTGCCAAGCGGAAGGGTAACCGCTAACGGCGTCGTTCTCAAAACCTGCTTAAACAAAGGGTGCCGACAAAGGGCAAAGGAAAAGAGGAGCGTCAAGATCTTGAGGCCAAGACAGCGAGGCTAGATTCGCGGTCCTCGCCTACATAGGTATGGTGGACTGAAGCGGCAGCGGCAACATGCACTAAACAACCTATAGAGACTCGGTACAACTGGCGGTTATTAGAGAGGGATAAGAATAACCTATTCGGAGTTAACCTGATACTACCATCAAACAAACCCATCCTGGTGTTTCCCCCTCGAGACCAAACGAGGAACTCAACCGAGGAACTCACTCAGTTGGCAGTTTTATTTATTCGGTTATCGTTGCAGCAATTACTAGTCAGGTATAGATAATCATCCTGATAAAAAAACAGTGGGCCCTTTTAGTTATTCATTCCGTTGTAGTTGCATCAATTACTAATCAGATACAGATAGCATGAGATAAACCCAAAACCCAGCAGTTGTTGGTACTTTTATTCAGCCATTCCGTTGTAGTTGCAATACTTACTAGTCAGGTACAAAGGTCGCAAGCGACGCTCCAAACAAGCAATTGTGGGCAGTATTATTTAGCCATTCCATTATAGTGAAGCTGATTACTAGTCATTATAAAGTCAAATTTATAGCAATAAACTTTAGTTATGCTTGTCTATGGTCGAGATACTGTGCTCCAAGTCGTCCATATCCGCGGACACGGCTTTCAGAAAGTTTTACCCGGCCGGGGTGCACCAATAGCAACACACGCTCGATCAACCTCGGAAAAACCAAATCAAAACCCAACGAGGCCTTCACGACAAAGCAATCACAGGATTCAGAAATATTTCAGGGGGCCACCCCTTGGAGTACACCCGCAACGAAGTAAGCAAGCTCCGAGACGGACTCAAGGTTTGCGACAATGGCTGTAAACGACTGGGAACCCGAAAGTGTGGCTGGGCTTGTCGATACCGCGAAAACATTCCGCTTACCTAAACAGTACAGTGTGCTCCTCGCACAATCGTAAATACATAAGTAGCATGGCATAAGTACAGGATAGTAAATAAAACCTCAAACTAGTTTGTGGCCCCAAGAAATAAGACTGAATCAAGCTCTGGCTCAGGGGGGTCCCATATACCTCCCGGATGTGGATAGCGCGATAAATCAAGGAACAGGTATCAAGTACTCGGGGTCCTACGGGACACAAGTGGGCGTTCGGAAACCAAATGTTATCTATCACCCACCGATGCCTCTGCTTACTTCAATTTTAGTTGTTAAACAGGAATTAAAGTGAACGGAAAGTAAAATTATGATCATCTCCAACAGCAACATGCGGCCAATACATCAACAACTGTGGCACTGGACGACGCGCAACAGCACTTGAGCAAGCGACTACGACGCGCAAGTCCAACTATCTACCAAACAACAGGTAATAGGGTGTGTCCAAGGCAATATAGGGCTGCACGGTATATCACAGGTACGGAAACTAAAGCATCGCAAGACAGATAGCAATAGATCAACAGGAGGGAATAAATACTATAAAAGTAAGATAGGTAGAAAGGGGGAGATGCTCGCCTGAAAACATTGTCAAAGGTTTATCGAAAGATCGGGGTGAAGCTCACATCGACTCAACGGCCTTATCCGCGAAGAACCGAAACACTAGAAGAAACACCGGATGCAATATTTAATACCACGGCAAAAGATCGGCATGATGCATGTATGATGTATGACATGGAAAAGGTGCGATGCAATTAGGTCATATTAAGCGGAACCGGGGTCCCGACAAATAATTATACGGTTCAAGTTATTTACCTACCCCGCAATTTAAATGTTGCATTATCAAGTCAAAAGATAGCACCGGTTCGCTACACAAGTTTAAATGAGGACAATATGAGACTAGATTTGCCCGCATATGGGCCCCACATTTAATTATTAGGTGAATCGGCATAAGGCCCCCAAACCACACAAATATGCATGCGGGATGAACAATTAATATGCAACAAGTTGTTATTTCATTTATAAAATAGGGCTCAAGGAAAGGGGTCACACATTAGGGTTCTCGACGGACTTGGGGTTCCGGGGTTCGGGGTCGGTCTCGGGGTTCAGGGTTCGACGGCCTCGGCGGGATCGTTCTCGGATATCGGGGGTAGATATTGGCGTTCCGTGAAGGAGGACTTTCGGTGTCGGGGGCACATCGGACTCGCCCTGGTCGGTGTCGTTCTTGTCGTCGCGACGATCTTGTCGGGTCCGCGCCATCGAGTCGGTCTTGGCGTCCGGGATGAAGAACTTGGCGTTCTGCGTTGGTGTTCTTACCGTTTGTATTCTCGAGCATCGCATCCGGGAAGGAGTACTTGTCGCGAGTGTGGCCTTCGGGTCCGGGGTCTCGGCGTCCGTGACGAAAGCATCGGGGTTACCGGGTTCGGTCCCGTGAGGCGATCTTATCGCTCCGTGCCGAAGTCATTGAGGTTTTCTCCTTATTCACCGGTGACGAACTTGGGAACGGCGCCAGGGTTCGCGGGGCCCGGGGTGAAGTACTTGACGCGCCAGGGTTCGGTCCCGGACTCGAGGAGAGGCGCTTGGGGTTCGCGTCGAAGGTCTTGTCGATGGATCCTCGGGTTCATGCGGCTCCTCGAGGCGAACTTGTCGATGCGGTCCTGTTAGGTGGTTGCGAGCGTCTTGGCGGTACTTGGGTCTAATGAAGGTCTCTGTGATGCAACCTTGTGTCGAGCATGCTACAGGCGAGCACTGGGTGGCGGGCCCACGCGCTGGAGGCGGAACGCGGGGCGGCGCAGGGCTCGGACGAACTCGGACGACGACGGCGGGGTGAACGGCGAGGAGGGCCGCAGGAGCGAGCGACGGCAGCGGGCGCCGCGAAGGCGAGGCGGCGGCCGCTGCGGGCGGGCAGCGGTCGGCGGGCGAACTTGTTGCCGGAGGAGCGGAGGTGGGGGCGCTTGGTGGCGGGCCGACGCAGAGTTGGCGGCACGTGCCGGCGACGCGGGAGCGGCCGCGGGAGCTCCGGCGAGGAGGCGAGGACGGGTCGGCGGGAGGAACCACGGCGCTGCGGACGTCGGCGCGGGGAGGCGTCGCGGTAGTCTACGGAGGGGGGAGAGGCGAGGCTGCGACGCGGAGGGGCGAGCAGCGCGCAGGGAGGAGCGGGCGGCGCATCGCCGCGAGGAGAGGCGGGGTCGGCGAAGCGAGAAGGGGAGACGGGCCTGGGTTGAGGAGGAGAGCACCGGCCGGTGAGAGGCGAAGGAGGAGGAGACGGCTGGCCCAGCCAGGCGCTGGGAAGGAGAGGCGGAGGAGAAGAGAAAGCGAGGCGGGGCGGCGCTCCTGGGCGAGGGGGGGGGGAGGGGCCTGAGAGGAGCCGGACGGAGGGGAGAGGGAGGTGAGAGCGGGGCTTGGGGGCTCAGGGGCTGCGCTGCTGGGAGGAAGGGGATGGGAGCGAGCCGGTGGGTGGTGGGTCCCAGACGGCGTGGGGGCCCAGTGGCAGGGGGGCGCCGCGCGTGGGTGGACTGGGTGCGTCGCGTGTGTGCGTGGTGGTGTGAGTGGGTTGAGTGGGGACGGTTGGTGATTGGAAGAGAGAAAAGGGAGGGAGAGAGAGTTGGGGTGTGAGGTGGCAGTTTGGGGTTGGTTAGGGGGAGGGAGAGGGTGAGGTGTCAGGAGGCCATTGGTGGGGGTGAGGTGGCTGGTTGGGGGGTAGATTAGGTGTAGGTAGCTGTAGGATTTTAGGTGGACCGATTTTAGGTTCTGGGGGTGGTCGTTCGGGTCGGTTCGGCCCGTTCGACTGCCCCCACCAAAAATAATTTAACATTTTATTTAATTTGCAATACATTTTTGTAACTAGTTTTTAGACAAACAAAATACCCGGAAGCAGCCGGGGGTTTATTTTGAAATAGAAGGAGGGCTAGTTTCGGAAAACCATAGTCTTTCGCAACATAGTTTCAGGAAAAATTAATATGCATGATGATGTAATGATGATGCAATGCACAAAAACAACGCGATTTTCTAGTAGTGGTTTTGCGGGATGCCACACTTCGTAACCACAACCTTTGAGGCGCGTGAGCCATGAGCATTGTTGCTGCCTCCGGAACAATTTTCGGCGCTGCGCAACTTTGCACATATAGCTAAGGTTCCTTTAACCTTATCAAAGTTCTATTGTCCTCCCACTTATCTTTTCACGAAAAATTCCTTCTCAAAGAAACTTGACGTTCTAAGTGACAAACACTTTTGTCTCTGGTGTTTATGGAGGAATACTTAACAGTTATTCGAAGTAACATACAAAGACAGGTTCATCCGACTTTGGTTGCAAACATCCTTTTTATGCATAGCATGCCAATGTTTAAGAAAGGACAACTTGGGTTTTATCCCAAACCATAACTTTATATGGTGTCATTTCAACGGATTATGATGAAGCTCTTTTTAGTGGAAAAACGGTAATCACTAAAGCTTTTAATCTTTAAAATATAATGACAGTTTTATGAATTACACCTTCGATCTTACCATGTCAAACAAGGTTTAATTACATATCTCGAACGCTCCATACTCTTAGGGTGTTTCGAGAAAATGCAAATCCACGGAACGATTCCTTAAATCTTAGGTACTATGCTAAACTTGTAACTCAAATATCTTCCTTTATGATCTTATCATAAACTATTTATATTCTTGTTACAATGATTTTGCACTTCATCTTGAAAGTCTTCGAACTTTTCAAATGTTTCATACTTCATCCTTATTAAGTAAATATTCGTATATTCACTTAAATTTTCGGAGAAAGCATATGAAGTTGAAATCCATCGCTCTTGACTACACATAATGGATTTCGTACAACAATATGTACAAGTTCCAATAAGCTAGTCATTCGTTCTCTTTTGGCCTATGAACGAAGTTTTAATTATCTCTAGGAAAGTTTCACAAGCGTCATTTGATCAAAAATCAAAAGACTCCAAAATTCCATCCACATGGAGTTTTTCATGTTTTCTTTCCAATATAATTTAAACGGCGATGTCACTTCCTAAGTGATCCTTCAATCAATTTGTCTTTCGACATTTTTAGCACTAGTTTTATGGATGTGATTTCTCCAACAAGATTTGTGAATCATCCATCTTTTATGGATTACGGCAATTATTTGAACAACCCTTTTGTTCTCATAATACCTGATAAAATAAATCTTGAAGGCAAGCTTTGATGTTTAACGAGCAACACAATAACCCTTTATTTGTTCTCGATGAATATCATCACATATTCTTTTGCTAGTTACTTAGGCCATTGTAGTTCATGAATTGTGTTGTTTCGTATGACGATTCACACCAACAAATTCAGTATCAAATACTTAAGAACCACATTGTTTAATAAGAAAAGAATATAGACATAACATATATATCATCTATATACTTAAACTGAAAAATTCTAGTCTTTTCTTTTCTGCCATATATTTATGAGATTCTCTTTAAGTATTTCCTTTTCTGTTTGAAAGAATCTATCAACATCAATAGTGGAGTCATACATATGACACATAATCCAAAGCGTGTATAATTAAATACCAATGTCTTTGGACTTGCACTTTGAAGTAGATCACCATCATCAAATGTTTGGTGTTCTTTCAAATTCCTTTCTTTAGTAATCTCTTGGTGTAGTAAACATTTTACCTACATCAAATACCCACCCTTATCATGGACTTATCCATGATCAAGCTACTTTTAGCTTATAACGGTGAATCGCGAGTATAATGTTGCTCTCCAAAACCTTTTGGTGGATTAGGACAACTAGTGTCTCCAACCTTTTGCAAATTCTCATCAAATATGAGAACATGACTTTTGCCATATTATACTCTATCATGTTGCAACCAAAACTTCGTTTCAGATATCACAATATCTTCCACACATCATGGTTTCTGAAACAACTCTTTCAGATCCTAGATAACCTTGATATTAAGACAATCCTTTGAATATCAAGAATCATGGAGACAAACATGATACTCATACACTAACACTTGGAATTGTCACTCTCATTTTAATACTAATTATTAAACTTCATGGAGTAACTGGAACTTACTGAAAGTTTGCAATAGGACTTTTAAACTTTAGATTAACACTTCAAAACAATACGATACCAGTTCGTAAAGTAACTAACCAGAATTCTATAGTTCTATCATCTCAATTATAACTAAGCGCAAGGTGGTAAACGGATGCCAATGACTACAACAATTATGCAAATTCACTTTGATTTAATTTATGATAAATAGTGTTCAACTTTTAATCATATTGTCGTTGAACTCCCACTCAAAACAATATCCCTCACACTGTTGGAATTATGCCCTAGAGGCAATAATAAAGATGTTATTATTATAATTCTTGTTCATGATAAAGTTTATATTCCATTCTATAATTGTATTAAGCGGAAACTTTAATACTTGTGTGGTTTGTGAACAACACCGTGTCCCTAGTACGCCTCTATGGACTAGCTCATTGATCAAATGATGGTTAAGGTTTCCTAACCATAGACATGAGTTGTCAATTGATAATGAGATCATATCATTGGGAGAATGATATGACGGACAGACCCAAACTAAGCGAAGAAATTAGATCGTATCATCGTGTTCATCTTTGCGAAGCTTTTCCTATGTCAAATATTGTATTCCTTAGACCATGAGATAATACAACTCCCTGGTATCGGAAGAAATCTTTGAGGTCATCAAACGTCATCCTATGAGAGGGTGATCATAAAGGTGTCTCTCAGGTGATCGGAAAGTATCATTGGGATGTATGTATCGAGATGGAATTTGTCCCTCCCAAGTCGGAGAGATATACTTCGGGCCCACTCGGTAATCGATATCAACACCGCTTGCAAGCATGTGGTTAAGGAGTTAATCACAAAGTGATATCGGATTACGGAACGAGTAAAGTACTTTCTGTGAACGAGATTGAACTAGGTATGACGGTACCGACGATCGAATCTCGGGCAAGTAAAATATCGCGAGACGAAGGGAATATATATATGGGATTGTTTGAATCCTGGCATCGTGGTTCATCCGATATGATCATCGATGAATGTGTGGGAGTCAATATGGGTGCCCAGACCCCGCTGTTGATTATTGATAGAAGATCATGTCTGCATATTCTCGAACCCACGGGGTCACACACTTAACGTGTCTTGACGCTAGGATAGATAGGATAATTGGTTTATGAATTTTTGTTCGGAGTCTCGGATGGGATCCGGGACATCACGAGAGGTTCCGGAATGGTCCGGAGAATAAGATTCATATAAGGCCGTGCAGTTTTTGGAGTTCGGAATTGTTCCGGGTTAATCGGTATTGTACCGGAAGCTTCTAGAACCTTCCGGAAGGGGACCAACGTGGCCCCACCTTCCGGGAGGGGGCATGGGCCTATGAGGGAGTGTCCTGGCCGCATTGGACCAGGGGCACAATGCCCCATAGGGCCCAGCCGATCCTAGAGAGTTTAAATCGTTTAAACTAGAGATAGGGTTTCTAGAAGAGGGGAGAGTCCATGCCCCCCACTCCTTATCCTTTGGGCTTGGGGAGGGCTAGGGCTGCGCCCCCTCTATATAAAGAGGGGTGGGGGCGCACCAACCACACACACCTCTCCTCCAAACCCTAGCCGCCTTGCTAGCTTTCCTCTCTCCCTCCCGACTGTTTGTAGGCGAAGCCCTGCTGCAGAAATTCTCCACCATATACACCACGCCGTCGTGTTGTAGATCCAATCTATCTCTCCACCATACTTGCTGGTCCGAGGAAGGAGGAGACGTCGAGGTGCTGCACGTGTGCATCTCACGGAGGCACCGCCACTTGTGGTGCTAGATCAGATCGGATCGCGAGGAGGAGAAGCGAGTACGACTACATCACCCACGTTCCGACGAACGTTCCGCTGTGCGAATCTTCAAGGGTATGAAGATCTAATCCAATCTCTCTCGTTGATTGCATCTCCTAGATTAGATCTTGGCTTTCCCTCTGTTCGCATCCGTAGAAAATTTTGATTTACTATGCCGCGAAACCCTTCAGTGGTATCAGAGCTAGATCTATGCGTAGATGTGTTTCACGAGTAGAACGCAACATGGTTGTTGCGGGCGTTGATGTTTTCTGTTGCAAGCCTCTTGTTTGTGTTCTTCTTATGACATGGGATAGTGAGATTGAAGCGGTCCAGGCCAACCTTACGCGACGTCGTCATGAGACCGCTCCGCACTTGACGTGTGGCTTGTTCCACACATGCGGTGGTGGATGTCAGTTTCTCACTATATTTGTCATGGGATTAACACCGGAGTTTGGCAACCATAATATCACCGTTGTGGCTTGCCGTAGGTAAGAATCGTTCTTAGCATCTACTCCCATAAGCCACGTAAAACATGCAACAAGAAAGTAGAGGCGTCTAACTTGTTTTTGCAGGAGTGTTTTACGTGATATGGTATGGCCCAAGATGTGATGTGTATATTGTATGCGATGATCATGTTTTGTAATGTTTCACGACTTGCATGTCGATGAGTACACAACCGGCAGGAGCCATATGGTTGTCTTTATAATTGTGTATGACCTGCGAGTCAACTTCTTATACGCCATGTAATAGCTTTACTTTATCGCTAAGTAGTTAGCAATAGTTGTAGTTGCTATTCGTGGTGGAGGCAATCATGGTGGAGTGATGGAGATCATGCCGGAACGCACAAGATGGAGATCATTGCGCGAAGATTGGCTATACCATGTAACATAAAGTTATATGCATGTGATGTTTATCCTTTATGTATCTTATTATGCTTAGATCGCGATGGTAGCATTATAAGATGATTCCTCACTTAAAGATCAAGATAAAAACTGTGTTCTCCCCAAGTATGCACCGTTGCGAAAGTTCGTCGTGTCCAAGCATCACGTGATGATCGGGTGCTATAGACTCTACGCTCACATACAACGGGTGCAAGCCAGTTTTGACATGCGAAAATACTTGGGTCTAGCTTGACGAGCCTAGCATGTACAGACATGGCCTCGGAACACAAGAATCGAAAGGTTAAGCATGATTCATATGAATGATATGATCGACACTTTGTTGTCCACCATTGAAACCACATCTCTTCTCGTGATGATCGGATTAGGTGTGGTGAATTTGGATCGTGTTCACTAAAACAACTTGAGGGATGTTGAATTTAGTGGGAGTTCATCTAGTAATTTGATTAAGTTGAACTATTTATCATGAACATAGTCTAAATTGTACTTGCCAATACTGTAGATCACATGGCCAAGTCCAACTTCAACTTCAACGTTTTTGCTGAGAAGGAAAAGCTTAGAAACAATGGGTATAACTTTACCAATTGGTTCCGCAATCTAAGAATCATTCTGTCTGACGGACAAAAGGACTATGTCCTTGGGAAAGCGTTAGGTGACCCCCCTGCTGCAACTGCGCCGGCTGATGGGAAAGTTGTCTATCAGTCGCGCAAAGATGATTATGGTGTGATTAAGATCACCATGTTGTTTGCTATGGAACCGGAGCTTCAAAATCGTTTTGAAGAGTATCCCGGGCCCTTCGAGATTCTCGAGGAGCTGAAAACCATGTTTCAGACTCAGGCCCGTTCTGAGAGATATGAGATCTCCGAGAAGTTCTTTAACTGCAAGATGGAGGAAGGGAGTTCCGTTAGTGAGCACGCCATAAAGATGTCGGGCTACACTCAACGCTTGAGCAAGCGGAATGCACGATTCGGAGGATCTTAAGATTGACAGGTTACGCAATCACTCCCTCCCAACTACAAAAGTTTTGTAGTGACTCATAATCAGATTGGCTCCACTGATACGATCACCGAGCTCTTCGCAAAGCTGAAGGCTGCGGAGGTGGACATCAAAAAGGATAATCATGTGTTGATGGTCAACAAACCCTCCTTTAAGAAAGGTAGGAGCAAAGAAGCCCTTCAAGAAGGGCGGCAAGCTTAATGCTCCTGCGAGAAGAAGCTCAAGTCTGGTCCTAAGCCGGGAATCGAGTGCTTCTATTGCAAGGACAAGGGTCCTTGAAGCGAATCGTCCAAGTACTTAGCGGACAAGAAGGCTGGCACCATCAAAGGTATATTTGATATACATGTTATTGATGTTTTCCTTACTAGCCCTCGTTGTAGTGCACGGGTATTTGATACGGTTCGGTTGCTAATATTTGTAACTCAAAGCAGAGCTACGGAATAGACGGCGGCTTAGGGATGAGGTGACGGCGCGTTGGCAGCGGATCAAGAGTTGATGTGATGGCCGTCGCACGCCTCCTTAGTTTTACCTTCGGGATTAGTTTTAAACCTTAATAAGTGTTATTATGTGCTTGCGTTGAGCATGAACATTATTTCTGGATCGTGTTTATTGCAAGACGGTTATTCATTTAAATCGGAGAATAATGGTTGTTCTATTTATATGAGTAACATCTTTTATGGTCATGCACCTCTTGTGAATGGTTTATTTCTTCTAAATCTCGAAAGGGATGAAACACACATCCATAACATTGAAGCTAAGAGATGCAAAGTAGATAGTGATAATACTACTTATTTGTGTAATCTGCTCAGGTCATATTGGTGTAAAGCGCATGAAGAAACTCCATTCTGATGGACTTTTGGAGTCTCTTGATTTTGAATCATTTGACACATGCGAACCATGCCTCATGGGCAAGATGATCAAAACCCCGTTCTCCGGTATGATGGAGCGAGCAACGGACTTGTTGGAAATCATACATACCGATGTATGCGGACCGATGAGTGTTTCGACGCGCGGTGGATATCGCTATTTCCTCACTTTTACCGATGACTTAAGTAGATATGGGTATATCTATTTAATGAAACATAAATCTGAAATATTTGAAAAGTTCAAGGAATTTCAGAATGAAGTGGAGAACATCGTAACAGAAAGATTAAGTTTCTACGATCCGATCGTGGAGGTGAATATTTGAGTTATGATTTTCTCACCATCTTAAAGCAAGTGGAATCGTTTCACAACTCACGCCACCCGGAACACCACAGCGCAATGGTGTGTCTGAACGCCGGAATCGAACCCTATTAGATATGGTTCGATCAATGATGTCTCTTACTGATTTGCTGTTATCATTTTGGGGTTATGCATTAGAAACCGCTGCATTCACTTTAAATAGGGCTCCATCTAAATCCGTTGAGACGACACCGTATGAACTGTGGTTTGGTGCTAAACCTAAGTTGTCGTTTCTTAAAGTTTGGGGATGCGAAGCTTCGTCAAGTTGATGCGGACAAGCTCGAACCCAAAGCGAGAAATGCGTCTTCATAGGATACCCTAAGTAAACTATTGGGTATACCTTCTATCACAGAACCGAAGGCAAAGTGTTTGTCGCAAAGAACGGTTCCTTTCTTGAGAAGGAGTTTCTCTCGAAAGAAGTGAGTGGGTGGAAAGTAGAGGTAGACGAGGTTATTGAACCTTCTCTTGAATTGGAGAGTAGCGCAGCACCTGAAATTGTTCGGTCACTGCACCAACAATAGAGGAAGCTAATGACAAGGATCATGAAGCTTGGACGATCTTGCTCTTGAGCGTCGCAGGTCGACAAGGTCGCGTGCCCTCCCGAGTGGTACGACAACCTGTCTTGACTGTCTTGTTGGTAGAAGACGGTGAACCTACGAACTATGAGGAAGCGATGATGAGCCGGACTCGAGAAATGGATGGAAGCCATGAAATCCGAATTGGGATCCATGAGCGAAAACCAAGTATGGACTTTGGTGGATCCTCATAGCGACGAAAGGCCGTTGAGTGCAAATGGATATTCAAGAAGAAAGCGGACGGATGGTAATGTTACCGTCTATAAAGCACGGCTTGTCGCAAAAAGGTTTTCGACAAGTTCAAGGTGTTGACTACGATGAGACTTTCTCTCCGTAGCGATGTTTAAGTCCATTCGGATTTTATTAGCAATTCCTGCGTTTCATGATTATGAAATATGGCGATGGATGTCAAGATCGCTTTCCTCAATGGGAACATTGATGAAGAGTTGTATATGATGCAACCCGAAGGTTTTGTCGATCCTAAGGATGCTAGTAAAGTATGCAAACTTCAGCGTTCCATTTATGGACTGAAGCAAGCATCTCGGAGTTGGAACCTTCGTTTTTATCAAGTGATCAAGAGCTTTGGATTTGTTCCAAATTGCTACGAAGCTTGTATCTACAAGAAAGTGAGTGGGAGCTCGGTGACGTTTCTGGTACTGTATGTGGATGACATATTGATTATCGGAAATGACATCAACATGCTTAACGATGTGAAGATTTATTTGAACAAGTGTTTTTCAATGAAAGACCTAGATGAAGCTGCTTATATATTGGGCATCAAAATCTATAGAGATAGACAAAGACGCCTGATAGCTTTAAGCCAGAGTACATACCTAGACAAAGTTCTGAAAAGGTTCAGAATGGATAAGGCAAAGAAAGGTTCAGTGCCTATGTTGTCAGGTAAGATATTGAGCAAGGCTCAGTGTCCAGCTACGGTAAATGATAGGGAAGCTATGAGCAAAGTGCCTTATGCCATGCTGTGTACTAGACCGGATATGTCCAATTCTCTTAGTTTGACGAGCAGATATCAAAGTGATCCAGGAGAGGAACACTGGACAGCCGTGAAGAACATCCTAAAGTACCTAAATAGGACTAAAGAAATGTTCTTAGTCTATGGGGGTGATGAACAACTCGTCGTAAAAGGTTACGTCGACGCTAGTTTCGACACCGACAAGGATGATTCTAAATCTCAGACAGGATACGTGTATATTTTGAATGGAGGAGCTGTGATCTGGAGAAGCTGCAAGCAAAGCGTGATCGCGGGATCTATAGTGGAAGCGGAATACATGGCTGCTGCAGAAGCGTCAAGTGAAGGAGTTTGGATCAGAAACTTCATCACTGAGCTTGGTGTGGTACCAAGTGCATTGGACCCACTGGAGATATTGTGTGACAACACTGGCGCCATAGCACTCGCTAAGGAACCAAGATATCATCCAAAGACCAAGCATATCAACCGCAAGTTTCATATAATCCGAGATTATATAGCAGATGGAGATCTGAAGATTAGCAAAGTACATACGGATCTGAATGTCGCAGATCCATTGACTAAACCTCTTCCACGTGTAAAACATGATCAACACCTCAGTGCCATGGGTGTGAGATTGTTGCCAGATGTAAACTAGATTATTGAATCTAGTGCAAGTGGGAGACTGTTGGAATTATGCCCTAGAGGCAATAATAAAGATGTTATTATTATAATTCTTGTTCATGATAAAGTTTATATTCCATGCTAGAATTGTATTAAGCGGAAACTTTAATACTTGTGTGGTTTGTGAACAACACCGTGTCCCTAGTACGCCTCTATGGACTAGCTCATTGATCAAATGATGGTTAAGGTTTCCTAACCATAGACATGAGTTGTCAATTGATAATGAGATCATATCATTGGGAGAATGATATGATGGACAGACCCAAACTAAGCGAAGCAATTAGATCGTATCATCGTGTTCATCTTTGAGAAGCTTTTCCTATGTCAAATATTGTATTCCTTAGACCATGAGATAATACAACTCCCTGGTATCGGAAGAAAGCTTTGAGGTCATCAAACGTCATCCTATGAGAGGGTGATCATAAAGGTGTCTCTCAGGTGATCGGAAAGTATCTGTTGGGTTGTATGTATCGAGATGAAATTTGTCCCTCCCAAGTCGGAGAGATATACTTCGGGCCCACTCGGTAATCGATATCAACACCGCTTGCAAGCATGTGGTTAAGGAGTTAATCACAAAGTGATATCGGATTACGGAACGAGTAAAGTACTTGCTGTGGACGAGATTGAACTAGGTATGACGGTACCGACGATCGAATCTCGGGCAAGTAAAATATCGCGAGACGAAGGGAATATATATATGGGATTGTTTGAATCCTGGCATCGTGGTTCATCCGATATGATCGTCGATGAATGTGTGGGAGTCAATATGGGTGCCCAGACCCCGCTGTTGATTATTGATAGAAGATCATGTCTGCATATTGAACCCGCAGGGTCACACACTTAACGTGTCTTGACGCTAGGATAGATAGGATAATTGGTTTATGAATTTTTGTTCGGAGTCTCGGATGGGATCCGGGACATCACGAGAGGTTCCGGAATGGTCCGGAGAATAAGATTCATATAAGGCAGTGCAGTTTTTGGAGTTGAATTGTTAAGTTAATCGGTATTGTACCGGAAGCTTCTAGAACCTTCCGGAAGGGGACCAACGTGGCCCCACCTTCCGGGAGGGGGCATGGGCCTATGAGGGAGTGTCCTGGCCGCATTGGGCCAGGGGCACAAGGCCCCATAGGGCCCAGCCGATCCTAGAGAGTTTAAATCGTTTAAACTAGAGATAGGGTTTCTAGAAGAGGGGAGAGTCCATGCCCCCCACTCCTTATCCTTTGGGCTTGGGGGAGGGGCTAGGGCTGCGCCCCCCCTCTATATAAAGAGGGGTGGGGGCGCACCAACCACACACACCTCTCCTCCAAACCCTAGCCGCCTTGCTAGCTTTCCTCTCTCCCTCCCGACTGTTTGTAGGCGAAGCCCTGCTGCAGAAATTCTCCACCATATACACCACGCCGTCGTGTTGTAGATCCAATCTATCTCTCCACCATACTTGCTGGTCCGAGGAAGGAGGAGACGTCGAGGTGCTGCACGTGTGCATCTCACGGAGGCACCGCCACTTGTGGTGCTAGATCGGATCGGATCGCGAGGAGGAGAAGCGAGTACGACTACATCACCCACGTTCCGACGAACGTTCCGCTGTGCGAATCTTCAAGGGTATGAAGATCTAATCCAATCTCTCTCGTTGATTGCATCTCCTAGATTAGATCTTGGCTTTCCCTCTGTTCGCAACCGTAGAAAATTTTGATTTACTATGCCGCGAAACCCTTCAGTCTGTACATGCTAGGCTCGTCAAGATCAACCTTAGCTTCCGCATGAGCAAATCTGGCTTGCCCACGTTGTATACACTTGCGGAATCTAACACACCCGATCATCACGTGGTGCTTCAAAACAACAAGCTTTAGCAACGGTGCTAACTAAGGGTGAACACTTTATGACTTGAAATTCATGTGCATGAGGGATCATCTTATAATGCTACCGTCGTCTACTAAGCAATACAAGATGCATAAAGGATTAACATCACATGCAATTCATAATATGTGATATGATATGGCCTTTCTTCTTTGTGCTTCCGATCTCCATCTTCTAGCACGAACATGATCTCCATCATCACCGACATTGCATCGAGGTCAATGATGCTTCTCCATGGTTGTCGTCCACCGGCTTCAACTATTACAACTACTTTGAATAGACACGCGGGTCTTAACAGAAATTAAATACAACCATATGGCTCCTGCCGGTTGCCAACTTACAATAAGGAACATTGCTTATACATCAAATATAATCACAATCATGGCCATATCACATCACTGCACACCCCTGCAAAACAAAGTTAGACGCCTCTAATTTTCTTTGCATGTTTTACGTGGTTTGGGGCTTTCAATAAGTGTCGTTCTAACTTACGAACAAGAACCACAACATTGATACTAGTATTGTCAATCACCCGTTGTAAATTGAATCTTAACTATGTTGGGAGAAACAGGCACCCGCAAAGCCACTTATGCAATACAAGTTGCATGTCAAGCGTGGAGCAAGTCTCATGAACGATGTCATGTAAGGTTAGCCTGGGCCGCTTCATCCCACCATCCCGCAAGATGCAAAGTACACAAAAAGCAATCGACAACAAAAGCATCAATACCCACAATGACCATTGTGTTCTACTCGTGCAACATATCTACATATAGACACGGCTCTGATACCACTGTAGGGTTTCGTAGCATGGAAAACAAAAAATTTCTATCGCATACAAAAAAACAAGCCAAGATCTATCTACTAGATTGTAGCAACGAGTCCATGGAATAACTTACCCTCGAAGATTCCAAAGTGTTTAACGAGAGCGGATTCTCGTGGGTGATGTAGTCGTATTCTTTCCGATCTCAAGATCGTGTAGACGATCCTTCTGGCGCTGCGTTCCGGCAGCGCTCCCGCAGTCGGTCACACGTTCGGTACTCTACGAAGACCTTCCTCTCCCTTGTTCCAGCAGGCAGCGGAGGTTGTAGCACTGTCCTCGCGATTCCGGCAGCACAACGACGTGGTACCGGAAGTAGAGGGGAGATCTCGCAGGGCTTCGCCTTAAGCCGGAGCGAGTATGGTGGAGTATGATAGAGCTCCTCGGCGATCTAGGGTTTAGACACACCAAGGAGGGGTGCTAGAGCCGGCGGCTAGGGCTTGGGTCAGCCCAAGTCGGCGGCTAGGGCAAAAACCCTAGGGGGCGGCAGCGGCTATGGTGGGCAGCAGCTGCTAGGGTTTGGAGGAGAGGTACTTGTGTCTCTAGGAGGGGAGCCCTGCCCCTCCTCTTATAGGTGGAGGGAGGCGCGCCTGGGGAGGGGAGTCCCTCCCCAACTCGGACCCAAGGTCGACCGGCGGTGGGAGGAGGAACTCCTCCCCCAAGTCGGTTTCAAACCTCCTTCTCCTCTTTCCCAAAACTAGCCGTTTGACTTTCAAACTAGCCATTTGACTTTTCAAACTAGGATTTGAATAAACCCTCTATTTTGGTACAGCGATGACACCTAGTACATGATGCAATCATATCAACTTGATATAACACATTCATGTACCCTTTCCCCTCCGGAGTGCCGGACATTCCGGAACCTTCTAGAACATTCCCGATGAAAACACCGGAACCATTCTCCAACTCCGAAACATGACTTTCCTTATATGAATCTTATTCTCCGGACCATTCTGGATCTCCTCGTGACATCCCGGATCCCATCCGAGACTCCGAACAACATTCGGTCTCTTACTCATCATTCCATAACTACTTAACAACATCGAATCCTTAAGTGTGTCTCCCTACGGTTCGTGAATTATGGACATGATCGAGACACTTCTCCGATCAATAACCAATAGAGGAATCTGGAAATTCATATGGCTCCCACATATTTCTACGATTACTTTGCGATCGAATGAACCACTTACATACGATACCAATTTCCCTTTGTCTCACGATAGTTTACTTATCCGAGGTTATGATCGTCGGTATCTCTGCATACCTAGTTCAACCTCGTTACTGATAAGTACTCTTTTCTCGTTCCCGTGATATGTGATCCCTTGTGAGCCAGTCACATGCTTACAAGCTAATTGGATGACATTTCACCGAGAGGGCCCAGATTATATCTATCCGTCATATGGATGGACAAATCCCACTCTTGATCCATGTGTTTCAACCAACACTTTCCGAACACTCAATGCCACCTTTATAGCCACCCAGTTACGGTGTGGTGTTTGATGTCATCAAAGCATCCATCCGGTAAAGGTGATATGCATGATCTCATGGTCAAAGGAATTAGATTACTATGTATCAGAAAGCATATAGCACTTGAACTATTAAAATGACTTGATCTTTATGCTACGCTTATCTATAGGAGTATGTACATCATATCATTCTCCTAACGATATGACCCTGTTGTCAATAACATCTCTATGTTCATGATCAGGAAACCATGATCATATATTAACCAACAAGCTAGTTTAACAAGAGGCTTTACTAGGGACTCTTTTATGTTTACAAATCACACAAGTATTAATGTTTCCTATTAATACAATTATAGCATGGTATGTAAACATTTATCATAAGTATGAAGATATGATAATAACCACTTTATTATTGCCTCTTGGTCATATCTCCAACAGAAAAATATGTCTCCTCGTAGTATATCTCCACGCCATCGGTCCCCTCGGAACTTTTTTTTTGAATGACAGCAGGAGAGCTGCTGTTTTCATTGCGATAGTGGTCAAGATTACAAAGCCAAAAAGGATAGGCCCAAAGAAGGCCCGCCTAAAAAAATAAGAATTTACAAAATCTCAGGGTCAAATGGGGTACCACCAGCTTGCTTGACAAGGGGAATAGGAGCTCCAGCATGTCTCCATAGCCTAGAAAGGGATAAGAAGATGCAGTTGACTACAAGCATACTCACCAAGTTCTACCTATTTGGGTGTTTGATGATCTACCTACAACCGTGGATAAAAATCCTGGGCTTATGCAATTTTTGAAAATGATTTTTTTTTGGAAAATTAAGTTTTGGATTTAGAAAAATCTGTGTCGATCAATCTCGATGGGTTGATAGAACTTTATAAAGTTTCTTTCTCGCTGCAATCGTAGTTTAGTTCCCTGAACAAGGAGTGATAAGCCACATTTGATCAAGAAAAGAGTGGAACGAAAAGTTTCAGAAGTCTCCATGAAGATGTTTTCGTCCAACCGTCCTCTGACTCCGGTAAATATTTCGACTCTGCTTTTGCGTTTCGTCGTTCTTTTCTGTTCTTTATCCGACTCTATTTTCATCGATGACTTTGTCAGCTCGAGAAACTCTCCGAGTCTGAGCTAGCTCCACTAGAGGCGACGGAGGATGATGAGGTGCAAGAAGTTACCGCCCCCGCCTCCAAAAAGCGCAAGGCGAAATAAGTTGTTGTTACTGCTGGTAGCCAAGTGCTATCAGTAGTTCAAAATTAAGCACCTTGTCTTTTGTTTGTAGTACCTTGTACCTTTCTTTCTCTTCTCCAGAACACACCTGGATTTTCGTATTCTAGAGCTAAATCAGTTTTGAAGAGTAAGACAAAGCCAGACAGCAAGCCAGTCAAGCCGCTGCGTTGGTAGAAGCTTGTTATTTCTCCTGTCATGCCGCCACCGACTCCATCCAGTACTCCATCAGCACGAGAGGCTTCTGCCTCTCCTGATGCATGCAACATCTCGCAAGACCTGGTCACCATCGGTGATCAGGCAACTAACAAGGGTGAACCCGTTAAGTGTAATGATCCCATGGTAATATCTACAGGAACATTGGATAAAGTGGCAGGCTCTGTTGTCTCTGCCCTGAAGAGGAAGAAGAAGGAAGAGATCCTCAGGCTGGCTCCGTCCAGCCTTGAGAAGCAAACCTTAACCATAGAGGCAGCGAGCCAGCAGCAGGAGGACGTCAAGCTAGTTAGCCTCCTGGACCAAATTTTGGTCTGGGATGCTAAAATAGAGTCTGGTGAACTCCTAGCGACTGATGTTCCCTCCCTTTCCCTTGCCGAGAAGGTGTTTCACAACACCAAGATCAGATTTGAAAAGTTGCACTTGAAACACATTGTAAGTTTGCGATTCTTATTTGCATTTATTATCATATCCTCTAGCCCCCAAGCATAAAGTCGGATAAATATCGCTGAATCTGTCGTGGTATTGCCGACGAGTACGCCATGGAGGGGTCCTCACAAAGCGTGTCTAGAGACGTGGGGTAAGGCGGAAGTGGCGGGTACGAGGTAACACAACTTATCCAGGTTCAGATCCCACGACGGTGGCGGGATACTACTCCTGCTATAAATCACTATAATGACAATACGCCGAGTTATAGGGATCGGTTTGCTGTGCGCGATATAAGTTGTTCTGTGCTAAGTTGCGCCCTAAAGGCTCCCATAGGTCCGGCTTATATAGTCGTCAGATCTTAGGGTTATAGGCAAAGTCCTAGCCGGACAGGTTATAGAGTCCTACACGGTATATAACTAGTCTAACGTGTCTTGCATGCCAAGGCTCCGGGTACGTCGGTGACTCCTCCGTAGCCTTTCTTTATCTGGCATGGGCCCCCCTTCTGGATCCATCTAACTGGGCCGCCCAGCAGGCCATGGGCCTTGCTACCAACTGTGGGCCACCCGGGTTATCCGGATTAGAGACATGCTGTGGTGATAACCATTTAGCATATCCCCAACAGTAGCCCCCGGAGAACTCCGAGATCTTGCGTCGTCTTGCCTCTTCGGGTTGAATGCTTCGTCTAAATGAATGTCGGCAAATCGTCAAGCAATATCTTGTAGTCCTCCCAAGAACACTACAATGTTCTCCGTCTTCAACTTGTAAGTCGGAGAACTGCTAAATCTTTCATCGTACTCTTCTCGTAGCTAAACTGGATCCGTCCATACCGGAATCTTCCGATGGGATGGTTCACCTGCCCGTGTAAGTTTAGAGCAACATAGACCATAGGTCAGCGATGCCTCGTAACTCACACATGCAGAGAACACAATCATGTCCATTTTCCCGCGCGAAGGATACGAACCGTTGGCGGCGGCGGTGGGAACGTGGCGAAATTACCGCGCACGTACACGCACGTGCTGTCCATGCAGCAACCATTCGATCAACTTGCACGAATCTTGACGCCGAGGATTATAAATTACAATTGTGGTTGATTTTATCTTTTCACCTTATTCTCCTCCGTGTCATCTTCTTCCTCCTCCGTGGGTTTGCTCTGTTTTTCCTCTACACTACTACAGGTTATAGGTTGACTGGAACGCATGTACAGAAGTCTGCCTGGTGGTGTGACGAGCATGTCCGAGGGGCCTCTATATTGGAACATGCCACGAAAGAAGGATCTCAATCGATCTCTCCATGCACCCTGAGTAAAGTCGCCTCCCTCCTTCCCCTCGCCTCTCTCTAGCTCTTGATCCATGCGGTCAGTTTCGTGGCATCCATTATGTTGGACTAGCTACAACCCACTACAATTTACCACTTGTGATGTGATCGTGATTCGCAGTATGGTCTCAATTGTGATTTCTATTACCACTTTACGCCAGCCATTAGTGTCTTTGCATTGTGTTGTGCAAATTCATTCCTGCTCAATGTTCTATGCCTTGAGATAATGACAGTTTGAGTTAATTTCATCATGGTGGTGTCCAGTTGTTGGAATATTGTTGGCTAGTTGTGCTTCTGCGTCGTTTCAGAGTTCCAATGTGCAACTCGATTTTTTCCGCTGCTCAAATGAGCTGCTTTTTATTCCTAGATGGATGCTGCTAAAGGGTCTCGAGGTCGCCGTGTTTTGGGATTGTAATTGCCACTTGATCGATTCTTCATGTTGCTGATTCGCTTGGTCCATGCACCCCAGTTGATTTCTGATGTCCTGTAGCCGTGTTGTCGGTGGATGGTATGCCAAGGGTTTTGAATGTTTCTTATGCGAGTTGATAGACTCCTCAACGAGCTGGTAGTGACTGGTGTTAATGGTTGCCTATTACCCTGCCCTTGCTCTATCTCTTTGTTATAGACCGTTGTCACATCCACATATGCACAAACCGCAAAAACAACAATGCCGGCATAAAAAGTTGGCGCAACAACACGTGCATGGTCCTTCTAGTAAGAACCAAACTTAAAACCTTCCCTAATAGCCTTAACACTCTTGTCAAAAAAAATGAAAATTATCTTTACTATTAATTTCAAAAGCGTGGTGAATGTCTGGTGTCACACATGCAAAAATTACAGAAAATGCCACCGCTAACAAATTGCCTAACCTCCATAAAAAAGACTAACAAACCTTATCTAACAAGACTAACAAACCTTATCTAACCAGACTAACAAACTTTATCTTATCTATATCTATTATCTAAAAAGAAGGTGTTCTGTTTACTGCCGTTCCGCACTACGTCAATTCTTTTGTCTCTGTTAGCCTCGCACGCACCTAATGGCTAAGCCCAACATCAGACACCCTGCCCAGTCCACCCGATCTTCCACCCTGCCCAGTCCTCCCCACCTCTGCCGCCGCAGAGGGGATCTCTCCTTCCGACGGCGCCGATTTCCCTTCATCGTTGGGATGTCGACCGTCTCCAAAACAATGGAGTTCGGCTTCACCCGCGTAGCAGGAGCGATCCACGCCCTTGTTGTCCCGGCTGCAGTCTCTATCGAGCTCCAAGACGCGCGGCCGCCCCAGGATCATAACACCAATGGAGTGCCGGTGGGAGGTGCACGATTTCAGGCGACTTCTCCATGCCCTCGATGTCACGAGGCACGGTCTCCGTCGAGCTCCAGGACGCGCGGCTACCCCAGAATCAGAGCGCCAATGAAGTGCCGGCAGGAGGTGCGTGATTTCGGGCGACTTCTCCACGCCCTCGTAGTCCTCCCGCCGTCTCCGTCGAGCTCCAGGAGGTGCGCCGCCCCAGGATCAGAGCGCCAATGGAGTGAGAGTGGGTGGTGCACAAGAACGTCCTGCAACGATGAGATCAAGACCATCTTTGTGGTGGTCGTCGTGTCGGAGGCGATCATCTTTGCGGACGGATGCCATAGGTGTGCAACCAAGGTTTGTGGCGACAAGATCGATACAGCAACCGTCGCCTCTACTGAATGCCGATGATGGTGATTGACACCGCACCCTTACTCCCTTCGATCCAAATTAATGTTCTCATATTTGTCTAGATTCGGATGTATGTAGAGATACATCAGAATCTAGACAAATATGAGAACATTAATATGGATCTGAGGAAGTAATAAAGATGGGTCCGATGACCTCATTTAAAAAAAACATATTCTCAGCTGGATTTCCGAAGGAGAAGATCTCCCAGTGTTGTGAATGGCACTTGATTTTCTCATAGTTATACTTATTTTCTATTTTTCTTTGAAAATGAAATGAATCATTGAACTCCCTGAGACCCTGACACTCAACCACATAGGCTTTTGTCCGTGCTAACTTGATTTGTTATCTCAACAAGTCAACATGGAGTTCTAATATATATATCGTACTGTGAAGGCAATTTGTTGTAACGCTGATTTGTGATTGAAATAAGGTGTTTTATAAGTAAATTTATACATCTACAAGCAGTGTAATTTATTGAAGATCGTGTTTTTTGGAAATTTAGACCCTAGGTATATTAAGGAGTACAAGTGGTACACAACACCGCACTAATAAATAAAATACTACTCCCAAGTCCATGGGATATAACTCAACACGAGGTCCACCGTGTTGTCCTGTCAATGACACTCCCACCTAGAGTCGCCATGAACTTTGTATCTGTAGAGGTCCACTGTACCGTTGTCGCTGCCACTCCCACTCCGAGTCGTCGTGAACATTGTATCTGTAGATGGGATCTCTGTTGTCACAAAGTTTTCGACTTCTGTATCTCCATACCAACACTAGAAAGCAACATAAAGTTGAAGAACCACCAACTCCAAGGTCCTCCCCTCCCACTCCTACATCATCGAAAGGAGGCAAAATTGGCGCCTTGTGACTACCTCATGTACAAGGTCTCACACACTCCATGACACCGGAGGATGCATCGTCACCACGACGGAGTTGGAGAAAAAAGTTGTTGTGTGGGTGACATCGTAACCACGACACCCACACGGCCACACCTAGCGCACCAAATCTCGCTCCATCCAAGAGAAAGCATGAAGATGTTGCTGCCAGGTACTTAATGTAGCCGTCAAAGTGGGGCTGGAGCTGCAGTAGATTATTTTTCACCGTCATTGTCACCACCACCAGAAAAATGACAATCAGAACCCTAACCCTACCACTACCTAGACGCAGGAGACACGATTTGTGGTCCCTCTACTCTCCCACCAATGAAGTGAATGATGGAGAGGGAGGGACCCTCGTTCTGGCTAGCTACGGAGCGAGGGAAGTGGAGTTCCTCCCTTTTGCTTCTCTTTCACTATAGCAAAGGGGAAGAGACAGAGAATGATGACATCTTGTGTTGTCGGCTTAACCAAAGGGTGAATTTGGAAAAAAACAGCAAGTGAACCATATCGGAGATATTTGACAAATTGAAAGATGAAAATGCACCATGACAACGCACGGGCATGACATGGAAATTTAAATACCGTGGCAACGCACGGGCATTCAACTAGTTGAGTATCATGTTTGAACTAAAGACCACTCTATTGAGAATGTTCACTCTAAAATAACCCTCATAAGCCGCCTCTTAGGACATGCCAAAGATTTGATAACTTTTGCAGGGGAGGAAATTAAAGAAGAAAGATGGAAGACATCATAAAAGAAAGACTCTACTATGTGTAATAAAAACAAAGAGCCACATATTACTATCGGAGTGCCCACGCCGCTGGTGTCTGTGTAGGCGCTGTTCTGCTTCTTGGAGGGTTGGTGGAGGGACGCGTCGTGGCGGCTGGCATGGGTCGTCCATCATGGCCTCACACGAAGGGGCAGCGACCCCTTCAGATGGGATTGAGATTGGTATCATCTAGGCAGCATCGTCAGCAGCCATG
Source organism: Avena longiglumis (assembly GCA_030063025.1). Lineage (NCBI taxonomy): Eukaryota > Viridiplantae > Streptophyta > Magnoliopsida > Poales > Poaceae > Avena > Avena longiglumis. Next base: position 504,705,636 of record CP125978.1, on the reverse strand, counting down.
ACACGACCTAGTTAGACGTTGCGCCAAAGATCGTGAAGACACGACCCGACACCGCTGTGGATCTATAGCCGACACATCTGGTATAGGGGTCGGAAGAGGTGGAGCTTGCTGGGGCGGACTTCGGCGCTAACGCTCATCGGCAGAGTGCGGTGAAGGGCGCTGTAGGCGGGGAGACGACATGGGCTCGGGAGGTTGTGGCGACCGAAGCTCCAGGCGTGCGAGAACGGGGCAAGAGGCCGCTACCGGGTGGGGATTTTGTGCACGGAGGCCTCGCGACGGCCGCATCCGTGAGGTGATCCACCAGTATCGAACCGTTCACTTCTTCACTTGGCGGTGGCACTAGAAGTAAAATCTCAGAAGTGTTAGGGGTAAAATCATCTAATAAAAATCAGAACGAAAATTTGTTGGACCAACCTACGGTAAGAAATTTAATGGTGTAGATAAGACTAAACGTATACTGGTATTGTTCTATTCAAAAGAAAAAGAATACTACTAGTATTGTGATAGAGTGGAGTGCAAAGAGATAAAAAAAGAATTCACACCACACAAATCCCTAGGTGAACATGAATACATCTCTGCCTTGAATGATAGTATATAGATATAATAATGATGGTGCTACCTTTTTGAATCACAAGCTCTCCATCACATTCAAATTTTGAATGATCTCAGCAATTGTAGGTCTGTCATGTTGGTCAAAAGCCACACATTTTTTAGCTATTTCGATGCAGCCCTTTACTTGTGTGCCGTCCACGTCTAAAGATTTATGCCACTGCCAAGTTCAAAACACAGTAACCATAAAAGCTTCCATATGTTGACAGGATATATGCAATTAAAACAATATTTTCACAATATAGTAGTTATGTGCTGTAACAATATAACTCACTATCATCTAGAGCATGTAGTTCATGAATATGAGTAATACTACCATCATAACATGTTAAATTCCATACATATGTTTGTAAGATAATATAGTGAGTGCATGATGTTTCATTGACTTTGAAATGTAGTACACAGAAAAATATCACCGCTTTTATAACTAGTGTTATCAGTATTCTGGAATCCTTATCGGTAACGAAATACTGATTCTGAGGTATGCATGTTTCAAAGTTTTCACTGTTGACAATTGACGAAAAATCCCATTATCACCTTGGGGATGTAAAAAGCAAAAAAATTGAACAGACATTGGAAGTTTGTTCACGGTATTATATTTCAGATGAAGAGTGTGCATAATTTTTTCTCAATCCTAAGTGAATCCAATAAAGCTTAGTTTTTCATCCCTATTGAGTTTATGGAGTGCTATAAAATTGCTTAAGAGCTATATTAGTATAATTTTGTACATATAACCCACACTGACTTTGCTCTTGCACTAAATATCTGATGTGTAGGTAACATTTTATTGGTATGGAGCTGCAAGTCTGAGTTTGTTAAAACTAATAAAATAAAATGGAAAAGTAAATTGTCCTTACATTGGTAAAATCATAGTTGTTACACCCTGCTAATATTTTTATTATTATAAAACCCAAACCATAGATGTCTGACTTGAACGTTATTTCTTGATTGTGTATCGTCTCTGGTGCAATAATTCCCCTGCAGAGACAACATGGTAGCTAGTTTTAGTATATGTGCATAAAGAAAAATTGACATACTCACTAGTAAGAAAACAAATCTTGATAGGCTTAACCTACAGTGTTCCACGACAGGTTTCAGTGTAAACTCTTGATATTCCTTCATCAAAGCATTTTGATACCCCGAAGTCCGTAATCTTTGGCTCTAAACGAGCATCCAAAAGAATATTTTCGGGTTTCAGATCCAAGTGAATAATGCGTTGTTCATGAAGATAGTTCAAACCATGACAAATTCCTCGAATCATTTGGTACCGTATTTTCCATTCGTCTTTATGAGACTTATCTGCAACAACAAAAAGTATGAAGCGATTTTTTAAATTATATTATCAAAGCAGAATCCTTAGGTCGTACATTTCCTAACATCAAGATATTGGTAGATACCCAACATTTTCTCATTTCTTTTATTTGGACGCTAAAAAATATAAGGAAGTTTAACTAGAAAGGGTAGTTGATGGTTGTTGAACCGTGCGACTGTAATCTACTAAGCATAAGTAGCTGGTGAAAAGGGTAAAGAGGTGGTTCACTACGGTAATTTTTTCAGAAATCTGATTGCAAAACAGGATTACGATGATCCTTAGCAATGCCGAACAAAGTTTCTGAAATTTGATTCACCATCCTATATTTATAGGAGTAATAATGAGAAGTGAAAGAAAAATCCTTGGGAACTGGCCATCAAGATGTCTATAGTACTATATATGGTCAACTATGCATGTTTGGACATAAATAATCTATTTAAGATTTTCTTTAAAAAACCTTTAATCAAGTTAGCGGACTTATAGGTTTCAATCAAGTTGTTCACCAACATGTTTGAATGTGGGAGAATATTTAGAAAAGGAAATAAAACCAAACTCACTTGGCTGGCGGAGTGTATGTAGAGCGTCGTCCATCAACTCGGCTCAAGTTATTGTGGATATGAGTTGTACTAGTCGCCTTTGCAGTTTCCTTTTAAAACTACGGTAGATTTGAAAAATAAAGCAGGAATCTTTCAGAAGTCAACCTAGATAACTTACTCGGCTAGGGTTGGATGCATAATCCCATTATTTGGATTCAAGTTCCCGCCATACAAATTTGTATTCCTATTTCTAAGGGACAACTAAACAAAAAGTTCTAGTCTTTACCTTGGAGATACTTCTGAAGGTTTCCCTTAGGAACATACTCAAAGCATAGCAACCTTTGTTGTACCTCTGCCATAACATGGCTTCGGTCACATGGCACCAATTCCCCATGTGAATCAGAACAATAACCTAGAAATCTCACTACATTATCGTGCTTCGTCTTTATTAAACAATTAATCTCGTCCAAAAAGAGTTTGTCAAGAAAGCCCTGCGATATTAAAAGTTTCTTCACGGCAACCCTCCTAGTTCCCACATGTCCCTGTTTAGTAACGTAAAATGAATTTAATATTTACGCGAGGCTTAACTCCTCCACTGGGAAATACATGTACAATTACCATGCGCAATACAAACAAAAAATCATACCATGTAAACAACTCCGAAACCACCACGACCGATCTCATCGGAGAAATTTCGTGTGATGGATTTTATAAATGGGTATGATAGCCTTGCCGGCTTTGCATTTGCATCAGCCAATATGCCCTCCAAGGTTTTAAGTTCAGTTGCTTGATCACTCATATCTGCAGTACAATAAAAATCCTCTAATAAGATCAACTGTAATTCTTCTTTCCATAGAGGCTGCATTATAATATAAGTTCTCGGTGTGAACTTGTACGACAAAGCTAGTATCAAGGATGTTTATATTAATGTGGTAACCATCTAACATCAGGGAAAATTTGGTGTTATATGTATAGTTTAAGGATACTTGGATATAGTCTTAATAAATTTAAACATTCAGAATAGAACTAACCTAAAGAAGACAATAATGTGTCGAGGGTGCTCTCCAAAGGTAGGGTGGATTCTTCGTCATAGAAAGACTGTTAGAAATCAAGGAAACAATATGTATTAAAACCAATGCACAAATTAAACAAATTCTTTCAACCAGGATAAAAATGCATCCTTGCTTATAGTGTTTTTCTACATTGTTTGTATCACTTAGTCCCCCCTTACAGACAATATAATCTTCTGCTAAAATCTAACTGAGTTTACCCATCAAATGTAATTGTTAGGAGCAGTAGGCACTCATTTCGTTGGTACTTGATAGTTATAAAATGTGATCTACTCCTGTATATATGTGCATAATGAATTTGTTTTTCATCGTCTTATAATCCCCTTTGTACTCCTATACATAATTTAAAACAACTCCAAACAATTCATGCTTCATAGTCATGTCACTCCCTTTCTCTATTTTTAATAGAAAAACCAAGTACATCATAGACACAACACACACATGCACACCATTACACGCACACAGTGCCTACTTAAGAATGACGAAGTCACTACACACCACACCCACCTTGTTATCAATAGAAACATTGCCTTCCACTGAATGAATAACCTGTTTCAACGAGACATGCATAGAGTCATACCATGTGTTTGACCCATGGTGGGCATGGGTACTACCACTTTCCTAACCACTCATCAATAAGTGGTTTCAATGAGTAGATGATTATCTAGAACCAATAAGCCATACCTTCAGTATGTGTGGCTCCTTCCATGGCCCTTTATTAGATAGAAGGCATCCTCCATATTCAGGACAGGTACAAGTGCCACCAAGAAAATTTGGCAATTCACTAATCAATTATCATAAGAGAATAATTAGAACATAGTACTCATTAAAGCAAGTCTCCAGGTGTTATAACAAAAGTACATTGAACGCCACTTACCTAGCATCAACTACTTCAAGCAGTTTACTTTGAAACTTGCTCCCAAGCACCTGAAGAAACATAATAGTACATTGTAAATCAAGAGTGACATTGGCATGGATAGGCATGGTGTGGTCTCGTACATGGAAAAAAATACTTACATGTATCTTGGAAATAGTTTTTGGTTGCAGGAAAATTTTCAAAATGCTCCATAACAACCGAAAACCCGGGCCAGCATTCACAATAAACATTTGGTACAAAGTCTGGAGCACAAACGGGTGGATATTTTAACTCAAGAAATCTAAATAAAACGTAAAAATGCGCAGCTCTGCTTATCGCAGGAGGGAGGAAGTCCAGACCTCAGGGTAGTTATCATTCACAATTTTCAGCAGTCTTGTAGTTAATTGACGCTGAGTGCTGCTGAAATTTTTCAAACCCTGCAAAGCATCTATAAAGTAAGAATATGCTAGTTGTCGAGTTTGTAAGAAAATGAACAATTTGTGGACATTAAGTCTTCAGCCACATACCACACCCTTAACATCCAGAATTGTCGTGATCGAGTCGATGTGCTTTTTTGCGGCATGAGAGCATGCTGGAAATTTGATCGAGAAGCTCTTTTCAAATTCCTTCACATGGTACCTTAGATATCTGTCCATCGTTGTTACTTTCATAAGGATGTTAGGGTTAGCCATTCCAATCATGTCAATATAAACAGGTCTCCCCTCTTTGTCAACACCATGATAACCATGAGGATAATATCTCCGAACCTCGTCCAACTCACTGAATTCGAAGTCCTACGGCAAAATAATAACTCCAGTTGTTATTCATAGGCAAAGTATTGCATTAAGACTATAATTTCAGCTAGCTGACCTTGACAAGTGTATCAGTACCATACTCTTTCCTCCATGTGAGCATGTTAGTCCACATGTGCATTCCTTTGTTGATGTCAAATTTCCTTGCTTTCAGAAATCTGAACATATATACAACATTTTAAATTAGCTTATAGCCCATTTGAAACCTAGCAAAAAGAAGGGCAATCACAATTACCTCAGCATCATATGATAGTTATCAAACTTTGCAGGAAACACCTCATTCAAAATTAGTGTCTGTCTGAATGTTTCTACTGCTTGTAGTTCCTCTAGCTCACGCACATCTTCACTGGACGATGCATCTATAGCTTTCTTCTTCAGAGAGCCCATTCTTGTCTTCTTTTCATCTTCAGAGATTTCAAAATCTAACATGTGGTCTCTCCTGTCGTCGGTACTTGAACACCCTTCTGAACCTGAGAGATGATAAAAGGAAAATAAGCCAATGGTCATGGCAAGTTGTCCAAGTTTACAACACTAATTAATATCAATGCAGAAGATGACTTGCTGGCAGTAAGTAGCCATATGTAACACTGTACACAGCTCATCGTACTTAGGAGCATAAGTACAAAGTGCATAACATTCGGTTTGTCAAAGAATCTAAACCCGACCTAGCGTACGTACTAAACTACCAAAATCAGTGTCATGGCAACTTCTCAATGAAATAAACTTTGGTAGTAATATTTTGTTCTGAACAATAATGAATCCACAGCTCACATGAAAAAGGTTCCAACAAGGCAATTCAATAATGCTTACAAACCGTATGTGGCCAGAAGATAACAGCTGCGATTAGCATAAACATGGGTGGTGGTTCAACTTCTTTGTAAGTTTGAGAAACAAAACAATTATAAAAATATCAAACAAATATAACCACCATTAGTCATATCTCACCTTGATAGTGTCCGTCTAAACAACAGATAGAGCGATATTTTGAGATAATTATAACGATGAGCCAAAAGGTTCTACCCGGAGAAATCAACCCGGACGGCAGCGGCAGCGGAGCCGCCGGTGCGGATGGGCATCTTTTCCGCCTCACCTCCACACAGGAGACGTCCGCCGGGAGGAACTCGCCGGCGATCGAGCGATCGAGCTCCGAGTGGGTCTAGACGGGAATCTGAAGAATTTTTGGGGAGAGATTCCGAGTGGCTAGTTTATCTGAAAATCCTGAGATCGATGCACTACCAAGCAACGGTAGCATTGACTTGGCTAGGTAGGTGTGGATGGATCTGCTGATACTACTACTGCTAGTATATATTTTTCTTCGCATGGTCCTTGAGTTTGTTTCTTGCGTGTGCGGTTCCCACCACCAACTTCACATGGTCTCCAACTCAACCCCAATGTGAGCTCTAAATACTCGATCTTCATAATTTACAGGACGCGCGTCTTCTGGGATCCTTCCTCCAGTGCATTGGATGTTTCACAAATTTGCATCATTCTTGCATACTGAAACAAAAATGGGAAAATAAGTTTATTGGGCTTGGATCATGTATTCGAAGCTAATGATCCATTGGTAAAATACCCACTAGGGGCTTCGATGCAAAAAAAAGAATAAACACGGCTTCTCCAATTTGTAGCGGGACAACAAAAAAGAAACTGCTCTGACTAATGAAAAAAAAAGATGATCACACTTAGCTGGCTAGATTAGACACCCTTGTCGGGTCAACTTGGGCGCAAACTCCGTGATCCGTCCATCACCATGGCGGCCGCTATCAGTTGGCGCTGCTTGCCGACGATCTCCTCGCCGCGCCGCCGCTGTTCATACTTTCCGATCTTTTTTTTTACCTCTGCTCCTTTTGATAACACCGTAATTCCAAAAACTAATGCTCCTTTTTTAGCTACTGCATACAAGGTCCTCGTCAGTTGCCATTATATTTGATTAATATTTTTAGTGGCTGAGATAAATTATTGGTAGGCTAATCCACTTCCCAGCGACTATTGTTTCTTGCGTGTGAGAGTATTAGGTATATACGGTTGTTATAGCAGTTTAGATAGAGTTAGGATCTGTTTATGTATAATCCTAACTTGATTTGTACTCTAAGATGATCTTTTGTATGCCTATATATACTCGTCCATGAGGCTCAATAATACATCCATCATATATTCCGCCAAACTTATACGCTTTCATGGTATCATCCTAACCGGTTCAAACCCTAGCCACACGCTTTCGCCGCGCCATCCCCGGGGGATCGATCTCCATGATCTCCGCCAGGGGCCGCGCGATCCGTCGCAGGGTTCGCCCGCCGATCTGTGATCGCTGACCTAGTGAGTCTTTTTCAAGCTTTAAATCGGTTTTTCTCTCCACCGGTCCCTTGGCCGATCTTCTTTTTGGTTTATCGATCATAGATCGGATTGAGTCGTACATCGCCATCGTCATCGCAGTGCCTCTACTCCGACCGTCGGCATCGATGATCTACCTCGGCCGGCTGCTACGCCTTCCTCGTTAGGCTGCTGCGGCCATCCCTCTTGGATCGCCTTCGTCGTCATCGCCCGGGACTTTACCGACAACACCGACATCGTCTCCGATCTACGCGTCGTCCATACTATGGAGCATATGGCGCATCGTTGGTCTGATCAACCAATCTCGCGCCCGTCTATGCCAAGCACGTCTTTGAGCACGCGCCTAACACCGATTGATCTACGGGATGCCGCTGCGTCGCCCTTCGGGCCGCAAGCGCCGCCGCCTTGGTCCTTGCCAGCTGGCTGCAAACTCGCCTCACAAACGTGTACGCGCTGGTGGCTACAAGCAGCTGCATCGACTCGCGCCATACAGCTATGTCGTCCACTTGGGTCGTAGCATAGCTGCACGCGGTCTACATCGTTGTTCCCATGCAACGATGCCCCAGGCTATCTGTGCGCGACCTACCATGGTACGGATCGCCTACGTCCACGTATGGTATTTATCACGCCGGGTTCTTCTTTGCCTACAACGAGTGCCGCTGTCGCGCCTCTCTAGGCGTCCAGCATGACCACTCTGTGTCGCCGCTGGTTTTGTCGTCTTCTACATCTTTCACAACAACCTCGTCGCCATCGTCATATTGTCCCCTAAGACACTAGCGCATAGGTTCGTGATGGTCCCTTCTCTTGTGTGCCCGGTTTTGGCAACACCGATGCGTGCCTCCGTCCCTGAGCCTGGAAATCTCGGATCGGCGCCTCGTCTTAGTTGGCCTCAACAAAGTATTCTCCGGCATTGACAACTTCCTATACGGTTGCCTTGACAGCGTCACCGACAAGTTCTTTGCATACTCGATTCTGGCAAAATCAGAGTGTGCGTTCTTCCCCGACATGCTCCTTGTTATGACAAAACTATGGCCGCACCTTGTTCTTCATGGCTCAGACTGCATCGACTTCGTCATCGACACCCCTCGGCAAGCCTCCGCGGTCTGACAAAAAGCTTTTGAAAGAACTAATCATCTCCTCAAAGAAGTAACCTTGAGTGGTATAATCTGAATAACCCAAATCACGGGCATACTTCAGCTCTTCGCTGTAATTTTTCCCAGGAAGCGGTAGCATTTATTAATAAGTAGAGTCGGTTGCTCCGGCAGTAGTGGGAATTTTTGCTTAGAGCATTATTAATGATTTTAAAAAATGTATTATTATTTATGATATTGCACAGAGTAGTACTATATATTTTTGCTAGTAATAGTAATACGAAGTAGGCAAAAAACTTTCCGAAGCACCAGCTCCTTCCTCTTTCGGTGCTCCCCTCCCTTCCTCTTCTGAGCGACCGAAAAGCAAAGCAAAGCCAGGCCACCCCCGGACCTCTCTTTGCTAGCGTCACCGATCTGTTGGGGTTCGTAGCATGGAAAATAAAAAAATTCTACCGCATGAACACACAATCAAGATCTAATCTATGATCAAGTCAAGATCTATCTACTAAATTGTACCAACGGGTCGATAGAATACTAACCCTCGAAGATCCAAAGCGGTTAACGAGAGAAGATTCTCGTGGGTGATGTAGTCGTACACTTGCCGATCTCAAGATCGCGTAGACGATCCTTCCGGCGCTGCGTTCCGGCAGCGCTCCCGCAGTTGGTCACACGTTCGGTACTCAATGAAGACCTTCCTCTCCCTTGTTCCAGCAGGCAGCGGAGGTTGTAGCACTCTCCTCGCGATGCCGGCAGCACGACGGCGTGGTACCGGAAGTAGAGGGGAGATCTCGCAGGGCTTCTCCTTAAGCCGGAGCGAGTATGGCGGACTATGAGAGAGGCCTTGGTGGTCTAGGGTTTAGAGACACCAAGGGGAGAAGTGTAGCCGGTGGCTAGGGTTTGGGGAAACCCTAGTCGGCGACTTGGGAGGGCCCTTGGCGGTGGCGACTTGGGAGGAGGCCGGCGGCTAGGGGCTAGGGTTTGAGGTGAGTTGGGTGTAGGGAAGAGGGGCACCCCTGCCCCTTCTTTTATAGGTGGGAGGGAGGCGCGGTTGGGAGGAGGGAGTCCTCCTCCAACTCCTCCTCCTTGGCCGGCGGGTGGAGGGAGTAGGACTTCCTCCCTAAGTAGGTTTCCTACTCTCCCTCCACCAAGCAAACTTGTCGTTTGACTTTTCAAACTGGCGTTTGACTTTCAAACTAGGATTTGAATTCTTCCTTTATTTTGCCCAGCCATGATACCTAGTACATGATGCAATCATTCTATATTGTCATAACACATTCATGTACCCTTCCCCTCCGGAGTGCCGGACCTTCCGGACCCTTCTAGAACATTCCCGGTGAAAACACCGGAATAATTCCCCAACTCCGAAACAGGACTTTTCTTATATGAATCTTATTCTACGGACCATTCCGGATCTCCTCGTGATATCCCGGATCCCATCCGAGACTCCGAACAACATTCGGTCTCTTACTCATCATTCCATAACTACTCAATAACATCGAATCCTTAAGTGTGTCTACCTACGGTTCGTGAATTATGCGGACATGATCGAGACACTTCTCCGATCAATAACCAATAGAGGAATCTGGAAATTCATATGGCTCCCACATATTTCTACGATTACTTTGCGATCGAATGAACCACTTACATACGATACCAATTTCCCTTTGTCTCACGATAGTTTACTTATCCGAGGTTTTGATCGTCGGTATCTCTACATACCTAGTTCAACCTCGTTACCGATAAGTACTCTTTTCTCGTTCCCGTGATATGTGATCCCTTGTGAGCCAGTCACATGCTTGCAAGCTAATTGGATGACATTTCACCGAGAGGGCCCAGAGTATATCTATCTGTCATATGGATGGACAAATCCCACTCTTGATCCATGAGCCTCAACCCATACTTTCCGAACACTCAATGCCACCTTTATAGCCACCCAGTTACGGTGTGGTGTTTGATGTCATCAAAGCATCCTTCCGGTGATGGTGATTAACATGATCGATGGTGAAGGAATTAGGTTACTATGTATCAGAAAGCTTATAGCAAATGAACTATATTAAATGACTTGATCTTTATGCTACGCTTAACTATAGGAGTATGTCCATCACATCATTCTCCTAATGATATGACCCTGTTGTTAATAACATCTCTATGTTCATGATTAGGAAACCATGATCATATATTAACCAACAAGCTAGTTTAACAAGAGGCTTTACTAGGGATTCTTTTATGTTTACAAATCACACAAGTATTAATGTTTCCGGTTAATACAATTATAGCATGGTATGTAAACATTTATCATAAGTATGAAGATATGATAATAACCACTTTATTATTGCCTCTTGGGCATATCTCCAATAGTCTCCCACTTGCACTAGAGTCAATAATCTAGTTTCAAACCTTTGTGTATTCAACACCTATGGCTTTCTGGTGTCGTATGTACACGATTGCTAGTGGTCAACTGATCTCCGGATCTGACACTTCCAGGTCCGTGTGTAATTGCATGTATTTGCGTCTCTATGCATCACTCATTCTCTAATGAGATGGTTTTGTATAATTTTGGTCCTTTGGTGAGACCTTTAGTTAATATTGCCGTACAATATATCTTCATAGTATTATCCCACTGTGAACTACACCTAGTTTGATAACAAACTACTTGACACAAATGCCCTCTTTAGCTGCTATTATAGCAGTCATATACTTAGCCTTTTGTTGTAGTATCTGTCACAATGTCTTAACTTTGGAACTCATCCAAATCCATTATGGAACTTACTTTCCATTATATTGTGCCACCCTTAGTTTAGATTGAGATAAACTTAATTTGTACTTTGTGACAAAACTAGTATCAATGTAGTACTTTTACAATGAACTAACCATATATTTGCCACTTCTACAAAATAATATGCTCTTAGTTCTTCCAAAAGATCATAAGAATATCATTACTATCGTACAATGATCATCTTATAAATCATTCTGGTATAGGCTCCTAACATTTAGAGCATAGGACATATCTGGATTTGTACATATCACAGTATGATTGATATAAATACTCTTTGTGATTTCATACATCAAGTATCAGTCTATACTTGAATCTTTGTTTCACTTACCAAATGTCAATACACTTAAATATATCATCAATATTGAACTCATTCAATACTTTCTGTGTGACAAGAACCTTTCTTGTAGTTTCTATATTGAACTCATTCAATACATTATCTATGTACTTTCGGCACAAACATATTAGCCTCTATTGATGCCAAATATTTGGGTTTTTCCTAAGTCTTTCATCAGGATGAAATTCTTAATATGTGTTAATAAAAGATACATCATTTCCAATCAACAATATGTCTTCCACATAATGTATTAGAAACATGTCTTAGCGCTCCCACTTAATTTCTTCATCGTCTCTGATGAAATTAAACTATTTTAACAGTTTCATCATAGTGAAGATTCCAACTCCGCGATGCTTACTTCAACCATTGAAGTTTGCATATGCTTTTAGCATCCTTTGAATTAACAAAACCCTTTGGACTATGTCATGCATACGTCCTAGGTAACAATTCTATTAGAAGAACTTGTTTTGTTTATTCAACACATAACAAAATTATATGTCGGGGTTGCTATATTAATCCGTCTAGACTAAATATCGCTTAATGAAAGATCATATCTTGTCAAAGTCAATTCTTTGAACATTGTCGTGAACTCTTTCCCGACATGTCGATAATTTCATAGATGTGAAACATCCATGTCTATTTCTTTATAGATCCAAATATGACTGTAAGGTCTTCTACCTTTCTAGAGGGTGTTTCAAGTTCAAAGCTTGATCTCTTGTATATGGAACTATCACGGATTTTATGGCTCCAAGCCATTTTGACGGAGTCAAGGCCCATCATTGCTTCTTTGCATGTAGTCGGATCATTATCGTTAAATAATGATTTAACTCTCAAATCTTGGTATTTGATTGTTTACTCGACCTTCTTGTTTCAATAGGAACTTAGTCCTCCATCACCACAACCTTTGAGGACCGTGAGCCATGAGCATTGTTGCTGCCTCCGGAACACTTTTCGGCGCTGCGCAACTCTGCACATATAGCTAAGGTTCTTTTAACCTTATCAAAGTTCTACTGTCCTCCCACTTAACTTTTCACGAAAAATTCCTTCTCAAAGAAACTTGACGTTCTAAGCGAAAAACACTTTTGTCTTTGGTGTTATGGAGGAATACTTTAACTATTATTCAAAATAACATACAAATATATGTTCATCCGATTTTGGTTGCAAACATCTTTCTTATGCATAGCATACCAATTTTTAAGAAAGGACAACCTGGGTTTTATCCCAAACCATAACTTTATATGGTGTCAATTCAATGGATTATGATGGAGCTCTTTTCAGTGGAAAAACGGTAGTCTCTAGAGCTTTTAATCTTTAAATATAATGACAGTTTTATAAATTACACCTTTGATCTTACCATGTCAAACAAGGTTTAATTACATATCTCGAACGCTCCATACTCTTATGGTGTTTCGGGAAATGCAAATCCATGGAACGATTCCTTAAATCTTAGGTATTATGCTAAACTTGTAACTCAAATATCTTCCTTGATGATCTTATCCTAAACTATTTATATTCTTGTTACAATGATTTTGTACTTCATCTTGAAAATCTTTGAACTTTTCAAATGTTTCATACTTCATCCTTATTAAGTAAATATTCATATATTCACTCAAATTCAGAGAAAACATATGAAGTTGAAATCCATCGCTCTTGACTGCACATAATGGAATTCATACAACAATATGTACAAGTTCCAATAAGCTAGTCATTCATTCCCTTTTGGCCTATGAACGAAGTTTTAATTATCTCTAGGAAAGTTTCACAAGCGTCATTTGATCAAAAATAAAAAGGACTCCAAAATTCCATCCACATGGAGTTTCTTCATGTTTTCTTTCCAATATAATTTAAACGGCGATGTCACTTCCTCAGTGATCTTTCAATCAATTTGTCTTTCGACATTTTAGCACTAGTTTTATGGATGTGATTTATCCAACGAGATTTGTGAATCATCCATCTTTTATGGATTACGGCAATTATTTGAAAACCCATTTTGTTCTCATAATACCTGATAAAACAAATCTTGAAGGCAAGCTTTGATGTTTAACAAGCAGCACAATAACCCTTTATTTGTTCTTGATGAACATCATCACATATTCTTTTGCTAGTTACTTAGGCCATTGTAGTTCATGAATTCTGTTGTTTCGTATGACGAATCATACCAACAAATTCAGTATCCAATACTTAAGAACCACATTATTTAACAAGCAAAGAATACAGCCATAACATGTATATCCTTTATATACCTAAACTGAACAATTCTAGTCTTTTCTTTTCTGTCATATATTTATGAGATTCTCTTTCAGTATTTCTTTTCTGTTTGAAAGAATCTATCAACATCAATAGTGGAGCCATACACATGACACATAGTCCAAAGCGTGTATAGTTAAATACCAATGTCTTTGGATTTGCACTTTGAAGTAGATTACCATCATCAAATGTTTGGTGTTCTTTCAAATTCCTTTCTTTAGTAATCTCTTGGTGTAGTAAACATTTTACCTATATCAAATATTCATCCTTCTCATGGAATTATTCATGATCAAGCTACTTTTAGCTTATAATGGTGAATCGCGAGTATAATGTTGCTCTCCAAAACCTTTTGGAGGATTAGGACAACTAGTGTCTCCAACCTTTTGCAAATTCTCATCAAATATGAGAACATGACTTTTGCCATATTATACTCTATCATGTTGCAACCAAAACTTCGTTTCAGATATCACAATATCTTTCACACATCATGGTTTCTGAAACAACTCTTTCAACTCCTAGATTACCTTGATATTGAAACTATCTTTTGAATATCAAGAATCATGGAGATAAACATGATACTTATATACTAACACTGGAATTGTTACTCTTGATTTAATACCAACTATTAAACTTCACGAAGTAATCGAAACTTACTAAAAGTTTGCAATGGGACTTTTAAACTTTAGATTAACACTTCAAAACAATACGATACCAGTTCGTAAAGTAACTAACCAGAATTCTATAGTTCTATCATCTCAATTAAAACTAAGCGCAAGGTGGTAAACAGATGCCAATGACTACAACAACTATGCAAATTCACTTTGATTTAATTTATGATAAATAGTGTTCAACTTTTAATCATATTGCTTGAAATCCCACTCAAAACAATATCCCTCACATTGTTTTAGTGATCACACGAACCAAATCCACCACATCAAAACCGATCATCACGAGAGTTGATGTAGCTTCAATGGCGAACACTCAACATGTTCATCATATATACTATATGACTCATGCTTTACCTTTCGGTGATCCGTGTTCCGAGACCATGTCTGTACATGCTAGGCTCATCAAGATCAAACCTTAGCTTCCGCATGAGCAAATCTGGCTTGCTCACGTTGTATACACTCGCAGAATCTAACACACCCGATCATCACGTGGTGCTTCGAAACAACGAGCTTTAGCAACGGTGCTTACTAAGGATGAACACTTTAAAACTTGAAATTGTGTGCTTGAGGGATCATCTTATAATGCTACCATCGTGAACTAAGCAATACAAGATGCATAAAAGGATTAACATCACATGCAATTCATAATATGTGATATGATATGGCCTTTCTTCTTATGCTTCCGATCTCCATCTTCAAGCACGAACATGATCTCCATCATCACCGGTGTGGCATCAAGGTCAATGGCGCCGCTTCATGTTTGTCTTCCACCAGACAACTATTACAACTACTTTGAATAACAGACACGCATGACTTAATGGAAACAACCATATGGCTCCTGCCGGTTGCCAACTTACAATAAGGAACATTTCATACATCATATATAATCACAATCATGGCCATATCACATCACAGCACACCCCTGCAAAACAAAGTTAGATGCCTCTAATTTTCTTTGCATGCCTCTAATTTTCTTTGCATGTAAACAAAGTTAGATCTATGCATGCCACATAGTTAAGATTCAATTTATGACCATTGTGTTCTACTCGTGCAACAGATCTACATATAGACACGGTTCTGATACCACTGTTGGGGTTCATAGCATGGAAAACAAAAAATTTCTACCGCATGAACACACAATCAAGATCTAATATATGATCAAGCCAAGATCTATCTACTAGATTGTAGCAATGAGTCGATAGAATATTAACCCTCGAAGATCCAAAGCGGATAACGAGAGCAGATTCTCGTGGGTGATGTAGTCGTACACTTGCCGATCTCAAGATCGCGTAGACGATCCTTCCGGCGCTGCGTTCCAGCAGCGCTCCTTGATCGGTCACGTCGGTGCCGATGAAGACCTTCCTCTCCTTGTTCCAAAGAGCGGAGGTTGTAGCACTCTCCTCGCGATTCCGGCAGCACGACAGCGTGGTACCGGAAGTAGAGGGGAGATCTCGCAGGGCTTCTCCTTAAGCCAGAGCGAGTATGGTGGACTATGAGAGAGGCCTTGGTGGTCTAGGGATTAGAGACACCAAGGGGAGAGGTGTAGCCGGCGGCTAGGGTTTGGGGAAACCCTAGTCGGCGACTTGGGAGGGCCCTTGGCGGCGGCGACTTGGGAGGAGGACGGCTGCTTGGGGCTAGGGTTTGAGGTGAGTTGGGTGTAGGGAAGAGGGGCACCCCTGCCCCTTCTTTTATAGGTGGGAGGGAGGCGCGGTTGGGAGGAGGGAGTCCTCCTCCAACTCCTCCTCCTTGGCCGGCGGGTGGAGGGAGTAGGACTTCCTCCCTAAGTAGGTTTCCTACTCTCCCTCCACCAAGCAAACTTGCCGTTTGACTTTTCAAATTGGCATGATACCTAGTACATGATGCAATCATTCCATATTGTCATGACACATTCATGTACCCTTCCCCTCCGGAGTGTCGGACCTTTCGGACCCTTCTAGAACATTCCCGGTGAAAACACCGGAATCATTCCCCAACTCCGAAACAGGACTTTCCTTATATGAATCTTATTCTACGGACCATTCCGGATCTCCTCGTGATATCCCGGATCCTATCCGAGACTCCGAACAACATTCGGTATCTTACTCATCATTCCATAACTACTCAACAACATCGAATCCTTAAGTGTGTCTCCCTACGGTTCGTGAATTATGCGGACATGATCGAGACACTTCTCCGATCAATAACCAATAGAGGAATCTGGAAATTCATATGGCTCCCACATATTTCTATGATTACTTTGCGATCGAATGAACCACTTACATACGATACCAATTTCCCTTTGTCTCACGATAGTTTACTTATCCGAGGTTTTGATCGTCGGTATCTCTACATACCTAGTTCAACCTCACATCGATAAGTACTCTTTTCTCGTTCCCGTGATATGTGATCCCTTGTGAGCCAGTCACATGCTTGCAAGCTAATTGGATGACATTCCACCGAGAGGGCCCAGAGTATATCTATCTGTCATATGGATGGACAAATCCCACTCTTGATCCATGAGCCTCAACCCATACTTTCCGAACACTCAATGCCACCTTTATAGCCACCCAGTTACGGTGTGGTGTTTGATGTCATCAAAGCATCCTTCCGGTGATGGTGATTAACATGATCTCATGGTCGAAGGAATTAGGTTACTATGTATCAGAAAGCTTATAGCAAATGAACTATATTAAATGACTTGATCTTTATGATACGCTTAACTATAGGAGTATGTCCATCACATCATTCTCCTAATGGTATGACCCTGTTGTTAATAACATCTCTATGTTCATGATCAGGAAACCATGATCATATATTAACCAACAAGCTAGTTTAACAAGAGGATTTACTAGGGACTCTTTTATGTTTACAAATCACACAAGTATTAATGTTTCCGGTTAATACAATTATAGCATGGTATGTAAACATTTATCATAAGTATGAAGATATGCTAATAACCACTTTATTATTGCCTCTTGGGCATATCTCCAACACGGTCGGGGATGGTGGAGGGGTGGTGCCGGAGTAGCTAGGTTAGGTAGTGGTAGCGACTTTATGCCGGGTGTGGGCTATATGCTCGTAGGAAGAAGAGATGGCCAGGATCTGAGCAACCAAATCCGGTGCTTAGGGTTGCTCGCCGGTGTGCTATTGGTCCTTGGTGGATGGGTGGCGGCGGCGGTGACTGTCTCTTTGTTGAATAAAGCTGCTTGCGGTGCTTCCATCAAGTGGTTGCTGCAAAATTTGACCCCTTCTCTAGCCGGCCGTGGTGGCGGGGGGGGGGGAGTTGGGCGGGATCTGGCATGTGACGGCGAGATGGAGCACCTCCGAGCTACTCCTTGGCGCAGGCGAGCGGCGGCAGGAGGTTGGTGGGTGCCCTCCCTCTTAGTTTTCCTATGGATGGATTCATGGAGGAGAGGCGCGGCTCTGGTGGCTCGGGCATAAGGCTCGGCTTCTTCGGCAGCGATTCGACAATTTGGGGGACTTTACCCTCCTCTTGGTCGGCCGTGGTGGCGGGGGAGAGCTGGAGATAGGACCTTGGCTTGTCGCCGTTGCTGAAGAAGGGGCTGCCTGGATGATCCAGGTGGCGATGCTGCGATTCTCCTCTTCTTCTGTCTTTGTCTACGAGAGGGCTATATTTTCTCATTCGTTATTCGTTTTGTTTAGAATTTATGCCCTACAAAGACGCCGTGTTGGTGACAACTCTCTGAAGATTGAATAAACTCTCCCCGTCTAGCCCCGTCCTGACGGAACGCAATAGTGCGGCATGTGGAGGTTTGTCTCCGACAGATCTCATTGAATTTGGTCGGTGCTCCTTCCGACCTAAGATTTTCTTCATCGTCTATGGTAGGTACTCTCGTGAGCTGGTCCTTTCGTGCCATAGCACAACAATTTTCTGTGTATCTATTATAATAAACTCTAATACGGCAAGCTTTCTTCGTCTTCACTGATAGAGGGACGAGGATGACACCTCATATTTCGTCTCGCTCGATTGTTCCGAGCCGAGTAGGAAAGAGAGGACGGAAGCAAGTAATAATAATAACACTCGCTCGATTTAATAAAAGAAAAACTCGCTCATGTGACTGAAACTCGCACGATTGCGATTACGATTACAGGAGAGACACACGCACGACACGCGGCCGGCGATGGATCCTACCTAATTAACCTAGAGCTACTACTATCTGAGGGTGTTGTCTAGTACATGCATCGCGTCCACACGCGCTTCTACCGCCCGGAGACGCTCCTGCATGCAGCTCGTGGAGGCTCATCCGCTTCGGCGCCACCACCACCGGCTTCGGCTCCTTCTTCACCCGCGCGTTGCTGAAGTTGTACGCTGCCAGGGCGATCGCCCAGCTCCCCAAGATCCGCACCCTCAGCCCCGACGACATCGCCATCGCCATCTCTGACCTCCGGCCGGTGATCGATGATCTCTTCTCTACCACCGCCCTACACGTGACAGAGGTCCGACGGCGCCACAAACATTCTATTCTTTCGTTAATCCTCTTAATGTTAACATTACTTTTTATTGTGTGTAGTTCCTCCCATTGTCTGCAACACCTTATGGTACTGCTCCTGGTTATGATGATTTCAACAAACCTGCTCCAGTGGAAGATGTTGATGTTAATCCTTCTGCTTCATTGAATGAATGGCTAAATTTCCCTAGCAGCCAAGATTTGCAGGTACGAAATTGCTACTGTACTGTTATTTGTTTTCTAATTCAGTGCATTTGATTTTGCTACTTAGCTACATTGCTCTGCTGCCTCTTTTTGCAATCAGTGAACATGTATTATAGGTTTTGCTACATTAGTTTATAGGTTTTGCTACTTTAGTTTACAGGTTTTGCTACTTTATTGTATAGGTTTTGCTACTTTAGTTTACAGGTTTTGCTACTTTAGTGTATAGGTTTTGCTACTTTAGTGTATAGGTTTTGCTACTTTAGTTTACAGGTTTTGCTACATTAGTTTATAGGTTTTGCTACTTTAGTTTACAGGTTTTGCTACTTTAGTTTATAGGTTTTGCTACATTAGCTTTATGAATTTGCTACTCCTTATGCGTTAGCCTCGGTGTTAGGGTACGGAATGAGTCGTCGATGCGATAGCGTGACGGCGATTTATGCCTCGGTACCCTAACACCCTTCGAGGTTTCGTCGCCCGTACGACGCGGCCGAGCCGCTGGACTAGAGTTTACGCTTTATGTATGTTGACGACTTAGGGTGGGGGTGGTGGATAAGTTACCCCAAATTATCTACCTGTATGCAAAAGAAGCTTAATATAATTTTATTACACCATATTTTTCGAGGATTCGTCGCCCGTATGCTGCGATAGCGGCGACGGGTGACGAATCCGAGCCACTATGCTTAGAATTTCATCATTTATCATGTCTCTGGTTTACTAACTTGCTTATAATGTTTGCTAACAGGTTCCCGCTCGTTTCAAAACATTGTATGAGAAGCACAAGGCTATTTTTGAAGCAGATGTTGATGTGACAATGAAGAACCTTTCCGCTGGATTGAAGCGCATGCAGGCTCAACGCATGGATTCCCTTTTGGTTGATGTTGAATCATCAAGTAAAGAAGAAGAAGCTGGACCAAGTGTTGTTTTTCCAACCAAAAGTATAGCAGATGATGATGATCAGCTGCAGGATGATGATGGTTCAGAAACTGAGGATGATGAGAATATTTATGCTACATCGGAGCCCGAGGACCATGGTGTTGTTGCAGCTGCTGCTAAGGATACTAATGGTGATGCAGATGATGCTGTGGAGCAAGGTGGTGCTGCAGATGCTTCTGTGGAGCAAGGTGGTCCTGTAGCAACAAAACATGCCGATGTTCCTCAAGAAGCAATAATCATTGATTCTATGAGCAAGGGAGCTGATGCTACTGAGCAGCCGTATGTTGTTAGTCCTGACAGGTCTCCAATTCATAGCCCCAGGAAGGATATTTCTGATGAAGCTTGGACCAATGCTCCGGACAAACCCTCGTTTGATCTTTTCGAGCCTGGGACCGATGAGTATGCAGAGTTTTGCATTTCACAGTCTCTCCCACCTTCCTGTGATGCCCCAACCGCTGTCGTGACCACTGCCTCTGATGCCTCCGAGAGTATTCCAGCATCACCTTCCACTTTGGTCGATCTTGCACCTTTCGGCTCTACTGAGCCTGCGACACCTGTTGTTCCCATTGCACCTGGTATGAACATTTTATTGTAGTTTCTTAGATATGCTTCCGCTTGTTTGCTTAAGACACAATTTTTTTCTCTTTTTGCAGTTGTTGTTAACATTGAGTCAAGTGTTAAAGGAGATGGTAGCTCGGGTTTGTTGACACATGAGAAGAAGACAAGGTTTAAGAGGGCTGCCAAGGAGGATCTCACACCTCCAAAGTTGAAAAAGATGAAGGTCTCTGAAGATGTAGAACAAACATACTTCACATTTGTGATGAATGGTCGGAAATTCAAGGGTCATCCGAAGGATAGGGCACCGTAAGTTTATGTTTTTTGCTACTCTGAAGTCATGTTTTTGCTACCTTACATCTAGCTGATTGATACATGTGTCAATGTGTTTTGCTACTTACTTTTTTCACTTGTAGGATATAGTTTTCCATTTAATCTTCTACAGCTTGAACTACCTGCTACCTTATTTCATTTTTTTGCTACTTTACATTTAACTGTTTGCTACTTTAGTTCATAGTTTTTGCTACTTTAGATTGAACTACCTGCTACCTTAGTTCATTCATTTTGCTACTTTACATTGAAAAGTTTGCTACTTTAGTTCATAGTTTTTGCTACTGTACATTGAACTGTTTGCTACTTTAGTTTATTGTTTTTGCTACTTTACATTGAACTGTTTGCTACTTTAGTTCATAGTTTTTGCTACTTTAGATTGAACTGTTTGCTACTTTAGTTTATTGTTTTTTCTACTTTACATTGAACTGTTTGCTACTTTATGTAAAACTATCTGCTACATGTGCATTCCTTTGTGCAGGCTAGTTTTTGTGGAGATTGTGCGGTATTATACTTGCTACAGAACTTTCCAAACATCGCTTCGGCCGCGCCAAAATCTAGATAGTGAGTTGATGAATGTTTGGATTGAGAAATTTAACCATGAGTCGGACATTGTTTGCAAGAAAAGTGCACGGCAGAAGAGGAAGTACGCTTTCATGCAGCACTTTGTGGTAAGTAGAACTTTTCTTGATCTTTTACTTGCTCAATAACATATGACAGGTACTTTGCTAGCATTTTGCTACCTTTTATGTGCTTGCTGAACCAATACAGATAGTAGCAAATTTTACTTGCTTTTGTTGCCGCCTCATACTACTTTTTATCCTCAACACAAAACATGAGAAGCTTATTGTTGATCCAAAAGCATTCAATGCTAAATCATGTATGGATGAGTTGAAAGAGAAGAATGCAAAGTTCAAGATTTTCAAGTGTGACCTTGTGAGTTAACATCCTTGCTTCCTATCTTGTTCATGTTTGCTTTCTATACAAGATGCTAAATATTAATTCATGTTTGAATGTAGCTATACTTTCCTATTGTGAAGTTCAACCATTGGGCAGTTCCCTGTATCAACCTAGTAGCAAAGCAGATGTATATTTTTGATTCAATGAAAGGGGCCAAAGATGCTAGTGTGATGGATGATTGTGCACGCAATCTGGTTAGTAATCCAGCTACACTTGTTCATTGTGTTTGCTACATTTATAGCTGGGCCTTTTATTTGCTGCATATCATTAACCATGCAGTGTGTTTGCTTTGTTTTCCAGTTCGCAAACTTTGCAATTCTTATGAAGCAATCAAAACTAGCAGACAATATCAACTTCGACACTTACCTGCTAACCAATCCTGATCACCCGCAGCAAACTACCATGTAAGATTTTGCTCACCTTTTTTCAATCCTTGTCATGATCACTAGTTTCAACTTTTGCTATATTATTGTTTTTTAATTGCTACCTAAGTTTAAAACTCTTGCTACTTTAGCTTCCTACACTTGCTACATCAGTTTCTGCTTGTTTTTACTAATCTATCTGTTTGTTTTTTGACAGATTTGATTGTGGATTCTTCAGCATGCTCTTCATGGAAAGCTTCACCGGCAAGGTCATGGCGGAGTTCGACAACAATGCTATACCACTTCTAAGGAAACTTCTTGCATCTGATCTGATTGAGGCAAGGAAAAACAAAGGATCATTGCTACAGCTGATGGAAGAAGAGTTACAGAAGAAGCGTAGTTAGGTTGAAAATAATGTAATCGTTGAAACTGATGTCGTCCTTGTGATCTTATTTTGCACTTTGTAATGGTTCAAACTGATGTAATCGTGGATGTGTTCATTGCTGCAGCGTCTGTGGATTATCTTTTATGGATAGGTTATGTTGAATGGATAAGTGCTACATGTTTGGAATGGTTTTATATATAGCTTTTGAAGTTTGGAATGTTGATTAGTGTCTTCTGAAGCTTCAAATAGTGTGATTTCTTTGATAAGTTCTGTACATGCTACATACATGCTGCATAAATGCTAAATATGAGTATTTACCTAGACATGCTGTCAATTTTTTTTGGCCACCCCAGGTGTTAATTTGCTACATCTGTGTAGCCATATTGCTACATGCATAGAAATGGTGTGCTACCCGGGTGTAC
The DNA here is from genome assembly GCA_030063025.1 of Avena longiglumis. NCBI lineage: Eukaryota > Viridiplantae > Streptophyta > Magnoliopsida > Poales > Poaceae > Avena > Avena longiglumis. Next base: position 504,682,395 of record CP125978.1, on the reverse strand, counting down.
AAGATTTGCTACTAGGTTTAATGTAGCAAATATACCTATGACATTCATTCATAAGAACAAGTTTTGTCTATGGTAGCAATTTTATATACAAAATGCAGGCTGTATGCTCCAAAGTGGAAATACTTTTTCTACCAACAATATTCTGTCATATCACAAAATTCATATCTTGCATCAAGATGATGCTACATCTATATTGTATGTATGCTACATAGTAATGAAAAAAATGCTACTCTCTGGTAGTACATGTAGTTTCAACTCTATAGTTTCAACTCTATTTTCGCAGCATTCCCCGCAATCAGTGCTTCCATGGAGACGCATTGTTTCACGGTGTGACCTTCTTCATTGCAGTATGGGCATTTTTGCTTTCTTGGCTTCTTCTTCTTCGGCGTTGCATCAGTTTGCTTCTTCTTTGTCTCTTGAGCTTTTTTCCTTCTCTTGGCATTTGCTTCATCACGAAGCTCAACCAATGGTTTGTTACGCTTCGACTTCTCGGTTGGTCTTCCTTTTGGCTTTACCCTCGCAGGGTTCTTGAGCGTGCTACTTGGAGCATCATTACGTTCTTCTTCTTTTTGTTGATTGTTTACACCATGCTATGGAGGAATACTTTGCTCTTGTAGCAAAATTTCTGGCCCTCCTCCTTGTTGATCTACTTCTTGCTCCTGTGTAGCATGTTGTGTGTTCCTCATATTTTCTACAAGACGCTTCGCATCATCAATCATCTTGGAAACAACAACATATGTTTCATCAGTGAAGCAAGCATCCGAAGCAAGTTCATTCATCTTTCTGCACAATGCATTGTACTTGAGAGTATTTGTTCCTGGGATCCCAAATCTGATGGTATTTGTCCCGGATCGTGTGTGCATTGTTGCTGCAGCAGACATCTTCGTAGCATGTATCTCTCGGAATTTCTTTGGACATTCAAGTGCACCATCACCCTCACTATGTGCGGGCATATAAGGCCACACATCTCAAATGTGTTGCATCCGCACTTGTAGCACTCATCATCTAACTTGACTTGCACCTGGTAGGTTTTGACACCATAACCAGGGTTTGGAATAAGATCAAAGCACATGCCTTCAACCTCAACCTGCATTGGATAAAACCTAGTAGATTTCTCAATCATCTTTTGGAATCTTGTGAAGATCTCCCTTGTGTAGAACTCCAGCCCCTGCTTTTCAATGTTGTAGCTGCAAAATAAGGTTTGTTTTTTTGTTGTCGAGTTGGTGCTACATCAGGTGTTACATTATGCTACAACAGTTTAAAAAATCTGCTACCACAGATATAAAATAATGCTACTGGAAAATCTGTCTGTAAAGAGAAAATCTCACCTTCCCCATAGTGGTGTTGATGTTGTATCAATTGTGAATGCTGCATTGTCTTCTCTGTCTAGCATCAGGTTTTGGCACAACTCGTATTGCTGCACGAAGTTCCAAACTGAGCCACTTGGGTGAATTAAAGTTTTAAAGTACGAGTTGAGGCCTTCAGATCTTCCTGTTGTGCTTGTGAAGGGAAAGAAACTTTGTCTGAAGTACAAAGGTGCCCACATTTTTCTGCTCTTCCACATGTTCTGCAAATGAGTGTTCTCAGCCATAGCAAAAGTTTCCAACATATGCTGCCAGCATATCTCAAATTCTGCTACGGTGTCCGTGCTATAGATGCATGAGTAGAATGCTGCAGCAAATGGGCTACCTTCTCTCAAGTGAGTTCCAAGCTTTGTTCTTTCTAATCGTAGCACATGGAAGATGCAGCATCTGTGGACCGAATCAGGATATATGTTTGAAATTGCTGCAGCCATTGCTTGGTCTTGGTCTGTCATGATATGGTCTAGCGCCAAACCGTTCATTGCTTCCTTAATTTTGGTGAATACACTGCTGAATGTTTCTGTTGTTTCATCAGGTAGCAAAGCACAACCCAACACAATTGTCTGTGTGTGGTTGTTGATGCCCACAAGTGGAGCAAAAGGCATGTTGTACTTGTTGGTACAAAATGTAGTGTCGAAAAACACCGAGTCCTTGTACTTGGGGTACAAGGCCCTTATCCTGCCATCCACCCAAAAGAGAGCTCTCACTGCATTGTTTTCATCCACTTGCTTATCAAAGAAGAATGTAGGGCTTTCTGCTTGTCTCCTTTCAAAGTACTCAATAGTCATTGACATGTCTCGCAGCGAAACTTCCTCACGTAGCATAGTCCTTATGTTGGACACATCACGCTTCACAAAACCAAGGCACCTCGGGTTGCCTCCGTGCACACTTCCGAGGCATCCCATTATCTGAGCTGTGGTAATGTTTTGGTTGTGTAAAGTTTGGATGAACTGAAAGTCCTCCTCAGTAACCTTACTATGAGACCGGTAGTACCGTCTTCTCCCAATTTGCTTCAGCAACTGGTGTGTGTGATCTCCTTGAAATACAGTTACAGTCCATATTCCATTTCTCTTTCCAACGAGCATTCTAGCTTTACAATCATGCCGCAGCACCCTATTCTTCTGCCTTAAATCTTCTACATCCATTTTGAGTCCAACTTGTTTGCTACGTGATTTCTGTGCACTGAAATTGCTCATGTCTATTGGACCTCCTTCTCCAGAACTATCCTTAGTAGCATTGTTTGCTTCGTCTACTGGTTTTCCGGCATGGACACACTCAAAAACCCTACTAAGAATTGCATCTTTTGGGGCACCTCTTGCTGTGCTATACTTGGTGTTACCAATCCGTGTACCAAACCCGAGTTTGAAAGCATAGTCATTGTATACTTGTTTCGCAACTTCAAGGTCATCAAATGTCATTCCAACATATGGTACAAGAGGTTGTGAGCAAATCTCTTCACCACCTTCTTCATCAACAAATGAAGCATTGCTACTAGCTGCACTTTCTGCTCTTGTAGCAAATTTTTGTCCAAAGGTTCCTGCAGCAGATTGTGGTGGAGCAATCTTGTAAGAAGATTGTGGTGGAGTAGCATATCCTTCAGGACCGTATTCATCAGCAGGCTGGTTGATGTCGAATCCTCCCAGTATACTGTCAGCAACAAACCCCTGCAATTTAAAGAAAGAAGTTTAGGTCAAAGCATAATGTGCTACATAAATGTGCTGCATATAGTATTACCCTAATTTGCTATATTAATGTGCTAGATCACCCTAATTTGCTACAATGTAGCACCACATGTGCCCAAACTTTTTCTGTACTGTAGCACATTGTCCAGCAAAGCATGTTATAATTTTTCTTTTGCTACAATGTAGCACCCTAATCTATTTTGAGGTTTTCCTGCCATCTGCCTAGCATGTTGCTACAATGTAGCACCCTAATCAATGCAGCAAAGCATGTTGTTTTCCTGCCATCTGCCTAGCAGCACCCTATTTTGCTACATATGTAAGTATTTCCTGCTACCATGTAGCATAAACATGGACAACAATGGTGGAAACCTAATCTAGAGCTTACCGATGGTGCTGGAGGTTCTTCCTCATGATTTTGATTGAAAAACACTGGAGGATTTGTGTGCTTGGCTAGATTAGGTTGCTGCGCTCGATTGGAGACATCGGCGTTGGCCGAATCGGAGCGCCGCCGGGTGAGAGGATTTGATCCCCCACTAGAAGCTACGATTGGCGGCGGTATAAGGTGGTGAGGCTGACCAGGAGGGGGTAGAGTATGGTCCCTCGAATATGGCTCATCTCCGGCGGTCGGCGAAGGAGATCGACGGCGCAGTCTCCTCCGTCGTCCTCACGGGCGCCCGCACGCGCGACTCCTAGTTTGCCTCTGTTTTGCTACTCTGAAGCGGTTTCTGCTGCGACGTAGCAAAAGCGGGCGGGTGTTCCACTTGACTGTTCAATCGGACGGTTTTGAAGTTTTGATCGGACGGCTCCGGACCCAGGGATCGGGGACAAATATCCCCCGGAGAACGCGTAGCGCTGTCCAAAAAATAAAGAGGAAAATCATCCATCCACCGATTGGTTCACACAAACCAAGCACAACTAAAATTATTCACGGGATTAATTACCTGCAGCAGCCCGGATGTTGTCGCCGGCCGCCTTCATCTTTGACGACGACAATCAAAACCCTCTATCTTTGACGAAAACCTGAATCAGATGTGCAGGAGGTTGTTTCGGCCATGACGACTGCTCATCTTCCTTGTCCGCAGTCCAAAGTTACAAGTCACGTACACGATACACGCAGACGGTTCCTCACGGCAGGCTTCTTCTTATAGAGAGGGAAAATCATCCATCCGCCCATCATTGGTTCATCATACAAACCAAGTGTGACTAAAAATAATCACAGGATTAATTACCTGCAGCAGCCGCGCGCATGGATGCTGCTGCATCGGACGGCTGATCAATTCTGAATTTAAGGGAGAGCTCGCTTCAGCAGCAGAGGAGAGCGGCCGGTGGTGTCAGCATAAACTCTTACAAATCCTGCTGGCACATTATCAAATCCGACCTGTTTGCCGCGATGAACCAGATGCATAATCTGAGAGGAGATCATTGGAAGCTGTTGAATACTGCTAACATTGTGCTTCTGCCCAAGAAGAGTGATGCCGTCGATGTCAAGGATTATCGCCCTGCCCTGTTAGCCTTATGCGCAGCGTCTCTACGATTCTCTGTAAGACGATGGCAAATAGGCTCGCGCCAATGCTGCAACTGTTGGTCTCCACTAGCTAGAGTGTTTTTGTCAAACCCCGATGTATTCGGGATAACTTCCTGTACATACAACAAGCTATCTCATCGCCTCTGCCGCCGGCATCCGTGAAACCGACGACGACCCCAAGTACAGACACAACAAGCTAAATTATACCAAGGAAAAAAGTACCGCAGCTTAATTACTCCTATGTGCTCTCTGAAAAAAAAAAGTACAGCCAGCAAAGCTTTTGTGAGAACCGCCATTCTAGAATCATAACTAGTAGTAATTTACATAACCCTAATATACCAGACAGAACTAGCTAGCTTTTTTTTTTTTTGAACGGGAAGGGCCCCGAAGGACCCGGAACACTGCATTAATCATCAACGGTGGGCTTATAAAATACATGGAGGATCTCAAAGAAAGTAAAAATTACAAAATAGTCCTCCCACATTGCATACAGGACCTCAAAACTAAAACAGGAAAAGCAATCGGGTCCCTCTCCACCAGAAACGAGCTCGAGCTTCAGATCGCCGGCGTCAACACCACGACCGGGGACAGAACCACTTGGTGTGATGCAGCCGGGGCACCCGACGGCAAGCGTATGAAGGGCCTCGACATGGCACATCGCCATACGAGGTTGAAGGTGAGATGGCACCGGCGATGGCCGGTACCAGAGCTCGGAGCAGCCGCCATTCGGCCAGAAGAGTCGGTGGCGGGCCGACACGATGCCGGCGAAGGGCCACCGAGGATCCGCTCCAGAAGACCGCCGCAGTCTTCCCATCTTCCCGCTCCTCAGATCGGCAAAGGGTCGCAGCGAATCGAAGCTTTCCCTTAACACCACCACCTCGATGGCTTGGGGGAAGAACTCCAACCGCTCTGCCTCGATCTGGGGAGAGCAAAAGGAGCTTTATTGAGGGGATCGTGGTCGCCATACCACAGCTCGTCTCCGACTCCCACCGATGGAGCACCACGAGCAAGCAGATCACCACCACCCGCCGCCGGAGGTCACTCCCGAACCCCGACGACAAGATCCCGAACGGCATGACGCCAGACGCCACAGGGGCACACACCGAACAAGCCAACCCTAACTACTGCTGTACTGGGGGGAGGGTCCCTCACCCAATCTCAACGCCGGCCACAGCCGGAGAGGAGGGGGGGAGGGGCCTATCGGCCCGGAGGAAGAAGAACCAGAGAAGGAAGAGAGAGGGGACGAGAGCGGAGAGGTGGGGGTAGGGGAAGGGGCGGGACTAGCTAGCTAGAGTCGTATAATCGTTCTACTCAGTTTGGACCGTAAGTTGTAGAATCGTAGGACTCTCGAGGACAAAAGTTCAGTCTCAAGAGTTGAAAAAAAATTCTGAAGAATACACATCCAGTTCAGTTTAGATTCAGATAGTGAGTAGTAGTCCTGACCACTTTGATTTGGGTATCTGCTTCGGATCTCGTGCTTAATTTGTTTGACCAGCAAAATCTCTCCTGTACAGCTGCTCCTCCACCCACCCACCCACCCATGCATGCCAACCTTCTCACCTCACCTGGAGACTCGAGACTGGAGCTTTGACCAGCGACAACCACTGCTAAAGGCATTTTTCTTTTTTTGACATGGAACCTAAACCACTGCTAAAGGCTAATCACGTGTGCTCGCGCCGACAGTAGTCACCTAATCACCTGTCTCATCGCCGCGTCCTCCTCCGTAAACCCGCTGAAAATTGAAGTACATACAGCCAGCTAAATTACCAAGAAAATTGAAGTACATACAGCCAGCTAAAATACCGAAAAATTTTAGTACATCAAGAAAAATGAAGTACATACAGCCAGCTAAATTACCGAAAAATAAGTACAGCCAGCTAAACTACCAAGAAAAATGAAGTACACCCAGCTAAATTACCTAGTAAAAAATAAGTACAGCCAGCTACGCATGCACACTTAAACTACTCTGCCCGACGACGATAGTGCACTTGCCTCACTCCATGTCTGAAAACATGGCCAAAAGATCGAGCGAAAAGAGGGGTGCATTAACGAGTGATTAAAGAAGACTTCACATGTCGTCTCTTTCTTTCGCTCCGCGGATGGGAGCCCTCCAACGAACACAAGGATGTCACAGCCCAACAAACAACTCAAATCGATAAGCTCTTAATTACTTCAACTTGGGAGTAAATAAAATGCGTCTCAGCATTTCAGACATATATATTTAAATACATGATACAAAGAAATGAAAGCAGTACATTCTTAAGCTGCAATTACAGCTTTGCCACACCAATCACGGTCTGTAACACACAAGAGCTAGCTAGCTAGCTAGGTAACCAATGCAAGAAAGCAATTCACAAGTACAACCAGCAACTAAATTACCAAGAACAGAAAAAAGGAGAAGTAAGTAAGACCAAAAGATGGGACAAAAAAGAGAGGTTCCACAAGAGGGCAGTGGTTGGCACCTGCTCATGCGAGTAAAGGATTTTCAACAACCACAAGATACCACAGACCAACGAAAACCGACACACCTTAAGTACTTCATCAGAGAAGAAGGAAAAAAAATAAACAGTATTTTGGCATTTTAGATCCTATATATATAATCATGATACAGAGATATGCCGTAAATGCTCAAGCTACAGTCACATCTTGGCCAAATCAATCACTGCATATACACAAGGGTCGGCTAGCTAACCATGCAATGCAAGAGGAGCATGCATGGAGCCACTAGTATGGATGAACAGCCATGGTGGTCTGTCCGTATTACTATCATCTTTTTCTAGCTAGCTTAAAAAAAATGGGAGACAGAAAAAAGAAGAAGGTATACGAATATCTGATGACCATGGTCAGCATGATGAACCTTTAGAGCTCAATCGATTGATCGCCGCCGCCGACGCCATCAACGATCGATCCGCAGTCAGTTGTGCAGAGGGTTGGGACCCTGAGGCACCTCTCTTTTCGAAACAGCGAACTTCCTGGCATCGATGGTGTCGTCGCCGCCTACTTCTCGAGAAGGCAGAGGAGGAGATATGGCCGGGGGAAGCCCATGGCCTCTGAGCTCACCGCCTGCTTCTTCTTCCTTGAGTTTTCTGAAGCCATGGCTTGAGTTTGGCAACTGTGACAAGACAAGGAGCATGAGGAGGATGCAGGGGAGCAAGTGCTGCTGGGAGGACCTGATCCTCATGGCATGGGAGAGAGAGGGAGGAGGAAGAGAGAGAGATGGAAGGCAAGCAGTGTGGAGGCTATTAATATGGGATTAGCTGGAGGGTGAAGAGGAGACAATGGTAACAAGAAATAGACTGCACGCACGATCCTCTCTATCCCTATGGTCCGGTTAATCTCACTAACTACTACTACATGATGTTGTGTTTGGTTCACTAAAAGTTTGGCATGTGGGGCCCACTAACTTTCTCCAGGAAAAACTTCTTGTTTCCTGAATTTTTTGCATATGGAGACCGGAGCTGGACAAGGGTCCTGCCATGGTTTGGAGGGAAGCATGGATGGGTAACAAACACACAGTGCCATCCATCCTATTGACCAGATATGTCTTGAATTTCAAATGTCACATCTATGGTCTACTATTATGGACTTGGTGATCTAAGGAGGAGCAGTTGTTACATTTGTATTCATAATAATTAATACAAATCAGGAAATCCTTGCTTCCTGAAATTTCTGCATGTGGAGACCAGAGCTGGACATGGGGCCTACCAAGCATGGCTAACGCACAGTGCCATCCTATTGACCAGATATCTTAATTTTTCAAGTGTCCCATCTATGGTGTGTACTATGGACTCGGTAATCAAAAGGAGGAGCAGTTGTGGGATTTCTGTGAAGAAAAGCAGTGTACTTTACTCAGAAAGGCCTACAAATGATATATACAAATGTACATGAAAATCATGGCGCATAGAAAACATGCCTAGGCTGAGCGGAGGCCATTGACAACCTTGGCTGCTTCTGGCAAGAAGTCCTACATGCCATTATGTATGTTAGAAGCCTGCTCAGGCAAGCAAGCAAGCAAGCAATGGCCCCTTGCACAGGAAGGCCATGCCTTTGGTTATAGACACAAGTTATCTATCTATAGGGGTGAAAGCAGGAGATGTCTCCTACTATTGGACTTTCAGAGCGTGGTAGGGTAGCTCAAGCTTAATTAACAGTCCCCAGCAGATTCCCAACAACATAGACCCCACATCCTGGTGGGAATCCAGACACAAACAGGTGCCCCTAGTAATCTAAATAGAAGACTGGAAGAAGACACAGACACAAATGTCAATGTAAAGCACAGTCTTTCCTCGAATGGATAATTAAACAATGTAAAGCACAGTCTTCCAGTTGGGAAGAATCCAGCAGCACTTAATACTAGTAATGAACAGGTATGGGTGGTCATTTTCCCTGCAAAAACGCGTCTTTCTTGACAAGTTGGTCTTTTGACAAATCTGTCAAACCTTAAGCTGCTACCCACCCTAAATTTATCATTTCCAACAGGTGGAAGAAAAACGAGTGGCAGTGGACCAGTTGCTTGGCTGCTTGCTACAGACTGACTGGGGAGACACTAGTTACAGTCTCCAGTTTACTTTTTTGGGCAAACTCACTGCGGTTCAGTAGATCTGGTAATAAAAAAAGTCACGCTGACAGTAGCACTTCACAGGTATTGACATGCTAAATTGTTAATTTATGTATATCTGCACCAGTGAGTATGGGTTCATTAAATGCTGCCCTCTCATCTCAAGCAGGGTCGATGGCAATTTACATCAAGCGACCAGTTCACTATTGAAGAGTAATCGCAACTTTAGCTGGAGAAATCAATGCAATTGTACGACCAGTACACCGAATTAATATGCATGATGCTTACCTCTGGAAGGACATCCAGTGGTGCTCTTGGTGTGCCAATAAAAGCCCATGAGCTGCCTGATACAGATTGCTACAGGGACAGTGAGTGTGCACCTTACTGTACCAGACCAGGCTAATCTGTTCTCTGATATAAGCAAGAATAGTTGTAAAGCATAAGAATATACTACTGTTTAGATCTTAAATGCTATGATCTTTGCTGTATATGCATGAGTTATATACAGCATTACCAGTTCCGTGCAGTGTGGTCAATAGTAATACAGGTTAGTTGTGATGGCCCAATGTCATGACTATGGCATTCAGAGCTTGATTAGCACTGGAGAAGTAGCTGTGTTTAGCTTTGCCACTAGGGTACAGGACAAGGGTTTGAGTCAAATCATGTTGCTTCTGCCATGAGGGCATTGCTTCACGGTCTCCACTCATGGGCGCGTGAATCCTGCATCCAGTGTCTGCCTGGGCCCATATATGTCAATATGTCATAGAGGTAAGCAGATGCGCTTCTGTCAAATGGAGTATTACTGGCAGATGCAAATTTTATAACACAACAAGACACTGTAAAATACTACTCAAAGAGCACAAGGTAAGTTTCAGTTGGCTTACCTTCAGAAAAAAGAGTATTTCAGTAAACCTGAACAGTAAGATATCTCACTTCAAATTATCAAACAGAATTTCATAAATGTGTATAGATTCGTCATTAATGATGTATGGTAACACCGTAACAGTATATGTGACATACCAGAATTACATATTCCCTCCGTTTCAAAATATAAGATGTTTTAGGTTTGTGAAGAAAATGAATCTAGACTTCTTTTAGTGTATAGATTCATTCGAAAGTTGAGTGGACCTACATACTAAAACAAGTCTAGATTCATCTTCTTCACAAACCTAAAACATCTTATATTTTGAAACGGAGGGAGTACTTCTGAAGGACATACATGAATGCCATTTTTGTTCAACGTGATACAAACAGACAGTATAACGAAAGGGCAAGTTATTCAATGATGACAAAGTTACAAATTTCACAAAGATCCAACACAACCTACGACCGCTACAATTTCGGCAAACTAAGAGGATTGTATGTCGGGTAAAAAGGGGGTTCTTTGTGTCACACTTCAATATTTTGATTCAAGTAACTCTCTTCGGAACTTGAACAAACTTTCTATGAACATCATGTACTGGCTTCTGCATCAAGTGTAGCTCTGACTCCATCCTCAAATGTAATTGGCTGGATACCAAGCATCTGAGTTAGCTTGGTTATATCCATGGATATGTCTGATGGAGAAGCTACACCCCGGTTAACCTGGTTAATAATAAATGGATAAGGCCATTAGCCGATGATAAAGGGTCCTGTTGTATACAACACTTGAAATGATCTCATTGTTGATGCAACCAGGATGAAAATCTCTGAAACATAATGGCAGACGAAAGATGCTCGTACAGTTGCAGAACTAACCCTAATGGTAAAATTCATAATTGTTGTATTGCATAATGAACCACGACCTATATCAATTCTGAACTATGACCTGATAGACGCAGGGGCTGGACCACCATTTCACTGAATCTGAGCGTTCCATGTTCTTGGCTTCAACCTCCATGGTTGCTGGCAACGGGTCCATGGCGATTTTGAGAATATAAATGGCTAGATGGTTGCTCTGTGAAAGAAATTGCCCCTGCCATCTACAACATGGTTCCCAACCGTCGCCACATATGTCCCACTGTGGCCGAGGCACTTCAGGAGAGCATAAGTGCGGGACCTGCAGGGCACTCTTGGCATGACCGGGCTCGTCCAATACATCTCCCTTTGGCGCGCCCTGGACCCGGTGTAGCTGACCGAGGTGCCGGACCGCCTCATTTGGAACTGGACTAGCAGCAGCATCTATACGGCTAAATCCTGCTACTTGACCACGTTCCATGGCTCCATCAGATGTGTGGCCTGGAAGCTAATGTGGAATACTTGGGATCCCAAGAAGGCAAAGTTCCGGTTTTGGCTGTCGCGTCTCGATCACTGCTGGACAGTCAGACCGTCTTGCATGCCGGGGTCTTGATCATTTGCCACATGCATGTTCTGTGATCATGGCCTCAAGACGATGCATCACATTCTGGTGGAATGGCCTTTCTCTCAGAAGTTATGGCATGACGTCTTGTGCTGGATCCGTGCAACTTGCAGTCCTCCTGACACTCGCGACATCCTGCTTGATTGGTGGCTCAAGGCCAGATGTTTGAGGAAGGGCTCACCAGCACCGTGCTGCTTACCTCGTGGATGCTGTGGAAGCACCGCAACGATTGTACCTTTGAAGGCTCTTGGATGAACCAGCCCAGGCTCTTGGATTTAATTAGGGTTGGGGCACGCTAGTGGGCTCGTGGTGTGCGTTGGGTATGCGTGTGTAATCCCATCAGTTCGGGACGTCCATCAACGTCTTCTTGTGCATGTGTACGTGTTGTACTCTGTCCTCCAGGCTAAACTACCCTTTCTTCCTTTTCAATACAGTTAGGCACAAGATGTTTTGCATTTTCTCGAAAAACAAATATCTGAAAACAGTCCACATGAGGAGAGGGAGAGAGGGAGATTTCATACCGATGATGCAGGTACAGATTTTAATATAGAATGGCTGTAACCACGAACATCAGCAACAGACTCAGCCATCTGTAGTCTTGAAACCCTATCGGGCCCACCGACATTCAGAAGTACCTGAATTCTTTTGCCATCTGCACAATGTATTTTACTGTCAGTGCAACTGATAAATGAACAAACTAAAGAGAACAATTTAAGATGCAGGGAACAGTATCAAGTTATTAAGAGGAGAGCATTTTAGCAAGAGCAGATTATAGATAGTGTAACATTATATACCATATAAAAGGAAGATTCCTAATGGCTGAACTCCATAAAACCACTTTGAATTCACCATTTGCATACCTGATAGCCAACTATTTGTGAAAGACAATATTACATCCACCATATCTTTCACATAAACTGGGCAGCGGTACTCATCATTGAAAAATCCAACTTGCTGGCCTTTTGAAAGGACAGAATCCATCCACTGCAACCAAAGAGCATGCAGTTCGTAATTAGACACTACATTTTGCAAGTGTTGTGCAATCAGACAATTTCATTTCATTTTGAACTTAGAAACGATGTTAAGAACTCGACCTGCTTTGAGGAGATTGTTTATCCTACCTGAATAGGGAGAGACTTCTCCACAGGAGAGATTGTTTGTGGGCCATAAATAATGCTGCTTCTCAAGATTGCATAGTTTGAGCATTTCTCGGTAATGAACTTCTCTGCAGCAACTTTCGAATTTCCATACATGTTCACTGGCAGTGTCTCATCCTCTTCCTTGTAGAAGGATTTCAACCCCTCATAAACTGTAGTACATGAGTTCTAGATTATATTTGGATTTAACACCAAGGATGCCATCTTAGTACAAAACAACACATATATATTACTACAGACTAGGAAGTCAGCAAGGTATAACTTTGGTAAGCTCCTCAGTTGGGCTTGGCTTAAGCTCACTAAGACAACAAAGTAAAATTTAAGATAGGTCTCCCCAAATTGCCAACAATGACCAATTAACGGTAGCAAATTAGCAATGCATAACACATCAATTATAGGAGTTCTCTACCTTGATCTGTTGAGAGATGAATCAGAAGAGACTTGTCGTTCCCAAAGCTTAATGACCAATTGACAAGTGAAGAAGGTACATTAGTAGCCATAGCAGCAGCAGGATCCGTCTCACATGCCCGTGGAACTGAGATCGCAGCACAGTTCACAATTACGTGTGGCTGAACAGGATAAGGGACACACTCAGTTACAGGACAATAATGGATCTTGCAAACTCGTGTAAAAATGAGAGGAAGAAATCAGTAATACACAATGTTTATGAAACACAAACAGTTACGGGTTCTGCCAGGTTGGATAGTCCAAACGCGTCTGAGCATTTTACAGTAATTATAAGCATTCGAGTGTGAAACAAGTAAGGAAAAACTTATGCAAGAACTAAAATAATCCTCAGATATTACACTCTGAGGTACTTAACAGGTAGGTGCATAGAAGAATGAATCACCATCGGTGGTTAAAATTCACCGTGGAAGATTAGAACTAGCCCCTGTTAGCTGGCACTGGAACAAACTAATTCTCGGCATTCTGAATGCAGAGTTTACTCACCCAAAAATTCAGGTGGACTACTTCCGAATCGTGCATTGCAGTGCAACCGACCCTTCCATCTACAGAAAAGTCAGCTATCTAATAAGAACCTAAAGGTTACATTTCTACCAACATAGCCAACACATAATTTCACTCCAAGGTACAATGTTCTCCTCATTGTCTGCAACCCTGAACCACAGATGTCCATACTCCACACGAATCCGTATCTGGAGCTGGACTGACCACAGCGTTGTGCAGGTGTGGTACGCGGCGCACAGAGACTGGCCGTCCGTAGCTGCTGGAGCAAACACTTGCGCTTGCAACGTCGCAAAGGTGTTCGACGGAATGCCGTAGGCAGATGCTGCGGGAGTGCGGGGTCCGTACCTGTCCGAAGGAAGCGGAGACGGCGTCGAGGCCGTCGCCGGAGCGGAGGTCGGCGCGGAAGGCGCGGACACCCGGGAGCGCGTCGAGCAGCTGCCGCGGCGCCGCCTCGCGGTGGTGGGTGAAGGCCACATCCACTTCGCCGCCTCCGGCAGAGGAGGCGAGAGCGGCGAGCAGGTGCTGGCCGAGGTAGCCGCTTCCCCCCACCACCAGCACCCTCTTCCTCCTCTCCCCCTCCATCTCCTCTCGATCTGCCACCGGTGGCGAGCGAGGGAAGCAAAAGAAGTTGGAGAGGAGTGAGGTGGGTCCCGCTTGAGAGCTACCGGTTGAAGCTGTGGGCCCGGCCGAATGGTGGACTCCGCTACCTGAGTGCGAAGGCGTAATCCTCCTCCCAGGAAGACGGAAACGGCGGAACTCGTCTGGTCTAGTCTACATCACACCTTCCGCGAGCAGCATACACTAAACCCTCGCCGCCCGCCGCCCGCCGCCGCCGGAGCCACCGGAGCGATGGGAGGAGGCCCGCGGACGTTCCCGGGAGGGCTTTCCAAGTGGCAGCACAAGCGGATGCACGAGAAGCTGGCGCGGCAGAAGGAGCAGGGCCTGCTCCGCCACGAGAAGCAGCTCTACCTCGCCCGCCTCCGCTCCGAGATCCGCGCCTCCCACCTCCCCGGCGCCGCCACCGCCTCTGCCTCCACCCCCACCTCTCCCGACCGCGGTGGCGGGCCCACCTCCTCGCGCGCGCACATCCGGGCCCTCGCCGACCGCTTCCTCCGGCCCGGCGCCGAGGACCTCTGGAACGAGGACGACGGCCCGCTCCGTAGCGCCAGGCTACCGCGGCCGCAGAAGCAACCGGTGAGGAGCTTGCCGTCCGGCGCCCGGTTGGTCGACTGGGACCAGGCGGGCTCCGAGGAGAAGCCACCTCGGAGAGGAGGAGGAGGAGGGGATTGGAAGCACTGGGAGGAGCTGAATTCGGAGGAGCCGAGTGCTGGGAAGGGGACTGGAGCAGGCGGAAACGAGCCACGCTTGCCGGCGGTCAATCCGAAGAGAGGGTTCAATCAGAGGAGGGAGTACGCAACGGTGGCTCCCTGGTGGTGGCAGTGGAGCCCGGGCTCTGGCACGCCTTCGCAGAGGAAGGATGCGTCTTTTGGCTTCTTCGGTGCAAGGAGATGTTACTCGGGGGTGCCGCTTCAGGTATCGAGTGGTGTGCCGATGCCATTGGGTCCGAGACAGCTTGCCGAGGTTGGGAATGGCAGGAAGGGGACACCGCTGGCTCTGTTTAATCAGGAGAGGCTGTACGCGGTGGCTGCACGACGATTTGGCCAGAAATGGGGGAAGGATTCGTCGGACGAGGATGGGGACGATATGCCGGCCACAAAGAGGGATCTGAGGTTGAGGAAATTTGTTGCTTCGAGGGAGGAGGAGTCGGAAGACGATGAAGCGGGGGAAACGAGCGCCATCAGGAGGAAATGGAGCACTGCTGCTCTGAGGAACTGTGATATGAAGAAGGAGAGGAGAGTGCAGCTCAAGACGTATGAGGAGGAAAACAATGATATCGCTGGTAGAATCCAAGAGCTGCGTGAGGAGATCAGAAATAGGGAGGTGATGGGTTCTGAGAGGAGGCGGTACGAGTCGAGGGGCGAATTTTTGTTTACCAATAAAAGGTTACACCCTGACCGTTATCTCTACCATTATTTTTTTCTTTGTAATCAGTTGCCTCTTTTCTTGTGTTTGTCCTACTAACTTTGTAAGTAGTTCTGTCTGTATGGTTGTTTACAGAACTAGATAAAATCCACTAGCAAGTCTTCAAATGTGTAGATATTTGAATATGAGATCGCCAAAGTTGCTCCGTTTTAAATTCCATTTGTGAGGCAAGTACTATATTATTATAGAAACACGAATTGACCATAGTACAAAAAACGGGCATGTTATTTGTCAAGCACATCCTGCTGCATGCCTTTTAACTCAAGGTTAATGAATGGTCGGTGAATTAACTTCTTCAAATCAAACTCTGTTCTACACTGAAATAGATTGCCACCTTATCAATAATTGATGCTGTTTCTTTTCCTTAGATTTGCCATCTCAAGCCATATTGTTGTTTTATCTTCAGATTCGATGAGTGTGGCATCTCCCCACTTACTGTAAAAGCACTCACTGATGCTGGATACGTACAGACAACTGTTGTGCAGGAAGCAGCTCTTCCAATTTGTCTGGAAGGTAGCATATCTTATTTCAGTTTCCTTATGAACGAACTTCGTGAAATGATATGAAAATAATTCGACCTTTTGGCAGTAATATCATGGAATGTTTTGCTTGACTGCAGTAGTTCATTTAGCATTTTACTCCAGTGGTACTATTTTAGCTCTGCATAAACTATTGGAACACAATATCATGTAACCTTGCAACAATCAGGAGATTGGTCACTCATCACTGTATACATGCAGGTAAAGACGTTCTTGTCAAGGCCAAAACTGGAACCGGCAAAAGTGTAGCTTTTCTGGTAATGTTCAGTTGAAAGAAGTTAGCCTCAGATATAGTTCCTTCAGTTTTGTTCTTCAAGCAATTTATTAAAACAATGAGTTGATACACAGCTTCCTGCAATTGAATCAGTCTTGAATGCTATGAAGAGCAATACAAATCATCGGGTGTCTCCAGTGTATGCCCTTATTCTTTGCCCTACAAGAGAGCTTGCTGTCCAGGTTACAGCTGAGGCAAATGTGTTGGTGAAGTACCATCATGGAGTGGGTGTTCAGTCTCTTATTGGTGGTACTAGATTCAAGCTTGATCAAAGACGCTTAGAGTCTGAGCCTTGCCAGGTTTGTATCATTTACTAGACTACTAAAGATCAAGGTGAAACTGCTAACTGCTGGGTTGACCTATATATTTTTTCTATTTTTCAGATTTTAGTGGCAACACCTGGCAGGCTGCTGGATCACATTGAAAACAGATCTTCATTTTCTGTCCGCTTGATGGGATTGAAATTGCTTGTGTTGGATGAAGCTGATCACTTGCTAGATTTGGGTTTCCGCAAAGACATAGAGAAGATCGCTGATAGCTTGCCACGCCAAAGGCAGACATTGCTATTTTCAGCTACTGTCCCAAAAGAGGTAATTAATCAGCATGGCCTGTAGCATGAGTTCTTTTCTCGTTTAAATCTACCATACTTATGGATAATTACAGGTTTGAAAACAGGAATAATGGTCGTTGCTTTTTTATGGCAGGTTCGAAGAGTTTCACAGCTAGTTTTAAATAGGGATCATGTCTTTGTTGATACAGTGGGCTTGGGAGCTGTTGAAACTCCTACTAAGGTTTCTATTACTACTCCTACTCAAGTAATATTTGATTATTTGGCACCGATAACAAATGTACTAATCTTCTGTTAGTATCTGCACAGAATGCTTTTCGTTCTGGCTCCTGCAAGATGTGCTAATGACATGATGTTCTATTGCATAATTCTATTTAAGACAGGGATCTTATTTTGGCCATTTACAGTTCCATGTGTAGTTCAGTTTTCAGTGGATGTTTCTCATGCAAATTTATTAGTAACTCAGTAAGCGTAAAACATGTTATCTGTATATGTGACAGCCACTTAAACGTTCTATACCATGTCTTTATGTCATCATTACTACACTTTTTTGTATGGTACCTTGACCAGTATTTCTAAACGAAATTTGTCTAAGTAAAATATTACTATACCCTGGTTTCCTTTTTTTCTTCTTCTTCCCTGTTATGGTTTTTCTCTGATAGCTTATTGATCCCCTCGTATCTCCTGTTCTTGAGCTTAGGTGCAACAGCAATATCTCGTGGTACCACATGAACTGCACTTTCATATGGTTCATCGCCTTCTTCGAGAGCATATTGATCATGAAGTGAACTATAAGGTCCTCCTTCCTCTGCCCCTATCTCTCAATCAAATAGTATGGTTGCTGTCAAAACTTGCAATGTGTCAGATAACCAAGGTCTTTACGTTGTATGCAGGTGATTGTTTTCTGCACAACAGCCATGGTTACTGAATTTATGTATATAATGCTTCGAGATTTGAAGCTGAACGTCAGAGAAATACATTCAAGGAAGCCTCAGCTTTATAGAACACGCATATCTGAAGAGTTCCGAGACTCCAGTCGCCTGATTCTGGTAACATCGGATGTTTCGACACGTGGAGTGAATTATCCAGATGTTACCCTAGTGATTCAGGTAGAATTTCTTTTCCTTTTTCATGGTTAATACAGTTGAGACAAGTTCTGGACAGAACCATTTATTTTTGCCTTCGCTGAAGCAAATGTGAGATCAAGCATGTATCGCTTGAATGTTGTTACTGCTCTAACTGCACATTATGATTGGATCAGGTTGGTGTTCCTCCTGGTAGAGAACATTATATCCATCGCCTCGGTAGGACCGGAAGAGAAGGTAAATCCGGGAAAGGAGTCCTGTTAATCGCGCCATGGGAAGAGTATTTCTTGAAGGAAATACATGATCTTCCAATAGAGAAGGCCCCTGTGCCACACATTGATCAGGAGATGAAACAGAAGGTTTGACTCAGCTTACTTGTACACATTATGTCTCTCGGCATTACATATATCTTTACATGCTCATTTGAAATTTCTCCAGAACAAATATAGATACATGCGCTTCTTTTCTTGCAATGCAGGTCGATGACTCGATCAAGATTGTCGACATGAGCATCAAGGAAGCCGCGTACCACGCGTGGCTCGGCTACTATAATTCAATAGCTGAGGTAGGCCGAGACAAAGCCATGCTCGCCGACCTGGCAAGTAGCTTCGGCGTGTCCATAGGCATGGAAAAGCCTCCGTCGCTGTACAGGAAAACTGCGATTAAGATGGGACTAAAAGATGTACCAGGAATCCGGATAAGAAAGTAAATAACCAGACCACATGTGTCACCAATTTTGTAATGTGCCTTGTTCGCTACATTTAAGTCAGAAGAGAATGTGCCTTGTCGACAAGCTGAAACAAGGTAGTCTCACTGGGTCAACTTGTTGATTTGCATAGGCTTGGATCTCAGCAGGAGAAGCTCTAATTAGGATCTACTCCTTCCGTTCCAAAATAAAAGATGTTTTAGTTTTTTTTTTCTAAAATGCATGTATGTAGTAGATGGTTGAACCTAGGCACTAAAAGGTGTCTAGATACATGTGTTTCTAAAAAGCCTAAAACATTTTATATTTTGAAACGGAGAGTACTATTGGATAAAAATGTGGTGGCGGTCGACTTAGGAAGTTTAAGGTCTATTCTGGACCAAATATACGTTTTAGAATTAACTTTTAGCCAAGTTGAAGGAAGAAAATGAACTCTCTTCAAAACATAATTATGCAATGCTCCTGCCATAAAGAACAAACAATAGCACATGTATGCAATCGTGTTTTTTTTTAGGTATATGCAATCGTGTGTTATTAGAGCAAAAAGACATATTTTGTTTTAGATAAAAGGAAAAGACATCTTATACACAGAAAACTCTAGCCGGGCCGCTAGGCCGATCATATAGGCCCAAACATGCCCCTGCCGCCATCGTACGGGCTGCATCCGCCCCTCCGCTGCGACAGCCCCACCGCACTCTGAGACCTCCTCCGCCGCCGGCGACCAACTCTCCTCCAGTCCTCCGCGCCCTTGCCGCGTCCACCACCTCCCCCGCCTGGTTCCCAACCCCACCCTGTCCTCCGCCGCCGCCGCCGTCGACCACCACCCTCCCCCGTGCCCTTGCAGCTGCCACCAGCCTCGCCGCCTCGGTTCCCCACCTCACCGTGCCCTCCGCCAGCGGTGACAACAACTCTCCTCCGTGCCCTTTGCTGCTGCTACCACCTCTGCATTCTGGATTCCCCCACCCCACCCTGCCATCCGCCACCGCCCTCCTCCGCCTTGCAGCTAGCACCACCTCCACCGCCTCGGTTCTACATCTCCTCGGCGCCCTAGCAGCTGTCACCAACTTCCGCGGCCCGCCGCCGGAGCCCGGAGGAGGAGGGGCAGCATTCGAACAAGGCCAGCTCAGGCTCAGCTCATGCGTCGGCCATTGTCGCAGATCAAATAAGGTGGCCTCCCGCGATCCTGGCAGGAAGGAACATCAAGTAAGCGCAGTTGTTGCTCCGATCAGCCATGAAGAACAAGAACGGTCGCCGGAGACGCAATGTAAATTATCATTTATTTTCTTCTTGCTGTTTGTCCTTCTTCATCTGTAAATTATCTGATTTCTTGTTTGTTCCTGCTAAACGCAATGCAGAAACCAGCTAACAACGAAGCCGCTGCTGCTGCTGCTGCTGCTGCCGGCAACGGAGACAGGCTCACCAAGCTGCCTGATGACCTCTTGATCAACATCCTGGAGAGGGTGGATACGCTCGATGCGATAAGGACCTGCATCCTCTCCAAGCGATTGCTAAAGTTCCCCACCATGTTGTCACACTTGTTCATAAGTGCTGCTTCCATTTCGCGACACCACAACCCAGCCCGTGAATTCGGCATCCGCGGCATGCTCCGTATCAGCCACGCTATAGCTGATGTAACGGATAACATCTTGAGCACGAGGAGCCCGGAAATCACCATCAGCAAACTCAAAATCAGATTCATCTTGACGAAGCACGACGCTGTCTCCATTGGAAACTCTGTTGCCCGAGCCATGGCAACCCAGAAAGTCGACACAGCTGAGTTTGAGATGGTAACGGAGAAGGCTTACGTTGAATGCTCTCCTGACGATCTTGTCAACTTTGCAAGGCAGTTCAATACTTTCCTTGGTGCTTGTCCGGATGCATTTGCTGGCCTCACACGCCTTTGGCTGCGCAATTTGAGGTTTGATGAACTGGGCATCCCCGACATCCTCAGCACTTGCAAGCGCTTGGAGTCTTTGCATTTAACCCACTGTGACTCAGGGATGGATTCTGTGCTGCAACTAGAACATGCCCAGCTTGTTGAGCTCGATGTTGACTCGGGATATTTCGAGAGAATCGAGCTGTTATGTCTACCAAAACTCCAACGGTTGAGCTATAATAATTGGTTCTGTTACGGAGATCGCTCTCCTTTGTATTTTGGTTTTGTACCACAGCTTTCGAAGCTAAGCATCAGGAAAACTGGCGTCAAATCAGAAAAGACTCTTGTGCTAAGTGAGCTCTTTGCTAATGTCCCTTCCATCCGGGATCTGCATCTGAATTTTGAATGTGAGAAGGTACTCATTAGTCATTTGAATCATATCTGTCCATGTAGTAACTCAAATTGATCTCCTCTGGCACTTGAGAATGTGACTTATTTGCATTTTTGCACCCTGTTTTTAATTTTTTTTCTGTTACAGATTTGGGTTCTACCGGAATGTCCGAAACTGCTCACTCCTCTGCTCAGCAAACTACAGCAAGTGAATCTGGAGAACATTCCTGAAGGGTGTGATTTTTCTTGGACAATGTTTATTCTTGAAGCTGCACCCTTCCTAAAAGAGCTGTGCATCACAGTATGGGATCATTGGTGCATAATGGTGACAGACAAAGAGTTTCGGAAGAAACGTGGTTACTGTGAAAAGGCAGAAGTGAAGTGGAAGCTATCTGCCCCTGTTCTCAAGCACAAGAATCTGGTTAAGCTCACCATCTATGGCTTCCAACCCGACGACAACTTCGTGCGGTACATCAGGCGTGTCATGGAACTTGCGGTTAATATGGCAGAGATATCTCTGCATGACAGAAAGGTGTGCGGGCGATGTGGTAACTTGGATCCCAAGATCAAGGTTTGTCCGTCAAGATATCCACGGACTGCCGAGGAGAGGAAGCAGACAACCGAGGAGTTGGGTTTGGCTTCACCTTCTGTGGTTCACTTCCGGTCCTAATTCAAAAAATGAGATGCATGATATATTACTATGACATGTAGTCTGGAGAGCATGTGTCCTGGACTCCCTAATTCAATAGTTACTGTGGCTGTCCTCTTGATTTCCCTTGAACTGAAGCCTATACTATTGCCTATTGGATGATATGGAGAAAATATTTATTAGTTAGAAAAGTAGATCTGTGGTACCTACAGAGGTTAAAACCAAATGGAATTGTGCTCTGTAGAATAAGCTGATATGTTCACTTTGTCTTTCTCCAGTCTATTGTGCAAATATGAATTGTGCTCTATGGCACCCTTGTCAGAGTTTAAAACCAAATGATTAAATATTTGTGTTTACACATCAACTTTTATGGTATACTATGCATTCCAAATTTGCAATGATTTGTGCCCTGATGGCTAAATTCAATATTTTAGGAGGAAAAACGATTAGATATTTTTGTTTAATTTACAGATCAACTTTTGTGGTATCGTGAGTACATTGTGAATCGTTGCTTGACCTCAGTGTTTCTGCATTTAGCATGGTATATATATATATACCTTGTGGTACTAGTTAATTTCTGCATTAGCTTTCTGTACATGTTGCGACCGCAATGTGTTCCTTCTATTGGTGTACCAGCACCTATAGGTGGCATGTGTTCTTTGGCAAGTCTGCAAACATGAATCATTCTACGGCTTGTCTGATAAAAAACTTGAGCAAGATATGCTCTGTAATCTTGGAGAACTACATCAGAACTTGGTAGAGCTTCAAGTTTATGACGCATTTGATGGCAATAATGTGTGCTTCCGGGGGCAGCGTCATTTCAGAAGCTTCAGAGTACTGAAAACCTTGGTAGCCAGATGACGCTAGTAAGAGGGGCAATGCCCAGCTTGGTTGATTTGAAGTTCCTGCCCTGTCCGGAGTTCAAGTTGTTGCCAGGTGGCATCTAACATGTGAGCGCTCGACTTCGAATTCTACCGCAGAAGAGCTTGTGGACGAAAGATGAGAACTTATCACATGTTCAGAACGGCGAGCTGGCTGCAGAGAGGATTAAGCAAATGCAACTCCATCCAGACTGTCATTGTTTTTTCTCTATTGTTTCTGGTTGTCTTTGCTATAGTTTCAATTGATCCAGGACATCTTCATTTTTATTTTAGCTTTAGGGACCAGAAGGGTTTGGTGTATGTACCACTACTTGTTATCTTTGTGCTTTGTCTGGGAAACTTTGATCCTTCTCTATTCATAGTGCAAAACAGGTTGATTTCAGAAATTTCAGAAATCAAATTTTAACAACAGAATGATTTCACACTTTAGAAGTTCTAACAACTATGATGTTCCAGTTGCTCCCAGGTTACAATGGAACAGTTAGAGACTCACAGTATTTCTGTCTCAGAGTTAGAGACTCACAGTATTTCTGTCTCAGAGTTAGAGACTCACAGTATTTCTGTCTCAAAGAGTCAAACCTCGTGTATAATAAGACAGTTAATGTAGCATCAAGGTTGCTCATAAAATAATAAAAGTATCCTCGTAGAACCCTGGAGCTTGCCGATGTCACTGGAAGTTCTTTGAGCAATTGTTGCTTGGAGGTTCAGTATTTCCATCTCAAAGAGTCAAACCTTGCCTGGAGCCAATAGAGGATGTAACAGGAAGTGTAGACTTGTGGGGGTACCACTGAGCCAATAGAGGATGCTTGTCTTTTTTGAGCAACTGCCAATGGAATTGTTTTGGCCACCTCACTGCACCACACCGCGGCTGCCCAGTAATGACCAACAAAAAGGGGAGAAGCTTAGGGCACAGTGCATGAAGAAGCATAGAGGTCGAGATCAAGCGACGGGACATTCATACCAAGACTGGCCAATGACCGCTCGAGGGCGCCATCCTTCCTACCAGAGCACAACAAACATACAGCAAGCAGCGTGCACCCAGTAGAAGATGAACAACGCCGGGTCTGCCAAACGTCAAGCGAACCTGAAAATACTAAACAAACGAGTAACGCCATGCTTTCATCGCTTGGGGTTGAAGTTCGAGTTTGAGCTGAAAGTTTTACACTTGACCTCTAAAACACTAGTTGTCTACCAGGTGAAATGGACTGATTTTGTAGAAAAATCTATCTACAATAACTAATACTTTTAGAAAGAACAAAAACCAATATACCAAGTGAATGGACTGATGTGGTAGACAAATCTATCTGTCTACAGGTAGGGTGAGAACTAGCTACTGGTAGTTGTGCATGTGCCTGCCGTTAAATAGACCAGACACTGGTCTGTTTTACTTTCAAGTTCCAAATACTGTTCTCTGCTTGCAGTTGCAGCATCACATGACTCAATCCATGTAAAGAATCTACAGAGGACGCAGAACAGGTCGCACTCCATGTACTGCTATGAAGAAGTTCGAACCAGCAGCTGCTGCGAGCTCCGTCACAAATATTTACATGAAGAGAAGATCTCAACTTCTTTGCAACAATGATGAGATGCAAAGCACATCCTCGATTCTTAACAGCAGTCGTGCTAAGCATTATGTTGCTGCAATAATCCCATAAATACAAGGAACACATTACAAACGGCATTAGCAAAATAGATGAAATGTACAGGCCACCACTAAACAAATCGAAAACCTATTTCTTGCCCAGTGCATGACATTGCAAAACAAACAAGTTGAGCCTAAGGAGAAGAACGTGGCACAGAAATATGTTCAGTGATCCAAGTGCAGGAGCTAAATTCAGAAGTTGGCAAAAACTGGGCCAACAATATTGGGCTGACAATTTTACACTTGACCCCTGAACCACTAATCGTCTACAAACTTAACAAACTGATATTTTATGAAGAAAATCACTTGATATCTTCACTGAACGGATTGATGATCTCAATGGTACGATGCAAAGTTTAAATTCATCAGTTAGCTTAGGATTCAACCTACACTAAAAGTAAGCGGAGGATAGCCCACCAAGTAACGTGCTGCTACCTACAATACCAAATGCATCACTGAAAGGTAAACTAAAGCGTCAACGGAGCTAAACCAGGGCAAAATCTTCTCGCAGAAAACAAAATGAGACTGCACTGCAGTTCACGACAAAGAAGAAAATTATAGAGGTACGGTGAGAAATGCTCCTTCCGTCCAAACAATATAAGACGTTTTGGCAAGCTAAAACAGCTTGCCAAAACATCTTATGTTGTGGGATGGAGGGAGTAGTAGTTATGCATGCACTGGCTCACCCACTGATCTATGTCAGCTTGAGCTATAGTTCTCTGCTTACTGTTGCAGCACAGCATTGCAACAAAATTTTGAGCTCTTTGCTTCATATTATATCACCCAATCAATTCATATGTATACTCTAAACAGAATAGGGAAACTGCAAGAAGTAAACACATGCTGGGCAAAATATATAAATGATCTACAAACTCCCTTTGGAAATAGCTACCCCAAACTTCATCACACATATTTATATGCAGAGTTCTTCACAGGAACAATGAGCTGCAAATCATATATTCAGTACTTAAACAGAAAATCATGCAGAAATATAAGGAACAAATTACAAGTGAAGCTAGTACAAGGGATTGAAACATAGATACCAAGGAGCATTAGAAAAAAAGATGAAGCATTACTTTCATACCCTGTGCAAAACCCTGTACAGAAGTTCTACATACCACCAGTAAGCAAATGCAATGTAAAGCCTCTTTTACATGACATTAAAAAAATTAACAAAGCACTAGATTGCATTGCTAATATGTACAACAAGCATAGTAATATGTTAATAATCCAATTGCAGGATCTAAATTCCAAAGCTGACAAAAATGGACCAACATTTACTACCGCCAGAAATTAAGCACTAGATTGCAACGCTAAGAAAAACAAGACAAGTGGACAGATAGAAAAAAGTTAGTTGCGTCATTGATGAGCTGCAAAGCACATCCTGAGCACTCAACACAAATCATGGCACAAATAGTGTTGTACAGAAATGCGCAGAAATCCAACATGGCACAGATTAAATATGCAAGTGCAAGTTTTTTTTTGGAAATGGGCGCTTTATTACTGTATTAATTACACCCGGCCTCTGCATAGCTAGGATGCACACAGCCAAACAACCACAGTCTCGGTCGAAAACAAGAATAACTGGAATACAAAATAATGTAAATGAAAGCATAGTTCTCTCCATTATCTAAGGAAGATCTATTCGCAGCGGTTGCTGCCATTCATGTCGAGAGAAGACATCTCGCGCCGTATCTTCCAACCGCCTACAACCCTCCGCAAACAAGTTGCGGAACTCCATACGTTGTAGAGAAGTCCATGATCGGAGGACAGCCGTGGCCCGATAGATAACCTGCAGAAAATACAATATTATTAAAAATCTTGTCATTTCTACATAGCCAAAGCGACCAAATAATGGCAAGCGCTTCCACCCTAAATAAAGTCACATATTTATCCTCAATCCCATTCAACCAGTTGCCAAAAACATTGACTACCGATCGCGGAGGAGATAAACCAGAGGCTATTTGGATGATTGACCATATAGCACGAGCAAATTTACAATGCAAGAATAAATGACATATTGTCTCATTATGATGACAATATACGCATTCAATGCTACCATGCCAATTTCTCCTAACAAGATAATCTTTTGTGAGAATCACCCCCTTACGTAGATATCAAGCGAATATCTTCGTTTTAAGGGGTATCCTCAACTTCCAAATTTTACTATTATCATCGACTGGAATATTAGGTTGGATTAAAGCTCTATAAAATGAATCAACAGAAAAATTTCCACTATGTAATAGTTTCCATTTAAATTCATCCATACCCTCAGATAGTTGTATCCTGGATAATCTTACTAAGAGATTATTCCATGACACCAGTCTAGGACCTAAGAGACTTCGTCTGAAAGACACATTAGGAGGATTAGTTTCCATTACCTCAGCGAGAGTATCCCTTTTGTGTCTAACAATCGAATATAGAGCTGGATATTGTTCACGGAGAGAAGTTTGGCCAAGCCATTTATCTTCCCAGAACCTAATCTGTGAACCATCCTTAATATTAAAAGTGTCAAAATGCAAGTGCAAGTAGTACAACGAGTTAAGCATAGATACCAAGGATCATTACAAAAATACGTTCTAAGCCCAGGTTTTGCATTCACACAGATCACCAGTGAGCAAATATTAAACCCGTTCCTTACCAACAAGAGATTGGAAAATTAACAAAGCCCAATGGGAGCAACCAGGCAAGGCGATTCAAAAATTTAGAAGTTGTTACTACCAGCAATTAGGCAACATATTGCATTGCTAAGAAGTAATAAAAGAGAAGTAGACATACAAACAAAAGATAGCAGTAAGTACAATAGATGTAGCATTAGATTGATAGCATGTCCTGATCTTACACTAGTTCCATGATTCCATCACAAGTGATCTAACATAGAATCAGTTTGTTTATTGCCCAGAACATGTCAAGGCCTAACTGAACTGACAACCCAAAATACTAGAGAGGAAACATGACGAGTTACTTAGCAAAAGGGAAGCACCGTCAATCATCAAGATCTCCATCCACAGAGTTGGAACGAGATTGGTCGGTGCCCCATACCATTTGTTGCAAGGACAGTTGAGAATCCATGCGGTTCATTGTGTAGCTGCAGAGAAGCTGGATGATCGTGAAAGGACGGGCAGCGACGAGGACAAACTGCTTGTCCTGCTTCACAAATTCGGCGACTTCAGAAAGCCTCTCTACTTTCTTGTCCTTGAGGTTGTACTTGCAGATGTGAACTGACGAACCCGAGTGTTGAGTGTAGTAGACGCAATTTGCGTCGATGCCTGAGAACGTATCAGCATCCACAGTCAGGCACATGTGGTAACCAGCGAAGATGGCAAATGTGCCGACGCTCTCCACAGGCTCAATCTTTCCAATCTCGGCGTTCATCTTGAACAGAATGGGGTTCTTCCTTCCCTTTCTATGTGCAGAAAAACTTGTGCAGCCAATCCCACTACATAACACCGGAACCGGATGTTGCTGTTTGCAACATCTCCAGCAAGAACACCGGAGAGAAACTTGACAAAATCACAATTCGCAGAAGTCAGAAAATCGGGTAACTCAGCAAACATAGCAACCCACGCCAGCACAGACATGTGTTGTGGGTAGGCACCACCTAGGATCGCATCCCGGAAAATATTGTAACCTCCTTGCTGACAGTCTCTAGAGACGAAACCATCAACATCCGGAGCAGCAATGTAAATCTTGCGAGACGAGTCACTGAGAAAATAGAGGTAGAACTCGTCTTCGTCGCAGCCGACCTGGGCGACCCCAACCTCGGGGGGCACCGGCGCCACGAAACGGGTCAGGGCGTCGGTGAGAGGGTTGAACACACGAGCGGCGTGAGGAGGGCTCTTGTCTGCCAAGACGACGAAGCCGCTGGGGGTGGTGGCCACGACGTAGTATTCACGGAGCAGGGACAGCTTCTTGTGGAGGAAGCGGCCGGTGTCAGTGTTCAACAGAAGCAGCTTGCCTTCGGTCTGAAAAACCTCATCAATGATGATCACCGGCGTGGCTGGAAGCGGAGGTCGGAGGCTTTATCCTTGGGGTCATCGGTGGCGGAGCGCCAGTAGGTGCAGACAGCACGGAGGCACATGTACTGGTCAAGGTCGTTGGAGGCTAGCAAGGAGTCAGCGATGCGGCGGACAAGGTCGCCCCAGGAGCGAGGACCATTTGGACCATTCTTCAGTCCCCACAGGGGTGGCTGCCATTGCCAAAAGCTCCGGTTCTTGCGACGTCATCAACACGCCTCTCTTTCTTCTTGTTGATGAAAACCCTCAATGTTTTGGTTCTCCCTGAAAAAGAATACGTCCTTGTAAGAGCAAGTGTAACAGGCCCCGTAAACAG
The DNA here is from genome assembly GCA_030063025.1 of Avena longiglumis. Taxonomy (NCBI): domain Eukaryota; kingdom Viridiplantae; phylum Streptophyta; class Magnoliopsida; order Poales; family Poaceae; genus Avena; species Avena longiglumis. The sequence continues at coordinate 504,653,823 of CP125978.1, read as the reverse complement.
CCGGCATCCCGTAAATTTCCGGCGAGATACAGGGTGCCGGTGTTTTGGCCCGCCTAGCACGCCCAGGCCGGCCCGTATCGCTCGGATACGGGACGGGGCAAATCACTCACCCAGCCTCGTATAAGTACAGGGTGAGGGTGCGAGTGAGGGTCCAACCCCTCACTCGCAACCCTAGCTCCGCCGCGCGCCGCCCAACTCCGGCGAGCAATTCCAGCCGCTCCGTTCACGAATCCACGCCGCCGCTGAAGGGAATATGCCCGAGAGGCAATAATAAAGTGGTTATTATCGTATTCCTATTTATGATAAATGTTTATTTTACATGCTATAATTGTATTAATACGGAAACGTTAATACATGTGTGTTTAATAAACAAAAGAAAGTTCCTAGTTATGCCTCTCTTATAAACTAGCTCGTTGATTAACAAGATGATCATAGGTTTCCTGATCATGGACATTGGATGTTGTTAATAACGAGGTCACAACATTAGTGTAATGGTGTGATGAACAATTATCCGAAGTATAGCATTACGATCAAAGTCATTGAGTTTATATTGCTATAACAACTTACGAAGTGATCCTAATCCTTAGACCATGAGATCATGTCAATCACTAACACTGGAAGAGTTTCTTGATAACATCAAACGTCACACCGTAACAGGGTGATTATAAAGATGGATTCAGAACTACTAAAGTGTTATGTTGAGGCCCATGGATCGAGAGTGGAATTTTTTCATCCCGATGACGGATAGATATGCTCTGGGCCCTCTCGGTGATATCACATTGATTAGCTTGCAAGCAAGTGATTTGATCACTAGAATGTTATATCACGAGCGAAAAAGTGCATGTCGATGCGAGATCAAACTAGGTATGGAGATACCGATGATCGAATCTTGGACATGTAATATATCGCGAAACAAAAGGATTAAGATACTAGCGTAAAAGGTTCCGATCACAAGAAAGTCATCGTTGAATGTGTGGGGAGTCGATGGGTCTCGGATCCGCTTCGATTATTGATCGAGAGGGTCTCGATCATGTCCGCATTATTCACGAACCGTGGGTGACACATAAGAGACACCGACATCCAATTGGAGCAAAAGTTTCATGCGAAAGAATGAACAAGCGCGAATTTATTTCACTAGATCAAGCAGGTTTTGGTGAAATTGCATAAAGTGGTTATGCATGTGAAATAGAATTCTAGCAAGGGGTTATTTGTGAATGTTTGTCATTAAAGTAATTGACAAAATTCTGAATAAAATAAAAGAGTTTTATTTAATGAGAGTTTGCATTAAATTTGGTGGAAATTTAATGGGAATTTGAGTGGGTTTTTGAGTGGAGAAAATTGAAGGGCCATTTTGTGAGTGGAGTGTCCACCCACATGAATGAGGGAGAGGTGGGGGCACCCTCCATGGCCGGCGGCCATGTGTGGCATCCCGCAAAACTACTACTAGAAAATCGCGTTGAATTTGTGCATTGCATCGTCATCATCATATGTTGTGTGCCAAAACTAATTTCGAAAACCTATTTTGTTTTCTAAAAACGCCCCGTCTTTAAATCAAAACCCAAACCGGGTCTCCGGGTTATTTTGTTTTAGTAGCGGTTTGCAAGCAGTCCAATTAAACAAATAAAAATATGTATTATTTTTAGTGGGCGTCGAGCGGGCGAATGACCCGACCACCCCATAAACTAAATCGGTCCAGCCTCTAAATCCTATGGCTACCTAAAACTCTACCCAGTCCAACCTCCACCTCTCCCACCTATCACGATGCCCACGTCACCTGCCTCTCCCTCAACCAATCCCCCCACCTCAGCCCCTCTCTCTCTCTCTCCTCCACCCTCACAGCCCAACCCTCCCCAACCCACCACACGCACAGCCACCCCCACTTGTCGACCCGCCCCTGCCAGTGGCCGCCTCTGCCGGTCCCGCTCAGCACGCCCTCCCTCCTCCGTTCAACCCCAACCGACCAGCTCCCACCTCACAGACCAGCCCCCAGCCGACCGCCCCACCCGCTGTGGGCCCACCCGAGCCTTCACCCCGCCTCTCCTCTCTCCCATCTCCTTCCTGGCGCGCAGGCCTCGCCCTCCTCCCTCTGTCCCGCCTCCGGCCCCCTCGCCCGTGGCCTTCGCCGTCCGCGTCGGCCAGCGGGCCGCCTCGCTCAGCCGGCCGCCGCCTCACCTCCTCCTCCTTGACCCGCATGGCGCCCCATGGCCGTCGTCCTCGGCGCCGCGCCCTCCGCCAAGGCGTCGCTCCGCGTCACGCGCCGGCCGCCGCCTTGCTTCGCTCTCCGCCTCCCGGCGCCCTCTCGGCCAGCGCTGCTGCCGTCGCCGCAAGCCGCTGCGCCCAGCGTGGCCTCCGTCGTCCGCCGCCCTCGCCATGCTCTCGCGCTGCTCGCCCGCGTCGCGCCGCCCTCCTCCGTCGTCCGCCGCCATGAAATGCGTAGCGCCTCTCCGTCGTCGCCGCGCGGCGTCGCCGCGCCTCTCGCGTCGGCCCCGAGCCCGCCGGCCCCAAGCACAACGCGCCATCGCCGGGACCCCCCCTTCGAGCCGCCGTCGCCCAGCAGCCCGTCCCAGCGCCCGGCTCGCCAGGACCTCCGCCTCGCCGTCGCGCTCAACCGCCACCGGGCGGACCCGACCTGCCTCCGCCTCCCTCCTTGAGCTTCGCCGGCCGATCCCTCGTCGGGTCCCCACGCTGCATCCTCGGCGGCTGCGAGTGCCTTGCCGCAGCAGCGTCCTTGCGACGTACCAAGTACCAAACGAGGCCAAACCAAGTTCTTGGCGCCGTGAAGCCACAGGAGCGGAGAACCCATGGCACGGAAGATCCCCGGACCCGATAACCCGAGGCTATGCCACTCAAGTGCTTCTCCTCGGAACCGAAGACCCTCGGCGAGATCTCCTACATGGAACCGAAAACCCGGATGCCAAACGTCGACACGGATATGCGAGGACTACCTCGAGGCGCCAAGATCTTCTCCACGGAACATCGAATTCCCCAGCGCCAAGATCGACTCGATGGCGCGGACCCAGAGCCCATAGCGACAAGACGGACAACCAAGGCGGTACCGATGCCGACGCCCGGGCCAAGTGCCCGTCATGGAACGCCGAGACCCTCGCCCCGGCAAGACCGACCCCGTGGTACCGACAAGACCTACGCGACGACAAGAACGGCAGCGACCAGGAGAATCCGTTGCGCCCCCGGCGCTGAACCAAGTCCTGCTTCCCGGATGCCGAGGCCACCGACACAGGACAACAAGATCTACCCCGATCCGAGACCCTAACCCCGGATCCGAGAACGCTTCCGCCGAACCCCGAACCCCAGATCCGTCGAACCCTGAGACCGACCCCGAACCCCGGAAACCAAGATCGTCGAGCCCCTCTGATGTGTGACCCCTTTTCCTCGAACCCTATTTTATAACATATCAATTTGTTGCATATTAAATTGTCATCCATCTCGCATGCATATCATTGGTTTGGGGGCCTTATGCCGATTCACCTAATAATTAAATATGGGGCCCATATGCGGGCAAATCTAGTCTCATATCGGCCTCATTTAAACTTGTGTAGCGAACCGGTATCTTATCTTGCCATGATAAACAACATTTAAAATGCGGGGTATCTAAATAACATGAACCACCTAATTAATTGTCGGGACCCCGGTTCTACTTAATATGACCTAATTGCATCGCACCTTTGCCATGTCATACATCATACATGCATCATGCCGATCTTCTGCCGTTGTATTAAATATCGCATCCGGTGTTTCTTCTAGTGCTTTGGTTCTTCGCGGATAAGGCCGTTGAGTTGATGTGAGCTTCGCCCCGATCTTCGGTTGAACCTTCAACAATGTTTTCAGGCGAGCATCTCCCCCTTTCTACCTATCTTACTTTTATAGTATTTATTCCCTCCTGTTGATCTTTGCTATCTGTGTTGCGATGCTCTAGTTTCGTACCCGTGATATCCCCTGCAGCCATATATAGCCTTGGTCACATCCTATGACCTGTTGTTTGGTAGATAGTGGGACCCGCGTGTCGTAGTCGCTTGCTCAAGTGTTTGTGTGTCGACCAGTACCACGATTGTTGGAGGAATTGCCGCATGTTGACGTTGGAGATGACCATGTCTTTAATTATTGTTCACTTTAATTCCTGTTTAACAACTAAAATTGAATTAAGCAGAGGCATCGGTGGGTGATAGGTAAGATTTGGTTTCCGACCGCCCACTTGTGTCCCGTAGGACCCGAGTTCTTGACACCTGTTCCGAGATCGAGCGCGCTAACCACAGGTGGGGAGATATGGGCCCCCCATTGATAATTACCTGATTTCAAAGTATTGTACTGGGGGCCACAACTAGTTTGAGGTTTTATTTACTATCCTGTACCTATGCCATGTTTACCGCTTTAATTACGTTTGTGCGAGGAGCACACTGTACTGTTTAGGATCGGGACACGATTCCGCGGTGCCGACAGTCCCCGTTTGGAGGCGGTATCGTGCCTGACGTATACCAAACCCTGAGTCCGTCTCGGAGACCGGCCGACTCCGTTGCGGGTGTCGACTCGGTGGGGTGGCCCCCATGTACTTGCTTTGGATCTGGGAACGTCGTGACTTAGGCCCCGCCGACATACCGATGGGTGTATGTTAACTGATCTGGCAAAAAGGGTCGAAGTGCCTGTGGATACTTTGGTGCACCCCTGCAGGGTTAAATCTTTTCGAGAAGCCGTGTCCGCGGTTATGGACGACTTGGAGCACAGTGCTTGATCATAGACAACTATAACTAAAGTTTACTGTTTTAAATTGACTTGTATCCGATATGATTAGTAATCAGCTCCACTACAACGGAATGGCTATGTAAAAGTACCAACAACTGCTGGGTTTTGGGTTTATCGCATGCTAAATGTATCTGACTAGTAAGTGTTGCCACTATAACGGAATGATTAACTAAAAGTGCCCACTGTTTACTTTACCAGGATGATTATCTAAACTTGACTAGTAAAGTGCCGCAACTATAACTGAATAAGTAAAACTGCCAACTGTGTGAGTTCCTCGGTTGACTTCCTCGTTTGGTCTCGAGGGGGAAACACCAGGATGGGTTTGTTTGGTGATAGCTTCAGGTCGGATCCGGTTAGGTCATTCTTATCCCTCTCTGATATCCGCCAGTTGTATCGAGTCTCTATAGGTTGTTTAGTGCATGCCTTGCTGCCTTGATCCACCATACCTATGTGGCGAGGGCGAATTCTAGCCTCGCGTGTCTTGGCCTCGATCTTGGCGCTCCTTCTTTTCCTTTGCCCTTTGCGGCACCTTTTGTTTAAGCAGGTTTTGAGATCGACGCCGTTAGCAGGGTTACCCTTCCGGCTTGGCCTGGGCAGGGTTATGGACGCCATTGGTTATTCTTCAGGGCTCTTAGCCCCATTTGCTTCTTGTCCGTAGTCGGACGCTCTACCGTTTTCAAGGTGATTCGGATCTTTGTACATTATATTTGTATTCTTGACTCTTCGAGTCGCTGTTGTATATATATCTGTTCTGTGGGTCCCATCGAGGACTGTTGTGTAATGTTATTACTTTGCTATCCACCCGCACGAAAGTGCCTGGTGGGCACCTTCGAATCGTTTCTATGCGGGTTTGGCGAGTTTCGCTAAAACTTGCATAGGGCCGATTCGGAGGGTGTTACACCATGCCCCCTTGGGCTGCCCCCCTTCCCCTATATAAGGATCCCCTCCTCTCACTTCTCACTCACACTTCCTCTTGAAGGATCTCTCTCCCCCTCTAGAATTTATTCCCCATGGTCTCGGACTAGCGAGATACATGTTCCCGGTGGCTATTCGGCAAGAAAGAGTTGTGCTTCCGCTGCATCGCTGGAGCGAGGAGGCGTAAGTTGCTCGGTGCCTCGAACGTGTGTGCGACCACGGATGCGCTGCTGTTTTGCGGCGCTAGGACTTCCTCTCGATCTTGAGATCGGCAAGAGATCGTCTACATCAACCACGAGTTTGGACTCGTTAAGCTTTGTCGGTCTTCAAGGGTATGTTCTCTACGGATATACATCCGCCCGTTGTTTGTATCTAGTAGATAGATCTTGGTACATAGTTGTTCCCATCGTAGGAAAATTTTTGTTTTCTATGCTGCGAACCCTACAGTGGTATCAGAGCCGGATCTATGCGTAGATACTTTGCACGGGTAGTACACATATGAGTATGTGGGCGATGATGATCATTTTATTGCTTCTTAGTTGTACTTTGGATATTGGTGGCATAGTGGGATGAAGCGGCCCGGATGTGGCATCCCGCAAAACCACTACTAGAAAATCGCGTTGAATTTGTGAATTGCATCGTCATCATCATGCATTGTTTGCCCAAAACTATGTTTGCAAAGCCCGTGTTGTTTTCTAAACGCCCCTCTTTATTCAAACCTCAAAACCGGGTTCCCGGAATATTTTGTTTTGCCCGAGATCGGTTTGCAAAAACTTTGTTTGAAATAAATAAAATATTTAATTTATTTTATAGGGGCAGCCGAACGGGCCGATTGACCCAATCGACCACCCCAGATTTTACAAACGGTCCAACCTGCCGCCCCATCTAAATCCTACATCTACCTAATATTCTACCCACCACACCTGGCCACATCACTCCCACCAATCCCACCCTGCCACCTCACCCTCTCCCTCTCCTTCCCCCACTCCCTAACCGCCACGTGGCCAGCCCCCTCTCTCCCCCCCTCACCTCTTTCTCTCAACTTCCACCAAACCCCCCAGCTGTCCCCACACGCACACAACCAACAGCTGCCTGCACCCACGCAACCCCCTCTCCCTGCCCGCGTGGCCCGCTAACCCACTCACACTCATGCACACACACACCTTGAGACCCACTCCCGTCCCCACCCGCCGGTCCAACCGCCCCCTGGGCCCCACGCCCCACCAACCCCTTGAGCAGCGTCACCTTCTCCTTCCTCCCGTCCCAGCGCCTCATCCCCTTCTCCTTCCCTGGTTCCCCTTCCCGTCGCTCCTTCCCTCCCGCGCCTCTGCCGCCCCTCCTCCTTGGCCGGCCGCGCCAACCGCCCTCGCTCCTCCGCGTTCCCCACGCCGCCCGGCCACCTCGCCTCTGGCCTCCGGCCGCCTCCGCCGCTCCTTCGCCGCCCGGGACCGCCCGCCTCCTTTGCATCACCAGCTCCTCCCCTCGCCCGCGGCGCCCTGCGCCTCCGCCCAGCGGAGCCCTTTGCCCCGCCGCCCGGCGCTCCTCGTCGCCTCCTCCGTCGCCCGTCGCCCGAGGCCCCGCCGTCTCTCACCGCAGCCGCCTCCGCGACCCTCGCCCAAAACGCGATGCCCCTGCGCCTTCGTCGCCCGCACGCCGCCGAGACCTCACCGCCCTCGCGCGCCGTGCTCTGCCGTCCCTCGTCCGCCTCACGGCCCCGACCCGCGCCGCTCGGCCAGGCCTGCCGCCCGCCTTCTCCGTCCGCCGTCGGTACCTCCCTCCGCATGCCAAGCCCCTCGCCCGCCGGGCGGCGCCCGCCGGCCGACCTCTGCCTCGCCCGCCGTCGCCATGTCCTGCCCTTCGCCGCGCCTCCCGTCGCTGGTCACGTCGCCACCACCGCGGGCGGTCCTGCCCCTCCTTCAGCGGCTTCCGCAAGGCAGCACCGCGGACTCGAGAACCGACCGGTCGGAAGCCGAACCGCGAATCTCGGAACGCCATGATCTACTACGCGGATGAGATGGCCGAGGCCCGAAACTGAAGCGCCAAGACCCTCGGAGCACCAAGATCGCCTCACGGACGCGTCACGGTTTGGAGGAACTCTCGGGACGCCAAGGTCGCTCACACGGAACGACGAGCACTTCGCCGCGGAACGTCAAGACCCTGTCCCCGGAACTCCATGTTCTTCCCCCGGACCCGAAGGCCACGCCAAGATCTACCCCGGACACCAAGACCCTGACGACAAGTACTCCCTCTCGGATGCGATACCCGAGAACCCGGACGATAAGAACTTCGACGCAGAACACCGAGTGATTTGCCCCGAACGTCATGACCGACAACATGCCCCGAGAACCCGGATGCGACAAGATCTACCCCAGTAGCCCGAGAACGCTCTCGCCAAGACCGAACCGTCGCACCCTGAACCCCGAGACCGGACCCCGGACCCTGTCGAACCCCCGAACCCCCAGAACCCAAGATCGTCGAGAACCCTAATGTGTGACCCTTTTCCTCTAACCCTATTTTATCACATAACAACTTGTTGCATATTTAATTGTCATCTCGCATGCATTCATATGGTTGGGGGCCTTATGCCGATTCACCTAATAATTAAATATGGGGCCCATATGCGAGCAAATCTAGCCTTATATTGGCCTCATTTAAACATGTGTAGCGAACCGGTTCCATCTGTTGTTTTGCTAAACAACATTTAATTTGCGGGGGTTTCTAAACAACTTGAACCATCCAATTAATTGTCGGGACCCCGGTTCCGCTTAATTTGACCTAGTTGCATCGCACCTTGCCATGCCATGCAGCATACATGCATCATGCCGATCTTCTGCCGTTGTATTAAATATTGCATCCGGTGTTTATTCTAGTGTTTTGCTTCTTCGCGGATAAGGCCGTTGAGTTGATGTGAGCTTCGCCCCGATCTTCGGTTAAACCTTCGACAATGTTTTCAGGCGAGCATCTCCCCCTTTCTACCTATCTTACTTTTATAGTATTTATTCCCTCCTGTTGATCTATTGCTATCTGAGTTGCGATGCTTTAGTTTCCGTACCATGATTTCCCTTGCAGCCCTATATTGCCTTGGACATCCTATTACTGTTGTTTGGTAGATAGTTGGACTTGCGTCGTAGTCGCTTGCTCAAGTCTTGTTGTGTCGTCTAATGCCACGATTGTTGATGTATTGCCATGATGTTGATGTTGGAGATGATTCTAGTTTTACTTATCGTCACTTTAATTTCTGTTTAACAACTAAAATTGAAATAAGCGAGGCATCGGTGGGTGATAGAAATTTGGTTTCGAGCGCCCACTTGTGTCCGTAAGACCCCGAGTACTTGATACATGTTCCTTGATTTATCGCGCTATCCACATCCGGGAGGTATGGGACCCCCGAGCGAGCTTGATTCAGTCTTATTTCTTGGGGCCACAAACTAGTTTGAGGTTTTATTTACTATCTGTACTTATGCCATGCTACTTTACGTATTTAAATTGTGCGAGGAGCACCATCTTGTTAGGATCATGGCACGATTCATTGATGTCGACAAGCCCAGCCACACTTCGGGTTCCCGATCGTTCCTGGCGTCCCCATAACCTTGAGGCCGTCTCGGAGCTTGCTTACTCCGTTGCGGATTCTACTTAAGGGTGGCCCCTGAAATAATTCTGAATCTGTGATTGTTCGATCGTGAAAGCCTCGTTGGGTTTTGATTTGGTTTTCGAGGTTGATCGGCGTGTGTTGCTATTGGTGCACCGGCGGGTAAAACTTTACGAAAGCCGTGTCCACGGATATGGGCGACTTGGAGCCGATATCTCGATCATAGACAAGCATAACTAAAGTTTACTGCTATAAATTTGACTTATAATGACTAGTAATCAGCTTCACTATAATGGAATGGCTAATTAATACTGCCCACAATTGCTTGTTTGGATTGTCGCTTGCGACCATTGTACCTGACTAGTAAGTATTGCAACTACAACGGAATGGCTGAATAAAAGTACCAACAACTGCTGGGTTTTGGGTTTATATCACGCTATCTGCATCTGATTAGTAATTGCTGCAACTACAACGGAATGATTAACTAAAAGGGCCCACTGCTTACTTTATCAGGACGATTATCTATACCGGACTAGTAAATGCTGCAACGATAACCAAATAAATAAAACTGCCAACCGTGTGAGTTCCTCGGTTGACTTCCTCGTTCGGTCTCGAGGGGGACACGCCAGGATGGGTTTGTTTGATGCTAGTATCAGGTTGGATCCGAATAGGTCTTTCTTACCACTCTCTGATAGTCGACAGTCGTATCGAGTCTCTATAGGTTGTTTAGTGCATGCTGCCGCTGCCGCTCAGTCCACCACACCTATGTAGGCGAGGACCGCCGAATTCTAGCCTCGCCGTGTACTGGCCTCAGTACTGACGCTCCTTCTTTTTCCTTTGCCCTTTGTCGGCACCCCTTTTGTTTAAGCAGGTTTTGAGATCGACGCCGTTAGCAGGGTTACCCTTCCGGCTTGGCTGGCGGTTATGGGCGCCATTGGTTATTCTTGGGGCTCTTAGCCCCATTTGCTTCTTGTCCGTAGTCGGACGCCCTACCGTTTTCAAGGTGATTTGGATCTTTGTATATTATATCTGTAATCTTGACTCTACGAGTCATGTTATATATACATTACGTGGGTCCCATCGAGGACTGTTGTGTAATGTTATTACGTTTTCCACCCGCGAAAGTGCTGGTGAGCACCTTTGAATCGTTTCTATGCGGGTTTGGCGAATTTTGCTAAAACTTGCATAGGTCCGATCGAGGTGTTCTGAGTGGTATCGAGCTCGATGGTTGCGATACCCCACAAGTCCAGCCTGTAGGATAACCTAGCTAACGGCCGAAGTAGAGTGTCAAAACTATTTTTGAAAATCGGTTGGATAGTTTTGATTAGGTCTGATTTTACTCCTTACCCCTCTGCTGTTCTCCTCTTATCTCCACGTGTTTGAATCCGCTCTCTTCTCTCTCTTCGAGTCCAGGACTTCTCGTGGTTGGGTTCCGTCGTACCTTCAGGGTTTCACTTCCTCCTCTGATAACGGTGTTCTACCATCCGGTGTTCAAGCTGCTTGAGGAATCCGTCTACGGTGTTACCATCCTTTGTTCCTTGTTTGTGCCTTCCGGTGTTTTCCGACGCGACGAAGTCTTCTACGCCAGATCCGATGCAGAGTCTGCATCACTTCTTTGTTTCCGAACCTCGCTTGTCGAGATCTTCAGTCTAATTTCGAGAATGGTTGCACGCTCTTCTACTGATTGTGCGGAGTAATAGTTTGGGTGCGTGATGGATTGGCCCCCATGCCGACTACCCCTTCTATTCGCTTTTGTACATTGAAGTGGATGAGAATGCATCGGTTCCCCCTTCCCATCGGAGCTAGAGGTGGCTTTATTTGTTGATACCTCTACCTTCGACCTTTTGTTTCCGGAGTGACCTCTCTCCGATCAGGAGCAACGAACCTTTGTTGGTGGTGTCGCCGATTTCAAGATGGAGGAGGAACCCTCGTTAGTGGTGTCGCGAAGATCTACACGAAGTGAGAAGACGCAGATCGCCGACCTTCCTTCCGGTACCATGAGGCGGATCTCGAGGGCGAGATCCATTGTTAGTGGTGTCGAATTGTGGCATCCATAAAACCACTACTAGAAAATCGCGTTGAATTTGTGCATTGCATCGTCATCATCATGCATTGTTTGCCCAAAACTATGTTTGCAAAGCCGTGTTGTTTTCTAACGCCCTCTTTATTCAAACCTCAAAACCGGGTCCCGGAATATTTTGTTTTGCCCGAGATCGGTTTGCAAAAACTTTGTTTGAAATAAATAAAATATTTAATTTATTTTAATAGGGCAGCGAGCAGGCGATTGACCCGATCGACCACCCAGATTTTACAAGCGGTCCAACCTGCCGCCCATCTAAATCCTACATCTACCTAATATTCTACCCACCACACTGCCATCACTCCCACCAATCCCACCTCGCCACCTCTCCCTCTCCTTCCCCTCCCTAACCGCCACGTGGCCCTCCCCCCCTCACCTCTTTCTCTCAACTTCCACCAAACCCCCCAGCTGTCCCCACACGCACACAACACAGCGCACACGCTGCACCCACGCGGCAACCCCCCCTCTCCCTGCCGCGTGGCCCCGCCCCAACCCACTCGCACTCACGCACACTGCCTTGGGACCCACTCCGTCCCCCACGCGGTCCAACCGCCCCACGCCTGGGCCCCACGCCCCAACCCCATGAGCCGCGTCTGTGCTTCTCCTTCCTCCCGACGCCTCATCCCCTTCTCCTTCCTGGTTCCCGCCCGCCTCCTCCCTCCTCGCCGCCTCTCGCCTCCTCCTCCGGCCTTAACCGCCCTCGCTCCTCCGCGTTCCCTCACGCTCGCCCGCCACCTCGCCGCCTCTCCGCCTCCGCCTCGCCTCGCAGCTCGCCGCCCGCCTCACTTTGCCACCGACTCCTCCCTCCGCCCAGCGCGCGCCTCCAGCGCCCAGCCAGGCCTTTGCCGCCAATGCTCCCTCCGTCGCCTCCTCCGTCGCCCGTCGCCCGAGGCCTGCCGTCTCTCACCGCAACGCGCCTCGCGACCCTCGCCGAACCCGGCGACGCCTCGACGCCCGTCGCCGCCAGACCTCACCGCCCTCGCGCCCGTGCTCTGCCGGCCCGCCTCGTCGCCTCCGGCCCGCCCGCCCGCTCCGGCCAGGCCCGCCTTCTCCGTCCGCCGTCGGTACCTCCCTCGCCGCTAAGCCCCGCCGCCCGCCCGGGCGATCGCCCGCGGGCCGACCTCTGCCTCGCCCGTCGCCATGTCCTGCCCTTCCGCACGCCTCCCGTCGCTGGTCACGTCGCCACCACCGCGGGCCGGTCCCCCTCCTTGCAGCTTCCGGCAAGGCGGCCGCGGGACTCTCGAGACCGACCGAGTCGAAAGCCGAACGCGAATCTCGGGCGCCATGATCTACTACGCGGATGAGATGGCGAGGCCGAAACGGCGCCAAGACCCTCGGAGCACCAAGATCGTCTCACGGACGCGTCACGGTTTGGAGGAACTCTCGGGACGCCAAGGTCGCTCACACGGAACGACGAGCACTTCGCCGCGGAACGTCAAGACCCTGTCCCCGGAACTCCATGTTCTTCCCCCGGACCCGAAGGCCACGCCAAGATCTACCCCGGACACCAAGACCCTGACGACAAGTACTCCCTCTCGGATGCGATACCCGAGAACCCGGACGATAAGAACTTCGACGCAGAACGCCGAGTGCTTCGCCCCGAACGTCATGACCGACAACATGCCCCGAGAACCCGGATGCGACAAGATCTACCCCAGTAGCCCGAGAACGCTCTCGCCAAGACCGAACCGTCGCACCCTGAACCCCGAGACCGGACCCCGGACCCTGTCGAACCCCCGAACCCCCAGAACCCAAGATCGTCGAGAACCCTAATGTGTGACCCTTTTCCTCTAACCCTATTTTATCACATAACAACTTGTTGCATATTTAATTGTCATCTCGCATGCATTCATATGGTTGGGGGCCTTATGCCGATTCACCTAATAATTAAATATGGGGCCCATATGCGAGCAAATCTAGCCTTATATTGGCCTCATTTAAACATGTGTAGCGAACCGGTTCCATCTGTTGTTTTGCTAAACAACATTTAATTTGCGGGGGTTTCTAAACAACTTGAACCATCCAATTAATTGTCGGGACCCCGGTTCCGCTTAATTTGACCTAGTTGCATCGCACCTTGCCATGCCATGCATCATACATGCATCATGCCGATCTTCTGCCGTTGTATTAAATATTGCATCCGGTGTTTATTCTAGTGTTTTGCTTCTTCGCGGATAAGGCCGTTGAGTTGATGTGAGCTTCGCCCCGATCTTCGGTTAAACCTTCGACAATGTTTTCAGGCGAGCATCTCCCCCTTTCTACCTATCTTACTTTTATAGTATTTATTCCCTCCTGTTGATCTATTGCTATCTGAGTTGCGATGCTTTAGTTTCCGTACCTGTGATTTCCCTTGCAGCCCTATATTGCCTTGGACACATCCTATTACCTGTTGTTTGGTAGATAGTTGGACTTGCGCGTCGTAGTCGCTTGCTCAAGTGCTGTTGCGTGTCGTCTAATGCCACAGTTGTTGATGTATTGCCGCATGATGTTGATGTTGGAGATGATTCTAGTTTTACTTATCGTCACTTTAATTTCTGTTTAACAACTAAAAATTGAAATAAGCAGAGGCATCGGTGGGTGATAGAAAATATTTGGTTTCGAGCATACTTGTGTCCCGTAAGACCCCGAGTACTTGATACATGTTCCTTGATTTATCGCGCTATCCACATCCGGGAGGTATATGGGACCCCCCTGAGCCAGAGCTTGATTCAGTCTTATTTCTTGGGGCCACAAACTAGTTTGAGGTTTTATTTACTATCCTGTACTTATGCCATGCTACTTTACGTATTTAAATTGTGCGAGGAGCACCTTTGTCTTGTTAGGATCATGGCACGATTCATGGTGTCGACAAGCCCAGCCACACTTCCGGGTTCCTAGTCGTTCACCGTCCCCATAACCTTGAGGCCGTCTCGGGCTTGCTTACTCCGTTATGATTCTACTTAAGGGTGGCCCCTGAAATAATTCTGAATCTGTGATTGTTCGATCGTGAAAGCCTCGTTGGGTTTTGATTTGGTTTTCCGAGGTTGATCGGCGTGTGTTGCTATTGGTGCACCCGGCGGGTAAAACTTTACAAAGCCGTGTCCGCGGATATGGGCGACTTGGAGCCGATATCTCGATCATAGACAAGCATAACTAAAGTTCTTGCTATAAATTTGACTTATAATGACTAGTAATCAGCTTCACTATAATGGAATGGCTAATTAATCGCCCACAATTGCTTGTTTGGATTGTCGCTTGCGACCATTGTACTGACTAGTAAGTATTGCAACTTCTAGCGGAATGGCTGAATAAAAGTACCAACAAGCTGCTGGGTTTTGGGTTTATATCACGCTATACGCATCGATTAGTAATTCTGCAACTTCTAGCGAATGATTAACTAAAGGGCCTTTGCTTACTTTATCGGGCGATTATCTATACCGGACTAGTAAATCTGCAACGATAACCAAATAAATAAAGCGCCAACCGTGTGAGTTCCTCGGTTGACTTCCTCGTTCGGTCTCGAGGGACACGCCAGATGGGTTTGTTTGATGCTAGTATCGAGTTGGATCCGAATAGGTCTTTCTTACCACTCTCGATAGTCGGCGAGTGTCGAGTCTCTATAGGTTGTTTAGTGCATCTGCCGCTGCCGCTCGATCCACCACCTATGTGGCGAGGGCCGAATTCTAGCCTCGCTGTCTTGGCCTCAAGATCTTGGCTCCTTCTTTTCCTTTGCCCTTTGTCGGCACCCTTTTGTTTAAGCAGGTTTTGAGATCGGCGCGTTAGCGGGGTTACCCTTCCGCTTTGGCAAGGGGTTATGGACGCCATTGGTTATTCTTGGGGCTCTTAGCCCCATTTGCTTCTTGTCCGTAGTCGGACGCCCTACCGTTTTCAAGGTGATTTGGATCTTTGTATATTATATCGTAATCTTGACTCTACGAGTCATTATATATATCTGTTCTGTGGGTCCCATCGAGGACTGTTGTGTAATGTTATTACTTCGTTTTCCACCCGCACGAAAGTGCCTGGTGGGCACCTTTGAATCGTTTCTATGCGGGTTTGGCGAATTTTGCTAAAACTTGCATAGGTCCGATTCTGAGGGTGTTACACCGGACAAACTTTACATGTCCTCGCACATGAGACCTGTTCCACGCTTGACATGCAACTAGTTTTGCATAAGTGGCTAGCGGGTGTCTGTCTCTCCTACTATAGTCAATATCTAATTTGCAACGAGTTGTCAACAATTTGGTTATCCTCGTTGTGGTTCATGTTCGTAGGTAAGAACGGTTCTATCTCGAAAGCCCTAATCCACGTAAAACTTGCTATGGATAAATTAGAGGCGTCTAGTTTAGATTGTTGCTGGGCTAGTGTTATGATATGGTAATATTGTAAGTAGAAGTATGAGATGATACTCTTACAACACACATAGCGTGTAAACTCCATAGACCTTGGATTTACACATATAGGTATGATAGTGATCATACCACGATGCACATGATAGAGATCATCTGCGGGAACCATAACATTTCACTAATAAACATGTGATGTTTGATAGCATCTTATATTGCTTGTTTGGCGTTTTATTAGCAAAATAAGATGATCCCTCATTTAGATATCAAGATAAGAATGTGTTCTTCCTTAAGTATGCACCGACAATGTTTACGCTTCAAGACATCACGTGATGATCGGGTGTACTTGAATCCACGAGCATATCTCGGGTGTAAAACAGATTACACACTTGAATACTAAGGTTCTTACTTGACGAGCCTAGCAACATGGCCTCGGAACACGGACGAAAGGTTAAGCATGAGTCATATGTTTTGATATGATGACCATATGGATGCTCGCCTTTGAAGCTATACCGACTCACGTGATGATCGGACTTGGTGTAGTGGATTTGGTTCATGTAATCACCAAAAGACACGAGGGATGTCGTTTTGAGTGGGAGTTCATTTCTAATTTGGATTAGTAGAACTCAATTTATCATAAATTAAATCAAAGTGAATTTGCATAATTTGTTGTAGTCATTGGCATTCGTTCACCACCTTATGCATAGTTGTAATTGAGATAATAGAACTATAGAATTACGGATATATACTTTCTGAACTGGTATCGTATTGTGTTGAGTGTCAATCTAAAGTTTAAAGTCCTATTGCAAACTTTCAGCAAACTCTATTTACTCCGTGAAATTTAATAGTTGGTATTAAATCGAGAGTAACAATTCCAGTGTTAGTATCTTAAGTATCATGTTTGCCTCCATGATTCTTGATTGTTTTAATATCAAGATTATCTAGGAGCTGAAAGAATTGTTTCAGAAACCATCATGTGTGGCAGATATAACGATATACGAAACAATGTTTGTTGCAATATGATAGAGTATAATATATGTTCTCATATTGGATGAGAATTTACGAAGGTTGGAGATGCTAGACATCCTAATCATCCAAAAGGGTTTTGGAAAGTAATGTTATACTCACGATTCGCCTTTATAAGCTAAAGTAGCTTGATCATGAAAGTTGTCATGATAAGGGTGAATAGAATATGTATGTAAAATGTTTACTACACTAAAAGATTACTAAAGAATAGATTTTGAAAGAATACCGATCATTTTGATGATGGTGATCTACTTCAAAGTGCAAGTCCAAAGGTATTATTATTTGAATATACACGCTTTGGACTATGTGTCATGTATATAAACCACTGTTGATGTTGATAGTTTCTTTTAAAAAGGAAAAGGAAATGCTGAAAGAGAATCTATAAAATATATTTGGCAGAAAAGAAAAGATTGGAAATATCCAATTTAGGTATATATATGATATACATGTTATGGTTGTATTCTTTGCTTGTTAAACAATGTGGTTCTTGGGTATTGGATACCGAATTGGTTGGTATGAAATTTCATACGGAACAACACAATTCATGAACCACAATGGCCTAAGTAACTAGCAAGAGAATATGTGATTATGTTCATCGAAAACAAACAAACCGTTGTTTGTATTTCTCGTTGACATCAAAGCTTGACTTCAAGATTTGTTTTAATAATTTTTATTTAAATCAGGTATTATGAGAACAAAGGTTGTTCAAATAATTACCGTATTCCATATAAGATGGATGATTTACAAATCTAGTTGGAGAAATCACATCCATAAAGCCTAATGCTAAAATGTCGCAAGACAAATGATTGGAAGATCACTTACGAAGTGACATCGCCGTTTAAATTATATTAGAAAGAAAACATGAAGAAACTCCATTTTCATGGATTTTTGGAGTCTTTTATTTGATCAAGTGACGCTTGTGAGACTTTCCTTGGATAATTAAAACTTCGTTCAAAGGCCAAAGAAGAACGAACGACTAAAATATTGGAATTTATACATATCGATGTATGTAGTCCATTATGTGTAAATGGCGATGGGTTTCAACTTCATATACTTTCTCCGGAAATTTGAGTGAATATTCACTTAATGAGAAAGAAGTATGAAATATTTGAAAAACGTTTTCAAAGACTTTCAAGATGAAGTGGAAAATCATTGTAACAAGAAAAATAAATGAATTATGATTTGATCATAAAGGGATTTATTTGAGTTACAAGTGTAACAAGAAAATAAATGAATTATGATTTTATCATAAAGGGATTTATTTGAGTTGTAAGTTTAGCAAAACACCTAGATTTACATCTCCCGAAACACCATAGGAGTATGGAGTGTTTGATATTTGTAATGAAACCTTGTGAGACATGGTTGGATCAAAGGTGTTTATTTATAAAACTGCCATTATGTTTTAAAAGATTAAAGATTTAGAGACTACTGCTTTTACACTGAAAAGAGCTCCATCTAGATCCGTTGAAATGACACCATGGAAGTTATGGTTTAGGGTAAAACCCAAGTTGTCATTTCTTAAATTTTGGTATGCTAAACATAAGTAAGATGTTTACAACCGAATTCGGATGAGCATGTCTTTGTAGGTTATTCCGAATAACAATTGGTTATTCCTCCATAACACCGAGGACAAAAGGGTTTGTCGCTTGAAATGTGAAGTTTCTTGAAAAAGGAATTTTTCGCAAAAGTTAAGTGGGAGGACAATAGAACTTTGATAAGGTTAACGAACCTTAGCTAAATGTGCTGAGTTGTGCAGCGCTGGAAATCGTTCTGGAGGCTGCCATAATGCTCATAGCTTATGTGCCTCAAAGGTTGTGGTCTCGGAGATCTAAGTTCTTATTGAACCAAGTCGGTCGGATAAACAATCAAATACTAAGATTTGAGAGTAAATCATCATTGTTTGACAATGATTAACCGACTATATGCAAAGAAGCGATGATGGGCCCTGGCTCCGTCAAATGGCTTGAAGCCATAAAATCCGTGATAGTTCCATACACGAGAAATCAAGTTTTGAACTTGGAAGACCCTCCGGAAAGGTGTAAAAACCTATCGGTCGTATTTGGATCTATAAAGAAACAGACATGGATGTTTCACATCTATGAAATAGTCGACATGTCGTAAAGTATTTTACGACAATGTTCAAGTTGACTATGACAAGATTTGATCTTTCATAGCGATATTTAGTGCACGGATTAAAGTAGCAACCACTACATATAATCTGTTATATGGTAGATGAATAAACAAAACAAAGTTCTTCTAATAGAATGGTTACCTAGGGCGTGTACATGACACGATCCAAAGGGTTTTGTTAATTCAAAGGATGCTAAAAGGGCATGCAAACTTCAATCGTTAAAGTAAGCATCATGAGTTGGAATCTTCACCGTGATGAAAAGGAGTTTTCATCGAGACGATGAAGATGCTTGCATTTGCAAGAAATTAAGTGGGGCGCTAAGACATATTTCTAATACATTATGTGGAGGACATCTTGTTGATTGGAAATGATGTATCTTTTATTGACAAAGGTTAAGAATTTCATTTTGATGAAAGACTTAGGCAAAACCGAATATTTAGCATGAATGTCTATAGTGGATGAAGTAACGCTAATATGTTTATGCCAAACGTACATATATGAGATATTGAAGGAGTTCAATATAGAAACGACAAGAAACAGTTCTTGTTGCATGGAAAGGAATTGAATCAAGATTCAAGTGTATCGACACTTGATAAGTGAAACAAGATTCAAGTACTTTGACACTTGATGAGTGCAATCACGAGAATGTTTTGATCAATCATACCATGATATGTACACATGCAGATATGTCCTATGCTCTAAGTGTTATGAGCATATACCAGAATGAATCATAAAATGATCATTGGACGATAGTGAGGATATTCTTATGATCTTTTGGAAGAACTAAGAATATATTTGTGTAGAGGTGACAAACAATTACAAATAGTTCATTGTAAAGCGTTACATTGATACTATTTTTGTCACAAGATACAAATTAAGTTTATCTCAATTTAAACTATGGGTGGCACAATTTAATGGAAAGGAGATTCCATGATGGATTTGGAAGAGTTCCAAAGTTAAGACATTGTGACGAATACTACAACAAAAGGCTAAGTATATGACTGCTATAGTAGCAGCAAAGGAGGGAATTTGTGTCAAGTAGTTTGTTATCAAACTAAGGTGTGGTTCGCAACGGGCCAACACTAAAGATATATTGTATGACAATAGTATCGATGTGTTTTAACCCCAAGGAACTAAAGGTCTCACCAAAAGACCAAATTTATACAATGCCATCTCATTGGAGAATGAGTGATGCGTGGAGACACAAAGACATGCAAATACACACGGACCTGAAGCGTCATATCCGTAGATTATGTTAACCACTTGCAATTGCGTATTTGGAACACCAGAAAGCCATAGGTGTTCAATACACAAAGTTTTCAAACTAGATTATTGTCTCTAGTGCAAGTGGGAGACTGAAGGGAATATGCCCGAGAGGCAATAATAAAGTGGTTATTATCGTATTTCTATTTATGATAAATGTTTATTTTACATGCTATAATTGTATTAATACGGAAACGTTAATACATGTGTGTTTAATAAACAAAAGAAAGTTCCTAGTTATGCCTCTCTTATAAACTAGCTCGTCGATTAACAAGATGATCATAGGTTTCCTGATCATGGACATTGGATGTTGTTAATAACGAGGTCACAACATTAGTGTAATGGTGTGATGAACATTCATCCGAAGTATAGCATTACGATCAAAGTCATTGAGTTTATATTGCTATAACAACTTACGAAGTGATCCTAATCCTTGGACCATGAGATCATGTCAATCACTAACACTGGAAGAGTTTCTTGATAACATCAAACGTCACACCGTAACAGGGTGATTATAAAGATGGATTCAGAACTACTAAAGTGTTATGTTGAGACCCATGGATCGAGAGTGGAATTTGTTCATCCCGATGACGGATAGATATGCTCTGGGCCCTCTCGGTGATATCACATTGATTAGCTTGCAAGCAAGTGATTTGATCACTAGAATGTTATATCACGGAGCGAGAAAAGAGTGCATGTCGATGCGAGATCAAACTAAGTATGGAGATATCGATGATCGAATCTTGGACATGTAATATATCACGAAACAAAAGGATTAAGATACTAGCGTAAAAGGTTTCGACGATCACAAGAAAGTCATCGTTGAATGTGTGGGAGTCAGTATGGGTCTCCAGATCCCGCTTCTGATTATTGATCTGAGAGGGGTCTCGATCATGTCCGCATTATTCACGAACCGTAGGGTGACACACTTAAGAGACACCGACATCCAATTGGAGCAAAAGTTTCATGCCGAAAGAATGAACAAGCGCAGGAATTTATTTCACTAGATACCGAAACAGGTTTTCGGGTGAAATTGCATAAAGTGGTTATGCATGTGAAATAGAATTTTAGCAAGGGGTTATTTGTGAATGTTTGTCATTAAAGTAATTGACAAAATTCTGAATAAAATAAAAGAGTTTTATTTAATGAGAGTTTGCATTAAATTTGGTGGAAATTTAATGGGAATTTGAGTGGGTTTTTGAGTGGAGAAAATTGAAGGGCTATTTTGTGAGTGGAGTGTCCACCCACATGAATGAGGGAGAGGTGGGGGCACCCTCCATGGCCGGCGGCCATGCCCCCTTGGGCTGCCCCCCTCCCCTATATAAGGATCCCCTCCTCTCACTTCTCACTCACACCTCCTCGTGAAGGATCTCTCTCCCCCTCTAGAATTTATTCCCCATGGTCTCGGACTAGCGAGATACATGTTCCCGGTGGCTATTCGGCAAGAAAGAGTTGTGCTTCCGCTGCATCGCTGGAGCGAGGAGGCGGAAGTTGCTCAGTGCCTCGAACGTGTGTGCGAGCACGGATGCGCTGCTGTTTTGCGGCGCTAGGACTTCCTCTCGATCTTGAGATCGGCAAGAGATCATCTACATCAACCACTAGTTTGGACTCATTAAGCTTTGTCGGTCTTCAAGGGTATGTTCTCTACGGATATACATCCGCCCGTTGTTTGTATCTAGTAGATAGATCTTGGTACATAGTTGTTCCCATCGTAGGAAATTTTTTGTTTTCTATGCTGCGAACCCTACAGCCGCCGCCAAGCCACAGGCTCCTCCTCCCCAGCCAAGCGCCGCCGCGAGGAGCTCACGCTCGAGGAAGCGTGGGTCCTCTACTGCAAGCTATCCTGGGCCGGCAGCCGCCGCGCCGTCTGGAAATGGGTCGGGTGGCCGGGGACGATGCCGCGGTCACTCGTCGACTTCGCGCCCGGCGGCTGCTACTTCAACATCGACCCGCATTGCCGCCCGTGATGACAAATTCGAAGTCTGGGCACAATGGGAGATAGACCGCGCCAATCTCGCGTGGCGCTCGACGCACTCCCAAGCGGGAGGAGGATCGGCGCTTGGCCACGGCGGCCGCGGCGGAGGAGGCGGAGGAGGGGGAGGATCCCCTCTTCCTGCAGGCGGTCGAGGCCTCCAAGCAGGAGGCCGCCGACAGGGCGACCGCGGATAAGGAGGAGGAGGCGCTCGCCATCGCCGCCGTCGAGGAGATGAAGAAGGCGGAGGCTGCCGCCGCCGCCGTCATCGTCATCGACGATGACTAGGTGTACTGCCGCTGCCGCCGATGACCGGCAACAAATTCGAGAAGTGCCGGGCACAATGGGAGATGGACCGCGCCAATCTCGCGGCGTGGCGCTCTAGGCACGCTCCCAACTGGGAGGAGGGGTGATCGAGCGCCGCGGCGAGGACGGCGGCCACGGCGGCCGCGGCGGAGGAGGGGGAGGATCCCCTCTTCCTGCAGGAGGTCGAGGCCTCCAAGCAGGAGGCCGCCAACAGGGCGACCGCGGATAAGGAGGAGGCGCTCGCCATCGCCGCCGTCGAGGAGATGAAGAAGGCGGAGGCTGCCGCCGCCGTCGTCATCGTCATCGACGATGACTAGGCGTACTGCCGCCGCGGCAGCGACAACCTCGCCGACAAGGAGGTCTCCGGCGAGGTTCTTTTGTGCAATTTTAGATTAGGGTTATCTTAACAAGTCGCGATCTACCGCTAGATCGTGCAATTTTGCCTATATCTATGATGAATCGAAGCCTATCTATGAATAATCTGCTTTTATCTCGCGCGAAATTTAAATTTTAAATATACGGGGCTCGGATACGGGGTCTGCTAGACGGGCGATGAAATCAGTGGGGAATTTCAGAGCAAAATCGAGTACAGGGACCTGTACTCAAGTTTTACGGGGCGGAAATTTAAGACGCCTGTTAGACATGCTCTAAGGGAGCAAAGTAATGGAAATAGCAAGAGACAATGCAGCTCATCAGCATCTAAACATGATTAACTTTGATGGCATTGCAGCATCGCATTGACAGCAGTTCAGGATCACTTTTGACAGAACATTTGAGGAGTATTGTTTAACACAAACACAGCAAATTTGTAAATTTTCTACTCGCTACGAACAATACTACAGACCATGCGAAGTAGTAAGAAAATAAAAAGAGGAGACTGGGCATGTTCGGCAACCCACCAGCTTCTCAAAATCTCTAAATGCCAGCTTCCAACTCCATCGCTAGCTTCTCTAAATCGCTGGGAGAAGCTGAAAACGTTCGGTGCAGCTTCTTTCTGCCAGTTGGGCTGTAAGCTTCCAACTCCATCGCTAGCTTCTCTAAATCGCTGGGAGGAGCTGAAAACGTTCGGTGCAGCTCCTTTCTGCCAGTTGGGCTGTAAGGCTAGAAGGAAGAGATTCGGCCCATGAACAGAAGAAAAATCACAGCCCAACTACGTAATATTGGATATGACACTCAAATGGTGAGCAAGCTTGACTGATTTGACTACAAAAATCTTCGTACATAGAATGTGTTAATTGTAGAAAGTATTTTTGAGAGTACGATCAAGTGTTGTGTTGTTTGTTATTCACGGAAAGGATAAATTGCATCTTATATAACCAATATAAAGGATAAATTCGGAACACGTCGAATTAGGTATAATATGCAACAAGACGCTACATATTAACAAAAGCACAAATGTCAATACATATTTTTGCAAACTGTTATGCCTTGAACATCACCAACCTAACGCAATGGCAGTAGCAAGTTGATCCCTGAACGCATCCATGTCAGGACCACTTGCCTCAGGAGTTGATGAATCAGATGCATTCGTTGGAACTGCATATCGCTTATATCGTTTCGGGATTGTTGGCACATAGTCCGGATCCCTATCACACCGCTCGAAGTGGATATCTTCTCTGTCATAAGCACGAATATAGTTGTGCAATGTCATGCATGCAGCAACAATCATCTTTTGGGTCTCAATGGAGTACTTTGGAATCTTGAGCAACATTTGCCATTTCATCTTCAAAATTCTGAAGCATCTTTCTATGCAATTGCGCTTTGACGAATGGATCTTGTTGAACTTCTCCTCAGGAGTGTTTGGCGCCACACCCCTATGGAAGTCGGGTACATGATACCTTTCTCCTTTGTATGGTGTGAGATACCCAAATCTATTAGGATACCCCGCATCTACAAGGTAGTATTTTCCTAAACAAAAAATAAATGGTGCATTAGACAGCTATGTCCGTATCAATGAAGAAATAGTATAGCACATGTAAATGATAATAAATTTCTCACCCTTCGGAGGATGTGGGAAGGTGGCCCTATCCTTATCAATTGCATGATACAGAACACTTGTGTCATGCATAGCAACGGGTTGTCCAATTGAAGCATAAATAATGTGCATATCAAAGTCACATATTGCCATGACATTTTGAGTTACTGCGCCTGTTCTACCTATGTACCTCACTTGCTTGTCCACAGGAATAACTGCCCTTATGTGAGTCCCATCTATTGCACCAATGTAATCTTTCATATGTGGATATGCCCTCCTATCATTCCTAATCCTTGCATGTACATTACGGAAATTTGGGTCCTTGGGATTGATATAGTGAGTTGACATCTTGAGCACACAATTAAGCATATCATGGAATTTGCGATGGACAATATCTGGTGAATGTTTGAAACGGTTCTGGGTTCTTATATTTGATTCACAACCACCCAATGTCCACAAGAACATAGCAAGAGACTCATAACTACTAACAAATGGAGAATGTTTGAGGCCATACCGTTCCACCAACATGTCATGAAGATCAAAGAACACCCTTGCACTCATTCTCAACATTTTGTATGTCTCTCCAGGTGTGTCAATAGTCTCTTGCAACCATCCAAACCCACTCAAACGAGGACTGTGAACTCTATGCAATGTCTCCAATCCTTGTAATCTGCTCCCGCATCACTAGTGCAGTCCTTGATATTTTGTTCCCTTCATGGGCAAATTTTCCAAGCCTCTTGACTGTCGATGAACTAGCTCCTACATCAACAGGACTTGGTTGTGCCTCGTTTTCCTCCACATCCAGATCATTAATAGCATCAACATTTATGGCATCTGCTAGAACAACACTAGAAGGGGGTGGTACGCCTGACGTTGGGTTCCAATGATCGCTACCATCACTACTGATGTCTTCAAACATGAACTTCAAATTTTCTTCATTGCGGAGTCCATGCTTCTGGAACTTGCCACATCCTTTGATGTCCTGTAATACAACAAATTACCATTGTCAATTATGCAAGTTAAATAAGTATGAAACAAAATACATAAGCAAGACAACTCACCAATTTTGCCAACTTCCACCAACTTGCATCTTGTATAACGGTGTTTTTCTCATGGTCCCATCCCCCTCCTGTCTCCCTCAACTTGAGTCTCTTGAATATGTTGTAATCTAGCTTCAGCTTGTCCCACTTGTTCTTCAGCTGTGTTTGATTGTAATCAAGCCCTGTTCTGATTTTAAATTGAATCGCCACTTCATCAAATGCATTTGGGGTCAAATAGGTGTTTGGCCTATTTCCCAATCTCACTTGCTCGACAAACAGCTCAGTGATAATCCTGGTGTTTTTAATACTCCATTCGGCGGACATTTTAGTAAAGTTCTGTACATAACATTCAGGTATACTTAATATTTAGCATCATATAACTACCAGGGGACAATTCCATCAAAATAAAAGAAAAGGGGGCCAATTCCAACACCTTCAGACTACAGGCTATGTACAACCAATTCTAGTAAAATCCTTCAACACATCATCGTTTTATACCTACTTGACTTCACATAGACTAGTTCAAAACATTCTACACAAGTATCAGCACCGATTCCACAACACAGAAATCAAAAAGGGATTTTTTTACCTTCCTGTCCAAGGTGGCTCAAGGGGAGCTTGGGCCTGGCGGGGGTTCAGAGCGGACAAGAGGCCTGGGAAGGTCGGTGCAGCAGTTCCTATTCGCCGGAGAAGGTCGTCGTGGCCGGAGGAGCTCGGGGTGAAAGCGGCCTGAGGTGCCAAGGTCAGAGGCGGGTCGACCTCGACGGCGAGAGCAGACGGCCGCCGGCTCGAGGAACTACAGGGACAGCGAGGAGTCGGTCATGCAAGACAGATGGCGCGGCGGCCAGCGGCGGGGCGGCGGCGGGGATGGCTAGGGTTCCATCTGCTGTGGTTCCAGGCAGGGATGGGTGGCTTGGACTGTGGGGTGGAGGTGGTCACGCGTCGGGAGGCAAGAAGTGGATGGTTCGGCCTCACTTGGCGGTGGCATTTCAGCGTAAATAGAGTCAAATCCATCTTTTCCAACTTCTTGGATGTAGCATCCCATTTGTCTAACAACTGTAATGCTACTTGGTTCAGTAATATAATGACTACTTCCTAGACATAATTGTTGCATCATCAGTATATCATGCTCATGTCATCATGCCACCTTGCATTTGAGCATCATATAAAACCCCTTTTGTGTTGGTTCTTCTCTCATATGCATTGCTAATTGTATTTGCCTATTGATATTGTATTTGGTTCTTGATATATTGTTAAATGATGCCCAAGTTGAGTTGGGGGCATATCTTTTATTCCACTCCCCCACCCTTTCTTTCACCACCTTATAATTCTACCACCCTAATTACCCATGGGCTTTCATTTTATGTTATTTGTCATTACTCTAGCTCATGTGGGTGGGGATGGATCTAATTCTAATTCCTTTTTGCTTGGCCTTTATTCCACATTTTGGGAATGCATAATTGTAATGCCATGATAATATTATTGTTTCCACAATATTTTAATCATGGTATTTCTCATCTTGCATGGGCCATGCAACCCTTGCCACCTTTGGTCCTCCTTGTTTTTAGTTGTCCATTTGAGTGGATCATATCTCTCTATCTCTCTCTTTTCCTCACCTTTCTCTCCTCTCACCTCCACCCATGCATGGTCATGTGGATCTTGCCAAAAACCATAAACCTCTCTCTCTAATCCTTTCCATGAGTTTTCTCTCAGCTAAGCTAGACCCTAAACCCCCTCTCTCTATTACTACCTCTAAACCCTACCACCACCATGATCCACCCATCTCACCTCTCTCTAAACCTCTCCCTAATCTATACCTAATCTAAAACCCTACCTCTCGTTACAAACCCTAGCTACCATGCCACCCCTCCCTCTCGGCCTCTCCTCTCTCACCTAGCAGGCCCACCTGTCTACCCCTCTCTCTCTCTACCCCAACCCTAAACCAAAACCTAGCCGAGCCCATCCAACCCTAGCTCCTAACCAAGCTACACCGAGCCTCCTCTCTCCCTACCCTCTCTCTTCTCTACCTGCCAGCTAGCCCCACCCCGAGCTCCCTCACTCCCTGGCCCACCTGGCAGCCTCGCCCTGCCCCTGCCCTGCCTCCCAGCTCGACCACGTGAGGGAGGAGCAAAAAGGTGGCACCGAGGCCACCTTTTTCCACCCCGAGCCCCCACGGCACCCCCTCTCCTCTCCGTCCTTATCTACCCCTCTCTCGCCTCCTCTGGCCTCGCCCAGATATGGCCCGAGCCTCCTCCTCCTCCTCCTCTCCGTCTACACCAACCGGCCGCGCCATCGCCAAGACACCTCGCCGTCCACGACGCTCCGGCCGTCAAGCTCGTCGTGGGGGTGATCGCGGAGGACGAGACGGTCCCCTGCAGCGGCCCCGTGCACGCCAGCGAGGTAGAGGAGCACCAGG
This sequence comes from Avena longiglumis, assembly GCA_030063025.1. Classification (NCBI taxonomy): domain Eukaryota; kingdom Viridiplantae; phylum Streptophyta; class Magnoliopsida; order Poales; family Poaceae; genus Avena; species Avena longiglumis. The sequence goes on along the minus strand of CP125978.1, from coordinate 504,626,030 downwards.
CTCGCCAGGACTGACGCGGCACCGACGAAACCCTAGCCCGCCGGAGCGCCTGCGTCATCGATGATCCGCCGCTCCCCAAGCTGATCCAACGCCACCGACGCCCTCACGGTGAGCCTCCGACCCCCCTAGACATGCCCCTATTCCTCTTCGCTTCCTGGTTGCGACGATCGTTTCGTCGAACGCCCATCAGGCGCTTCGCCATTGGCGTCAGACGCTCGCGCTCCGCGTGGCACCTCATCTAGCCACCCGCCCTCCGTCACCATCCGTAGCTCGCCAGACTGGTATCGCCTCGACGGCCGCCAGTGTCACGGATCGAACCCCGCCATTGGCCACGCAAGCGCGCCAGACGGTGGAGAAGATCCACAAGATGCTGGCTGCTTTCGAAAAAAGCCCCCACCTTTTGTTTCCTCAACCCGCGCTCCTCTAGGCCCACATGTCTGTCCCCGTGGCGTTTTTGCAAAAAGGGTCCCGGCATTTGGTTCCATCAACCCAGCCCCTCTCCCCTTTTTTCAGGCGTGTTGGGCCCAAATGACCTGCCCCACCTGGCAAGCAAAGTGGCTAGGTCTTTCGAGTACAAGAGGGTTTTTCTGTTATCTGTTTTAAACTAAATCTTTTCAATTGTTTTGAAATTCAAAATTCAAATCTGTTTTTAAATAACTTTTAAAATATAAATTCAAATTAAACATATGATATATGTTTTGGAATCAGAAAAATGTGAGGATTTCAAATATGCCATTCAAAATATTATTTGAACACTTTAAATTTCCAAGTTGATTAAATTACAATGCCCTTTTATTAATTAATTAATAACTTTTGATTTATAACTCCAAATTTAACAAATGATATGTCTAAAATGATCAGCTCGACGAGACCTTTCTGTTTATGCATTCCATGTTCTGTTTTGCAGCATGCATCATATAAATATAATGTAACCAGCAACTTATATGGGGATAAAACATGATTAAAACTCAATAAAATTGACTTATTCTTGTTTTCTCACCTCACCCATGCCATGCTACTTTATTGCCATGCAAATTGTGCATCATTCATCATTGCATGATTGTTTGCTTGTCGCATTTTATTCATATGCTTGTGCACTTTATTTATATTGGCCCTTGTTTGTTTGGTTCTTCTTTGAATAGACTGGCGAGGGATATATCAAGAGAACCGTGAGCACTACCTGATCCTTCTCTCGCTTCAATCGAGCTGACAGCAAGCACTATCACATGCTTGCATACATATAGTACCTATTGCCTCTACCTTATTCTTGCATCATTGAGTCGCGATTGCATTAAACTGAATCCCAAGTACTGCATAGCCTTTACTGTTAAACCCCACCGAAGCTTGTTCCTCCGTCCCATGAGCCATTACTACAGGAGTTGTTTGAGCCATGCAGTAGAACAAAGATGTGTAGGGTATGTGAGTGTCTCGATGGATAACGAGGTACCTAAACAACTTAACCCGAGTAGTAATGGGATAACTAATGAAAGTGGCACCGTGAGCAATATCTCGCTATTTGGTTTTTCCTGCTCACTTGTGTCTGTGAGGACCCCGAGTACTTGATTCCTGCCTTGAATATTCGTGCTATCCACATACGGGAGGCTTATGGGACCCCCCAGCGAGCTTGATTCATCTTATTTCTTGGGGCCACAAACTAGTTTGAGGTTTTATTTACTATCCTGCATTTAAGCCATGCTTCTTGCTTTATTACGATTGTGCGAGGAGCACTGTACGCTTAGGAAGCGGAGTGTTTTCATGTATCGACAAGCCCACATTTTCGGGTTCCCAATCGTTTACAGCCATTGACGCAAACCTTGAGTCCGTCTCGAGTCGGCTAACTTCGCTATGGTGTACTCAATGGGGACCCCTGAAATATTTCTGAATCCTGATTGCTTTGTCGTGAAGGCCTCGTTGGGTTTTGATTTGGTTTTTCCGAGGTTAATCGAGTGTGTGTTGCTATTTGTGCACCGCAGGTAAAACTTTCAAAGCCGTGTCCATGTTATGGACGACTTGAAGCACGCTTTCGATCATAGACAAGTATAACTAAAGTACCGCTTTAATTTGACTAAGTAACTGACTAGTAAATAGTGCAACACTCATGGAATGGTTAATAAAATTGCCAACGGATGGTGGGTTGTTCGTCCGCTTCCTCGTTGGTAAGCGAGGAGGAGGATGGATCTGCGGATATTACTGTTATAACTGTTGTCATTAATTCACGGACATCCGTCTATCTTTGGTTAGGCGGATGGTTAGCGAGTATCTATAGAACTGTTAGGGTTTATCTTTTGCTGCAATTGCGTCACCCCAGGTTGTTCCCCCTTTAGAGGCATAAAGACTTGCTGAGTACCCCTAGGGTCTCACACGATAAATTGTTTGATTCAGATGGACAGGTACACCCACAAGAGGGATACTGGGTGGAGGAGGCGGACGATGTGGGCAACTATCGTTCGGTGTAGAGATTCCGGGAACGGGGATCCGTGAGATCTGTGGGCGGGATGTGCTTATTTATGGGGCATCTTATGCCGATTTGCTTCTTATCCGTACTCGGACCTTGTTTGTCGCTTCCGCCTGATACTCTGATGTTTGATGTATGAGGAGATATCCTAATCTATTATATCTATCTAGGACATTTGAATCTTGTCGTATGGCGTTGCTATATTTCCTTTCTTTTTAGATGGAATGGCTCTGATGTACTGTTGTATGGTGGCTTGCATACATACTCATTTGTGTATGTAGTTGATCCCTTCGCCTGCCGATTATGCCGCCCGTTCTTGTCTCGATGTTTGGAAATGGTTGGGACGGCCGAAAGGTCTACCTGTGAGTGGCATTTGGGCCCCACCGTACTATTTCAACCATTTCCGCTCATCCAGGCTTGCAACTAGGATCGTAATTCACCGAGGTAGTTACAATTGGTATCAGAGCCATCCCGCCCTTTAGGGTCTCAGCCAAATGGTCGTTGTCAGTCTAGCAAATATTTTTGGTAGTTATGTATACTAGGGAAAAACAAAACGCGAGAGTAGGACTGCTTCCACTTTTCTTCTTACCCACCCAACCACCCTTTTCTGGTAAGGAAGTGTAACATTTTCAATCCTCTTCTTAAAAGTTCAAACTAGGATTCACGTGTTCTGGGTTTCCGTAGTACCATAGGTTGTGTGTTTGTGTGTGTGTGTGTAATTCCTTGTCTATCTGTTGCATCCAAGTTGTTATCACAATCGGCCTTTTGGTTATCAACTGGTACATTCCATACCGATGTGCTTTTGCAAACCGATGCGATCTATCCGATTCATTTGATACCGCCGATCTGTCTTATTCTTTGTTATCCGACGTTATCTTGTTTGGGGTGTTCGTTTCCGTAGTTACTAATCTTTAGGTTCAACGTGAGAAGAAGGGGTTAGGATATGTGTTCTACTTATTCATGTGCGGAGTAATGATTTGAGTGCGGGATGGAGTCGCGACCATACCACTACTCTTATCATTTGCTTTTGTATATTGAATTGGTAGAGTCACTAATCTTGATTCGTTAAGTGATTTTGCGCATCTATTGGTATTCTAATGCCGAAATTTGTGGAAAAAAATTCTTGGATATATTTGTGTACCACACTCCTTTCAGTCGTGTGCGATATGCTTAATATCTTCTAGGTGCTTTGAACTTTGTTGATATTTTAATATCATCTTAGTAAATTGTATCCTTTAATCTTGGTTAATTCCATCTTGGTACTATTTTGGATTATTATTATTCTCCATTATAGTACTGACTTGTGTTTTATATCAATCACAGGATGGCTCCACCACGCCTGCTCGATGAGGACATACCACTGAATCGGGTCCGTTGTCAAACATCGCCAATGCCGTGGCAGCAATGCAGCAGAACCAGCATCGCTTTGAGGAAAGTGTCAGGAGGAATGAGTTTGCTCCGCTACCTCCACCTCCCAAGCGAGGAGACATCAAAAGCTTCCTGAAGTTCAACCTCGCCAATTTGATGTTTCTGATCAACCACTTGATGCGATGATTGGTTGCGTGAGATGTCAAGGCTACGAGACCGCTGATGTTCCCGAGCAAGAATGGGTAAAATGTGCTACTCACCTTCAAGGGAGATGCAGCTCTGGTGGGAGAATTACACAAGGCAAACCGCATTGGTTTTCAGCCTACTTGGGAACAGTTCACGGAGCGTTCAAAGAGCAAGATTCGTCGAAATTGTCATGGAAAGGATGAAGGAAGTGTTTCTCAACCTCAAGCAGGTAAATGACAATGTCAATACCTACATCAGGAACTTCATGAATCTTTCTCGTTATGGTGGCGATGAGATCTCCGATGACAAGAAGATGCAAAAGAGGTTCCGACAAGGGCTCAATGCATCGATTAAATATGCAATCACACATGCAAGGCCGGCGTCTTTTCTGGAACTTCAGCATACAGCTCTGCAGGAAGAAGCAAGTAGGCAAGTGTTTGAGGAGTCAAAGAAACACAACCGTGATGCACCAAGCTCTTCAGCTATGTCAGCTCCTTCTAAGCGTCGTGTCTGGGTTCCTAACACCCCACCGTCGCTCCCGGCTCCACCAAGACCTTCAAGCTTCGCGGCAAGGCCAACAAACTTCCTCACTGCTGCTCCCAGGGGCTACAACCACCACTACCCCGAGCGCTGGCGGAGTCCTGCTACGTTGCTCCACGTCCACCGGTGCTTATTTCACGTGGAGACTCGGGCATCAAAGCTGAACCGTCCGATGAAAACAAAGCTCTTCCTCCACCTCCAAGATCTGCGGCAAGCTCTCCTTTGGTTCGTGCACCACCACCTCGGCTCTCAACATCAACACCAAGCCCGGGTCATCGTTGCTCGTGCCAACTATGTCAACGCTCAAGTCGAGCATACACCGAGTTGTGATGGGTATGCTTCCCGTTAACTCAGTCCCTGCACGAGTTTTGTTTGATTCTGGTGCATCGCATTCTTTTGTTTCTCACAAGTTTGCAAATGAAAATGAGTTAGCTATAGATCCTCTCCTTAAGCGGTTAATGGTCCTTTCTCCTGGAGCAACAATGGCAGCTGCTAAAATCAGCCATGGCAATCAAATTGAGATTGGTGGCTCTTCGTTATCGGCGTCCTTAATTGTTCTGGGAATTCGACATTGATGTCATCTTGGGAATGGATTGGTTGACAAATGCAGCTGTGATTGATTGTCTTTGAACGCTCGGTTTCTCTGAAGATTCACGAAGGCCATATAGTCTATTCTCCAAGTCGACTCCTGCTATCCAGCTTTTCTCTTTGGCGGCTCAGAATGATGATGCTATGGAAGCTATTCGAGTGTTCCATGGTCCGTGAGTTCCCGGATGTCTTTCTGAAGAGTTGCGGGTATGCCTCCGGATCGTGAGGTTGAGTTTGTAATTGAGCTTGAACTGGAACGGCTCCTATCTCCAAGCGGCCTTATAAAATGGGTCCTTTGAGTTGGCTGAACTCAAACGTCACTTGATGAACAAGAGAAGTTGGGCTTCATTCAACACAAGACCTCTTCTTGGGGTAGCCCAACAATCTTTGTGAAGAAGCGAGACAGACGATAGACTTTGTGTTGACTATCGGGCTCTCAATGCTAAAACCATCAAGAATAAATATCCCTTCGCGGATTAATGATCTCTTCGATCACTAAATTTGGAGCTGTGGTGTTCTCTAAGCTTGACTTGAGAAGTGGTTATCAACAAATCAAGATTCGCAAGGAAGATGTTCCTAAACAGCTTTCACCACCGCTATGGCCTGTATGAGTACACGGTCATGTCTTTCGGTCTCACCAACGCACTGCTACCTTCTCGAGGCTTATGAACTCGGTTTTCATGGAGTATCTTGATAAGTTCGTTGTGGTCTATCCGGATGACATCCTAGTCTATTCTAAGTCAAAGGAAGAGCATGAAGAACACCTTGGTGTGTCCTAAACAAGCTTGTGAGAACCGCTTGTATGCAAAGTTCTCCAAGTGTGAGTTTTGGCTGCCTCAAGTAACCTATCTTGGTCATGTCATCTCTGCCAAGGGCATTGCAACAACCCGGAAACCGTGAAGACAATTGTTGAATGGCTTCCTCCTTAATGTCAAAGAAGTGCGGAGCTTCCTTGGTTTGGCTAGTTATTGCTTCGTTCAGAATTTTTGAAGATAGCGAAGCCTCTTACCGATCTCCTCAAGAAAGGCAAGAAATACCTTTGGACTCCGCATGTCAAGCAAGCTTTGAGACACTCAAAGAGAAGCTCACTTCCACACCAGTCTTGGTTCCTCGGACACATATAAGCCTTTCCGGATATTCTGTGGCCTCTTTGCAAGGATTGGGTGCGGTCCTTATGCAAGAAAAACAAGTTGTTGCTTATGCCTCTCGACAGTTGAAGACGCATGAGATCAACTATCCTACACATGACCTCGAGCTCGCAGCAGTTGTCTTTGCTTTGAAACTATGGAGGCACTACTTGCTTGGCAACCGTTGTGAAATCATTTCTGATCACAAGAGTCTGAAGTATATCTTCACTCAGCCTGATCTCAACCTTCGGCAGAGGAGAGGGATTGAAGCAATCAATGATTTTGATTTGACCATCAACTACACTCCGGGCAAAGCTAATGTCATGGACGATGCTCTCAGCCGCAAAGCTTATGTCAACAACCTCATGATGGAAGAACAACAGCCTCTCTTGTGCGAGGAATTCCGTCAGCTCAACCTTGAAATTGTGGAACAAGGATATCTCCTGAACCTTCTAGCAACCCCTCTCTTGGAAGAAAAGGTTCGCTCTCGTCAGCTTGGTGATCCGCACACCAAAAAGATCATCTCCAAACTTCAGCTTCCGAAGTATGAGTCCTTCCACGTCGATGATCAAGGCACGCTTTTCTTTGAACACCGGATGTTTGTTCCGAACTACCCGGGTTTGAGAGAGCAAGTTCTCAAGGAGGCGCATGGTTCTGTTCTTTCTATCCACCCTGGCAGCACAAAGATGTACATGGACTTGAAAACACAATATTGGTGGCGGGATTGAAGCGATATTGTGCCAAGTATGTCTCGGTGTGATGTCCGCAGAGTGAAAGCTGTCCATCGAAACCTTTCGGTCTTCTGACCATTGAAACCCCCGGAATGGAAATGGGAGAAAGTAGAGATGGACTTCATCACTGGTTTTCCAAGGTCGCAGAAGGGCAATAATGCAATCTTTGTTGTCATTGACAGGCTTTCTAAAGTGGCTCACTTCTTCCCCATCAAGGAAACAATTTCTGGAATTCAGTTGGCTGAGCTCTATATCAGCAATTGTCTATGTATGGGGTTTCGCTTGAGATCAGTTCTGCGTGGGAGCATCTTCACTTCCAAGTTCGGAAAGTTTCCAAAATGCTTTGGGAACAAAGTTGAACTTCAGACCTGCTTACCACCCTCAACGCAAGGACAAGTTGAAAGGATCAATCAGTTACGGAGGATATGCTTCGCTTGCGTCATCTCTTTGGCATGAAGTGGGAGGAATGTCTTCCGTATGCTGAATTCTCTTACAACAACAGCTTCCGAAAAGTCTGAAGATGGCACCATTTGAGGCTCTCTATGGCCGCAAATGCAGAACTCCAATTGGTTGGTCGGTGGAGAAAGAATTTGGTTTGGCCCTGACATTGTAACTCAAGCGGAGGAGAAGGTGCACATCATTCTTGAAAATCTGAAGATTGCTCAAAGTCGCCAGAAGAGCAATTATGACAGGAAGCACACGGACATGGTGTATGTCCCTGGTGATCTCGTTTACCTTTATGTCACTCCCATGAAAGGCACACACCGTTTTGGTATCAAAGGAAAGCTGGCTCCTAGATACATCGGTCCTTTAAAAATTCGTGGTAGAAGAGGAGAAGTTGCTTATGCTCTTGAGCTCCCGGAAAAACTCAAAGTCCATGATGTTTTCCACATCTCTCAACTCAAAAAGTTCTTCAAGGATCCCGGCAGGACCGTGGATCATGAGCTAATCAATCTCCAAGAAGACCTGTCTTATCAAGAACACCCCACAAAAATCTTTGAGACCGCAGAAAGAAGGACTCGCAACAAGTCCATCAAGTTCTGCAAGGTGCAGTGGTCGCACCATTCCGTTGATGAAGCCACTTGGGAGCGTGAAGATGAGCTCCGTGCCAACTATCCTACCCTCTTTGATTCTTCTTCTTCTTCCTAGAATCTCGGGGCGAGATTCCTGTTTAGTGGGGGAGAGTTGTAGCATCCCAAATTTAACAACTGTAATGCTACTTGGTTCAGTAATATAATGACTACTTCCTAGACATAATTGTTGCATCATTAGTATATCATGCTCATGTCATCATGCCACCTTGCATTTGAGCATCATATAAAACCCCTTTTGTGTTGGTTCTTCTCTCATATGCATTGCTAATTGTATTTGCCTATTGATATTGTATTTGGTTCTTGATATATTGTTAAATGCCCAAGTTGAGTTGGGGGCATATCTTTTATTCCACTCCCCCACCCTTTCTTTCACCACCTTATAATTCTACCACCCTAATTACCCATGGGCTTTCATTTTATGTTATTTGTCATTACTCTAGATCATGTGGGTGGGGATGGATCTAATTCTAATTCCTTTTTGCTTGGCCTTTATTCCACATTTTGGGAATGCATAATTGTAATGCCATGATAATATTATTGTTTCCACAATATTTTAATCATGGTATTTCTCATCTTGCATGGGCCATGCAACCCTTGCCACCTTTGGTCCTCCTTGTTTTTAGTTGTCCATTTGAGTGGATCATCTCTCTCTATCTCTCTCTTTTCCTCACCTTTCTCTCCTCTCACCTCCACCCATGCATGGTCATGTGGATCTTGCCAAAAACCATAAACCTCTCTCTCTAATCCTTTCCATGAGTTTTCTCTCAGCTAAGCTAGACCCTAAACCCCCTCTCTCTATTACTACCTCTAAACCCTACCACCACCATGATCCACCCATCTAACCTCTCTCTAAACCTCTCCCTAATCTATACCTAATCTAAAACCCTACCTCTCTCTACAAACCCTAGATACCATGCCACCCCTCCCTCTCGGCCTCTCCTCTCTCACCTAGCAGGCCCACCTGTCTACCCCTCTCTCTCTACCCCAATCCTAAACCAAAACCTAGCCGAGCCCCTCCAACCCTAGCTCCTAACCAAGCTACACCGAGCCTCCTCTCTCCCTACCCTCTCTCTTCTCTACCTGCCAGCTAGCCCCACCCCGAGCTCCTCACTCCTGGCACGGCAGCCTCGCCCGCCTCGCCTCGCCACTCGACCACGTGAGGGAGGAGCAAAAAGGTGGCACCGAGGCCACCTTTTTCCACCCCGAGCCCCCACGGCACCCCCTCTCCTCTCCGTCCTTATCTCCCCCTCTCTCGCCTCCTCTGGCCTCGCCCAGATCTGGCCCGAGCCAGCCTCCCTCCTCCTCCTCTCCGCTCTACCAACAGTAGCCGCCCATCGCCAAGACTCGCCCACGACGCCTCGGCGGTCAAGCTCGTCGTGGGGTGATCGCGGAGGACGAGTCCCTTCTGACCCCTGCACGCCAGCGAGGTAGAGGAGCCCCAGGCTCGCCAGGACTGACGTGGCACCGACGAAACCCTAGCCCGCCGGAGCGCCTGCGTCATCGACGATCCGCCGCTCCCCAAGCTGATCCAACGCCACCGATGTAACACCCTCAGAATCGGACCTATGCAATTTTGAGCAAAATTCGCCAAACCCGCATAGAAACGATTCAAAGGTGCCCACCAGGCACTTTCGTGCGGGTGGAAAACGAAGTAATAACATTACACAACAGTCCTCGATGGGACCCACGAGCGAGATATATATAAATGACTCAAAGAGTCAAGAATACGAATATAATATACAAAGATCCAAATCACCTTGAAAATGATAGGCGTCCAGCTACGGACAAGATGCAAATGGGGCTAAGAGCCAAGAATAACCAATGGCGTCCATAACCACCTGTGCCAAGCCGGAAGGGTAACCACAACGGCGTCGATCTCAAAACCTGCTTAAGCAAAAGGGTACCGACAAAGGGCAAAGGAAAAGAGGAGCGTCAAGATCGAGGCCGACAGCGAGGCTAGAATTCGGCGGTCCTCGCCTACATAGGTATGGTGGACTGAGCGGCAGCGGCAGCATGCACTAAACAACCTATAGAGACTCGATACACTGGCGTCAAGCAGAGAGGGGTAAGAAGGACCTATCCGGATCCAACCTGAGACTACCATCAAACAAACCCATCCTGGTGTTTCCCCCTCGAGACCAAACGAGGAAGTCAACCGAGGAACTCACACAGTTGGCAGTTTTATTTATTCAGTTATAGTTGTGGCACTTTACTAGTCAGGTTTAGTTAATCGTCCTGATAAAATAAGCAGTGGGCCCTTTTAATTAACCATTCCGTTATAGTTGTATCACTTACTAATCAGGTATGAATAGCATGAGATAAACCCAAAACCCAGCAGTTGTTGGTACTTTTATTCAGCCATTTCGTTGTAGTTGCAATACTTACTAGTCAGGTACAATGGTCGCAAGCGACACTCCAAACAAGCAGTTGTGGGCAGTGTTAATTAGCCATTCTATTATAGTGAAGCTGATTACTAGTCATTATAAGTCAAATTTATAGCAATAAACTTTAGTTATGCTTGTCTATGATCGAGATACTGTGCTCCAAGTCGTCCATATCCGCGGACACGGCTTTCAGAAAGTTTTACCGGGGTGCACCAATAGCAACACACGCCGATCAACCTCGGAAAAAACCAAATCAAAACCCAACGAGGCTTTCACTTGAACAATCACAGGATTCAGAAATATTTCAGGGGCCACCCTTTGAGTAGTTCCATAGCGAGTAAGCAAGCTCGAGACGGCCTCAAGGTTAGCGCCAATGGTGATGTAATCGGGAACCCGAAGTGTGGCTGGGCTTGTCGATACCGCGTAATCACTCCGACTTCCTAAGCGATGCAGTGTGCTCCTCGCACAATTTAAATACTGAAAGTAGCATGGCATAAGTACAGGATCGTAAATAAAACCTCAAACTAGTTGTGGCCCCAAGAAATAAGATGAATCAAGCTCGCTCGGGCCCCATATACCTCCCGGATGTGGATAGCGCGATAAATCAAGGAACAGGTATCAAGTACTCGGGGTCCTACGGGACACAAGTGGGCGTTCGGAAACCAAATATTATCTATCACCCACCGATGCCTCTGCTTACTTCAATTTTAGTTGTTAAACAGGAATTAAAGTGAACGATAAGTAAAACTAGGGCCATCTCCAACAACAACATGCGGCAATACATCAACAACTGTGGCACTTGACGACACGCAACAGCACTTGAGCAAGCGACTACGACGCGCAAGTCCAGCTATCTACCAAACAACAGGTAATAGGAGGTGGCCATGGCAATATAAGGCTGCAGGGGATATCACAGGTACGGAAGCTAAAGCATCGCAACACAGATAGCAATAGATCAACAGGAGGGAGTAAATACTATAAAAGTAAGATAGGTAGAAAGGGGAAGATGCTCGCCTGAAAACATGTCGAAGGGTTCAACCGAAGATCGGGGCGAAGCTCACATCAACTCAACGGCCTTATCCGCGAAGAAGCAAAACACTAGAATAAACACCGGATGCAATATTTAATACAACGGCAGAAGATCGGCATGATGCATGTATGATGCATGGCAGGGCAAGGTGCGATGCAGTTAGGTCAGATTAGGCGGAACCGGGGTCCCGACAATTAATTAGGTGGTTCATGTTTTTTTATCTACCCCGCAAATTAAATGTTGTTTTAACATGACAAGAGATAGTACCGGGTTCGCTACACCAATTTAAATGAGGCCGATATGAGACTAGATTTGCCCGCATATGGGCCCCATATTTAATTATTAGGTGAATCGGCATAAGGCCCCCAAACCACAGCTATGCATGCGAGATGAATGATTCGATGCAACAAGTTGTTATTATGTTATAAAATAGGGTTTCGGGAAGGGGTTCACACGTTAGGGGTCTCGACGATCTTGAGGTTCCGGGGTTCGGGGTTGGTCTCAGGGTCCAGGGTTCGACGGGAACGGTCTCGACAGAAGCGTTCTTGGATTACTGGGGTCGTTCTTGTTGTTCGGGATGAATCACTTGTCGCACCGGGGAGCCGGACTTGGTTCGGCGTTGGGGGCGCATCGGATACCTCCGGGTCGGTGCCGTTCTTATCGTCGATGGCGAACTTGAGTGGATCGGGTACCGGGGTCTTCGGATCCGGGGCGAAGTACTCGGCGTCCTCGAGGGAATACTTGTCGTTGCGGAGCGGAAATTCATGTCGATTCCACTCCAACGGCCTTGTTGTTTTGTGGCGAAGATCATGGGGTCACCGGGGTCCGAGAAGAAGATCTTGGGGGTGGACATCGCCGTCTTCGGTTCTTTGGGTTTTCCATGTGGCGGTCTTGAAGTGGCCTTCGGATTACACGTGGATGTTTTTGGCGTTCCCTTGCAGAGTACTTGTCGTCCGTGAAGGAGGACTTGCCGGTCCAAGCCGAGGGTCGACCTTCGGGTATGGGGTCGGCCTCGGTAGATCTTGTAAGACGCAGAGCCCCGATGAAGAGGATCGCCGACTCATACAAGCCCAACATGGCACAAAAATTGTAGCACACGGACTAGCACGCTGCTTCGTAAACCGCCATCGGGGCTCGAGGCGCCAGGCGGGCTCGCCCGGCGGATCGGCCCGTGGTCGATTGTTCTGCGCGGCGGGAGCGGGCAGTGACGGGACGGCGGCATCGGCGAGCTTCGCGGGAGGGGCGGCTCGCGGCAGGCGAAGAAGCGCAGAAGGGCGCGGCGGCGAGGTCCGGGTCGCGGTGGAGCCAGCGGGACGAGGCCCAGCGTCGCTGGCCGAGGAGGTGAGGGCCGAGGGCGCGGGCGCGCCAGCGGCAGCTGGCGCGAAGCGGGCGGCGTGCAGCGCACGGCAGCGCGACCGGAGGGGAGGCGTGAGCGCGGCGCGCCGAGTCGCCGGGCGCTGCCGTGAGGGCAGGCGGAGAGGGCGGTGAGCGGCAAGACGCAGCGGCGCTTGGGGTCGTGGCGGCTGAGTGGGAGCGGGCGGCGACGAGGGCGGCGGCGGGAGGCGGCGCAGGCGAGCAGGCGGTCGCAGCGGTAGGCGTCGGCAGAGGGTGGAGCAGGGGCGAGCCGGTGAGGTGGGGGCTGATCGCGGGGCCGCTCAGGGGAGGGGATGAGGCGGGCGACTCCGGCGGCAGAGAGGTGCGGGGGCGGTGGAAGGAGGAGGGGAGCAGAGGGAGGCTGCAGCAGTGGCGGAGCTGCAGGAGGAGAGAGGCGTGGGGCACGCTGGGAAGATGCAGGGGCAGGGGGAGGCGGTCGTGGGTGGGGCCACGCGGGCAGGCATGTTGGTTGGCGTGAGTGTGTGCGTGAGTGCGTGTGTGTGGACCTGTGTGAGTGCTGTGAGGGTGGGTCTGGTGAGAGGGGTGAGAGAGGAGGGGTGAGGGTGACGTGTCAGCGTCTATTTGGAGGGGGGTGAGGGAAGAGGTGAGGTGGCGCACACTGGTTGGGTGGGATGATGTGGCCAAAGGGGTGTGGGTAGAAAAATGGGTAGGTTTAGGATTATGGGTGGGACTGGTTGGACCGATTTGTAAAAACCTGGGGGTGGTCGTTCGGGTCGAAACGGCCCGTTCGACTGCCCCCGCTAAAATAATTTAATATTTTATTTAATTTAATTGGACCGTTTGCAACCCGATAGCAACAAAACAAAATAATCCGGAGACCCGGGGTTTGCATTAGAACAAAGGTGGGGCGTTTTAGAAAACAAAACGGGTGTTGCGAAAATAGTTTTGGCAAACAATGCATGATGATGACGATGCAATGCACAAATTCAACGCGATTTTCTAGTAGTGGTTTTTGCGGGATGCCACAATTCGACACCACTAACAATGGATCTCGCCCTCGAGATCCGCCTCATGGTACCGGAAGGAAGGTCGGCGGTCCGCGTCTTCTCGCTTCGTGTAGGTCCCCGCGACACCACTAACAAGAGGTCGTTGTCCGTGATCGTCGAGGGAACACTCCGGGATCAAAAAGGTCGAAGGTAGAGGCATCAACAAATAAAGCCACCTCTAACTTCAGCAGGAAGAGGGAATCGATGCATTCTCGTCCACTTCAATGTACAAAAGCGAATAGAAGGGGTAGTCGGCATGGGGGCCAATCCATCACGCACCCAAACTATTACTCCGCACAATCAGTAGAAAAGACTGCAACCATTCTCGGAATTAGACTGAAGATCTCGACAACGAGTTTCGGAAACAAAGGAGTGATGCAGATTCGGCATCGGATCTGGCGTAGATGACGTCGTCGCGTCGGAGAACACCGGAAGGCACAAACAAGGAACAAAGAATGGTACCGCAGTAGACGGATTCCTCAGGCAGCTTGAGCACCGGATGACAGAACACCGTTTTCAAAGAAGGAAGCGAAACCCTGAAGGTACGACGGAAAACCCAACCACGAGAAATCCTGGACTCGAAGAGAGAGAAGAGAGCGGATTCAAAACACGTAGAGGTAAGAGGAGAACAACAGAGGGGTAAGGAGTAAAATCAGACCTAATCAGAGCTATCCAACCGATTTTCAAAAATAGTTTTTACACTCTACTTCGGCCGTTAGCTAGGTTATCCTACAGGCTGGACTTGTGGGGTATCGCAACTGCTAAGCTCTGATACCACTCTGTAACACCCTCAGAATCGGACCTATGCAAGTTTGAGCAAAATTCGCCAAACCCGCATAGAAACGATTCAAAGGTGCCCACCAGCACTTTTGCGGGTGGAAAACGAAGTAATAACATTACACAACAGTCCTCGATGGGACCCACAGGCAGATATATATAACGACTCAAAGAGTCAAGAATCTGATATAATATACAAAGATCCAAATCACCTTGAAAATAATAGAGCGTCCACTACGGACAAGATGCAAATGGGGCTAAGAGCCACGAAGAATAACCAATGGCGTCCATAACCCTGAGCCAAGCCGGAAGGGTAACCTGCTAACGGCGTCGATCTCAAAACCTGCTTAAGCAAAAAGGGTGCCGACAAAGGGCAAAGGAAAAAGAGGAGCGTCGATCGAGGCCGATTACATGGCGAGGCTAGAATTCGGTCCTCGCCTACATAGGTATGGTGGATGGCGGCGGCAAAGATGCACTAAACAACCTATAGAGACTCGATACTCAAGGCGTCAAGCGAGAGGGGTAAGAAGGACCTATCCGGATCCAACGAGACTACCATCAAACAAACCCATCTCGGTGTTTCCCCTCGAGACCAAACGAGGAAGTCAACCGAGGAACTCACCGGTTGGCAGTTTACTTATTCGATTATAGTTGTGGCACTTTACTAGTCGGTTTAGTTAATCGTCACGATAAAATAAGCGATGGGCCCTTTTAATTAACCATTCCGTTATAGTTGTATCACTTACTAATCGGTATGAATAGCATGAGATAAACCCAAAACCCAGTGTTGTTGGTACTTTTATTCAGCCATTTTTGTAGTTGCAATACTTACTAGTCAGGTACAATGGTCGCAAGCGACACTCCAAACAAGCAGTTGTGGGCAGTGTTAATTAGCCATTCCATTATAGTGAAGCTGATTACTAGTCATTATAAGTCAAATTTATAGCAATAAACTTTAGTTATGCTTGTCTATGATCGAGATACTGTGCTCCAAGTCGTCCATATCCGGACACGGCTTTCGAGAAAGTTTTACCGGCCGGGTGCACCAATAGCAACACACGCTCGATCAACCTCGGAAAAACCAAATCAAAACCCAACGAGGCTTTCACGACCGAACAATCACAGATTCAGAAATATTTGAGGCCACCCTTTGAGTAGATCCCATACGGAGTAAGCAAGCTCGAGACGGCCTCAAGGTTAGCGCCAATGGTACATGGCGGAACCCGAAAGTGTGGATGGGCTTGTCGATACAGCGTAATCACTCCGCCTTCCTAAATAAGCGATACAGTGTGCTCCTCGCACAATTTAAATACGAAGTAGCATGGCATAAGTACAGGATCGTAAATAAAACCTCAAACTAGTTGTGGCCCCAAGAAATAAGACTGAATCAAGCTCGGCTCGGGGGCCCATATACCTCCGGATGTGGATAGCGCGATAAATCAAGGAACAGTATCAAGTACTCGGGGTCCTCACGGACACAAGTGGGCGTTCGGAAACCAAATATTATCTATCACCCACCAATGCCTCCTTACTTCAATTTTAGTTGTTAAACAGAATTAAAGTGAACGATAAGTAAAACTAGGGCCATCTCCAACAACAACATGCGGCAATACATCAACAAGCGTGGCACTTGACGACACGCAAAGACTTGAGCAAGCGACTACGACGCAAGTCCAGCTATCTACCAAACAACAGGTAATAGGAGGTGGCGAGGCAATATAAGGCTGCAGGGATATCACAGTACGAAGCTAAAGCATCGCAACACGGATAGCAATAGATCAACGGAGAGGAGTAAATACTATAAAAGTAAGATAGGTAGAAAGGGAAGATGCTGCTTTGAAAACATGTCGAAGGGTTCAACCAAGATCGGTGAAGCTCACATCAACTCAACGGCCTTATCATGAAGAAGCAAAACACTAGAATAAACACCGGATGCAATATTTAATACAACGGCAGAAGATCGGCATGATGCATGTATGATGCATGGTAGGGCAAGGTGCGATGCAGTTAGGTCAGATTAGGCGGACCCGGGGTCCCGACAATTAATTAGGTGGTTCATGTTTTTTTATCTACCCCGCAAATTAAATGTTGTTTTAACATGACAAGAGATAGTACCGGGTTCGCTACACCAATTTAAATGAGGCCGATATGAGACTAGATTTGCCCGCATATGGGCCCCATATTTAATTATTAGGTGAATCGGCATAAGGCCCCCAAACCACAGCTATGCATGCGAGATGAATGATTCGATGCAACAAGTTGTTATTATGTTATAAAATAGGGTTTCGGGAAGGGGTTCACACGTTAGGGGTCTCGACGATCTTGAGGTTCCGGGGTTCGGGGTTGGTCTCAGGGTCCAGGGTTCGACGGGAACGGTCTCGACAGAAGCGTTTTTGGATTACTGGGGTCGTTCTTGTTGTTCGGGATGAAGCACTTGTCGCACCGGGGAGCCGGACTTGGTTCGGCGTTGGGGGCGCATCGGATACCTCCGGGTCGGTGCCGTTCCTATCGTCGATGGCAAACTTGAGTGGATCGGGTACCGGGGTCTTCGGATCCGGGGCGAAGTACTCGGCGTCCTCGAGGGAATACTTGTCGTTGCGGAGCGGAAATTCATGTCGATTCCACTCCAACGGCCTTGTTGTTTTGTGGCGAAGATCATGGGGTCACCGGGGTCCGAGAAGAAGATCTTGGGGGTGGACATCGCCGTCTTCGGTTCTTTGGGTTTTCCATGTGGCGGTCTTGAAGTGGACTTCGGATTACACGTGGATGTTTTTGGCGTTCCTTGCAGTACTTGTCGTCCGTGAAGGAGGACTTGCGGTCCAAGCCGAGGGTCGACCTTGGTATGGGGTCTCGGTAGATCTTGTAAGACGCAGAGCCCCTGGATGAAGAGGATCGCCGACTCATACAAGCCCAACATGGCACAAAATTGTAGCACATGGACTAGCACGCTTCACTGGCCGCCATCGGGGGCTCGAGGGCGCCAGGCGAGGCTCGCGGCGACGGACTGGCCCGTGGTCTGTTCTTCTGCGGCGGAGGGTGAAGCGAGCGACGGACGGCGACGACTAGCAGAGCTCGCAGGACGGGAGGCGGCTCGCGGCAGGCAGAAGAAGCGGAAGGACGCGGCGGCGAGGTCCGGGGTCGCGGTGGAGCCAGCGGACGGCGAGGCCCAGCGCGACGCTGCCAGAGGAGGTGAGGGCAGCGAGGCTGGCGCCAGCGCTTGGGCGTCAGCGGCGAAAGCAGCGGCTGCGGCCGGAGGGAGGCGGTGTGGCGCTCGAGTCGTCGGCGCCGGGCAGCCTTGAGGACGGCGGAGGCGGTGAGCGGCAAGACGCGGGCGGCGCTGGGTGGCGGCTGAGTGGGAGCGGCGGCGACGGGCGGAAGCAGCGAGGCGGCGGAGCAGGCGTGAGTAGGCGTCGGCAGAGGGTGGAGCAGGGGCGAGCCGGTGAGGTGGGGGCTGCTCGCGGGGCCGCTCAGGGGAGGGGATGAGGCGGGCGACTCCGGCGGCAGAGAGGTGCGGGGGCGGTGGAAGGAGGAGGGGAGCAGAGGGAGGCTGCACGCGCGGCGGCGGGAGCTTGCAGGGAGGAGAGAGGAGAGCGTGGGGGCACGCGGGGAAGATGCACAGGACGCGCGGGGGAGTCGGTCGTGGGTGGGGCCACGCGGGCAGGCGTGTTGGTTGGCGTGAGTGTGTGCGTGAGTGCGTGTGTGTGGACCTGTGTGAGTGCTGTGAGGGTGGGTCTGGTGAGAGGGGTGAGAGAGGAGGGGTGAGGGTGACGTGTCAGCGTCTAATTGGAGGGGGGTGAGGGAAGAGGTGAGGTGGCGCACACTGGTTGGGTGGGATGATGTGGCCAAAGGGGTGTGGGTAGAAAAATGGGTAGGTTTAGGATTATGGGTGGGACTGGTTGGACCGATTTGTAAAAACCTGGGGGTGGTCGTTCGGGTCGAAACGGCCCGTTCGACTGCCTCCGCCAAAATAATTTAATATTTTATTTAATTTAATTGGACCGTTTGCAACACGATAGCAACAAAACAAAATAATCCGGAGACCCGGGGTTTGCATTAGAACAAAGGTGGGGCGTTTTAGAAAACAAAACGGGTGTTGCGAAAATAGTTTTGGCAAACAATGCATGATGATGACGATGCAATGCACAAATTCAACGCGATTTTCTAGTAGTGGTTTTTGCGGGATGCCACAACCGACGCCCTCACGGTGAGCCTCCGACGCCCCTAGACATGCCCCTGTTCCTCTTCGCTTCCTGGTTGCGACGATCGTTTCGTCGAACGCCCACCGTGCGCCGCCGCTCGCTGGCGTCTGCACGCTCGCGCTCCGCGTAGCACCTCATCTAGCCACCCGCCGCCCCTCTGTCACCATCCGTTAGCCTACCGCACTGGTACTGCCCCTCTGAGCGCGCGCCCAGGTCACGGGATCGAACCCCCGCCTCGCTGCGCCGCGCACCGCGCGCGCCAGACGGTGGAGAAGATCCACAGTACGCGGCGTCGTTTTCCAGAAAAGCCCCCCACCTTTTGTTTCCTCAACCCGCGCTCCTCTAGGCCCACATGTCTGTCCCCGTGGCGTTTTTGCAAAAAGGGTCCCGGCATTTGGTTCCATCAACCCGCAGTCCCCCTCCCCCCTTTTTCCTGTGCGCGTGTTGGGCCCAATGACTGCCCCACCCGTCGTAGCGATGGCTAGGTCTGCCTGAGTACAAGAGGGTTTTTCTGTTATCTGTTTTAAACTAAATCTTTTCAATTGTTTTGAAATTCAAAATTCAAATCTGTTTTTAAATAACTTTTAAAATATAAATTCAAATTAAACATATGATATATGTTTTGGAATCAGAAAAATGTGAGGATTTCAAATATGCCATTCAAAATATTATTTGAACAATTTAAATTTCCAAGTTGATTAAATTACAATGCCCTTTTATTAATTAATTAATAACTTTTGATTTATAACTCCAAATTTAACAAATGATATGTCTAAAATGATCAGCTCGACGAGACCTTTCTGTTTATGCATTCCATGTTCTGTTTTGCAGCATGCATCATATAAATATAATGTAACCAGCAACTTATATGGGGATAAAACATGATTAAAACTCAATAAAATTGACTTATTCTTGTTTTCTCACCTCACCCATGCCATGCTACTTTATTGCCATGCAAATTTTGCATCATTCATCATTGCATGATTGTTTGCTTGTCGCATTTTATTCATATGCTTGTGCACTTTATTTATATTGGCCCTTGTTTGTTTGGTTCTTCTTTGAATAGACGCTGAGCAGGGGATATATCAAGAGAACCAGGAGCACTACCCAGATCCTTCTCTCGCTTCAACTGAGCTGACAGGCAAGCACTATCACATGCTTGCATACATATAGTACCTATTGCCTCTACCTTATTCTTGCATCATTGAGTCGCGATTGCATTAAACTGAATCCCAAGTACTGCATAGCCTTTCTTTAAACCCACCAAGCTTGTTCCTCCGTCCCATGAGCCATTACTACAGAGTTGTTTGAGCCATGCGAGTCGAGAACAACATGTGTAGGGTATGTGAGTGTCGATGGATAACGAGGTACCTAAACAACTTAACGAGTAGTAATGGGATAACTAATGAAAGTGGCACGGTGAGCAATATCGCTATTTGGTTTTCCTGCTCACTTGTGTCTGTGGGACCCAGTACTTGATTCCTGTTCCTTGAATATTCGCGCTATCCACATCCGGGAGGCTTATGGGACCCCACGAGCGAGCTTGATTCGATCTTATTTCTTGGGGCCACAAACTAGTTTGAGGTTTTATTTACTATCCTGCTTAAGCCATGCTTCTTGCTTTATTACGATTGCGAGGAGCACTGTCTTTGTTAGGGAAGCGGAGTGTTTTCGCGGTATCGACAAGCCCAGTCACATTTTCGGGTTCCCAGTCGTTTACAGCCATTGACGCAAACCTTGAGTCCGTCTCGGAGTCAGCTAACTTCGTTGCGGGTGTACTCAATGGGGGGACCCCCTGAAATATTTCTGAATCCTGTGATTGCTTTGTCGTGAAGGCCTCGTTGGGTTTTGATTTGGTTTTTCCGAGGTTAATCGAGTGTGTGTTGCTATTTGTGCACCCCTGCAGGGTAAAACTTTCTGAAAGCCGTGTCCGCGGTTATGGACGACTTGAAGCACAGTTTCTCGATCATAGACAAGTATAACTAAAGTACCGCTTTAATTTGACTAAGTAACTGACTAGTAAATAGTGCAACACTCATGGAATGGTTAATAAAATTGCCAACGGATGGTGGGTTGTTCGTCCGCTTCCTCGTTGGTAAGCGAGGAGGAGGATGGATCTGCGGATATTACTGTTATAACTATTGTCATTAATTCACGGACATCCGTCTATCTTTGGTTAGGCGGATGGTTAGCGAGTATCTATAGAACTGTTAGGGTTTATCTTTTGCTGCAATTGCGTCACCCCAGGTTGTTCCCCCTTTAGAGGCATAAAGACTTGCTGAGTACCCCTAGGGTCTCACACGATAAATTGTTTGATTCGGATGGACGGTACACCCACAAGAGGGATCTTGGGTGGAGGCGGACGATGTGGGCAACGATCGTTCGGTGTAGAGATTCCGAGCAGGATCCGTGAGATCTAGGCGGGATGTGCTTATTTATGGGGCATCTTATGCCGATTTGCTTCTTATCCGTACTCGGACCTTGTTTGCCGCTTCCGCCTGATACTCTGATGTTTGATGTATGAGGAGATATCCTAATCTATTATATCTATCTAGGACATTTGAATCTTGTCGTATGGCGTTGCTATATTTCCTTTCTTTTTAGATGGAATGGCTCTGATGTACTGTTGTATGGTGGCTTGCATACATACTCATTTGTGTATGTAGTTGATCCCTTCGCCTGCCGATTATGCCGCCCGTTCTTGTCTCGATGTTTGGAAATGGTTGGGACGGCCGAAAGGTCTACCTGTGAGTGGCATTTGGGCCCCACCGTACTATTTCAACCATTTCCGCTCATCCAGGCTTGCAACTAGGATCGTAATTCACCGAGGTAGTTACAATTGGTATCAGAGCCATCCCGCCCTTCAGGGTCTCAGCCAAATGGTCGTTGTCAGTCTAGCAAATATTTTTGGTAGTTATGTATACTAGGGAAAAACAAAACGCGAGAGTAGGACTGCTTCCACTTTTCTTCTTACCCACCCACCCACCCTTTTCTGGTAAGGAAGTGTAACATTTTCAATCCTCTTCTTAAAAGTTCAAACTAGGATTCACGTGTTCTGGGTTTCCGTAGTACCATAGGTTGTGTGTTTGTGTGTGTGTGTGTAATTCCTTGTCTATCTGTTGCATCCAAGTTGTTATCACAATCGGCCTTTTGGTTATCAACTGTTGGTACATTCCATACCGACAGGCTTTTGCAAACCGATGCGATCTATCTGATTCGCTGTATACCGCCGCGATCTGTCTTATTCTTTGTTATCCGATGTTATCTTGTTTGGGGTGTTCGTTTCCGTAGTTACTAATCTTTAGGTTCAACGTGAGAAGAAGGGGTTAGGATATGTGTTCTACTTATTCATGTGCGGAGTAATGATTTGAGTGCGGGATGGAGTCGCGACCATACCACTACTCTTATCATTCGCCTTTGTATATTGAATTGGTAGAGTCACTAATCTTGATTCGTTAAGTGATTTTGCGCATCTATTGGTATTCTAATGCCGAAATTTGTGGAAAAAAATTCTTGGATATATTTGTGTACCACACTCCTTTCAGTCGTGTGCGATATGCTTAATATCTTCTAGGTGCTTTGAACTTTGTTGATATTTTAATATCATCTTAGTAAATTGTATCCTTTAATCTTGGTTAATTCCATCTTGGTACTATTTTGGATTATTATTATTCTCCATTATAGTACTGACTTGTGTTTTATATCAATCACAGGATGGCTCCACCACGCCGTTCTGATGAGGACATACCACCTGAACTGGGGTCCGCGTTGTCAAACATCGCCAATGCCTTGGCGGCAATGCAGCAGAACCAGCAGCGTTTTGAGGAAAGTGTCAGGAGGAATGAGTTTGCTCCGCTACCTCCACCTCCCAAGCGAGGAGACATCAAAAGCTTCCTGAAGTTCAACCCTCGCCAATTTGATGTTTCTGATCAACCACTTGATGCTGATGATTGGTTGCGTGAGATGTCAAGGCTCGGAGACTGCTGATGTTCTGAGCAAGAATGGGTAAAATGTGCTACTCACCTTACGAAGGAGATGCAGCTCTGGTGGGAGAATTACGAAGGCAAAGCGCATTGGTTTTCAGCCTACTTGGGAACAGTTCCTTTGGGCGTTCAAAGAGCGATATCATCGAGAAATTGTCATGGAAAGGATGAAGGAAGTGTTTCTCAACCTCAAGCAGGTAAATGACAATGTCAATACCTACATCAGGAACTTCATGAATCTTTCTCGTTATGGTGGCGATGAGATCCCCGATGACAAGAAGATGCAAAAGAGGTTCCGGCAAGGGCTCAATGCATCGATTAAATATGCAATCACACATGCAAGGCCGGCGTCTTTTCTGGAACTTCAGCATACAGCTCTGCAGGAAGAAGCAAGTAGGCAAGTGTTTGAGGAGTCAAAGAAACACAACCATGATGCACCAAGCTCTTCAGCTATGTCAGCTCCTTCTAAGCGTCGTGTCTGGGTTCCTAACACCCCACCGTCGCTCCCGGCTCCACCAAGACCTTCAAGCTTCGCGGCAAGGCCAACAAACTTCCTCACTGCTGCTCCCAGGGGCTACAACCACCACTACCCTGGAGCGCCTGGCGGAGTCCCTGGCTACGTTGCTCCACGTCCACCTGGTGCTTGTTTCACGTGTGGAGACTCTGGGCATCAAAGCTGGAACTGTCCGATGAAAAACAAAGCTCTTCCTCCACCCCCTCCAAGATCTGCGGCAAGCTCTCCTTTGGTTCGTGCACCACCACCTCGGGCTCTCAACATCAACACCAAGCCCGGGTCTACTGTTGCTCGTGCCAACTGTGTCAACGCCGCTCAAGCTGAGCATACACACAGGTTGTGATGGGTATGCTTCCGTTAACTCGATCCACACGAGTTTTGTTTGATTCAGGTGCATCGCATTCTTTTGTTTCTCACAAGTTTGCAAATGAAAATGAGTTAGCTATGGATCCTCTCCTTAAGCGGTTAATGGTCCTTTCTCCTGGAGCAACAATGGCAGCTGCTAAAATCAGCCATGGCAATCAAATTGAGATTGGTGGCTCTTCGTTCTCGGCGTCCTTAATTGTTACAGGCAATTCGACATTGATGTCATCTTGGGCATGGATTGGTTGACAGCAAATGCAGCTGTGATTGATTGTCTTTGAACGCTCGGTTTCTGAAGATTCACGAAGGCCATATAGTCTATTCTCCAAGTCGACTCCTGCTATCCAGCTTTTCTCTTTGGCGGCTCGAATGATGATGCTATGGAAGTTATTGAGTGTTCCAGGGTCTGTGAGTTCCCGGATGTCTTTCTGAAGAGTTGCCGGGTATGCCTCCGGATCGTGAGGTTGAGTTTGTAATTGAGCTTGAACCTGGAACGGCTCCTATCTCCAAGCGGCCTTATAAAATGGGTCCTGCTGAGTTGGCTGAACTCAAACGTCAGCTTGATGAACAAGAGAAGTTGGGCTTCATTCAACACAGTACCTCTTCTTGGGGTAGCCCAACAATCTTTGTGAAGAAGCGAGACAGGACTGATATACTTTGTGTTGACTATCGGGCTCTCAATGCTAAAACCATCAAGAATAAATATCCCCTTCCGCGGATTAATGATCTCTTCGATCAGCTAGCTGGAGCTGTGGTGTTCTCTAAGCTTGACTTGAGAAGTGGTTATCAGCAAATCAAGATTCGCAAGGAAGATGTTCCTAAAACAGCTTTCACCACCCGCTATGGCCTGTATGAGTACACGGTCATGTCTTTCGGTCTCACCAACGTACCTGCTACCTTCTCGAGGCTTATGAACTTGGTTTTCATGGAGTATCTTGATAAGTTCGTTGTGGTCTATCTGGATGACATCCTAGTCTATTCTAAGTCAAAGGAAGAGCATGAAGAACACCTTCGGTGTGTCCTAAACAAGCTTCGTGAGAACCGCTTGTATGCAAAGTTCTCCAAGTGTGAGTTTTGGCTGCCTCAAGTAACCTATCTTGGTCATGTCATCTCTGCCAAGGGCATTGCAGTCAACCCGGAAACCGTGAAGACAATTGTTGAATGGCTTCCTCCTGTTAATGTCAAAGAAGTGCGGAGCTTCCTTGGTTTGGCTAGTTATTGCCGTCGCTTCAGAATTTTTCAAGATAGCGAAGCCTCTTACCGATCTCCTCAAGAAAGGCAAGAAATACCTTTGGACTCCTGCATGTCAAGCAAGCTTTGAGACACTCAAAGAGAAGCTCACTTCCACACAGATCTTGGTTCCTCCGGACACATCTAAGCCTTTCCAGATATTACGTGGCGCCTCTTTGCAAGGATTGGGTGCGGTCCTTATGCAAGAAAAACAAGTTGTTGCTTATGCCTCTCGACAGTTGAAGACGCATGAGATCAACTATCCTACACATGACCTCGAGCTCATGGCAGCTTGTCTTTGATTTAAAACTATGGAGGCACTACTTGCTTGGCAACCGTTGTGAAATCTTTTCGATCACAAGAGTCTCAAGTATATCTTCACTCAGCTGATCTCAACCTTCGCAGAGGAGAGGGATTGAAGCAATCAATGATTTTGATTTGACCATCAACTACACTCGGGCAAAGCTAATGTCATGGCCGATGCTCTCACCGCAAAGCTTATGTCAACAACCTCATGATGGAAGAACAACACCTCTCTTGTGCGAGGAATTCCGTCGACTCAACCTTGAAATTGTGGAAAAGGATATCTCCGAACCTTCTAGCAACCCTCTCTTGGAAGAAAAGGTTCGCTCTCGTCGACTTGGTGATCCGACACCAAAAGATCATCTCAAACTTCAGCTTCAAGTATGAGTCCTTCCGTCGATGATCAAGGCACGCTTTTCTTTGAACACGGATGTTTGTTCCGAACTACCCGGGTTTGAGAGCAAGTTCTCAAGGCGCATGGTTACATTCTTTCTATCCACAGCAGCAAAGATGTACATGGACTTGAAAACACAATATTGGTGGCGGGATTGAAGCGATATTGTGCCAAGTATGTCTCGAGTGTGATGTACGCCGCAGAGTGAAAGCTGTCCATCAGAAACCTTTCGGTCTTCTACAGCCATTGAAACCCCCGGAATGGAAATGGGAGAAAGTAGAGATGGACTTCATCACTGGTTTTCCAAGGTCGCAGAAGGGCAACAATGCAATCTTTGTTGTCATTGACAGGCTTTCTAAAGTGGCTCACTTCTTCCCCATCAAGGAAACAATTTCTGGAATTCAGTTGGCTGAGCTCTATATCAACAGAATTGTCTATCTGTATGGGGTTCCGCTTGAGATCAGTTCAGACCGTGGGAGCATCTTCACTTCCAAGTTCTGGGAAAGTTTCCAAAATGCTTTGGGAACAAAGTTGAACTTCAGCACAGCTTACCACCCTCAGTCGCAAGGACAAGTTGAAAGGATCAATCAGATTCTGGAGGATATGCTTCGTGCTTGCGTCATCTCTTTTGGCATGAAGTGGGAGGAATGTCTTCCGTATGCTGAATTCTCTTACAACAACAGCTTCCAGAAAAGTCTGAAGATGGCACCATTTGAGGCTCTCTATGGCCGCAAATGCAGAACTCCAATTGGTTGGTCAGGTGCAGGAGAAAGAATTTGGTTTGGCCCTGACATTGTAACTCAAGCGGAGGAGAAGGTGCACATCATTCTTGAAAATCTGAAGATTGCTCAAAGTCGCCAGAAGAGCAATTATGACAGGAAGCACACGGACATGGTGTATGTCCCTGGTGATCTCGTTTACCTTTATGTCACTCCCATGAAAGGCACACACCGTTTTGGTATCAAATGAAAGCTGGATCCTAGATACATCGGTCCTTTAAAAATTCGTGGTAGAAGAGGAGAAGTTGCTTATGGTCTTGAGCTCCCGGAAAAACTCAAAGTCCATGATGTTTTCCACATCTCTCAACTCAAAAAGTTCTTCAAGGATCCCGGCAGGACCGTGGATCATGAGCTAATCAATCTCCAAGAAGACATGTCTTA
Source organism: Avena longiglumis (assembly GCA_030063025.1). Lineage (NCBI taxonomy): Eukaryota > Viridiplantae > Streptophyta > Magnoliopsida > Poales > Poaceae > Avena > Avena longiglumis. The sequence goes on along the minus strand of CP125978.1, from coordinate 504,599,223 downwards.
TCAAGAACACCCCACAAAAATCCTTGAGACCGCAGAAAGAAGGACTCGCAACAAGTCCATCAAGTTCTGCAAGGTGCAGTGGTCGCACCATTCCGTTGATGAAGCCACTTGGGAGCGTGAAGATGAGCTCCGTGCCAACTATCCTACCCTCTTTGATTCTTCTTCTTCTTCCTAGAATCTCGGCGCGAGATTCCTGTTTAGTGGGGGAGAGTTGTAGCATCCCATTTGTCTAACAACTGTAATGCTACTTGGTTTAGTAATATAATGACTACTTCCTAGACATAATTGTTGCATCATCAGTATATCATGCTCATGTCATCATGCCACCTTGCATTTGAGCATCATATACTTCTCTCATATGCATTGCTAATTGTATTTGCCTATTATTATTGTATTTGGTTCTTGATATATTGTTAAATGCCCAAGTTGAGTTGGGGGCATATCTTTTATTCCACTCCCCCACCCTTTCTTTCACCACCTTATAATTCTACCACCCTAATTACCCATGGGCTTTCATTTTATGTTATTTGTCATTACTCTAGCTCATGTGGGTGGGGATGGATCTAATTCTAATTCCTTTTTGCTTGGCCTTTATTCCACATTTTGGGAATGCATAATTGTAATGCCATGATAATATTATTGTTTCCACAATATTTTAATCATGGTATTTCTCATCTTGCATGGGCCATGCAACCCTTGCCACCTTTGGTCCTCCTTGTTTTTAGTTGTCCATTTGAGTGGATCATCTCTCTCTATCTCTCTCTTTTCCTCACCTTTCTCTCCTCTCACCTCCACCCATGCATGGTCATGTGGATCTTGCCAAAAACCATAAACCTCTCTCTCTAATCCTTTCCATGAGTTTTCTCTCCTAAGCTAGACCCTAAACCCCCTCTCTCTATTACTACCTCTAAACCCTACCACCACCATGATCCACCCATCTCACCCCTCTCTAAACCTCTCCCTAATCTATACCTAATCTAAAACCCTACCTCTCTCTACAAACCCTAGATACCATGCCACCCTCCCTCGGCCTCCTCTCTCACCTAGCAGGCCCACCTGCTCACCCTCTCTACCCCAACCCTAAACCAAAACCTAGCCGAGCCCCTCCAACCCTAGCTCCTAACCAAGCTACACCGAGCCTCCTCTCTCCCTACCCTCTCTCTTCTCTACCTGCCAGCTAGCCCCACCCCGAGCTCCCTCACTCCCTGGCCCACCTGGCAGCCTCGCCCTGCCCCTGCCCTGCCTCCCAGCTCGACCACGTGAGGGAGGAGCAAAAAGGTGGCACCGAGGCCACCTTTTTCCACCCCGAGCCCCCACGGCACCCCCTCTCCTCTTCGTCCTTATCTACCCCTCTCTCGCCTCCTCTGGCCTCGCCCAGATCTGGCCCGAGCCAGCCTCCCCTCCTCCTTCCTCCTCTCCGTCCACCAACAGCCGACGCCGCCCATCGCCAGCATCTTGCCGTCCACGACGCTCCGGCCGTCAAGCTCGTCGTGGGGGTGATCGCGGAGGACGAGACGGTCCCCTGCAGCGGCCCCGTGCACGCCAGCGAGGTAGAGGAGCCCCAGGCTCACCAGGACTGACGCTGCATCGACGAAACCCTAGCCCGCCGGAGCACCTGCGTCGTCGACGATCCGCCGCTCCCCAAGACGATCCAACGCCACCGACGCCCTCACGGTGAGCCTCCGACCCCCCTAGACATGCCCCTGTTCCTCTTCGCTTCCTGTTTGCGACGATCGTTTCATCGAACGCCCACCGTGCGTTGCCGCTCGCTGGCGTTTGCACGCTCGCGCTCCGCGTAGCACCTCATCTAGCCACCCGCCGCCCCTCTGTCACCATCCGTTAGCCTACCGCACTGGTACTTCCTCCGAGCGCCGCCAGTCACGGATCGAACCCCGCATTGCGCCGCGCGCGCCAGACGGTGGAGAAGATCCACAGTACGCGGCGTCGTTTTCTAGAAAAGCCCCCCACCTTTTGTTTCCTCAACCCGCGCTCCTCTAGGCCCACATGTCTGTCCCCGTGGCGTTTTTGCAAAAAGGGTCCCGGCATTTGGTTCCATCAACCCGCAGCCCCCCCCTTTTTCCTGTGCGCGTGTTGGGCCCAGTCGACCTGGCCCCACCCATCAGCGGCAGTGGCTAGGTCTGCCTGAGTACAAGAGGGTTTTTCTGTTTTCTGTTTTAAACTAAATCTTTTCAATTGTTTTGAAATTCAAAATTTAAATCTGTTTTTAAATAACTTTTAAAATATAAATTCAAATTAAACATATGATATATGTTTTGGAATCAGAAAAATGTGAGGATTTCAAATATGCCATTCAAAATATTATTTGAACACTTTAAATTTCCAAGTTGATTAAATTACAATAAAATGCCCTTTTATTAATTAATTAATAACTTTTGATTTATAACTCCAAATTTAACAAATGATATGTCTAAAATGATCAGCTCGACGAGACATTTCTGTTTATGCATTCCATGTTCTGTTTTGCAGCATGCATCATATAAATATAATGTAACCAGCAACTTATATGGGGATAAAACATGATTAAAACTCAATAAAATTGACTTATTCTTGTTTTCTCACCTCACCCATGCCATGCTACTTTATTGCCATGCAAATTGTGCATCATTCATCATGGCATGATTGTTTGCTTGTCGCATTTTATTCATATGCTTGTGCACTTTATTTATATTGGCCCTTGTTTGTTTGGTTCTTCTTCGAATAGACGCTGAGCAGGGGATATATCAAGAGAACCAGGAGCACTACCCAGATCCTTCTCTCGCTTCAACTGAGCTGCCAGGCAAGCACTATCACATGCTTGCATACATATAGTACCTATTGCCTCTACCTTATTCTTGCATCATTGAGTCGCGATTGCATTAAACTGAATCCCAAGTACTGCATAGCCTTTACTGTTAAACCCCACCGAAGCTTGTTCCTCCATCCCATGAGCCATTACTACAGGAGTTGTTTGAGCCATGCGAGTTGTAGAACAGCATGTGTAGGGCATGTGAGTGTCTGATGGATAACGAGGTACCTAAACAACTTAACATGAGTAGTAATGGGATAACTAATGAAAGTGGCACCGGTGAGCAATATCTGCTATTTGGTTTTTCCTGCTCACTTGTGTCCCGTAGGACCCCGAGTACTTGATTCTTGTTCCTTGAATATTCGCGCTATCCACATCCGGGAGGCTTATGGGACCCCCCCCTGAGCCAGAGCTTGATTCAGTCTTATTTCTTGGGGCCACAAACTAGTTTGAGGTTTTATTTACTATCCTGTACTTAAGCCATGCTTTACTGCTTTATTACGATTGTGCGAGGAGCACCTGTACTGTTTAGGGAAGCGGAGTGTTTTCGCGGTATCGACAAGCCCAGTCACATTTTCAGGTTCCCAGTCGTTTACAGCCATTGACGCAAACCTTGAGTCCGTCTCGGAGTCAGCTAACTTTGTTGCGGGTGTACTCAATGGGGGGGGCCCTGAAATATTTCTGAATCCTGTGATTGCTTTGTCGTGAAGGCCTCGTTGGGTTTTGATTTGGTTTTTCCGAGGTTGATCGAGTGTGTGTTGCTATTTGTGCACCCCTGCAGGGTAAAACTTTCTGAAAGCCGTGTCCGCGGTTATGGACGACTTGGAGCACAGTTTCTCTCGATCAGACAAGTATAACTAAAGTACCGCTTTAATTTGACTAAGTAACTGACTAGTAAATAGTGCAACACTCATGGAATGGTTAATAAAATTGCCAACGGATGGGGGGTTGTTCGTCCGCTTCCTCGTTGGTAAGCGAGGAGGAGGATGGATCTGCGGATATTACTGTTATAACTGTTGTCATTAATTCACGGACATCCGTCTATCTTTGGTTAGGCGGATGGTTAGCGAGTATCTATAGAACTGTTAGGTTTTATCTTTTGCTGCAATTGCGTCACCCCATGTTGTGTCCCCTTTAGAGGCATAAAGACTTGCTGAGTACCCCTAGGGTCTCACACGATAAATTGTTTGATTCAGATGGACAGGTACACCCACAAGAGGGATACTGGGTGGAGGAGGCGGACGATGTGGGCAACGATCGTTCGGTGTAGAGATTCCGGGAACGGGGATCCGTGAGATCTGTGGGCGGGATGTGCTTATTTATGGGGCATCTTATGCCGATTTGCTTCTTATCCGCATTTCGGACCTTGTTTGCCGCTCACTTTGATACTCGATGTTTGATGTATGAGGATATATCCTAAACTATTATATCTATCTAGGACATTTGAATCTTGCCGTATGGTGCTATATTCCTTTCTTTTTAGATGGAATGGCTCGATGTACTTGTATGGTGGCTTGCATACATACTCATTTGTGTATGTAGTTGATCCCTTCGCCGACGCCGCCCGTTCTTGTCTCGATGTTTGGAAATGGTTGGGACGGCCGAAAGGTCTACCTGTGAGTGGCATTTGGGCCCCACCGTACTATTTCAACCATTTCCGCTCATCCAGGCTTGCAACTAGGAGTGTAATTCACCGAGGTAGTTACATTGGATGACCAAAAACCGAGCTCCACGTTTTGTACACAATTTTAGGCCATCTCCACGGAGTTAGCTTCTAGGATCTGGGCTGTTCGGCACATCTTCTCGTCGAGATACCCGGAAGCTGGAGTGTGGAGGGTTGCCGAACACGCCCTAACTTTGCGCTGTCGACGCGGCGTTGTACCCCCGTCGTGGAGAGCGCTGCCCACGTCGTGGAGGTTGTACGCCCTTGCAGGGTCGGCTGCTGCTGCTGGGTACGATCAGGGAGGACGGACGCGTCGGCGGCGAGCCGTGAGCAGGAATCCGTCGCAGTGGCACTGTCATGGCGGGGAGCGAGCAGAGAGGGAGGGCGGACGCGGCAGCCCGAGCAGGGATTAGGCGACAGGGAACATGGGGAGGGGGGTGCAGGAAGGAGAACTAGAGAGAGGGAGCAGGAGAGGGAGGAGCGGAAAGGAGGGGCGAGCGCCGGCGGTGCGGGCTCGCCGCCATGGTCAGGTCGGCTGGCCGAAGGGAGAAGATGTGTTGGTCAGGTGGGTCGGGCCGTTTGTTTGGGCTGGAACAGCTTAGAACGGGGGCATCTTTTAAGTTCCAAATAACTGACAACATCCGTTAAAAAATAATATGTGGCTCCCCGGTGGGCCGAGTTAGGCAATTCTTGTCACCCGGGTGAAGTGGTGCCAGGCGATTAGGGTTTAGAGTCGATCTCGACGGCGACCCCATCGCCGCTAGCTGGTCGACCAGGAATCTCACTGGAAACCACCCTGAAGCCCGGATCGCTTCGCTGGGACTACTTCACGGGGTTGGCTTTGTCTAATTGCCGGTCGCGGCAGGTGGTCTAGCCTAGGGATCAGAACTGGTGATGGCGGAATCGACTGTGAGCGCGGGGGCGAGATCGCGTCCGCGGATGGAAGGGGAAGAGGATATTGATGCGCTTCTCAAGCGGCTAAACCTGAAGGGAGAGGAGAAGAGACGTGTCAAGATTGCTGGTGATCGTCTGAACAATCTAAAGGAGGAGGTCAAGTGGCTCGCCATTGGGAGGGTCCATATGTCCCGCAAAAAAAGAGGAGTGAAATTGTTTCGATGATTGTTTAGAAGAGACACATAACTTTTATGTTTGACACTTTTCATTTGAAATTATTTTAAAGGAGTCATAGTGGAAGCCTCCATATATCAGTCTCCGAGAGTCTGATACGTCCAAAACGTATCTACTTTTTCGAACACTTTTGCTATTGTTTCTCCTCTAAACTTGTGTGATTTGGATACAACTAACACGGACTGACGTTGTTTTTAGCAAAATTACCTTGGTATCTTGTTTTTGTGCATAAAATCAACTATCGTGAAAAATCCCGGTAAATATGCCAAAAATTATATTTCACCAGAAGACCCACGGAGCCAGAAGATGAGCCGGAGAAGGGGCCTGGGGGGGCCACACCCCTGCCAGGCGCAGGTGGGCCCTGCCCCGCGCCTAGGGGGTGCGGCCACCCTAGGCATCCCCTCGGCCTCCCTCTGCACCTATAAGTTGCCTTTCGACCTAAAAACCGAGGGGGGTTCAATAGTTTTCCAGAAAGAGTTCCGCTCCGCCGCCACCAGAAACCAAGATCCGGATCCAGAAACTCCATTCTGGCACCATGCCGAGACGGGGAATTTGGAGAGGATCATTGCCATCGTCATCACCAACGCATCTCCAACAACCATCGATGTTTCCCTCATCCATGAGTGAGTAATCCCCCGCTATAGGCTTGGGGGTGGTAGGGATTGGATGAGTTCTATCATGTAATCGAATAAGATCTGTTAGGGCATAGTGCCTAGTATCTCTATTAGTGTTGTTTGACTTTCTTGCAACCTGTTGTGCTTAATGCTTGTCACTAGGGCCTGAATGCCATGATCTCAGATTTGAACTTATTATTGAATCATTATGATAGTATTGTTTGTTGGAATTATGCCCTAGAGGCAATAATAAAGGTGTTATTGTTATAATTATTATTCACGATAAAGTTTATATTCCATGCTAGAATTGTATTAAGCGGAAACTTTGATACTTGTGTGGTTTATGAACAACACCGTGTCCCTAGTACGCCTCTATGGACTAGCTCATTGATTAATGATGGTTAAGGTTTCCAAACCATATGCATGAGTTTTCGATTAATAATGAGATCATGTCATTAGGAGAATGATATGATGGACAAACCCAAATCAAGCAGAGCAATTAGATCGTGTCATCGTGTTCATCTTTGCAAAGCTTTTTCCTATGTCAAATATTGTATTCCTTAGACCATGAGATAATGCAACTCCCTGGTATCGGAAGAAAGATTTGAGGTCATCAAACGCCATCCTTTGTGAGGGTGATCATAAAGGTGTCTCTCAGGTGATCGGAAAGTACCTGTTGGGTTGTATGTATCAAGATGGAATTTGTCCCTCCCGAGTCGGAGAGATATACTTCGGGCCCACTCGGTAATCAATATCAACACCGCTTGCAAGAACGTGGTTAAGGAGTTAATCACAAAGTGATATCGTATTAAGGAACGAGTAAAGTACTTGCTGTGAACAAGATTGAACTAGGTATGCCAATACCGACGATCGAATCTCGGGCAAGTAAAATATCACGTGACGAAGGGAATATATATATGGGATTAATTGAATCCTGGCATCGTGGTTCATCCGATATAATCATTGATGAATATGTGGGAGTCAATATGGGTTTCCAGATCCCGTTGTTGATTATTGATAGAAGATCATGTCTGCATATTCTCGAACCCGTAGGGTCACACACTTAACGTGCCTCGACGCTAGGATAGAATGGATAATTGGTTTATGAGTTTTTGTTCGGAGTCTCGGATGAGATCCAGTACATCACGAGAGGTTCCGGAATGGTCCGGAGAATAAGATTCATATAAAGGAAAGCCTTTTTTGGGTTTCGAGATCGTTTCGGAGTATTCGGTATTGTACCGGAAGGTTTTAGAAGCTTCCGGAGTGGGACCAACGTGGCCCCACTTTTCGGAGGGCTGCGTGGGCCTAAGAGGGAGTGCCCTGGCCGCTTTGGGCCAGGGGCACAAGGCCCCATAGGCCCAGCCGGCCAAACCCTAGGGAACCCTTTTAGAAGGAAGGGGGAAACTTGCCCCCCACTCCAACCCTTGGGGCCGCCGCCCTAGGGCTTGGAGGAGGGGCCAAGGGGGCCGGCCAGCCCCCTATATAAGGTGGGCAGGGGCGCACCCCTCCCCCCACTCCTCCAACCCTAGCCGCCGACCTGCTGCCCTCCACCTCTCTCTCTCCCGTCTGCGCGTATGCGAAGCCCTGCCGCAAAAACTCTCCACCATAGCACCACGCCGTCGTGCTGCAAATCCAATGTATCTCTCCACCCCACTTGTTGGACCAAGGAAGGAGGAGACGTCGCGGCACCGTACGTGTGCATCTCTCGGAGGTGCCGCCACTTGCGGCGTAGGATCGGATCGGATCGCGAGGAGACGGCAAGTACGACTACACCAACCACGTTTTGTTGAACGTTTCTGCTGTGTGATTTCTTCAAGGCTATGAAGATCTCATCTATCCCTCTCGTTGATTGCATCTCCTAGATTAGATCTTGGTTTTCTTGTTCGCATCCATAGATTTTTTTTGATTTACTATGTTGCGAAACCCTTCATTATTTGTGGTCTTATCTGCAAGTTATGTACACATATCATTGTCCGGATCCAAAGGCCCCAAAGTGACAATAATTGGGACAACCGGAGGGGATGGTTGTGGTGTGAGGATCACATGTGTTCACGGAGTGTTAATGCTTTGCTCCGGTGCTCTATTAAAAGGAGCACCTTAATTACCAGTAGTTTCCTAGAGGCCCCGCTGTCACGGGCTGGCTGGACAGAAGATATTGTGCAAGTTCTCATTGCGAGCACGTATGACTATATATGGAGCACATGCCTAGGATTGTTTAGTACTTGGATGCTTATTATTTATCTGCGATGCCCTAGATCTTGAAGTTACATATTTAGACTCGTCCATGCAACGCCCGTCCATCCATCCTTATGCCTACCGCACTCAAATCCCACTGTTACCATTACTATTACTATTGCTCATGTTTTGCTACTGTTGTTGCTTTGTTGTTGCTACTGCAAACTGTTGCTACTGATAAACTTCTATGAGCAAGAACTATTTCCAGGTACAACTGAACTAACAACTCAGTTGTTAAGGCTTGCAAGTATTCTTTGGCCCCCCTTGTGTCAAATCAATAAATTGGGTAATACTACCCGCGAAGACTGTTGCGATCCCCTACACTTGTTGGTCATCAATACTATTTTCTGGCGCCGTTGCCGGGGAGCGTAGCTTTATTTGTAAGTTCACTTGGATCTATTATTGTTCACTGCTACTACTTTCATCATGGGGAAGTATCGTGATGGAAAGTTCCCTATTTTACCATCCACTACAAGAAGAGGTACAGTCCTAAACACCTCTATTGCTCTTGATTGACCGTCTATTATAAGTAAGCTTGTCACACCACCACCACATACTCATGCTACACACACTACTACTAATGCTGAATCTGAAACTGCTTTTGATGCTCATGATGTTACTTCTACTGTGCTTGATGTGAGTGGTTCATTAGGTCCTTTTCTAGATGCTACTATGGCTAGTCTAGGAAATACTGAAACTCCTAGTGAAGCACGGTTACACCTGTTAGCTCACCTGAGTCTGGAGAAAGTTATGATATTAATGATGGTTACATTGAGTTCACTGATGAATTTGTTGAAGAATGCCGAAACACACATGGTACTAGTGCTATTAAGAGTCTCCTTGCTAGACGTACTATTATGCCTAAATTGTCCTCTGATCCTAAGTTTGCCACCTCTCCCATAGATATTAAAGATAAATATTATGATTTCTCTCTTGATTTATCTTATTTAGATATTGTTGAGAAAGAACCTTTTTGTGGGACTGAAAATGAGAGTGATGTAGCTCATATGAATGAGCTTTCTACTATGAGTGCTTAGTTCTCTGATGATTTTAAGATGCGTAAGTACTTTGTTACAAATATCTTCCCTTTTTCACTAAAAGGAGAAGCTAGGGCTTGGTTTAATAGATTACCTCCTGGTTCCATTGATAGCCCTGATTGCTTGATTGCTTCTTTTTCTAGAAATATTTCCCTCCCAGTGCTAGACATGCTGCTTTGCAGAGACTTTTTGATTTTAAACAGGGAGAAGAAGAGAAATTGTCCGAGTCATCGACAAGGTTCTGTGCCTTGATTCATGCACATTCTGGATGTCCATTGCCTAAGAATGAGCTTTTTGATATTTATTATAATGGACTAACTGATGATTCTAGGACATACCTAGATAGCTTTGCTGATTGTGTTTTCAGGAAAAGAACTCCTACACATGCTGAAGAATTAATGGCTAAGATAAGCAAGAATTATGATGATTGGACTTCAACTGAGCTAAATACACCTGAGACCATTGTTCCTGAACTAGTTCCAACACCAACACCAAAGAAGAGGGGAGTTATTGCATTAAATGATGAAGTGATGAAGGAAGCTAAGAAATGTCTAAAGGAGAAGGGTATTAGAGGCGAAGATGTGAAGAATTTACCTCCTATAGAAGAATTATGTAAGCCAATTCCCCACTCATCTACTATTGAGGTACACCCTCTCCACTTTAATGAAGGTGATATTCCCTATGGTAAGCCTCCTGATTAATGCTTAGAGGAACTTGACACATTTATTGTTAAACAAGGTAATTTTAATAAACAAGTTCAGAATCATTTACTAGAAAACTCTAGAGGTATCCATGAGTTGAAAGATATTGTGAAAATAACTTCTAATGATATTAAAATGCTTTGTAAACACTTTCAAATGGTTCAAACTCAACTTGATCAACTTGCTAAGGTACAAAAGGATATGCTAATTAATGCCTCAGGAAATAAACATGCTTATGGAATTAGAACTAGGAGTGGTATAGCTACTCAAGATCCTTTATATCCTGAAGGACACCCTAAAAGAATTGATCAGGATTCTCAACAAGGTGAAAGTAGTGGTAGTCCTCGTAAGAGAAAGAAAAAGAAACATAAGATAGTTGAGGAACCACTTGAACCTGCTGTAGATCCTAATAGTATATCTGTCTCTGATGCTAAAACCAAGAGTGGTAATAATAATGATGCTCCTAATAAGGAGGAAGTTGAGGAAGAACCTGAGAAGCACACTAAGAACACTAGGTACACTAAGGAAGATTTTATTGCTAATAAACATGGTAAAGAGAGAGAACCTTGGGTGCAGAAACCTATGCCTTTTCCAGGTAAGAAACACAAGTCAAAGGAGGAAGAACACTACAATAAGTTTTGTGAATGAATGAAACCTTTATTTTTTCAAATTCCTTTGAGTGATGCTGTTAAGTTGCCTCCTTATTCAAAGTTCATGAAGGATATTGTCTCTAATAAAAGGAAGATTCCTAATGAGGAAATTTCTAATTTGCTTGCTAATTATTCCTTCAATGTAAGGTTCCAAAGAAACTTGGTGATCCAGGTATACCAACTATTCCTTGCTCTATTAAGAACAATTATGTTAGAACCACTTTATGTGATTTGGGAGCTGGAGTTAGTGTTATGCCTTTTTCTCTCTACAAGAGACTCCAGCTAGAAAAGTTGATACCAACTGATATATCTTTGCAAATGGCTGATAAGTCAACTACTATTCCTGTTGGTATATGTGAGGATGTTCCTGTTCAAGTGGCTCATAATTGCTTGGTTTTGACTGATTTTGTTGTGCTTGAAATGCCTGAAGATGATAATATGTCTATTATTCTTAGGAGACCTTTTCTTAATACTGCAGGTGTTGTCATTAATTGTAACCAAGGAAAAGTAACATTCAATATTGATGACAAAGAGCATACTATTTATTTCCCCAAGAAGGTTGTTAGAATCTATAGCCTAAATTCTATTGAAAATATTGAGAGCATCAAGGTTGGAGAAATATATTGTCCCATTCCAAAGGAAAATTTTGAAACTATTATGATTAGGGCCATTGCTATCAAGTATGAGGTAACATAATCACCTTCTGGATTACAAAGTTTTGATTCATATAAGATTGTTTTGGTAACAAGACTTGATCAACCTTGTTAACAAAAGGATTTTAATGAACAAAATAATGTTTCCACTATGGTTATACTTGCTTTCTTTTACTTTTCTCCTTCCTAGTCTTTTCCTTTCTTTTGTTAGCTTTGGTTTTGCTAGTTGTTTGCTTGTTAGTTTGTCTTAGATCTCCTGTAGTTTGCCTGTTGGTTTGCTTTTGCTTCTTCTTAAAAAACTGTTTCTCCAAGAAAATCAATTTTCATACCCTGAAAATTGGCCAAAAATAAAGTTTCCCGAAAAATCCTTGAAAATTCAAAATAAATTTTTCCTCAAAAAAAGGGGCAGACGGACACCCGAAGTGACCCAGGGGGCCACCCCAGGCCACCACACCCATGGTAGGCGCGACATACCTGTGGGTGGCGCCTAGGGGGCGTCTGGCCCACCTAGGCCCCTTCAAGGTGCCCCCTCATAGCCATCTGCTTTCTCTCTCCCGAAAAACACCGGAAAACTTGCTCAAGCTCAAGTTCTTGTTGTTCTTGCTCGCGATTTTCGATCTCCTTGCTCAAATCATCTTTGTTGCTGATTTTTGGAGGGATTGCTCCTTGGTATGTGCCTCCTTCGCTTGTCCAATTAGATTTGTGATTGGTAGATTGTATCTTGAGTATTTTGCTGCTATAGGTGACAGGTTGTGTGAGCTTGCATGCTTGATCTATGATTAGAAACTTTATTTTGATGCATGTGTAGCCATCTAGCAAGTTACTATAGTAGTTGCTCATCATTTATCAACTTGGAAATCACTTGGTTTGATGCTTGTCTAAAAATTTCAGAATAGAGTGGTCATGGATAACCACACATTTGGAGAGATATTTGAGGGTGATGCACCTAGAAGGGCAAGGATTCCAAGATCATCCACCAGTGTCAGGACCTCATACAATGAGGATATCATCACTCCGTGATTTGGTGACGAGGGAGATGAGGGGGATGCGCATCCCTCCGCCTTTCCTTGCCAAACCTTCTTGCGGGCTTCTAGGATTCTTGATGATTTTATGACCTTGGTGCAGAGGGCTGGTCTAACAAGTCTTATGCAGAATGAGAGCGTGCAATATGCTACGCCCATCAAAACATTTGTGGAGAGTTTCTCCTTTACTAACAGTGTGTTCCATCCAGATGTTTCTTTCAAAGTTTATGGCAGGTCTTACCATATGACATTAAAGAAATTTTGTGGGGATCTTGTACATGGTACAGCTGGGTCATCAAAGAAGATCCTAGCTCAACCCGCTGATTTGTTGGATCTTTATCGTGGAATAACCAACGATGATAACCATAGAGCTCAACGGGGAAAGATAAGAAACATTCAGCTTCCTGCCATCAGGTACTTCACTTACTATCTTGCCACTAGTGTTCTTGGTAGGGAGAACACTAGTAATATTTCCAGTTATCATTTGGCTTTCTTAGTTGCTGCACTCAACAATGAGACCAAGTATAATCTTGGTTCTCTCATTGCTCGTCGCTTAACAGCTAAGGGACCCATTTATGTTGGAGTTATTGCTATGTGTGTTGCTGCTTCCTTGGACATTGCTGCTGATCCAAATGATATAATTTTGGCTCCTTAGAGGCTTGATCTTGCTGCCATGAAGGCGCACCATTTTGTCACTAATGGATCTACCCTTGAGAACTTAGTCTATAAAATGATGTTTATTCATGGGGAAGAGAGAGATCCCTCTCCCCCAAACCACTTTGTTCAGTATTTCTCAGGGACCTTTGTCACGCTCCAAAGAGGATATGGATGAGATGCTGCACTCTCTTGCCTTCCATGGGCACTATCAGGAGGAAGCACCCTCTTACGACCCCACGGTACACTACACAGGGGAGTCCTCGAGCTCGTACCAGGACGAGGGAGCCTCCTCGTCATACTACGGAGGTGCGCCTACTTGGGCACCATGGGATTGAGCCCCACTTAGGCCAAAAGCCTAAGCTTGGGGGAGGTATACCGACATCACACTCATCTATATATCATGTTTGGTCGGTTCTTTGTATATCCATTGTTTTGCTTTGTTTTTGGTTCTTGTTGCTTCTTTCTCAAAAACACAAAAATATCAAAAATATTTTCGTTGTTTCTCTTGGTTTGTTTCTTTGCTTTGGTTTGCCTTAAAAGAAAAATCCAAAAAGATTTTGCTTTGCTTGGTTTGTTTTTGCTTTGTTGGCTTCTTTAAAAAATCGAAAACACCAAAAATATTTGTTCTTCTTCTTTGGTTTTGTGAGTTCTTTGTAGGGTTCAGCCGTCCTCAGTGGATTTTGGTTTCATGTTATTATTCGAGTCACACAAGTGAAGGGCAATAATGAAGATTAAGACAACTTGAGGAGTGGTAAGAGGCTGGTAACGAACTCTATTTGTTTCATTTTTGTACATATACTCATCATTGTGAGCATGCTTAGTATGTTCATGGTAAGGAGTGTGTTACTGATGGATGCTTAGCAGTTCTTGCTTGTCTATGATTAGCTCTAGCTTGCTAATAGTTTGTAGCATGTTATATGAATGTTTGCTTGCATTGTTTTATTCATATTTTGGTATGATATTGTGGTATCCTCCTCTGACTGTTCATGTGAATCGACTTGGCACATGCTCACGCATACATATGACTAATCAATAGTCAGTAAGCCTCGATGATTTATTTTGCCTCAGAGTTCTTGTATCACTTTCATGCCATAATTAGTCCTGTTTTGTTGCAAGCATGATTATGACAATTATTTCTCTCCCGTTTGTCGCTCCCTCTCTTTTGCTAGCCTTCACTTGCACTGAGCATGAGCTCTACCTGTGTTTCCAACTCCCGAAAACCAATATTGTCAGTTGTGTCCACCATACCTACCTATTAGCATCGTTTGCTATTTCAGTGCATATTCAATATGCCTTGTTTTCTTCCAAATAAAATGTTTGTCTGTTTTGAGAAAATTAGTTAGTAAAGCTCTCACGAACTTGATGGCACACTTTATTCCTTGCACTTAATAATCTTGAACCATTGTGACTTGTCCATGAAAGTTATATGCTTGCAAATTATATGCTGGGAGTCAGCAGAACCATGTTGTCATGGGGAACACTTTCAAAACTTTTTGGATATCCTATCCATTTGATACTTTGCTCTTTTGTTTACGGATGTCGACGATGTGAAATAAAAGAGGAGCTTGTGAGTTCATGGAGTCTATATATTGTGTTAGAGAAATGCCTGGGCCGCTAGCCTAAGCCATGTCTAATCATGGTGGAAACTTGCAGAATCACCGTAATGAGCATCTATGAAACATCCTCAATAAAAATCTATGCATATGGTAAATAAAAACATTGCTGAGATGCTCATTGTCTGCTTGCCTTGTCATTTTGGTTATGGGAAAGCTCCTGTACCATGTGCAAGGGGTACACCGTTAGTGGTTCTCTATGATGTGCATGTATTTACAATGACAAGAACTTACAGGTAACCAAAGTTGAGTAGCATGCGGAGCGGCCCTCTTACTCAAGGGACTTGGGATTTCCAGTCTATGGTCTGTCAAGCATATGATTTAGAGTGGACCACACTTTCACCTTAACCACATGAAGATGCCTATGATAGGGGCAATGAGAGCTCAAAGATAATGAGTACCTTCCTTTCAGCATTAGGAAGCCTTTCAAACTTTTCAAAACCGTTTTCACAACCTTGTTGAGTCACCACTTCTATGAGGACCTTCTTGAGAGCATAGTTGTCATTTTTGTGTTTGTTCCAAAACTTGGTTAATTATGTCATGACTTTGATGCTTGTACCTCTGATATTTTTACCGCTAGTCTTCACTTGAACTTCAGAGGTGCCTTGGCATTTATATTGTGCTCTACAAACAAAGGCAAGCGAGATACCTCTCTAACATACCTTATTATGAGCATTGCAACTTTGCTTATGTTTATGTTCCATGTTACTTACTATTATTGAGTTGGTTTATCTTCATAGCTCGCAATGACTATTGAGTAGACTTGGTTGCATGCTTCTTATTATGAATGGTTTAAGCATCTACTCCTGTGCTGAGAATATATACATCATGTGAAGCGAATGTGTTCGTGAAAGTTCTTTTATCGCACTCAATTTTCAACTGAATTGCTTGAGGACAAGCAATAAGCTAAGCTTGGGGGGAGTTGATACGTCCAAAACGTATCTACTTTCCCGAAAACTTTTGCTATTGTTTATCCTCTAAACTTGTGTGATTTGGATACAAATAACACAGACTGACACTGTTTTCAGCAGAATTACCTTGGTGTCTTGTTTTTGTGCAGAAAATCAACTATCAAGAAAAATTCCGGAAAATATTCCAAAAATTATATTTCACCAGAAGACCCACGGAGCCAGAAGATGAGCCGGAGAAGGGGCCTGGGGGGGCCACACCCCTGCCAGGCATGGGTGGGCCCTGCCCCGTGCCTAGGGGAGTGCAGCCACCCCAGGCACCCCCTCGGCCTCCCTATGCACCTATAAGTTTCCTTTCGACCTAAAAACCGAGGGGTTTTGATAGTTTTTCAGAAAGAGTTCCGCTCCGCCGCCGCCACCAGAAACCAAGATTCAGATCCAGAAACTCCGTTCTGGCACCTTGTCGGGACAAGGAATTTGGAGAGGATCATCGCCATCGTCATCACCAACGCATCTCCATCAACCACCGATGTTTCCCTCATCCATGAGTGAGTAATCCCCCGATGTAGGCTTGGGGATGGTAGGGATTGGATGAGTTCTATCATGTAATCGAATAAGATATGTTAGGGCATAGTGCCTAGTATCTCTATTAGTGCTATTTCACTTTGTTGCAACTTGTTGTGCTTAATGTTTGTCACTAGGGCCCGAGTGCCATGATCTCAGATCTGAACGTATTATTGAATCATTATGATAGTATTTTTTGTGGTCTTATCTGCAAGTTATGTACACATATCATTGTCCGGATCCAAAGGCCCCAAAGTAACAATAATTGGGACAACCGGAGGGGATGGTTGTGGTGTGAGGATCACATGTGTTCATGGAGTGTTAATGCTTTGCTCCGGCGCTCTATTAAAAGGAGCACCTTAATTTCCAGTAGTTCCCTAAAGGCCCCGTTGCCACGGGTTGGCTGGAGATAAGATGTTGTGCAAGTTCTCATTGCAAGCACGTATGACTATATATGGAGCACATGCCTAGGATTGTTTATTACTTGGATGCTTGTTATTAGTTATCTACAATGCCCTAGATCTTGAAGTTACATGTTTAGACTTGTCCATGCAACGCCCGTCCATCCATCCCTATGCCTACCGCACTCGAATCCCACTGTTACGTTACTGTTACTATTGCTCCTGTTTTGCTGCTGCTGTTGCTTTGCTGTTGCTACTACAAACTGTTACTACTGATAAAATTTTGTGACCAAGAACTATTTCCAGGTGCAGCTGAACCGACAACTCAGTTGTTAAGGCTTGCAAGTATTCTTTGGCTCCCCTTGTGTCGAATCAATAAATTGGGTAATACTACCCGCGAAGACTGTTGAGATCCCCTACACTTGTGGGTCATCAGAGTCTTCTTTGAATACTAGCATAATCGGATATTAAGCCTGATCATAGGTTGAATTGATATGGTTAGAATGGTGTCTCATCGATGATGATTAGTAACCCTCCGAGTGGACCTTTCTGAGTGTGTATCACCATTAATCAGCCATGAGCCCAAAATGAGTGCCAATAATAAGCATATCCTTCGATCGTGTCACTTAGTTTGATTGCTATCGCTTTTGTATATGTCAAGTATCGTTTCTATAGACCATGATATTGTGTTACTCCATGGTACCGGAGGATTGATATCAAACATCACTTCATAACTGGGTGATTATGAAGATGGCTTTTAGGTATCTCCGATGGTTCTTGTTGAGTTGCATGAATCAAGAGTAGGATTTGACACTCCAAGTGATGAAGATATATCTCTGGGACCTCTCGGTAGTGTAGCATCCTAAAGCTTGCAAGTGTGTGAATGTGTTTAGTCATGGGGATCCTATACCACAGAATGAGTAAAGAGAACTTTTCGATAACGATATTGAACTAGGTATACTGATACCGATGATCAAATCCCGCGCAAGTAATATATCACTAGACAAAGGGAATCAGATACCAGATTAATTGAATCCTCGACGTCATGGTTCAACCAATCAAGAACTTCATTAAATATGTAGGAACCACTATGGACATCCCTGGTCCTGCTATTGGTTATTGATCAGAGAGGTGTCTCGATCATGTCTGCATGTTCTTTGATCCTTATGGTCACACACTTAACACTTCAATGTCGCTAGGTTTCATCGAGATAATGGATGGTGTAAATGAATGGTGATCTGAAGTCTCGGATGGGATCCTGGATATCACAAGGAGTTCCGGTATGGTCTGGAGATAGAGAAAAAGTATATGGGTGTTGGTTTTGGGTTCAGGATAATATTCGATATTATCTGAATTTGTTCTGATAAGGTTCTAGAAACATTAGGAAGGTTCCATAAGGGTATAACTTGTCCGGAGGGGTACATGTACCTTATGGAAGGGTTTCCTAGCCTATATGGGCTAGGGCGCCCAGCTCCCCCCGGGTGATGCCACGGTAGAGAGGGAGCACTCCCTTACAATTTTGTCGAGGAAGGATAGAGCCGAAGACACATCGCTGAGGTCACGCTCGGAGTGTTGTCTACACCAATATTTCCAAGGGAGAGAGTCAGTCTGGTGAAGTTTATGAATAAAATTGAGGATAAGACACATATTCTGCCTGTGGAGATCCTTAATGCCGAAGTCACCCTCGTGTTTAGACAACAAAACCTTATCCCAAGAAATTAGACAATGAGTAGCCGAGCATGAGTCTTTACTGGTACAAAAGAAAGCACGACACCTTTTTTCAATGCTCTCAAGCACACCCTATGGAAGCAAAAAACAAACACATATAGAAGGTAGCAAGGTATTTCAGCACGACATTACATAACATGAGGCGCCCTCCCGAGGAAAGTAGGAGAGCATCCCACCCAGAGAGGCGTCGGTCGAAGGAGAGAATAAGAGGAGCATATGATGAAATAGGAAGCTTAGTGGGAGAGAGAGGGCAACCAAGATAGGGTGGGGGGAAGGAGGATATAGGGCACCCCAAGGCAGAAGCCATAAGGCGTTCCATATCAGGCGTGACCTTCAAGGGGATAAAACACGATTTGTGGAAGTTGATGGCAAGGACGGTTGCGGAGTCAAAATTGTCAAGGACATCTTTAAGGCACGCCACGACACCCGCATCCGTTTTGCAGATGATCAGGGTGTCATCAGCATATTGCAGGACAGGGCACATGGAGGAGGAGGAGAGAGAGTGCAGAAGTTTCCTTCGAAAAAAGCCTTCTGGATGAGGCGCTGGAGAACATCCGCCACAATGATGAAGAGGTAGGGAGAGAGAGGATCGCCTTGCCGGAGTCCGTTGCGGCACCAGATCCAGTCTCCGGGCACTCCGTTGAGGAGGACGAGTGTGTGACCAATTTCGAGAATGCGGGCCATCCACTTACAACATCTATCGTCGAAACCGCGGGCCCGGAGAATGGCCAGCAGGCTTTCCCAGTTCACGGAATCAAAGGCTTTTCTGAAGTCAATCTTGAAAACGATTTTGGGGGCCTTTTTTAGGTGACAACACCGGATGATATCGACATTGTAAACAATGTTTTCTGAGATTCTGATCGGCGTGAACGAGGGATCGAGTGGATCGCCTCTTGGAGTCTAGTGATAAGGGCCTTGGTGTACAGATGACTTCATATGCCAAAATGCTAAACATGAAAATTCATATGTGTTTTCGAGGCGAACAACTTTATAATTGATGTCATTGCGACACGAGGTCATTTTTGTTCCTTTACATAGGATAAACTGTCCAGCAAGCTGACAGAATGCACGAATTTTCTTGTCCGAGTTGGGACATATTTGAGCTTTGGCCAAGTTTTTTGAGTTTTTATATTTTGCGAAAAGTCCATCCACCATATATATACAAGGGGTGACGATAGATTAAACAACACTACAAAATCGCAAAACCATCACGTTTTTCTCTCTTATCCTAATTTTTTGCTCATCGTCGCTTGGCGTTCTTCGTATTGGAGAGCTTTGATTCATGAATTCCCTAGGAGCGGGAGAACTGACCTAGGGCATCTCATCACCCCATGCGTCTAGATCGGATCTCTCACTAGCGCGTGGGATTTCGAGTTCAATAAAGAGCTCGACATATGTCTTGTGTACCGCACTCGATGATGCCGGGGGTACACATGACATGTCTGGGTGCTAACACTCATCATCATCAATCTGTCTGGTGGAGCTACGCCGCCCGCTAGAGGGCAGTCGAGGGGTGGTCCGTTCTACAAAGAAGCAACGTTGCCTGCTGAATAGAGGTCGATGGAAGATCTCTGTCTCGTCGGCGACTTTTTGGCTAAAGGGCAGCTTCTATTCCTCGTCCTATCGGGGCCATGGCTTGCGTCAATGGGGCTTCGACGTCCCAAGTGGTGCTTGTTCCCCGTGACGGCGAGGTGCAGGCTGGGCGGTGGTGTAGGACTCAATTGCATTCTTATTTCTCTGTTCGAGGTGTTATCCGCAAAGTCGGGGAACTTGCTTGTAATTTCCTTTAACCTTCTTGTCTGGTTGTAACTTGTACTTCTACTTAGCCGTTCAGTAAATAATCCTTGGATCCTTATAGATCCCAGCCTGTTCAAAAAAAAATACTACCCAAGGTGTACATGCAAAATTAAGGCAGAACCATATATCTGGGAATTAATTATTTGCCATATGAATGGATTCCATCATATCTGGCAATTAATTATTTGCCATATTAATAATGGAGTATATCAAGAAGGAAATCAAAATATTTATCTCGCTATTAAGAAGCGAATCAAGATATCCATCTCTTTCCATCGGGCCGGGATAGATATACCCCTTGATAAATACGGCAGCACGTAGGAGGCTTAGTGCTCGATGGCAGCAATGGCGACGACGCGGCCCATCTCACTCCTCCTCTTCCTCCTCGCCGCCGCCCATGGCATCGGCGGCACTACGCCGGTCATCGACGCCACATGCGCCGCGGTCTCCCACAACTCGACCAAGCATACTGATTACGACTACTGCGTCCGCGCGCTCTCGGCCGACCCGGCGGCCTTGTCCGCCACGGACACCCGCGGGCTAGCGGCCGCCGCGGTCAACCTCACCGTCGCCAACATCACGGACACCAAGCACGTCATCTCCGACCTCCTCCTAAATCTCGAACGCTGTCTCAAGTACTACGGAGAGATGGACGACACCGTGGCGCGCGCACTTGACGACATCAGCGCCGGGCTCGCCGCCAATGCCTCCGAGAAGCTCTTGCAAGTGTTAGACGACGACTTCAGCAGCTGGTGCACCCTCATCTTGGTACAGGGATACGCCCAGAGGAATCCCATAGATGTTGAGAACCACAACGTCTACCACGTGTCCGCCATGGCATCCGACATCACGGAGCTTCTGCTGCGCTCCGGGCATGCCTTGTGATTTGCATTGAAAATGTACTTATGTTCTCTAAATGAAGATCGAACGGCAATCTTACTAATAGTTCATTAGACACAATTTGTTTGGGAACTCAACCTTCGATGACTGAATATCTCTTTTGCGTTCCATTGAATAGGATTCCGCGTCGCTCGTGTCGCTCCCCCGCGGGCGACCGGGCGACCTAAACTCTAGCCTCTCCCCGAGCTCTCCCTCCCCCTCTCTCCCGGCAACACGCGGTGCCGGTGGCGACACGTCAGGAGGACTGGATGGGGCGGGTTCGATCTGGCGACGATGGTCTCTACCGGCGGGGCCCCGACGTACCTGACGAGCGGCGACGTGGACGGTCACGACGGCGGCAGTACATGGCTACACGACACGCCGGTGGTTGCTACCAGAGAGGGCATCGATGGCAGCAGGATCTGGGCCGCGGGCCGGGGTCCAGGCGGTGGCCAGAGCACCCCTTCCCTGGGTTCTCCTTGCTGCCCGCGGGGTGGCTTGTAAACGGCATGGAGGTGATGCCACATCTGTCTTGCTCGCTACCTTCTGCTGTCATGCCCTCTCTGCTGCTCGCGAGCGGGCCAGATCTGGGCTAGGCGGGCCTAAATCTGGCGAGGTCATCCATGTCTCTATTCTATGAGGTTTGTTGACGGTCAGGGTAGGGCCGGGTAATTCTCGGACCTCAGTGGCAGTCCGGTGGGTCCGTGTGAGCATGGGGGTGCCGGTGCTGCTGCTTGGTGGCAGGGATTAGCGCTGATGACGGATCACTTGATGGATGGAGTAGGGACTAGTATTGGGGTTGGCATGGACGGCGGCACCCTTGCTTGAGTGTAGCGGGAGGGCTCGGCCGGGCCAGAGATGGTCTGGTTTGTTCCCACTGCTGCATCCGGTTGGCTACCGTCTTCTAGTGGTGGAGGTCGTATCCTTCCGTGTATTGTTATACCATCAACCCTCGCCGTAGTTTCCTTTTTCGGTTCTACTGGCCTCGCATCGTCGCTCACTGTGAGACGACAGTCGCGACTGTAAGACCATGATCGCGTGTGCTGGTGGGTGGCGAGCTTGGTGGAGCAATACGTAGCGTTCGGGTGTGGGTTTTTCAGGGGTCTAAAGAAATCTTTGTCGTCTAGACACCGACGCGGTGACGCCTGCGGGTGTTATCGTCCTTTTTTATGGACGTTGAGTGTATCTCTTCCCCATCTCCTGTAGGAACAGTTAGAGAAGCAACGTCATTATTGTTGCTTTCCTTCTTGTTGGTGTTGCTTGGTACGCGGTACTTCGGAGTGTTAGGCAAGTGGTGGTATTTCTCTGGAGGGCACAATGGTTACGAGTAATCTACGTTTTTATCGGTCCGCCGATGTCGGTTTGTTTTCTCTTCTTTATTCTTGTTTCTTTTTCGGCTTTCTAGCAATGGTCGCAAAGTTGTATTGTGTGGTTGCTATATTAACATAGGGGAACGAAAGCCCGTTTTAAAAAGGAAACTTGTACTAGTGCCTTACTGGAGAAAGCACTATACTGCAGGGATAGACTCGTGATGTTCACTTTTACATTCAGACAAGTTTATGTGTGGCTGCTCTTAGATTGCGCTGTACCAAAAACCAAGCGGTTGTCACAATCAATCAAATTTGTCGGAAATTTGGTTGGGAAACATGAGATCAATTTGCATCAAACACAAGGTTTTTCCTGTCTTCCATACTGCTACTCGTTGTTTCTTCTTTGGCTACCATAACAGATCAAGTTTGAAATGGTAAAATGCCCCACCGAGCATACATACACACTTCTAAAAATTGTAATATTATTTTGTTCATTCTCCAAGGTGCACCTCAGATGTTTCAAGACGCATCAAATATTCTAGCACCTATTTTTGCCCTAGGGAACTAAATGTTCCAATCGCCTGGTAGTTGTAACCTCAGATGTCGCCCTAGCTAGTGATTCAAGTAGAATTTCATTCCTTCATGAGTAATACAGTTGAGAAAATTCAGCACTAAACATTTATTCTTACGGTGAAGGTAGATATATTGTTAGTCTTACCAAGCCGTGTTTATCCACTCGTCCCACGCAATGCAATAGAACAAGTTGCAAGATTTGGGAGTAGGGGGCATTAGGGATTTCAAAAATTGTTTGCCATCGCCTGATTGATGTACCCATGCAAACTGCGGAGGAGAAACTAATGGTGACCTTCGTTCCACGGCCACGAGGCCGCGGGCGCCACCGTCCCTAGCCCCTGAGGTAAGCTTCGCACCTGATGTCTGCGCCGCCGCCCTCGGCCTCGTCCCCGACAAGCACATGATGGCTGGCCGACGATGGAAGATCCAAAGGCCCAACCTGCAACATCGACCCATCCACCCAGTGCGGAGGGGCCGATGCCACCACCTCCTTCCCCTTCGTTGGACACGTTTAGCAGGAAGCTCGACGACCTTTTGTCCGGATCTGGGAGGATGTGGCTGACGAGGAGGACGAGGCCGAGGCTGCCAAGGCGGTGCTCCGCTGCTCGCCACCGCAACCATTGACGCCGGTCGACTTCTTTGGGACCGCGCGCTCCATTGCTTACCCTCGGTCGACGCCTAGGAGAGGACCGACAAAGGCCTGCACGCCGGCAAGGGGATCGACGCTCCCATCGCGGTGCCTCTCTCTGGCACGGAGGGTTCAAACAGGAGACGTGGATTTCCTCCAGGCCGTAAGGGGCTGGCTGTGGGCTTTGGCCCAATACAAGGGTTCCTAGCCTGTCAACGCCTGGCGTAGCCAGAACGTCCGCATCCTCAATGGGCCCTTGGTAGGTTGTTCGGCCCAACAACATGAAATGCAGTCCGTGAGCTATGCTGACCGACCGAACTCGTGGAAGGAAACCCTAACCTAGCCCATACGGTCCTAGACATGGTCGCATCAGGTCGGCTAGGATCCAAACGCCACCGCCCCTTCTGCCCCCTAGGTCCCCAACCTACCGCCGCCACTCGCAACCTCCCCTAACTCTACTCACCTTCTCCTCGCCGCTAGCCACCTGCGCCATGATCAGGAAACCACCGCTCCCACCGCGCAGACCCCAGCACCCCTCGCCTCCCAGATCGACATCGGCGGGCGATGATGGCACGCCCTCCTACCATACGCTGGGACACCACCCCTTCCTCTTGATAGTTCTCTGTGGCCTCTGGTGCTCCCCGTCATCGATGCAGTCCAGGTCGCTCTCCACTTCGGGACCAGCGCTGGACACATGGGCATATGCCTCACCAGCAGTGGAGGTACACCACGCGATGGTGTCCGTACCAAGAAGGGCACTTTACTGAGGAGGCTCTTAGGCACATGGTGGAACAACAACACCATTCCCATGATGCTCGGAGAACTCGGTACAAGGGAGCCACCTCGCGCTCGCTCTCCACGCCAGGATGCTTCCATGACATCGGCCAAACTGGCGAAGAAGAAAAAGAAGAAGTCTGCGATGACCCTGATGTCTACGCACTTCTATTCTTATAGACAATTGTTGGGCCTCCAAGTGCAGAGGTTTGTAGAACAGCAGCAAGTTTACCTTAAGTGTATTACCCAAGGTTTATCGAACTCAAGGAGGAAGTGGTCAAAGGTATCCCTCTCAAGCAACCCTGCAATCAAGATACAAGAAGTCTCTCGTGTCCCCAACACACCCAATACACTTGTCAGGTGTATAGGTGCACTAGTTCAGCAAAGAGATATTGAAATACAAGTGGTATGGATGATTATAAGTGGTAACGGTGCCAGAAAAGAGCTTCTGATGGGGAGGAAAAGACTAAAGGAAAAAAAGATGGAAGCAAGCAAACATGTAACAGATCTAGTAGAAAATGGTGTTTCAATGCTTAGAAACAAGGCATAGAGATCATACTTTCACTAGTGAATACTCTTATATAAATATATTCTCTTCATGATACTACCCTGAACTACTCTCCGGTTGGACACTCTAATCCATGGTAGGGCTATAACAGCACTCCTCAAAGTCCGCCTTCCCCATCTAGATAACCCCACACTGTCACCTTGAGCGCTAGATGGTTCCAACAAACACCATAATTTCATAGATACAACTAACTCAAAATATACTCATGATAAATATTTATGAACTCTAGCCTAAGTGCCACCACGGCGTGCACCCTGTCACTTTCACACACGTGGAGAGAGCAGAGATCTGATGTCTACGCACTTCTATTCTTGTAGACAGTTGTTGGGCCTCCAAGTGCAGAGGTTTATAGAACACCAGCAAGTTTCCCTTAAGTGGATTACCCAAGGTTTATCGAACTCAGGGAGGAAGTGGTCAAAGGTATTCCCTCTCAAGCAACACTGCAATCAAGATACAAGAAGTCTCTTGTGTCCGCAACACACCCAATATAGGTGCACTAGTTCGGCGAAGAGATAGTGAAATACAAGTGGTAACGGTGCCAGAAAAGAGCTTGATGGTGAGGTAAGGTAAAGGACCCAAAACCTCCCCGGCAAATGGAACAAAGATGGAAGAAAGCAAACATGCAACAGATCTAGATGCAAACAGTGTTTCAATGTTTAGAAACAAGGACTAGGGATCATACTTTCACTAGTGAACACTCTCTCATATAAATATCTTCTCTTCATGATACTACTCTTAACTACTCTTCGGTTGGACACTTTAATCATCGGTAGGGCTATAATAGCACACCTCAAAGCCCGCCTTCCCCAATCTAGATAACCCCACACTGTCACGTTGAGCGCTAGATGGTTCCAACAAACACCACAATTTCATAGAGACATCCAACTCCAAATAACTCATAACAAATATTCAATCTAGCCAAAGTGCCACACACGGTATGCACGCTGTCACTTTCACACACGTGGGAAAAAACACAGATCTATTAAAGCACAAAGAGTATTTATGTATACTCAAGCCTAAGTGCCACCATGGCGTGCATGCTGTCACTTTCACAAACATGGGGAGAGCAGAGATCTAATGAAGCACTTGAGTAGCAAGGTAGATCTACTTGATTACAAAGCTCATGACCACAACAATATCATGCATAGAGAGAGAGATGAACACATAGCTACTGGTAGAGCCCTTAGCCTCGAGGAAGAACTACTCCCTCCTCATCATGGGAATCAGCAACGGTGATGGAGATGGTGGTGGAGATCGATGGAGATGGCTCCGGGGGCACTTCCCCGTCCCAGCAGGGTGCCGGAACAGAGACTTTCTGTCCCCTAAATCTCTCCTTCGGTGGAGGCGGCTCAGCAGAGGTTTTCGTCAATTTCTTCTGGATTATTTAGGGTTTTCTCATCGGGGGGCTCTTATAGGCGCAGAAATCAAGGTCGATGGGGGTCTAGGGGGCCCACACCCCCTGTGGGCGCCCCCAGGGCTTGCTCGCGCCTAGGGGGGGTGCGGCCACCCTGTGGCCCCCCTTCGGCTCTGCTTCATGGTTCCGTGTTGCTCCGGAAAAATAATAACTTTGGATTTTGTCCCGTCCAATTCCAAGAATATTGATTTTCTGCCTTTCTGGAACCAAAAACAGAAGAAAACATGCAACTCGCACTGTGGCATCTTGTCAATAGGTTAGTTCCAGAAAGTGTATAAAAATATCTCAAAGTGTAGACAAATGATACAAAACAAGCATGGAACATCAAAATTTATAGATACGTGTACGATGTATCAAGATCTATTGAAGCACTTGAGTATTTATGTAAACTCTAGCCTAAGTGCCACCACGGTATGCATGTTGTCACTTTCGCACACGTGGGGAGAGCCGGAGATCTATTAAAGCACTTGAGTAGCAGAGTAGATTTACTTGATTACAAAGCTCATTATCACAATATGATCATGCATAAAGAGAGATATGAACACATAGCTGATGGGTTTCGCAGCATAGTAAATCAAAAAAATTCTACGGATGCGAACGGGAAAGCCAAGATCTAATCTAGGATATGCAATCAACGAGAGGGATAGATGAGATCTTCATACCCTTGAAGAAATCGCACAGCAGAAACGTTCAACAGAACATGGGTGATGTAGTCGAACTAGCCTTCTCCTCCTCGCGATCCGATCCGAATCAACACCGCAAGTGGCTACGCCTCCGAGAGATGCACACGTACGACACCGCGACGTCTCCTCCTTCCTCGGTCCAGCAAGTGGGGTGGAGAGATAGATTGGATCTATAGCACGACGGCGTGGTGCAATGGTGGAGAGTTTCTGCGGCAGGGCTTCGCCTACACGCAGTCGGGAGAGAGAGAGAGGTAGAGCAGCAGCTGGCGGCTAGGGTTTTTGGGGTGAGGGGAGGGTGCGCCCCCTGCCCATCTTATATAGGGGGCTGGCTGGCCCCCTTGCCCCTCCTCCAAGCCCTAGGGCGGTGGCCCCAAGGGTGGAGTGGGGGGCAAGTCTTCCCCCCTTCTAGAAGGTCCCCTAGGGTTTTGGCCGGCTGGACCTATGGGGCCTTGTGACCCTGGCCCAATGCGGCCAGGGCACTCCCTCATGGTACCACGTACCCCTACGACAAGTGGGGCCACGTTGGTCCCACTCTGGAAGCTTCTAGAACCTTCCGGTACAATACCGAACATTTCGAAACAATTCCGAAATCCAAAAAATGCTTTCCTTTATATGAATCTTATTCTCCGGAACCTCTCGTGATGTCCTGGATCTCATCCGAGACTCCGAACAAAAACTCATAAACCAATTATCCATTCTATCCTAGCGTCGAGACACGTTAAGTGTGTGCCTACGGGTTCGAGAATATCCAGACATGATCTTCTATCAATAATCAACAGCGGGATCTGGAAACCCATATTGACTCCCACATATTCATCGATGATCATATCGGATGAACCACGATGCCAGGATTCAATTAATCCCATATATATATTCCCTTCGTCACGCGATATTTTACTTGCCCGAGATTCGATCGTTGGTATCGACATACCTAGTTCAATCTCGTCCACAGCAAGTACTTTACTCGTTCCGTAATCCGATATCACTTTGTGATTAACTCCTTAATCACGTTCTTGCAAGCGGTGTTGATATCGATTACCGAGTGGGCCCGAAGTATATCTCTCTGACTCGGGAGGGACAAATCCCATCTCGATACATACAACCCAACAAGTACTTTTCGATCACCTGAGAGACACCTTTATGATCACCCTCTCATAGGATGACGTTTGATGACCTCAAAGCTTTCTTCCAATACCACGGAGTTGCATTATCTCATGGTCTAAGGAATACAATATTTGACATAGAAAAAGCTTCGCAAATATGAACACGATGACACGATCTAATTGCTCTGCTTGATTTGGGTATGTCCATCATATCATTCTCCTAATGACATGATCTCATTATTAATTGACAACTCATGTCTATGGTTAGGAAACCTTAACCATCATCAATCAATGATCCCTAGTCCATAGAGGCGTATTAGGGACACGGTGTTGTTCATAAACCACACAAGTATCAAAGTTTCCGCTTAATACAATTCTAGCATGGAATATAAACTTTATCATGAACAAGAATTATAATAATAACATCTTTATTATTGCCTCTAGGGCATAATTCCAACAGTCTCCCACTTGCACTAGAGTCAATAATCTAGTTTACATCTGGCAAAAATCTAACACCCATGGCACTAAGGTGCTGATCAT
Organism: Avena longiglumis; assembly: GCA_030063025.1. Classification (NCBI taxonomy): domain Eukaryota; kingdom Viridiplantae; phylum Streptophyta; class Magnoliopsida; order Poales; family Poaceae; genus Avena; species Avena longiglumis. The sequence continues at coordinate 504,570,574 of CP125978.1, read as the reverse complement.
GTTTTTCTTGTGGAAGAGGTTTAGTCAACGGATCTGCGACATTCAGATCCGTATGTACTTTGCTAATCTTCAGATCTCCATCTGATATATAATCTCGAATTATATGAAACTTGTGGTTGATGTGCTTGGTCTTTGGATGATATCTTGGTTCCTTAGCCAGTGCTATGGCGCCAGTGTTGTCACACAATATCTCCAGTGGGTCCAAGGCACTTGGAACCACACCAAGCTCAGTGATGAAGTTCCTGATCCAAACTCCTTCACTTGACGCTTCTGCAGCAGCCATGTATTCTGCTTCTACTATAGATCCCGCGATCATGCTTTGCTTGCAGCTTCTCTAACTCACAGATCCTCCATTCAAAATATAAACGTATCCTGTCTGAGATTTAGAATCATCCTTGTCGGTGTCGAAACTAGCATCGACGTAACCTTTTACGACGAGCTGCTCATCACCTCCATAGACCAAAAACATTTCTTTAGTCCTATTTAAATACTTTAGGATGTTCTTTACGGCTGTCCAGTGTTCCACTCCTGGATCACTTTGGTATCTGCTCGTCAAACTAAGAGCATTGGACACGTCCGGTCTAGTACACAGCATGGCATACATGATAGAACCTATGGCCGAGACATATGGCACTTTGCTCATAGTTTCTGTATCGTTTACCGTAGCTGGACACTGAGCCTTGCTCAATATCTTACCTGGCAACATGGGCACTGAACCTTTCTTTGCCTTATCCATTCTGAACCTTTTCAGAACTTTGTATAGGTATGTACTTTGGCTTAAAGCTATTAGGCGTCTTTGTCTATCTCTATAGATTTTGATGCCTAATATATAAGCAGCTTCCCCTAGGTATTTCATTGAAAAACATTTGTTCAAATAACTCTTCACATCGTTAAGCATATCAATGTCATTTCCAATAATCAATATGTCATGCACATATAGTACTAAAAATGTCACTGAGCTCCTACTCACTTTCTTGTAGATACAAGCTTCGTAGCAATTTGGAACAAATCCAAATCTCTTGATCACTTGATCAAAACGAAGGTTCCAACTCCAAGATGCTTGCTTCAGTCCGTAAATGGAACGCTGAAGTTTGCACACCTTATCAGCATCCTTAGGATCGACAAAACCTTCGGTCTCTAGGAGGGTCCACCAAAGTCCATACTTGGTTTTCGCTCATGGATCCCAATTCGGATTTCATGGCCTCTAGCCATTTCTCAGAGTCTGGGCTCATCATCGCTTCCTCATAGTTCGCAGGTTCATTGTTGTCTACCAACAAGACGGTTAAGACATGGTTGCCGTACCATTCAGGAGTGGCACGTGACCTTGTCGACCTGCGACGTTCGGTAGCAGCATCGTTCGAAGCTTCATGATCCTCATCATTAGCTTCCTCTATTGTTGGTGCAGATGGCACTGGAACAATTTCAGGTGCTCCGCAACTTTCAAACTTAAGAGAAGGTTCAATAACCTCGTCTAGCTCTACCTTCCTCCCACTCACTTATTTTGAGAGAAACTCCTTCTCAAGAAAGGATCCGTTCTTTGCAACAAACACTTTGCCTTCGGATCTGTGGTAGAAGGTATACCCAATCGTTTCCTTAGGGTATCCTATGAAGACGCATTTATCCGCTTTGGGTTTGAGCTTGTCCGGCATCAATTTCTTGACGTAAGCTTCGCATCCCCAAACTTTAAGAAATGACAACTTAGGTTTAGCACAAAACCATAGTTCATACGGTGTCGTCTCAACGGATTTAGATGGTGCCCTATTTAAAGTGAATGCAGCGGTTTCTAATGCATAACCCCAAAATGATAACGGCAAATCTGTAAGAGACATCATTGATCGCACCATATCTAATAGAGTTCAATTCCGGCGTTCAGACACACCATTGCGCTGTGGTGTTCCGGGTGGCGTGAGTTGCGAAACGATTCCGCTTGCTTTAAGATGCGTGAGAAAATCATAACTCAAATATTCACCTCCATGATCAGATCGTAGAAATTTAATTTTCCTGTTACGATGGTTTTCCACTTCGTTCTGAAATTCTTTGAAGTTTTCAAACGTTTCAGATTTATGTTTCATTAAATAGATATACCCATATCTACTTAAGTCATCAGTAAAAGTGAGAAAATAGCGATATCTACCGCGCATCGAAACACTCATTGGTCCGCATACATCAGTATGTATGATTTCCAACAAGTCCGTTGCTCGCTCCATCATTCCGAAGAATGGGGTTTTGATCATCTTGCCCATGAGGCACGGCTCGCACGTGTCAAATGATTCAAAATCAAGAGACTCCAAAAGTCCATCAGAATGGAGTTTCTTCATGCGTTTTACACCAATATGACCTAGACGGTAGTGCCACAAATAAGTTGAATTATCACTATCTACTTTGCATCTCTTAGCCTCAATGTTATGGATGTGTGTTTCATTGCTTTCGAGATTCAGAAGAAATAAACCATTCACAGCAGGTGCATGACCATAAAAGATGTTATTCATATAAATAGAACAACCATTATTCTCCGATTTAAATGAATAATTGTCTTGCAATAAACACGATACAGATATAATGTTCATGCTCAACGCAGGCACATAATAACATTTATTAAGGTTTAAAACTAATACCGAAGGTAAAACTAAGGAGAGCGTGCCGACGGCCATCACATCAACTCTTGATCCGTTGCCAAGGCGCATCGTCACCTCATCCCTTGCTAGCCGCCGTCTATTCCGTAGCTCCTGTTTCGATTTACAAATATTAGCAACTGAACCAGTATCATATACCCAGGCACTACAACGAGCGCTAGTAAGGTAAACATCAATAACATGTATATCAAATATACCTTTAATGGTGCCAGCCTTCTTGTCCGCTAAGTACTTCGGACAGTTGCGCTTCTAGTGACCCTTGTCCTTGCAATAGAAGCACTCAGTGTTCGGCTTAGGTCCAGACTTGAGATTCTTCTCAGCAGGGGCAACGCGCTTGCCGCTGCCTTTCTTGAAGGACTTCTTTGCACCCTTACCTTTATTAAAGCTAGGGGCTTGTTGGCCATCAACACATGATTATCTTTCTTGATATCCACCTCCGCAGCTTTCAGCTTAGCGAAGAGCTTAATGATCATATCAGTGGAACCAATCTGATTGTGAGTAACTACAAAACCTTTGTAGCTAGGAGGGAGTGATTGCAGAACTCTGTCAATCTTGAGCTTTTCTGGAATCTTGTAGTCCAGTTTCTCAAGACGTTGAGTGTAGCCCGACATCTTAATGGCGTGCTCACTAACAGAACTCCCTTCCTCCATCTTTCAGTTAAAGAATTTCTCAGAGATCTCATATCTCTCAGAACGGTCCTGAGTCTGAAACATGGTTTTCAGTTCCTCAAGAATCTCAAAGGGCCCGGCGAACTCCTCAAAATGATTTTGAAGGTCCTGTTCCATAGCAAACAACATGTTGCTCTTAATCACACCATAATCATCTTTGCGTGACTAATAAACAACTTTTTCATCAGCCGGCGCATCTATAGCAGGGGCGTCACCTAGCGCTTTCTCAAGGACATTGTCCTTTTGTCCGCCAGCGAGAATGATTCTCAGATTGCGGAACTAGTTGGTGAAGTTAGACCCATTGTTCTTAAGCTTTTCTTTCTCAGCAAAAACGTTGAAGTTGAAGTTGGAATTAGCCATTTGATCTACAAAATTTGCAAGTACAATTTAGACTATGTTCATGATAACTAGTTCAACTTAATCAAATTACTAGATGAACTCCTACTAAATTCAACATCCCTCAAGTTGTTCAGTAAACATGATCCAAATTCACCACACCTAATCCGATCTTCACGATAAGAGATGTGGTTTCAATGGTGGACAACAAAGTGTCGATCATATCATTCATATGACTCATGCTTAACCTTTCGGTTCATGTGTTCCGAGACCATGTCTGTACATGCTAGGCTCGTTAAGTCAAACCCAAGTATTTCCACGTGTGCAAAACTGGCTTGCACCCGTTGTATGTGAACGTAGAGTTTATAGCACCCGATCATCACGAGATGCTTGAACATGACGAACTTTCGCAATGGTGCATACATGGGGAGAACACAATTTTATCTTGATCTTTAAGTGAGGAATCATCTTATAATGCTACCATCGCGATCTAAGCATATTAAGATACATAAAAGGATAAATATCACATGCATATAATTTTATGTGACATGTTATAGCCAATCTCTGCGCAATGATCTCCATCTTGTGCGTTCCAGCATGATCTCCATCACTCCACCATGATTGCCTCCACCACGAATAGCAACTACAACTATTGCTAACTACTTAGTGATAAAGTAAAGCTATTACATGGCGTATAAGAAGTTGACACACATGTCATACACAATTATAAAGACAACCATATGGCTCCTGCCGGTTGTGTACTCATCGACATGCAAATCGTGAATGATGGGGATATGCCTACTGGGGTATCCTCAGCGGGACGTTTCCGACTGGCCCAAGGGCTGGCGAGTGGGCCTGTAGAACGGCGAGTGGATCAAAGCCCATCAAGGTACCAGGCGACTGGAGGGCGAAGGCCCAAAGCAGTAGATAGGCCCGGTCTGCAAAGTTAAGCGATTGGCAAAGTTGTAAATCAATCGGTTGAGATATGTAAACCCTAGGGAGGTAAGCCTATATAAACCTCCCTAAGGGGTGAGTAGAGACGTTCCCTCATACACCCAAGCAACTCGCCGCCTAGTCGCCGAGTTCGCCCCGTAAACACCTCCATAATACAATCTAGCAGGAGTAGGTCTTTACCCTCCGGGGGGCCGAACCTGGGTAAAATCCTGTGTCTCCGCCCTCATCTCGCACCGCAGATGGCTGGCCGCCCTTGACCTTCGTTCTACTACTCGCTGCCGATTGCAGCGTATGCCGTGGTCATTCCCACGATAGTGGCGCCCACCATGGGGCTTGGTCGGTCTGGCAGGTGTTCTGCGGCGAGATCCAATCTGCCCATCAACGAGTCGGTCGCCACCGGCCGCATGATAGCGATCGGCGAGATGCTCCAGATCTTGCCGAGTAGCTACGTCCCGGCGGCGCGACCCGTCACGCACAGCGTGATCCTGCCAGTCGGCACGATCAGCCTCTTCGTCGGCTTCACCGACGTCATCGCCTCGGAGGACTCGGCTCGCATCCGCGAGTCGCCACGCCGATCGGCTCTCCGAGAGCCAGATCCGACGATCCACCGCCTCGCCGAAAGTACAACTCGCCCACAAAGAACGTGGCGAGAACTTCGCCGCGAAGACGCGACCCTCACCGACGACGCCGACTCGGCGACCGGCGTCACCGCCGGATCCATCACCGCGGCCTCAACCGCGGGCTCCATCGTCAGGTCTCCAGCGGGAGATTTGAGGACCCTCCATCCTCGGGATCTTGAATTCGACCGGTCGGAAAATTCCGCCGACCTCCACGACGGTGCGCCGCCATGCCGCGACCTACATGGCCACCGCACCGATCCGCCGGAGGACCCTTTCTCCACCGATCCTCCTAACGCCACGGCGACGGAGGTCGAGGAACTCCGCTGGCGGCGGAGGCGATGCGCAGAGCAGGCGGCGCGAAAATTTCGCCTCGGCGGTGACAGCGCAGAATCACGCTACCACCAGCGGATCAGGTCACGCTGAACCCCACCGTTCAGGCGCGCCACGAACCGGCGACGAAACGACCGCTCGCATAGCGGCGCGCGATCTGCGAACGCGCCACCAGGGGAAGCGCTCGACCCCGCCAGATCAACGCGATGGGTGCCCCACCACCACCCAACCGCACCTCCTGTGGACCAGCCGGATAGTCGTCTCCTCACGGGAGAGATGCGAACGGCCTTCCACTGTTCTCCACCCGATGGACAACCTCGTGGCAGGCGAGCCGCCGACAACATCACGGCGACCGCGACGGCGCCTTACAGATCCAAAGACGTGGGCCCTACTCGCGAAGGCCGTGGAACAGCAAAGGCGCCGACCGCAAGGGCGAGTGTACTCGCTCCTCTCGGGAAGCGGCCTCAAGCGGCCGTCCGGTGGCAAACACCCTCAATTGCCCACCGCCAGAGCCACGCAGCTCAACGGCGACCCGAATGCGCACCTCTCCACCAACGATCCCAGGCGGCGACCAACCTCGCCGCCGCTAATGGAGAGCCAATCGACGCGCACTCACATCAACAACCAAAACTGGCGCGCACGCCAGCCCGACGACTTGCGGCACACCCTAACTACTCGCCGCGATGGCGAGCCTATGGGATCGCTCAGTCGACTAGGGCCCAAGTGCTTCGGACCAATGATCCGAGGCGAAAAGTACCCACCCAACTTCAAGGCGCCAAAGGAGATCGAAAAATACGACTCCTCGTACGACCCCGCGGTCTGGCTCGACACATACCTCATGGCAATGGGGATCGCGGGTCACACTGACCTACTCGCCGCCCGTTACCTCCCACTAATGATGGAGGGGACGTGCAGGCAATGGATCAACACGCTCCCCCAGGACAGTATCGACTCCTGGGAGGAAATGCGACGCCGTCGAGCACTTCGAGTGCTCCTACACCCGCCACCACCATCGAGGACCTGGAACGAGCGCGTCAGGGACCCCGCGAGTCGACCCAAGCTGGGTCCAACGGTGGCAAGAGCTCGCATAACGCGTCGGCATCCACCCGGACACCGCGATCCATTGCTTCAAGACCTCGTGCCGCCACGAGCCTCTAGTCGCCAAGCTCAAGCGACACCGAACACTCGACAACATCCCCGACCTCCTCGAGATCGCCAAACGGTACGCCGAGGAAGATCCCAACCAAGACGTCGACGACGAGTCCGGAGGGCAACGACGCACGGGCGGCAACGACGGCGGCCGCCGAACCGACCTACGCTACAGCGGCACTCGCCTCACAGGCAAGCGCCGCAACGATGGGCGAGTCGACTTCGTCGCCAATGCTGGGCACGCACAACGCGACCCCAAGAGCTACCGCCGCGACGGAGGGCAACGACGCGACGGCGGGAACTACAAGAACAAGCCAAGGTTCGATCCCGCGGCCCTCCTTAACCAACCATGTGCGTTTCACAGCAGGGAAGGAAAGCCCGCCACGCACACCACCGCCGACTGCCACACCCTCAGGGAGATCGAGAAGGCACGGCACGCGCGGGAGGACACCGACAACGACCCGCAAAATGGCGGAAAATTCGGCAAAGTAGCCGGCTCGCTCCACACCTTCACCGGCTTCAACACGAAGCGCGAGAAGAAGGTCATCGCCCGCGCTGTCGCCGTCAACGCGGTGGCCCAGACAGATGTCCCCTAGTTCCTGAACTGGTCGGAGCAGCCCATCACCTGGAGCCGGCAAGACCACTCGCCACGCATCGAGTATCCAGGACGAGTCACCCTGGTGGTCAAGCCCAAGGTCGGCGACTACTGGCTCCCCAAGACTCTGATGGACGCGGCAGCTCCATCAACATCCTCTACCTCGACACCTTCAGGCGACTGCGGCTGCCGCAGTCGATGATCGAGACAACCCACACCACGTTCCACGGCATCGTCCCCGGTCGGAAGGCGTACCCGATCGGCAAGGTCACGCTACCCGTCACCTTCGGCACTCCGGCAAACTTCCGCACCGAGCGGATCGTCTTCGAGCTGGTGCCCTTCGACAGCCCTTACCATTGCGTCCTGGGGCGCCAGGCGTTCGCCAAATTCATGGCGGCACCCCACTACGCATACAACGCGATGAAGCTTCCCGGGCCGTGCGGCGTCATCACCATTAACGGCGACCCCGACATGGCCGCCGAATGCGAGGCCAAAGGAGCCGAACTCGCCGACGCCGTCATCGCGGCGGAAGCTAGTCACGCCGATGAGCTCGCCAACACGCGAAAGGGTCAACAATGACGACCCACAATACTCAAGAAGCCCAACTCGAGGGCACAAACACCTCAACCTTTGAGGCCACGGCCTCACCTTGCCGTCGAGCTGGTCCCAGCGACGACCAGACGGTGACGATCGGACAGGCATGAGCCCAGCATAGGAAGGCGCTCCATCGAGTTCCTTCGTGAGAATAGGGACATCTTCGCATGGAAACCTTCCGACATGCCCGGTGTCCCTAGGGAGCTCGCTGAGCACAAACTAACGCCGACCCCAAAGTGCGACCAGTCAAGCGATCGCTACGGCCCCTTCAATGAAGAGCGCCGTCGAGCAATCGCCGAAGAAGTGCGGCGCTCGCTGCGAGCTTCATTCGCCAATCAAATACTCAAGTGGTGGCAAACCCAGTCCTGGTCGAGAAGAAAACGGACACGGAGAATGTGTATCGACTACACAAACCTGAGCGGCTTTGCCCAAAGGAGATTCGTCCTCCCGCGGATCGATCGATAATTGACTCAACCGCGGGCTCGAGTCGCTGTTTCCTCGACGCCTACTCCGGTACAACCAGATTAAAATGGCGGTCGAGGAGGAGAAGACGGCGTTCATCACGCCATTCGAACATTCGCTACACCGCCATGACCTTCGCCTCAAGAACGCCGGGCGACCTATCAGCGGTGCATGCAAGAATGCCTCGCGAGCCAAATTGGCCGCAACATCCACGTCTACATCGACGACGTGGTCGTGAAATCCGCTCGCCAAGGAGACCTCCTCGCCGACCTAGCAGAGACCTTCACCAACCTGCGGAGGTACAAGATAAAGCTCAACCCAGGCAAGTGCACCTTCGGTGTACCCGCCGGGCAATTACTAGGGTACGTCGTCTCCAAGCGAGGGATCGAGGCAAACCCAACAAAGATTGACACGATCGCCCGGCTCGGCAAACCCGAGTGCCTGCGCGACGTCCAGAAGCTGGCCGGGCGTGTAGCGGCTCTCAGTCGCTTCATCCCCCGCCTGGGTGAAAAGGCGATGCCCCTATACCGCCTGATGCGCAAGAACCCCACCTTCCAGTGGGACAAGGAGGCAGACGACGCGCTCCGCGACCTCAAAAAGGTGCTACTCGCCGCACCACTACTCGCCGCACCCGTCGACAAGGAGCCCATGCTGGTTTACGTCGCGGCGTCCGAGCGCGTCTATTGTAATGGTCGTCGAACGACCGGAGGAAGGAAAAGCGCCCGATCCGGGCCGGTATACTACATCAGCGAAGTCCTAACCGAGTCGCGCCAGCGATACCCAGATACCAAAAGCTGGTATCGCGGTCTTGAGCTCAGCGGCGCTGCGCACTACTTCAGGAGCACCCCATCACGGTCGTCTCCTCGGCTCCACTACAAGACATCATCCGCAATCGCGAGGCGACGGCGGGTCGCCAAGGGGCCGTCGAGATCGGCGTCCACAACATTAATCTGAGCCACAGGCGATTAAGTCGCAGCACTGGCCGACTTCCTCGCCGAGGGAGGAGGCCCAGCAGCCGAGAAGCCGCCGTACCTCCATTCACGGAGCCTGCACTTGACGGGTCCAAGAACACGACGGCAGAGCGGGGATAGTCTTGACCTCACCAAAGGCGACAAGCTCCGCTACATCCTCCGCCTCAATTCACGCCCTGCACCAACAACATGGCGAATCGAGGCCCTACTCCACGGCATGCGAGCCGCAAAGGAGATGGCGTCAATCGCCTTGATGCTACGGAGACTCGACCTCGTTGCGGGTCAAGTCGCCGCACCGCGACGCCGTCTCCCTACCATGGCGGCATACCGCCAAGAGGTGGACAAGGTGGCGCCACTTCCGGCTACTCGCCGAGTGGATCGACAGGAGGAAAACGAGGAGGCCGACGCCTCTCTCGCATCGGGTCGGCTCGACCGCACCACCTGCCGCGTGTTCCTCGACACCATCTTCACGCCATCAGTCTCTCCCCCGAAGGAGATCGACATTGGAGTCCCGCTCCAACCAGAGGATGCCTTGGTCGCACTCGTAACCGAGCCAGACGACTGGACCAAGCCCTACATCGCCTACCTGGCGACAGGCAACCTGCCCGCAGACGACAAGCGCTCGAATGATCGCCGATGCAAGTCCTACACCATCATCGACGGCGAGCTACACAAGCAGCGTCACCGGCGTGTTCCAACGCTGCGTCCAACCGGTGAAGGACGCAAAATCTTACGACATCCACTCAGGCGACTGCGGCCACCACGCTGCCGAGCGCTCCCTGGTCGCCAAAGCCATGCGACACGGCTTCTACTGGCCCACCGCACATACCGACGCTGTCGATATCGTCCAGCGATGCGCCGGTGCCGATGCGCCAACCGACGCACGTTCAAGTTCGGCGCAAAACAATCCCCATCACCTGGCCATTCGCCGTGTGGGGCATGGACATGGTAGGCCCTTCAAGAAGGCCCCTCCGCTACACCCACCTGCTGGTCGTCGACAAATTCACAAAGTGGGTAGAAGCCAAGCCAGTCCGGAAATGCGACGGGAAGACTGCCACTAAGTTCCTACGCGAGCTCATATACCGCTACGGTTTCCCCAACAGCATCATCACGGACAACGGCACAAACTTCGCCAAGGGAGCAATGGCCGAGTTCTGCGAGGAGCACCACATCCGGCTCGACCTTGCGTCAGTCGCACACCCGGAATCCAACGGCCAGGCGGAACGAGCCAACCAAAGCATCCTCCACGGCCTGAAGCCGCGACTCCAAGTACCACTCGAGCGCACCGCTGGATGCTGGGTCGAAGAGCTTCCCTCCGTCATCTGGGGAATCCGCACCTCGGTCAACAGGTCGACGGGATTCACCCCCTTCTTCATGGTCTACGGCGCTGAAGCTGTCATGCCAACCGACCTCGAACACGACTCGCCGCAGATCGTCCACTATACGGAGGCCGCAAACGAACTGGCCCGCCAAGATGGGCTCGACCAACTCGACGAAGCACGCGACCTCGCCCGATCGCGCACCGCTATCTATCAGCAAGGGCTCCGTCGCTACCACAGCCGACGGGTGAAAACCCGCACCTTCCAGGAAGGCGACTTGGTGTTACGCCTCATCCAGGACAAGAAGGGCATGCACAAGCTCTCCTCCGTGGAAGGCCCGTTCGCCATCGGGCGTGTACTCGGCAACGACGCCTACTACCTCATCGACGTCCGCGGGGACGGCGAGCTCGACGTCAAGCGGCCATGGAATGTAAATCTCCTACGGAAGTTCTATTCCTAGAACCCCGCATATGTACTCTCCAGTCGCTATGAAATAAAAGAAACAGTTACCGCAAATTGCGTCTACTCTCCGCACCTTGTGCCACTCGCACTCGTAATAACAGCATCATGCTAACGTACAGAAGTCAACCCTTGGTACAGCGACCGGCACGGCTAAGTAGTGCGATGTAAAACCTTGAGTCATTTCAGGTCTTGCATCGTCCACGAAAAACGCCAATCCGGAGCCCCATCGGAGTCGCCTAGCTCGACTGGTTTTACGAACCAAGACATCTGTCCTCGCTTCCCACAGCGACCCTGGTCCTCCGCATCCTCGGCATAGCGACTCGAACGGCTAAGTACCACGCTCGGGGACTGGATACCAGTTCGTCTCGATCGGACAGGGAAAACGCCAAGTAAGAGAGCGTGCCCAGGACTCGCCACGCGACTGACCCACCGGGCCAGGCAGGAGTGACGCGCTCACACCAACGCGCTCAGTCCTCAACCACCCTCGAGTCGCGCCTTGAACTACCAAGTACCACGCTCGGGGACTCGGCCACCCGGCCCCGTTCGCGTACGGGAAAACGGTAAAGTACAGAGCACTCAAGGGAGTCGCCTTGCGACTGGCTCTCCGAGCTTCAAGTAGTCGACTCAACCAACAACACACATGATAAACAACAAAACATCATATCTAAGGTGAACCCCACAAAAGGGCGGACGCGCTCGGGGACTCATCCTAAAATCAAATCCATAACACGACAAATATTAGCAAAACGGACACAACATCCAATTCAATCGCACATCGCAATGTCTTATATTACAAACTATGCCTGTTCGGCAGAACTGCTACTAACACTATTCCGCAGGCTTCGACGATGATGCACCAGCCCGGCTTCCGGATGAATGCGATTATGCGGGTTCGATGGATAAGTCGTCACCGCCCGCCATCGCCGCGGAAGGGCTGCTCGACCTTGAAGTCGCGATCGGCGGCTCGGGTCGTTCGCGACGACCGTTTCCTGGCACGGAAGAAGGTCGCCCATCGCCCAAACACGCTCGAGTACGCGGCGCACGCCTCGCAGCTTAAGAACTTGCAGATCCACCACGCGACGATGAAGGATAACCACTCGTCACATCGCCGAGGTCGAAGTCTTCGGGAAGTGGGCGAGTCGAGGCTCAGAGCCGTCGACGCTCCACGTCGAAACGCCGACCGCGTCATGAACTCCACGACCGCGGGCGCCTTCTCCAAGTACTCCCACACCTCAACGAGGTCACTGGGAATAACCTCCGTGGGCGACATCTCTTGAAGGTAGGCGCGGATGCAAGTCGCCGACAGCGTCGCCGAGTCGACGAGCATGCTCACGCACTCCCTCGCATCAAGAGAACTCGCTTCTTCATGGCTACCAATCACATGGCCTGCTAGACGGAAACAGTTGTGAGCACCACGGAAACCACAAACAATATAACTACAAGACTGGGAAGACGCACTCACCGAGCAACGGGCGGGCGAGCCCCGTGATGAAGCTTTGAAGCGACGTTTTATCGTCCTGAAGCCCAACGATGAGGGCTTCCGACACCTTCCGGTCTTCTTCCGCGGCAGCAACGGCGGCCTTAGCTCGCCCGTTCGCCGAGCTCGCTTCTTCTTCGCCTCCCGCAGTTCGCGCTCGAGGTCGGCGATCCTTTGCTCAGCAGTGCTTAACGCAGATCTCGCCGCCATCAGCTCGCCAGCAGGGACAAGCTCCTGGCGAGCCACCTCTGCCTGCGCAGCAATTGCCTGAAGCTCCTTGTTTACTTCCTGGAGATCGCCCAACTCCTTCTCAGCACGCTGCTTCGCAGCCAATCGCTCTGCCGACTCCAGTTGTAAACCCTGCAAATTTTCAAAGTCAGTACACACGAAAACAACTCAGTGCCCACCCGCTACAATTTAGAGAGTGCGCACTCGGGGACTGGCGGCTCGAAAATTACTCAGTGCCCACCCGCTACAGTTTGGCGGGTGCGCACTCGGGGACTGGCGGCTCGAAAATTACTTAGTGCCCACCCGCTACAGTTTAGCGGGTGCGCACTCGGGGACTGGCGGCTCGAAAATTACTCAGTGCCCACCCGCTACAATTTAGCGAGTGCGCACTCGCGGACTGGCGGTTCGAAAATTACTAACTGCCCACCCGCTACTATTTAGCGGGTGCGCACTCGGGGACTGGTGGCTCGAAAAGTACTCAGTGCCCACCCGCTACAATTTAGCGAAAAGCGCACTTCGGGGACCGGACTCGAACGCACAAAACAAGTAACTATAAGAATCAGGCGCCGCAGCACCGACCTGATCCTCGGGGACTGGAGGTACCTGGATGGCCGCGCCAAGCATGCCGTGCAGTTGCGCCGCGTCCACGGACGCAAGCAGCGCCGGTGTGTGCCCGCGACGTTGGTCAATCTCAGCGTCGGCGGTCTCTGGAGCGGGGTTCGGAGTCGCAGCCTCACTCGCCGTGGCCGCCTTGGTCATGAAGCGGGGGAAGGTAGCGATTAGCCCGCCCAAAGGAGCTCGCCTCCGGTCTAGGCAACGAAATGCCTCCCTTCGTGGACGCGGTCGCTTCCACAGCGGGCCCAGCCGGCGCGACTGCCGTGTCGTCAGAGACAGTGACGATGTCATCGCCCTTGGCCTTCTTGCTGCCTTCCGTGGAAGCGGCGACCTCGTCCACCTTCCTCTTACGGGAAGGGTCCTCCTCGCTAGTGGCGGAGGGCACCTTGACCACCGTCGGGTGGCCCATCTTCTTCACTCCGGTCCTACGCATCGAGACAATTCAGGAAAAACATTCAAAATACTAAGAGAGAAAGGCGAAAGCCGAGTACACTCACTTGGCGACTGGAATGAAACGCAGCCCTGTGCGAAGGCCGGCCGGTTTCTCCAGCTCGGGGCCAAGCCGGCGACTGAGCCCCAGTTCCAGGGCGCCAGGGGCCCAGGATACGGACGGTTTCTTTGATGTTGAGGTAGCGGTTGGCGCCTTCGGCGGAGGTTTCCTGCGAGCTGCCAACGGAGCCTCCTTGCGGCGAGACCGCCACGCCGGGACCCCTTTGCGGTAAGTCGCCTCACCGGAGCCTTCCCTAGCCCGGAGACCGCGCTGGCGGGGGCATCGAGGCCAGCGGTGCCTCCATAGATGGCGCATCTAGCGGTTGTTGCCGCCGCCCGTCACCGGCCGAGCTGTGGGCATCGGAGCTGCTCGCTGGCCAGCGGTGAGGCCATCTTCGCGGCCGTCCTCCTCCTCGGGGCCCTCGCCTCTTTCTCCTTCTTCTTCTTCGGGAGTGGCTGACGGCGAGGTGGTCTCCGGAGTTCCTCGTCATCGTCATGACGCCGAGGCTCTGCCGCCGAGTTCGCTACCGACGTTGCCCGCGGGTCTTTCGGACCAGTGGGGCGATCTCCTCTTCGGATTCATCCTCATCGTCCTCATTACCCTTGGTGGGAGGCGACTCGCTTGTGTCCTGGGCGGATGGCCCGGAGCTCTCGTCATCGGCGGGTGGTAGCCACCCTTCCACCACCTGGAATAGCTGCGTTAAACACGAAGTAAAGTTAGAATTACCGCGACTGCACATGCTGCGACTGCGAACAAGATAAAATGATTACCGTTGGAGCCGGACGCTTCGCGGTGTATGGAGGGACCCCGGCCTGCGCATCCGTGTATGCCGCCTGGGTGATCCTCTTCAGCGCCAGGAGATAGTCCTCCAGCTTCCACTCGGCGAGGCAGGCCTTCGTCGAGTCTTCTCGGCCCGTGTACTGGTACATGTAATGCTCGCGTTGGGCGAGCGGAACGAGTCGCCGCCCAAGCCAACAGTTGTACAGGTTCACCGTCTGGAGCCCCTTCTTCTTCAGACCGCGAATGGTCTGGAGCATCTCGTCGACGACCATCCGCTGGTCGTCGGGGAGCTTGACGACCTGGAGATTGCGCGGCTCGGAACGGTCGGCCGAGTACCGTGGGATCGCCGCCTCGTCCTCCGGGGTCGCCTCGGTCACATAAAACCAAGACTTTTTCCAGTCGCTCGCTGCTTTGGCCGGCAGCATCAAGTCGAAGAAGGAGGCTTTGGATTTCAGTTGGAAGGTTAAGCCGCCCGCCTCCTCGCGGCTGATCCGTCCATGGAACAGATCTTGCCACAAGGGAAAATAGGGCCGGCAGCCCAAGTAGCACTCGCAGAACGCCACGAAGATGGCGAGCTGCTCGATGCTATGGGGACCCAGATCCGAGGGCTGGATCCCGTAGTAGGCGCAGAAGCGCCGGAAGAACAGAGAGGTGGGAAACCCTAAACCCCGCTCGAGGTGACTAGTGAAGCAGATGAACTCTCTCTCGCGCGGGTTCGGGGTCGTTTCTCCAGCTGCGGGGATTCGCCAGCAGCCACCCGAGGATTCCGGCCTCGAAGGAGGCCGATTCCTGGTGCATTTGGATCTACCCAAGGTTGATGGAGAGGGCCATGGTGAGGATTTGCTTGGAGGTCGGAGGATTGCGGTCGATCGATCGCGGATCAGCGGGCGAAAGATGTGCGTACTCGGAAGAAATGGTGGGCGGTTGGCTTTCCGATAGCCTACCATTCCTCTTATATAGTGGAAGCTGCCCGCCAAATTAGGGGGCCGTTACCGCACGATGATTGCGCCGAAAGTTACCGTTAAGTTACCTTAACGGCTAGTTTGACCACGCCCGCCGGTCCGCCTCCTGCCACCCGGCTCGCTAAGTAACTCGCCGAGGCCGCGACCCGTTGGTTCGATTCGCCCAAGACGCAACTCGGTTCGCCGGATTTTTTCCTTCGTGCAGGAGCCCGCCGACGATTCGACTGGATGCCAACTTGAAGCCGTATACTCCGACTGCCAGCAGCCACCCGCGCCTAATCAACGACGGCCTCGGGGACTCTTGATGGGGATAGGCCTCGGGGTATCCTCGGCGGGACGTTTCCGATCGCCCAAGGGCTGGCAGTGGGCACAGAGAACGGCGAGTGGATCAAAGCCCATCAAGGTACCAGCGATCGGAGGTGAAGGCCCAAAGTAGTAGATAGGCCCAGTCGGTCTGAGTTAAACGATTGGCAAAGTTTTAACCGAATCGGTTGAGATATGTAAACCCTAGGGGAGGTAAGCCTATATAAACCTCCCTAAGGGGTGAGTAGAGATACGTTCCCTCATACACCCAAGCAACTCGCCGCCTAGTCGCCGAGTTCGCCCACTGTAAACACCTCCATAATACAATCTAGCAGGAGTAGGTCTTTACCCTCCGGGGGGCCGAACCTGGGTAAAACCCTGTGTCTTTGCCCTCATCTCGCACCGCAGATGGCTGGCCGCCCTTGCCCTTCGTTCTACTACTCGCTGCCGATTGCAGCATCTGCCGTGGTCATTCCCACGACAGTGAAATATTACAAAACATGATCATTGCATACAACATACACATCATATCTTGGGCCATACCATATCACAGAAACACTCCCTGCAAAAACAAGTTAGACGCCTCTACTTTGTTGTTGCATGTTTTATGTGGCTTATGGGAGTAACAAGCTAAGAACGATTCTTACCTACGAAAAGCCACAACCGTGATATTATGGTTGCCAACATCCGGTGTAAATCCCATGACAACTATAGTGAAAGAAACTGGCATCCACCAGCCGCATGTGTGGAACAAGCCACACATCAAGTGTCGGAGCCGGTCTCGCGAACGAGGTCGCGCAAAGTTGGCCTGGACCGCTTCGATCTCACTATCCCGCGTCATAAGAAGTAACAACAAGAGTCTTGCAATAGAAAACATCAAAGCCCACAACAAACATGTTGCGTTCTACTCGTGAAACACATCTACGCATAGATCTAGCTCTGATACCACTGATGGGTTTCAGAGCATAGTAAATCAAAAAAATTCTACGGATGTGAACGGGAAAGCCAAGATCTAATCTAGGAGATGCAATCAACGAGAGGGATAGATGAGATCTTCATACCCTTGAAGAAATCGCACAGCGGAAACGTTCAACAAAACGTGGGTGATGTAGTCAAACTAGCCTTCTCCTCCTCGCGATCCGATCCGATCCAACGCCGCAAGTGGCGACGCCTCCGAGAGATGCACACGTACGACACCGCAACGTCTCCTCCTTCCTCGGTCCAGCAAGTGGGGTGGAGAGATAGATTGGATCTACAGCACGACGGTGTGGTGCAATGGTGGAGAGTTTCTGCGGCAGGGCTTCGCCTACACGTAGTCGGGAGAGAGAGAGAGAGGGAGAGAGAGAGAGAGAGAGGTAGAGCAGTAGCTGGCGGCTAGGGTTTTTTGGGGTGAGGGGAGGGTGCGCCCCCTGCCCACCTTATATAGGGGGCTGGCCAGCCCCTTGCCCCCTCCTCCAAGCCCTAGGGCGGCGGCCCCAAGGGTGGAGTGGGGGGCAAGTCTTCCCCCCTTTCTAGAAGGTACCCTAGCGTTTACCCTAGGGTTTTGGCCGGCTGGACCTATGGGGCCTTGTGCCCCTGGCCCAATGCGGCCAAGGCACTCCCTCATGGGCCCACGTACCCCTCCGACAAGCGGGGCCACGTTGGTCCCACTTCGGAAGCTTCTAGAACCTTCCGGTACAATACCGAACATTCCGAAACAATTCCGAAATCCAAAAACTGCTTTCCTTTATATGAATCTTATTCTCCGGAACCTCTCGTGATGTCCTGGATCTCATCCGAGACTCCGAACAAAAACTCATAAACCAATTATCCATTCTATCCTAGCGTCGAGACACGTTAAGTGTGTGACCCTACGGGTTCGAGAATATGCAGACATGATCTTCTATCAATAATCAACAACGGGATCTGGAAACCCATATTGACTCCCACATATTCATCGATGATCATATCGGATGAACCAATATGCCAGGAATCAATTAATCCCATATATATTCCCTTCGTCACGCGATATTTTACTTGCCCGAGATTCGATCGTTGGTATCAACATACCTAGTTCAATATCGTTCACAACAAGTACTTTACTCGTTCTGTAATCCCATATCACTTTGTGATTAACTCCTTAATCACGTTCTTGCAAGCGGTGTTGATATCGATTACCGAGTGGGCCCGAAGTATATCTCTCCGACTCGGGAGGGACAAATCCCATCTCGATACATACAACCCAACAAGTACTTTTCAATCACTTGAGAGACACCTTTATGATCACCCTCTCATAGGATGACGTTTGATGACCTCAAAGCTTTCTTCCAATACCAGGGAGTTGCATTATCTCATGGTCTAAGGAATACAATATTTGACATAGAAAAAGCTTCGCAAAGATGAACATGATGACACGATCTAATTGCTCTGCTTGATTTGGGTCTGTCCATCATATCATTCTCCTAATGACATGATCTCATTATTAATTTACAACTCATGTCTATGGTTAGGAAACCTTAACCATCATCAATCAATGAGCTAGTCCATAGAGGCATACTAGGGACACGGTGTTGTTCATAAACCACACAAGTATCAAAGTTTCCGCTTAATACAATTCTAGCATGGAATATAAACTTTATCATGAACAAGATTATAATAATAACATCTTTATTATTGCCTCTAGGGAATAATTCCAACAATAGCTACCGGTAGAGCCCTTAGCCTCGAGGAAGAACTAATCCCTCCTCATCATGGGAATTGGCAATGGTGATGTAGATGGCGATGGAGATCGATGGAGATGGTGGTGGATATCAAGGGAGATGGCTCCGGGGGAACTTCCCCGTCCCGGCAGGGTGCCGGAACAGAGACTTCTGTCCCCCGAATCTCTCCTTCGGTGGCGGCGGTGCTGCGGAACTTTTTGTGGATTTTTGCTGGACTCTTTAGGGTTTTCCCATCGGGGGCTTCTTATATGCGAAGAGGGCAAGGTCGGTGGAGGCCCAGGGGGGCCACACCCCTGGTGGCGCGCCCAGGGTGGGCTCGCGCCACCATAGGGTGTGGCTACCCTGGTGCCCTACTCTGTCGCTGCTTCGCGTTTCCGTATTGCTCGCAGAAAAATAGTAACTTTGGCTTTTGTCCTGTCCAATTCCGAGAATATTCATTTTTTAGCTTTTCTGAAACCAAAAACAGCAGAAAACAGGCAACAGGCATTGTGGCATCTTGTCAATAGGTTAGTTCCAGAAAGTGTATAAAAATACCTCAAAGTATAGACAAACATAAGATAGTTGATACAAAACAGGCATGGAGCATCAAAAATTATAGATACGTTTGAGACTTATCAAGCATCCCCAAGATTAACTCCTGCTCGTCCTCGAGTAGGTAAGTGATAAAAATAATAATTTTTTAGGTGACATGCACCATCACAATCATGATCAAACCATTTGCAAGCATTTAAAGTTGGGATCAAAGTACTCTAAACATGAACATGGAAGAAGAAGTTCTAATAATAAGACATAGCAACTATGTTGCAACATGAAAAATATACAAACAAAGATTCATGAATAACAATGCATTGAAAGACATTTGTTTCAATGCCTCATGTCGCCCCACGGGCGACCCCAACTCTAGCCTCTCCCGAGCTCTCCCACTCTTCCCGGCCACCGCGGGTGGCCGGGCACGCACGGTGTGGTGGCGATGCGTCAGGGGGCCTAGATGGGTCGGGTTAGATCTGGAGGCGATGGTCTCTACCGGCGGGGCCCCAACGTACCTGACGAGCGGCGACGTGGACGGTCACGACGGCCGCAGTGTGTGGCTACACGACACGTCGATGGTTGATACCAGAGAGGGCAGCGATGGCAGCATGATCTGGGCTGCGGGCCTAGATCCATACGGTAACCAGAGCATCCCTTTCCTGGGTTCTCCTTGCTGCTTGCGGGGTGGCTTGTAAATGGCGTGGAGGTGCCACATCTGTCTTGCTCGCTACCTTCTGCTTTTTTCTTTGAGACAACTTCCTGCTCCTTTCTTAAATCATTAGCCTAGGGATACAAATGCCACTCGGCAGATTCACAAACCAAACATAACGACCAATCTGTGAACCTAGAACAAACCAAGCTTGGTCATGTGGTTCTTTGTTGGACAAACGATTTTCATGAACAAAAGAATACTCGTCAAAAGCTTCAGACGTAGCCCTTATTTCTTGCAGAATATGACTATACCCTCCTCGCTTCTCTTCGTTTAGCGACTTGATCACGGACAAGCAGTCGTTGGCCACATAGACCTTCAATAAAAGGAGGTCCTGAGCCAGGCTCATTCCCTCTCTAACTACCAAGGCTTCCAGTACCTCTGGGTCAGCAATGCCTGGGATGATCACAGCTGAGGCTCCTAAGTACTCACCGGATGCCGAACGCGCCACAGCAGCAACGACGCCCGACTCCCCATTCCGGGCCACCCCGGCATCAACATTTACTTTAGTCATTCCACCCGGGGAGAAATCCACCTAGGATGTGGTGGAGTATGCTTCTTCGAGCCCAATCCGGCCACCACCGGTTTCTGGGTTGAATCGAGGCTGGACACGAAGTTAAGTGCAGCAGGATCTGGGTTGCAGGCCGGGATCCAGGCGATGGCCAGAGCACCCCTTCCCTAGGTTCTCCTTGCTGCCCGTGGGGTGGCTTGTAAACAGCGTGGAGGTGCCACATATATATTGCTCGCTACCTTCTACTGTCATGTCCTCTCTGCTGCTTGCGAGCGGGCTAGATATGGGCCATGCGGGCCTAGATCTGGCGAGGTCATCCATGTCTATTCTGTGAGGTTTGTTGATGGTCTGGGTAGGGCCAGTAATTCTTAGACCAGCGATGGTCCAGAGGGTCCGTGTGAGCATGGTGGTGATGGTGCTGCTTCTTGGCGGCAGGTATTAGCGGTGGTGATGGATCCCTTGATGGATGGAGGAGTAGGGACTAGTATTAGGGTTGGCAGAAACGGTGGCACCCTTTCTTGAGTGTGGCGGGAGGGCTTCATGGGCCCATTCAGGATCGGCCGGGCCAGAGAGGGTCTGGTTTGTCCCTTCTGCTACCTCTCGTGTCCGCCATTAAATCCGACATCACGGAGCCGTTGTTGCGCTCCGCGCATGCATTGTGATTTGCATTGAAAATGTATGTTCTCTAAATGAAGATATGAACAATCTTACTAATAGTTCATTAGACACATTTTTTGTGGAACTCAACCTTCGGATGACTGAATATCTCTTTCGAGTTCCATTGAATATTAGGATTCCGCGTTGCTCATGTCTCTCCACACGGGTGACTGGGCAACTCAAACTCTAGCCTCTCCCCCCCCTCCCCCTACCCAGCCTCCACGGACAGCTGGGCAAAACCCACACGGTGTCGGTGGACTTCTTCTCTCGCACGTCAGAAGGCCTGGACGGGGCGGGTTCGACATGGCGGAGGTGCATTCATGGCAGTGGTGGTCTCTACCGGCGGGCCATAATGGACCTGATGAGCGGCGGCGGTGCGTGGCTACATGGCGTGCTAGTGGTTGGTACCAGATAGGGCAGCGGCATCAGGATATGGGCTACGTGTTGGAGATATGCCCAAGAGGCAATAATAAAGTAGTTATTATCATATCTTCACACTTATGATAAATGTTTACATACCATGCTATAATTGTATTAACCGGAAACATTAATACTTGTGTGATTTGTAAACTAAAATAAGAGTCCCTAGTAAAGCCTCTTGTTAAACTAGCTTGTTGGTTAATATATGATCATGGTTTCCTGATCATGGACATAGAGATGTTATTAACAACAGGATCATGTCGTTAGGAGAATGATATGGTGGACATACTCCTATAGATAAGCGTAGCATAAAGATCAAGTCATTTTAATAGTTCAATTGTTATATGCTTTCTGATACATAGTAACCTAATTCCTTCGACCATGAGATCATGCATATCACCTTTACCGGATGGATGCTTTGATGACATCAAACACCACACCGTAACTGGGTGGCTATAAAGGTGGCATTGAGTGTTCTGAAAGTATTGGTTGAAACACATGGATCAAGAGTGGGATTTGTCCATCCATATGACGGATAGATATACTCTGGGCCCTCTCGGTAAAATGTCATCCAATTAGCTTGCAAGCATGTGACTGTCTCACAAGGGATCACATATCACGGTAACGAGAAAAGAGTACTTATCGGTAACGAGGTTGAACTAGGTATGCAGAGATACCAACGATCATAACCTCGGATAAGTAAACTATCGTGAGACAAAGGGAAATTGGTATCGTATGTAAGTGGTTCATTCGATCGCAAAGTAATCGTAGAAATATGTGGGAGCCATATGAATTTCCAGATTCATCTATTGGTTATTGTTCGGAGAAGTGTCTCGATCATGTCCGCATAATTCACGAACCGTAGGGAGACACACTTAAGGATTCGACGTTGTTTGAGTAGTTATGGTATTATGAGAAAGAGACCGAATGTTGTTCGGAGTCTCGGATGGGATCCGGGATATCACGAGGTGATCCGGAATGGTCCGGAGAATAAGATTCATATAAGGAAAGTCCCGTTTCGGAGTTCGTAAATGATTCCAGTGTTTTCATCGGGAATGTTCTAGAAGGTTCCTAACGTCCCAAGACCGGGGAAGGGGTACATGAATTTGTCATTACATATTGGAATGATTGCATCATGTACTAAGTGTTCTCGCTGTTCCAAATAAAGGATTAAATTGAATCCTAAAACTGAAAAGTCAAATGGCCAGTTTGAAAGTCAAACGGCTAAAACAGACCGAGGGAAACAAGCAAGAGGAGGTTGAAACCGACTTGGGGAGGAGTCCTCCTCTCCAAGCTTGGCCACCCAAGGCCGACTTGGGAGGGACTCCTCCCTTGGCCGCCCCTCCCACCTATAAAAGGAGGGGCAGGGCCTCCTCCTCTAGACACACAAGTTCCTATCCTCTAAATCTAAACCCTAGCCACAGCCTCCGGTTTAGAGCCGTTTTGGTTTAGAGCTTCTAATTGCCCTAGCCTCCGGTTTAGAGCCTTCTAATTGGTGTGTCTAATCCCTAGACCACTATTAGCTCTCTCATACTCCACCATACTCGCTCCGGCTTAAGGCGAAGCCCTGCGGGATCTCCCCTCTACTTCCGGTACCACGCCGTTGTGCTGCCGGAATCGCGAGGAGAGTACTACAACCTCCGCTGCCTGCTGGAACAAGGGAGAGGAAGGTCTTCGTCGAGTACCGAACGTGTGACCGACTGCGGGAGCGCTGCCGGAACGCAGCGCCGGAAGGATCGTCTACGCGATCTTGAGATCGGCAAGTGTACGACTACATCACCCACGAGAATCTGCTCTCGTTAACCGCTTTGGAATCTTCGAGGGTGAGTTCCTCTATCGACTCGTTGCTACAATCTAGTAGATAGATCTTGGCTTGTTTGTTTGTATGCGATAGAATTTTTTTGTTTTCCATGCTACGAACCCCTACACTACGGGCCGCCAGAGCACCCCTGCCCTGGGTTCTCCTTGCTGCCTGCGTGGTGGCTTGCAAATGGCGTGGAGGTATATCTAGACGTTGGGCCCGAGCTTCCGGGCTCGGAGCAAGCTGGGCTTGGCTTTCTAGGGATGCTGGACCAGGCCGAGCCAGGAAAGCTGGACCGCCACGATCTTGGTGATGGCTGTGATAATACAACACTTTTTATCTATATAAATAGTGTCATTTTCCTATCATATCATGCTCCATCTAACTATTGCTATGCATGATTACTTATTTTCATTACATTCAATATAAGCTTTGCACATTTAGTAGTTTAGGTAGAATTTTATCCCTCTTTCTTGTCTTTGCAGGTGTGTAGGTGTTGATGATGATTATGGATAAACCAAAGGCAAAATGAACAAAGAGAGTATAGTATGGAGGAACTGCAGGACCAGACTTGCCCATTTGAGGTGTTGGAAAAAGTGATTTTTTTTCAACTTCTCAAAATAAAGTTCAAATACAATGGAGTTGTATCCCTTGACGAGACGAATCGAACGAGCCCAAGAATGCCCAAAACGGAGTTCGTATGAAGAAATAGCGACCAAAATACGAAAGGGTCTACAAGTTCAACGACCAACTATACGTCCGGAGATAAAATTCTGGTTGTATAGCTTCAGCCGTATAGTTGCCAAAAAGGTGGGAAACGACAAGATTTCGCCCTAGAAAAGCTCCAGAACCTTCCCTATTTCATATGACGGTATTGTGGGTACCCTAGGGCACCCCAAGGCCTATATAAA
This sequence comes from Avena longiglumis, assembly GCA_030063025.1. Taxonomy (NCBI): domain Eukaryota; kingdom Viridiplantae; phylum Streptophyta; class Magnoliopsida; order Poales; family Poaceae; genus Avena; species Avena longiglumis. The sequence goes on along the minus strand of CP125978.1, from coordinate 504,546,390 downwards.
GAGGGGAGGAGCCAAAGGAAGCCACCACCAACCATATACAAGATCTAGATCCTATCTACCGCCTCCACGGCGGCGCCCTGCTGCCATGCCGCCTCCATAGCCTCTCAAGCTCCACCAAGATCAATATATCCATCAACACCATCAAGCCATCCAAGCAAGAAGAGGAGGAGAAGGAGGACGCCGCCATCACCACGCCGCCACCACCATCAGCGCGCCATCATCAGCATCTCCATCGCTGCTACTCCTTCATCCTTCCTATCATGGTCTCCATGATGGGTTGTAATATGTCTTGAACCCCCTTTTATTAATGTTATGATGGTTTGAGTAATTGAAGTGTGGTGTGTTCCTATTAATTAATATGTCTGTGCTTTCTTTTTACATTGTTCTACGTGATATTATTCTAGTGATTGGAGGCGTCCAATCCATTGTTGAGGAATTTACTAGGGATTCACAATGTGTCACAAAACTTATCATTAGTCTCTACTCTTCCATGGGTCCTGACAAGCCCATGGGTAGAACTAATAGGATATTTGCTATAAGTGATTTGTGGAGGCAATAGCAGCTTAGAATGCACCGCCCAGAATTCCCCAAGATCACTCATGATTAGATAGGTACAGTGTTGCGAATTGCTTGATCCCAAAGTGACATACGGGATATCTTGTGATTAGCACACTTGCTTAGGAGTACGGTTGTCCGTAGAACTTAATGACTTTGCTCTGGTTTACCTTGATTAGTCTTGTTACCTTAATACACTATTCTCTTATGAGATGACCCATGTCCGAAGAGGGTGTGGACAATTGAGTTGTCTAGTTTCCACTTACCAACGGTAGGAGACAGCATTATATGAGGGACTGCCACAATTATAGTTAACAGCTATTCCATAAGCACTTATCATGCACACCGGTATACACAACATTACTTGAGGAATCATAGCATTAATATTTCATCTCATTGCATTCATCTCTTTCTAGTTTTAATTTTGTTATAGTTTTCTTATAGTCCTAGTAGTAGTTGTTATAAATCATCTTAAATTCATTTATCCTAGCAACTTATAGAATAGGCTATTTCCAAACCACGGTTTGGGTGCGAAAGTGGCCACATTTACAACATGGCTGCGGGTCGTGTTCGCCGAGCTCCCATCGGGACAAACTCTTAAATATTTGCTGCTACAAGTGCTGCAATAACCCTATTAAGGTGCAGGAACCCAGTCATCACTTGGCCTCAGCCCGTCTAGCTCGTTGTCTCGCTAGTATTTTTTTTGAATTAAAATAGGCTGAAGTAAGCAAGATGGGCTGGAAATGAGAGCCTGGATGTGAGTATACGTGAGGCCTACACGAAACAAACAGACACATGTCGTCTTCTTCACACGTAGGTCATGCGCCGCCGCCACTATATTAGCCTATGGTCCGACATGTGCATCGTCACCTCTTGGATTGTGCACCTGGTGCACAACTTCTCTTCTTTCCTGATTCTGATATCTCGGCTGCCTGTTTTCATATCTGTTATCTGCTCCTACTGCTTGAGCATTTCCTCCTGTAAGTGGTGGAGGGGGAGGTGGTGGAAGCTGCTTATTCGGCGAGTCCACTCTGTCTCTTTTCTGAAACCAAGTGCATTGCCTTGTTGAGTGATTAGTTGGCTTACTCGGACTAGGCGTGTGAAACTTACACGGCTGATCCAGCATCATCTCATAGGTGTATTTTTGTCAGTCCTGATACTGTTTCCTCTGATCGTATGGCCTTTTGCCGTCATTATTTGGCACCCATTGTTGTTGACCATTTGTCCTTTGACGCTGACTGCTTCCAGCATCTGGATGATCCTGACTCACTGCCGCAACCTGAGCCGAACCATACATGTAATCCGGCCTCTCGTCTCTTCTCTTGCTTCTGTATTCGGATCTCTCTTGGAGCCTTTGCGACCCGGCAGCGTCATAGATCTGAGTCTCAGTCATCCTGTCTGCCGACATGAGCAGCGGCTGAGTCGGATATCCTAACGCATACGAGTCGGCGATTCTTATCGTCTCTGCCAGGCTTGCCGGCATATCTCTTTGTAACCTTTGCCACAACATACTCCCATGTCTACATCCTTGTGCAAACCATGCGATTGCTTGTGACTCGATTACCCCTTCACAAGAGTTGCGCATTGTGCACCACCTTGTGAGGAATTCCCTGTCTGTCTCATTCTGTCTTTGTTTGCACATTGCTAGTTGTTGTTGGCGATTCGGCCTCTTGTAAGTGCTTGTGAAATTGCTCACGAATGCGTCGCGAAAATCAATCCAACTATTGATACTTCCAGGTGGCAAATTGTTCAACCATACCCGAGTTGGTCCTTCCAGCATTTGCGGCACGTAACGTACTGCCCATCTCAAGTTTCCCTACGCGATCTTCACAGCGGTTCCATAATCTATGAGCCAGTCCTCTGGCTTTGTGCTTCCATCATATGTTTTTGTCCCTCTGGCCAGCTGGAAATTTGGCACTGGTGGCTCCTTCATGATCCTTGGGCCAAAGCACGGTGGACCCTGCGGACCTTGTGATTCAATTATCTCTGCCATCTTTATGCGGTCAAGTTTCAGCCTTGCATCATCTGGCTGAAGGTTCCTACCTCCATATCTTGCTCCCATTGCTTGATACGCATGATCCGGCAATTCATACCAGTCATTTACCATGGCCGAGTAACCATCATTATACTTATTCGCATTCGGGTCAGCTGGCTGTTGAACTGCTTTTCCCGCGCTTTGCTGTCTTCTTTCCGGCTGAGCTGGTGCGTTATTCGGAGCTGGATTTCCTCCTCCTGCCGAGTGAGTTGCGCGCCGAGTATGAGGCGCAAAATTTTGTCCTCTGTTGTCATTTCTCTGCCCAACTTTTTCATGGTTTCCATTTTCTCGGGGACTATTTCTTTTTTCCCCTTGCGCATGCGCCGGGTTTCTTTGAACCACTTTCAGATCATAGGTGACCATCTGCTTGTTTCTTCTAGAATCCACACTTTTTTCTTTTCTCGGCCTGGGCGCTGCTCCGGGTGAGGATGCTGTGTGCCCAACCGATCTTGCCGGGACAGGAGTCGCCGAGTGAACCAGCTGTGATCTCCCTGCTATATCCGGATTTGCTCTGTAATACACCTCATTCAACATGATGGCTACTTTTACTAACTCATTGACTCGTTATTCCTGCCTTTTCTTTGCTTCCCCCTCCAAGTGGGGTAATTCTGCCATTGCTGCTTCTGCCGCTCGCAGATTAGCTGCCGCTGTGTTGTACGTTGGACGCATGGCCGTCTCATTGCTGTTCTCTAGTGTTATCTTCGATGTCGCATCTGCCAGTTCTTCGTTGAGGTTCCTTCCTCTCAATCTCGTTGCGTCAAGCCGGGTCTTTGTGCCCTTGACTCGATTCGCCGAGTTAAGCTCTCGGATAGTGATATCCACATCCTGCTGTAACTGTGCCAGCTCCTTTGATTTCTCCAGGACTTTTATCCTAGCTTCTTCCAACTCGGCTTGCACACGCGCCGGGTCAGTTGCTTGTGCCACCGGCTCTGCCAACTTGTCTATCGCTTCCTACAGATCCTTAGCTCCTTTGCTCCTAGCTATGTTCTCTGGTTTTTCTAGCGGAGCCTTTGCTATTCTTGCAGCCTTCCGCGTTTCCTCATGATTTCCTTCCTCTACGTTCCCATTCTCTACTAGAACTACTGGGGGAGTTGTGGGGTTTGGGGCTATCATCATTACCTCCATGGAGACGAGTTGGAGAGGTTTCCCAGCGACTGGAGCCGTTGGAGGATCCGGCGCCAGGACGACATGCTCAGGGTAGGCGCGCTCCACGCGCACCGCGACGTAGACCTGGTGCTCGCCGAACTTGATGAAGCGACCGCCCCTAGGGAATGGCTTGGTCCCGAAGCAGCCCGCGTTGTTGCTGACGAAGTTGAGCGCTCCAAAACTCTGGATGAGGCCGAAGTAGACGCGCTCGCCGGTCTTGGCGATGATGTTGCCCGTCCGGATGAAGACTCCATCAAGCACCTGCTTCTGCCCCACGGTGGGCGCCAATTGTCGTGGTGGTGGCACGACAGATGCCATGGGTAGGCTTAAGTTGGGGGCTGAATGGGTGCTTGTGGTCACCGGGGAGGGAGTGCACGGTCGAGCCATGCATGAAGAACAAGAAGAACTCTCCACACTTGACAATTTGATTGACACCCCAAAGATTACAAGTGCTCCTTGAGCTGTGTTAGCTTGAGTACGCAGCACTAGTTCCCTACTTGGTCCAACCTCCTTCTACTACTGCTATGCCCTCCCTTATATAGGCAGTGCTAGCTAGCTAATACCCCTTTGGGTTCTAGGGTTTATTGTTTGGATCTTGGTCCCTACAATATGGGCCAGGTTATGGGCTTGCCCTAAGCCCATAGGCCCAGTCCATAAAGCTTGACAGCTAACGGTCTTCTGGTACGCTGCTTCTTGTTCTTTTTGGCGTCACGCTGTTACTTTGTACGTCATCGCTTGCTTTGGGCGTCACCCGGATCCTTTTGTGTCACCCGGAGTCGCCCTTCTATTTTGACCATGCTTTACCATGGTCCTTCCCGAACCTTACTCAGAAAGGTGCCACGTGTCCTTCTTGACTCGGCCCTTCCTCGTTTGACTCGGCTCGTTGGTACCTGCAAGGGTTACAACTTTGTCCTATACGGGCCGAGATAGTTTGTATCTCGGCTTTCATGCTTATCTTTCCCGGCCGTTCTTACCCGGCCTGGTTCCTTTTTTACTCGGAGCCAACCCAGCTACGCTATGTTTTCCCTCTCGTGACCCTACCGGGGGTTATCCCCCCGACATGGAGATATGCCCAAGAGACAATAATAAAATGGTTATTATCATATGTTTATGTTTATGATAAATGTTTGCATCCCATGCTATAATTGTATTAACCGGAAACATTAATACTTGTGTGTATTGTAATCATAAACGAGTCTCTAGTAAGCCTCTTATTAAACTATCTTGTTGATTAATAGATGATCATGGTTTCCTGATCATGAACATTAGATGTTACTAATAACAAGATCATATCATTAGGAGAATGATGTAATGGACACACTTCTATAGTAAGCATAGCATAATATCTAGTCAATAAAAGTTCGTTTGCTACAAAGGTTTTAAATTCATAGTAGCCTAATCCTTCGACCATGAGATCATGTTAATCACCATCACCGGATGGATGTTTTGATGACATCAAACACCACTTTGTAACTGGGTGGTTATAAAGGTGTCATTAGGTATTCTTAAAGTATGGATTGAAGCTCATGGATCAAGAGTGGGATTTGTCCATCCATATGACAAATAGATATACTCTGGGCCCTCTCCGTGGAGTGTCATCCAATTGTCTTGCAAGCATGTGACAAGGTCACAAGGGATGTCACATCACAGTATGAGTAAAGAGTACTTATTGGTAACGAAGTTGAACAAGGTATAGAGATACTGACGATCAAATCTTGGATAAGTAAAGTATCACACGTCAAAGGGAATCAGTATCGTATGTAAATGGTTCATTCGGTCACAAAGTCATCGTATAAATATGTGGGAGCCATTATGGATTTCCAAATCCCACTATTGGTTATTGATCGGAGAGGTGTCTCGATCATGTCTGCATAGTTCACAAACCATAGGGAGACACACTTAAGGATTCTATGTTGTTTGAAGTAGATATGGAATGCGAGTTGGAGACCGAATGCTGCTCGGAGTCTCGGATTGGATCTAGGACATCACGAGGAGATCCAGAGAATAAGATTCATATAAGGAAAGTGGTTTTCCGAGGTTCGGAAATGTTTTCGGTGCTTTTGACCAGAAGCTTCTAGAATGTTCTGGAAGGTCCACCACTCCGGGAGGGGTCACTTGGGATATGTCATGCCCTAGGGGCTGGACACACCAAACTCTAAAGGGCCAAATTCAGCCAATACTAGTAGAAGGGTCAAACCCTAGTTTGAATAGTCAAATCCTAGTTTGAAAAGTCAAACTCTAGTTTTTGGTAAGAAGGAAGACTTGTTGGAAAAGGTTCCAAGCTCTTCTATTGGTGGCTGAGTTGGGGAGGGACTCAAATAGGGCTGGGAATACCCTTGGCCGCCACCCCACCTATATAAGGAGGGGTTGGGGCACACCCCCTTTACCCCTTTCTCCCTGGCGTCTAAATCCTAGCCGCCGCCTACCCCTCTTTGCTCCACCGCGCAGCTCCGGCTTTGGTGAAGCCCAGTAGAAATATCTCCTCCTCCACCACCACCACACTGTCATGCTATTAGGATTCTGAGGGGATCTACTACCTTCGCTGCTTGCTGGAACAAGGGAGAGGAAGGTCTTCATAGACTACCATACGTGTGACCAACTATGGAAGCGCTGCCAGAACGCGGCGCCAAAGGATCATCTACACGATCTTGAGATCGGCAAGTGATCGACTACATCAACCACGAGAATCTGATCTCGTTAAACGCTTTGGATCTACGAGGGTTAGTGCTCTACAATCTTGATGGCGTGTTGTTGATGCCTCATTGGGAGACCCCAAGAGCAAGGTGTGATGAGCACAACAACAAGTTTTCCCTCAGTAAGAGGTCGAGGTTATCGAACCAGTAGGAGGAAGGAAATGACTCAAAGGTGTTGCTAGCAACTTGGAGACCTGCACAACACAAACTCAAGACTTTCCCAAACGAACAGTGAGGTTGTCAATCTCATCGGTTTGCTGTAACAAAGGATTAACCGTGTGGAAGGTAATAATGGTTTGCAGAAAGTAAACAGTAACATTGGAAGATGTATCAATGGTAAAGATTGGACCGGGGTCAATAGCATGCATATCCTCATAATTCATCATGTCCACTAGTGGGATCATGGCATCATCAGCACCCTTATTTTTACCTTGTTCATACCTCTCGTATGAAGTGGGTGTTGTGGTAGTGGTGGCCTCCTTGTGGACGACTTCGTCTTCTTGATGTAGCCATGGCGTAGCATCATCTTCGTGCACCATGGACATCTTCTCCAATTGAGGCATCATTTCTTCATGGCTTGGCACGTCTTCATCCATGGAACCTAGCACACCATAAGATAACACACTAGAGGTAGAGGGTAAGTTGTTAGAAATATAAATGGTCTCACTTGACCTATCAACTACCACTATCAACTCACTCGGTGTATCACTCATGCCTTCAAGGTGGAAGCACTCAATATCACATAAGGTGGAGTCACTCATCTCACTCTTGTTCTCACTCAAGTGGGCTACGTGGCTCTCATACTCACATGGGATTGGTACCACATCATCACTCAAGCATATAGGGGTAGGCTCGGGTTCCTCAACTCCATGCGCCTCCTTTGGTGAAGGTAAAATCTCATGCTCTCCATTCTTGACCTTTTCGCCTTCAAGGTTGGATGCCATAAGATGGGCATCATCGCTCTTTCCCATGGTCGAAGGGAAAATCCCATGCTCGACCGTCTTGTGGCCATCTCGTAGTAGTGGTGGAAGTAGGCTCATGGTGTTGTCGAGAGAGGTGCTCGGATCGACTTCATCACATATGTGGCCTTGGATTCCTCCATCTTGGAGTGTAGAAATCCTCTTGCCGTACTCATCCAACTTGGCGAAGTAGAGGGCTTCATTTTCCTCGTTCGTGAGGTCGTGTAAGTCAAGCATAGGCGTTGAAGCTTGATGGCGTGGACGAAGGCTTGATCTTGTTGCCCATTTGGTGGTGGCACTAGTAGTTTAAGGTGCCTTGTGATGGTGTCGACGGAGGTCATTGGCATGCCTTGCCGATGGTTGATGTAGGTGGCGCACTTGGTCATCCATATGACGCTCACGACGATGACCCTTGACCTTGCCACGCTTCCTTATAAGTTCTTCTAATGATCGCAAAGCATCATTAGTCTTGGCGACCATGCTCATGTTTTTGTCGACGTCATTGTCCATGTCCTTCTTGAAGTTGTGGAGGTCGCTCTTGAACTTGTGCATTTGATGGCGGACCTTGGCGCACTCGAGTTGGAGGCTCCGTCTTGGTCGGTGCGACGTGAGGAGCTTGGCGTTGTCGTTCTTGAAGTCGTCCATGCTTGAGGAGTTGTTGTTGTTGTAGTACTCCATGTCACCCAAGCATGTGGAGCCATTGTTGGTGTAGTGCTCCATCATGTTATCCATGCTTGTGGATACATATGCATGGTGGCTCATCGTGGATTCTTTATAGAAATCATCCTCGATTCCGGAGTCCCTAGACATGATCACAAGACCAAGTGTTGTATATGGAAGTGGTAGAGGGTGTTGGGGATGCAATGTCAAACCTTACTTTACCTTGGAAGATCGTATCGTGCAAGTGGCCGCACTTGAGAGCAATAAACCAAGAAAAGTGAAGTTCACGCGGAACACCAAAACCAACTACTAACCAAAACACACACACACACAAGGGCTATGGTGGATAGGTATGGAAATGACATGCCAAGAACCAATCCGAAATCAAGATGTTGTATTGGCAAGTAAAGAACCACAATGATGTTGCATCCCGCAAAACCACTACTAGAAAATCGCGTTGATTTTGTGCATTGCATCATCATGACCGCATGCTCATGTCATCATGCCACATTGCATTTGAGCATCGTCATCATCTTGCATTTGCTTGCATAAAACTATTTTCGGAAAAACATATTTTTGTTTTCTAAACGCCCCGTCTTTGTTCAAACGCAAAACCCGGGTCTCCGGAATATTTTGTTTTGAATAACCACGGTTTGCAAACGGTCCTTTTAAAATAAATAAAATGTTTAATTATTTTAGGGGGCAGCCGAACCGGGCCGATCCGACCCAGTCGGCCACCCCCAGTACAAATCGGTCCACCAAAATCCTAAAACTACCCAACCTAATCTACCCACCCTACCTCCACCTCACCCCACCCAATAGTCTGCCGCCACCTCACCCCTCTCTTCCCCTCTAACCTATCCTATGCCGCCACCTCACCCCTTACCCCACTCCCTCTCTCACCCCACTGACCCAGCACACGCCCCACGCTCCCACCGACCCACACACGCACCACCCTGCCAGCACACACACAGCGGACACACACACACACACGATCCCCAGATCCCACCCACCGCACGCACGCCGTTCCCCTGACCCCACCCCGTTCGATCCCCTCTGTCTTCCCCGAGGCCTTCTTCCTCGCCAACCAGCCGCAAGCCCCCCGCTCGCCTGCTCCTCGCCTCCTGTCGCCCACACGCAAACCGCCGCCGCGACCCTCCTCCCGCTCCCCTCTCGCGTTCCGCCGCCACCGCGGCCCCTCCTTCCCCACCTCCGGCCGGCGCTCGCCTCAGCAAGCCGCCGCCTTCCCCGCGACCAGCACCCCTCCCCGACCTCCTCTCGTGCGCCCGTCTCCCCACCTCCTCTCTTCCGGCCGTCTTCCTCACCTCCGTCGCCGCGCCACCCTCTGCAGGGCCCCGACCGCATCGTTCCCGTCGCCTGCAGGTCCATACCAACCGCTCGGCCTTCCCTCTGCACTGCCTGCCGCCGGAGTTCCACCGTCCTGCGAGTTTCCCCTGGCGCCAGCGAGCCTCCGACTCCGGCTGCTACCTGCCTCTGCGCCGCCTCGCTCTCTCCAGGCCGAGCCCGCCTCGTCCGCGGCCGCGCCCGCCGCCGGCCGGACCTCGCGAGCTTCCTCCCCGCCTCTTCTTCCTGCAGGAGCGCCGTCGTGGGCCTCTGCAGCCATCGTGCCTGCCTCGCCGCCGCCACGGCCTGGTCCCGTCCCGCGGCCTCTCCGCTGTGGGTTCCCCGGTTCGCCGACCAAGGCCCTTCCCTCGTGTATCTGCAGGGAGGCCTCCGGTGGTATCATCTGTGCTCCACGTGTGTCTACCAGTTGCTGCCACACGCGGAACCTAAGCATCTTTGTGCCACCAGCCGTGTTGTTGTCAAGAAGGAAGATGGACCCGATGTACTGCTTACGCTGACACAAGTTCGATATTGACGTTCGATGCCGGAGTCCCAAGGTCGTCACAGAAGGTTGTCGAGCGACAAGGCTTCATGAATCTGACAAGGTCCACCACACAGGCGCACCACGGACTCGGAGAAACCCTCGGACGCGAAGATCCGCTTCATGGATCCGAGACCGATCCGGAACGCCAAGTACTTCCCTCGGACGCCAAAACCCGAACCTGAAGAACGCAAAGATCGCCGATGCGAATACGCCAAGTTCGTCTACCTCGGACACCGTGCGACAAGATCTTCCCGGACCCGAGGACCATCAAGAATTCCGCTCGGCAACGCCATGTACTCCTTCTTGGCTTCAAAGTCCGACCCCGTGGGACCCGACAAGATCTTGCAACGACAAGATCGACACCGACCACGGCGAATCTGATGCACCCCTGATGCCGAACCAAGTCCTGCTTCCCGGATGCGACAAGACCTACCTCCGTTATCCGAGACCGAGCCCGTCGAACCCTGAACCCTGAGAACCGACCCCGAACCCCCGGAACCTCAAGTTCGTCGAGGCCCTCTAATGTGTGAACCCCTTTCCGAAACCCTATTTTATAATATAATAACAACTTGTTGCATACTAATTGCCATACTTGCATGCATATTTGTGTGGTTTGGGGGCCTTATGCCGATTCACCTAATAATTAAATATGGGGCCCATATGACAGATCTAGTCTTATATTGGCCTCATCTAAATTTGTGTAGTAACCGGTAACTTATTTTGCCATGTTAAAACAACATTTAAATTGCGGGATAGCTAAACAACTTGAACCATATATTTAAATGTCGGGACCCCGGTTCCGCTTAATATGATCTAATTGCATTGCACCTTTGCCATGCCATGCATCATACATACATCATGCCGATCTTCTGCCGTTGTATTAAATATTGCATCCGGTGTTATTCTAGTGTTTTGCTTCTTCGCGGATAAGGCCGTTGAGTTGATGCGAGTGTCGACCCGATCTTCGGTTGAACCTTCGGCAATGTTTTCAGGCGAGCATCTCCCCCTTTCTACCTATCTTACTTTTATAGTATTTATTCCCTCCTGTTGATCTATTGCTATCTGTGTCGCGATGCTCTAGTTTCCGTACCCGTGAAATCCCTTGCAGCCGTAGATTGCCTTGGACACCTCCCATTACCGTTGTTTGGTAGATAGTTGGACCTGCACGTAGTAGTCGCTTGCTCAAGTGCTGTTGCGTGTCGTCAAGTGCCACAGTTGTTGGTGGATTGCCGCATGTTTGATGTTGGAGATGATCTTGGCTTTACTTATCGTTCACTTTAATTCCTGTTTAACAACTAAAATTGAAGTAAGTAAGCAGAGGCACAGGTGGGCAATAGATGTTATTTGGTTGTTAACCGTCCACTTGTGTCGTGAGGACCCGAGTGCTTGATACTTGTTCCTTGATTTATCGCGCTATCCACATCCGGGAGGATTATGGGACCCCCCTGAGCCAGAGCATGATTCATTCTTATTTCTTGGGGCCACAAACTAGTTTGAGGTTTTATTTACGATCCTGTACTTATGTCATGCTTTACTGTTTTATTTAAATTGTGCGATGGATAGCACACTGTACTGTTTAGGAAAGCGGAGTGTTTTCGCGGTATCGACAAGCCAGTTTTGGGATCGATCGTTTCTGACCATTGACGCAAACCTTGAGTCCGTCTCGAGTCATCTAACTTCGCTATGGTCTACTCAATGGGGTGGCCCCCTGAAATATTTCTGAATCCTGTGATTGCTTTGTCGTGAAGGCCTCGTTGGGTTTTGATTTGGTTTTTCCGAGGTTGATCGAGTGTGTGTTGCTATTTGTGCACCCCGGCCGGGTAAAACTTTCTGAAAGCCGTGTCCGCGGTTATGGACGACTTGGAGCACAGTATCTCGATCATAGACAAGCATAACTAAAGTAGTGCTATAAATTTGACTATATAATGACTAGTAATCAGCTTCACTATAATGGAATGGCTAAATAAACCTGCCAACAATTGTTTGTTTGGGTGTCGCTTGCGACCATTATACCTGACTAGTAAGTATTGCTACTACAACGGAATGGCTAAATAAAAGTACCAACAACTGCTGGGTTTTGGGATATATCATGCTAATTGTATCTGACTAGTAAGTGTTGCAACTACAATGGAATGGTTAAATAAAATGGCCCACTGCTTATTTTATCAGGATGACTATCTATACTTGACTAGTAATTGCTGCAACGATAACTGAATAAATAAAAATGCCAACGGTGTGAGTTCCTCGGTTGACTTCCTCGATTGGTCTCGAGGGGGAAACGCCAGGATGGGTTTGTTTGATGGTAGTATCAGGTTGGTTCCGGATAGGTCTTTCTTACCCCTCTCCGATAGTCGCCAGTTGTACCGAGTCTCTATAGGTTGTTTAGTGCATGCTGCCGCTGCCGCTTCAGTCCACCATACCTATGTAGGCGAGGACCGCCGAATTCTAGCCTCGCCGTGTACTGGCCTCAGTACTGACGCTCCTCTTTTTCCTTTGCCCTTTGTCGGCACCTCTTTTGTTTAAGCAGGTTTTGGGATCGACGTCGTTAGCAGGGTTACCCTTCCGGCTTGGCCTGGGCAGGGTTATGGACGCCATTGGTTATTCTTCAGGGCTCTTAGCCCCATTTGCATCTTGTCCGTAGACGGACGCTGCATCTTTTCAAGGTGATTTGGATCTACATCAGATATCTGTATTCTTGACTCATGGAGTCGTGTTGTATATATATATCTGCTGTGGTCCCATCGAGGACTGTTGTGTAATGTTATTACCGCTTTTCCACCCGAAAGTGCCTGGTGGGCACCTTTGAATCGTTTCTATGCGGGTTTGGCGGGTTTCGCTAAAACTTGCATAGGGCCGATTCTGAGGGTGTTACAGAGTGGTATCAGAGCTCAGCAGTTGCGATACCCCACAAGTCCAGCCTGTAGGATAACCTAGCTAACGGCCGAAGTAGAGTGTCAAAGCTATTTTGAAAAATCGGTTGGATAGTTCTGATTAGGTCTGATTTTACTCCTTACCCTCTGCTATTCTCCTCTCACCTCTGCGTGTTTTGAATCCGCTCTCTTCTCTCTCTTCGAGTCCAGGATTTCTCGTGGTTGGGTTCCGTCGTACCTTCAGGGTTTCGCTTCCTCCTTTGGTAACGGTGTTGCTACATCTGGTCTTCATGCTATCCGAGGAATCCTTCGTCTGGTGGACTTCCCTTTGTTCCTTCTCGTGCCTTCCGGTGTTTTCCGACGCGACGACATCATCTACGCCAGGTCTGATGCAGAGTCTGCATCACCCCTTTGTTCCGACCCTCGCTTGTCGAGATCTTCAGTCTAATTCCGAGAGTTCGTTGCATAATCCGCCTATTCGTGTGCAGAGTAATGGTTTGGGTGCGCGATGGACTGATCACCATCCGACTACTCTTATCATTCGCTCTTGTACATCGAATCAGTGGATCCAGCGATTTTACTCCGTTCACGGAAGTTAGGGGTGGCTTTATTTGTTGAAACCTCTACCTTCGACCTTTGGTTCCCGGAGTGTCCTCTCGACGATCACGGACAACGACCTCTTGTTAGTGGTGTCGCGAAGATCTACACGAAGCGAGAAGCTGCAGATCGCCGCCCTTCTTTCCGGTACCATGAGGCGGATCTCGAGGGCGAGATCCATTGTTAGTGGTGTCGAATTGTGGCATCCCGCAAAACCACTACTAGAAAATCGCGTTGATTTTGTGCATTGCATCATCATGACCGCATGATCATGTCATCATGCCACATTGCATTTGAGCATCGTCATCATCTTGCATTTGCTTGCATAAAACTATTTTCGGAAAAACATATTTTTGTTTTCTAAACGCCCCGTCTTTGTTCAAACGCAAAACCCGGGTCTCCGGAATATTTTGTTTTGAATAACCACGGTTTGCAAACGGTCCGTTTAAAATAAATAAAATGTTTAATTATTTTAGGGGGCAGCCGAACCGGGCCGATCCGACCCAGTCAGCCACCCCCAGTACAAATCGGTCCACCAAAATCCTAAAACTACCCAACCTAATCTACCCACCCTACCTCCACCTCACCCCACCCAATAGTCTGCCGCCACCTCACCCCTCTCGTCCCCTCTAACCTATCCTATGCCGCCACCTCACCCTCACCCCACTCCTCTCTCTCGACCCAAAGACACGCCCCACGCTCCCACCACCCACACACACGCACACCCCACAAGACACACACTGGACACACACACACACACACACGATCCCCAGATCCCACCCACCGCACGCACGCCGTTCCCCTGACCCCACCCCGTTCGATCCCCTCTGTCTTCCCCGAGGCCTTCTTCCTCGCCAACCAGCCGCAAGCCCCCCGCTGCCCGCCTCGCCTCGCCGCCCACACGCAAACCGCCGCGACCTCCTCCCCCTCTCGCTCGCGCCACCGCGGCCCCTCCTTCCCCACCTCCGGCCGGCGCTCGCCTCAGCAAGCCGCCGCCTTCCCCGCGACCAGCACCCCTCCCCGACCTCCTCTCGTGCGCCCGTCTCCCCACCTCCTCTCTTCCGGCCGTCTTCCTCACCTCCGTCTCCGCGCCACCCTCTGCAGGGCCCCGACCGCATTGTTCCCGTCGCCTGCAGGTCCACACCAACCGCTCGGCCTTCCCTCTGCGCTGCCTGCCGCCGGAGTTCCGCCGTCCTGCGAGTTTCCCCTGGCGCCAGCGAGCCTCCGACTCCGGCTGCTACCTGCCTCTGCGCCGCCTCGCTCTCTCCAGGCCGAGCCCGCCTCGTCCGCGGCCGCGCCCGCCGCCGGCCGGACCTCGCGAGCTTCCTCCCCGCCTCTTCTTCCTGCAGGAGCGCCGTCGTGGGCCTCTGCAGCCATCGCATCTGCCTCGCCCGGCTCGCCGCCACGGCCTGGTCCCGTCCCGCGGCCTCTCCGTCGCCGCTGTGGGTTCCCCGGTTCGCCGACCAAGGCCCTGCCCTCGTGTATCTGCAGGGAGGCCTCCGGTGGTATCATCTGTGCTCCACGTGTGTCTACCAGTTGCTGCCACACGCGGAACCTAAGCATCTTTGTGCCACCAGCCGTGTTGTTGTCAAGAAGGAAGATGGACCCGATGTACTGCTTACGCTGACACAAGTTCGATATTGACGTTCGATGCCGGAGTCCCAAGGTCGTCACAGAAGGTTGTCGAGCGACAAGGCTTCATGAATCTGACAAGGTCCACCACACGGGCGCACCACGGACTCGGAGAAACCCTCGGACGCGAAGATCCGCTTCATGGATCCGAGACCGATCCGGAACGCCAAGTACTTCCCTCGGACGCCAAAACCCGAACCTGAAGAACGCAAAGATCGCCGATGCGAATACGCCAAGTTCGTCTACCCCGGACACCGTGCGACAAGATCTTCCCGGACCCGAGGACCATCAAGACTTCCGCTCAGCAACGCCATGTACTCCTTCCTGGCTTCAAAGTCCGACCCCGTGGGACCCGACAAGATCTCGCAACGACAAGATCGACACCGACCACGGCGAATCTGATGCACCCCTGACGCCGAACCAAGTCCTGCTTCCCGGATGCGACAAGACCTACCTCCGTTATCCGAGACCGAGCCCGTCGAACCCTGAACCCTGAGAACCGACCCCGAACCCCCGGAACCTCAAGTTCGTCGAGGCCCTCTAATGTGTGAACCCCTTTCCGAAACCCTATTTTATAATATAATAACAACTTGTTGCATACTAATTGCCATACTTGCATGCATATTTGTGTGGTTTGGGGGCCTTATGCCGATTCACCTAATAATTAAATATGGGGCCCATATGCGGACAGATCTAGTCTTATATTGGCCTCATCTAAATTTGTGTAGCGAACCGGTAACTTATTTTGCCATGTTAAAACAACATTTAAATTGCGGGATAGCTAAACAACTTGAACCATATATTTAAATGTCGGGACCCCGGTTCCGCTTAATATGATCTAATTGCATTGCACCTTTGCCATGCCATGCATCATACATACATCATGCCGATCTTCTGCCGTTGTATTAAATATTGCATCCGGTGTTATTCTAGTGTTTTGCTTCTTCGCGGATAAGGCCGTTGAGTTGATGCGAGTGTCGACCCGATCTTCGGTTGAACCTTCGGCAATGTTTTCAGGCGAGCATCTCCCCCTTTCTACCTATCCTACTTTTATAGTATTTATTCCCTCCTGTTGATCTATTGCTATCTGTGTCGCGATGCTCTAGTTTCCGTACCCGTGAAATCCCTTGCAGCCGTAGATTGCCTTGGACACCTCCCATTACCGTTGTTTGGTAGATAGTTGGACCTGCACGTAGTAGTCGCTTGCTCAAGTGCTGTTGCGTGTCGTCAAGTGCCACAGTTGTTGGTGGATTGCCGCATGTTTGATGTTGGAGATGATCTTGGCTTTACTTATCGTTCACTTTAATTCCTGTTTAACAACTAAAATTGAAGTAAGTAAGCAGAGGCACAGGTGGGCAATAGATGTTATTTGGTTGTTAACCGTCCACTTGTGTCCCGTAGGACCCCGAGTGCTTGATACTTGTTCCTTGATTTATCGCGCTATCCACATCCGGGAGGATTATGGGACCCCCCTGAGCCAGAGCATGATTCATTCTTATTTCTTGGGGCCACAAACTAGTTTGAGGTTTTATTTACGATCCTGTACTTATGCCATGCTTTACTGTTTTATTTAAATTGTGCGATGGATAGCACACTGTACTGTTTAGGAAAGCGGAGTGTTTTCGCGGTATCGACAAGCCCAGTTTTGGGTTCCCAGTCGTTTACAGCCATTGACGCAAACCTTGAGTCCGTCTCGGAGTCAGCTAACTTCATTGCGGGTCTACTCAATGGGGTGGCCCCCTGAAATATTTCTGAATCCTGTGATTGCTTTGTCGTGAAGGCCTCGTTGGGTTTTTATTTGGTTTTTCCGAGGTTGATCGAGTGTGTGTTGCTATTTGTGCACCCCGGCCGGGTAAAACTTTCTGAAAGCCGTGTCCGCGGTTATGGACGACTTGGAGCACAGTATCTCGATCATAGACAAGCATAACTAAAGTAGTGCTATAAATTTGACTATATAATGACTAGTAATCAGCTTCACTATAATGGAATGGCTAAATAAACCTGCCAACAATTGTTTGTTTGGGTGTCGCTTGCGACCATTATACCTGACTAGTAAGTATTGCTACTACAACGGAATGGCTAAATAAAAGTACCAACAACTGCTGGGTTTTGGGATATATCATGCTAATTGTATCTGACTAGTAAGTGTTGCAACTACAATGGAATGGTTAAATAAAATGGCCCACTGCTTATTTTATCAGGATGACTATCTATACTTGACTAGTAATTGCTGCAACGATAACTGAATAAATAAAAATGCCAACGGTGTGAGTTCCTCGGTTGACTTCCTCGATTGGTCTCGAGGGGGAAACGCCAGGATGGGTTTGTTTGATGGTAGTATCAGGTTGGTTCCGGATAGGTCTTTCTTACCCCTCTCCGATAGTCGCCAGTTGTACCGAGTCTCTATAGGTTGTTTAGTGCATGCCTTTGCCGCTTGATCCACCATACCTATGTAGGCGAGGACCCAATTCTAGCCTCGGTGTCTGGCCTCGATCGACGCTCCTCTTTTTCCTTTGCCCTTTGTCGGCACCCCTTTTGTTTAAGCAGGTTTTGGGATCGGCGTCGTTAGGTGGTTACCCTTCCGGCTTGGCCTGGGCAGGGTTATGGACGCCATTGGTTATTCTTCAGGGCTCTTAGCCCCATTTGCATCTTGTCCGTAGACGGACGCTGTATCTTTTCAAGGTGATTTGGATCTCTGTACCGTATATCTGTATTCTTGACTCATGGAGTCGTGTTGTATATATATATCTGTTCTGTGGGTCCCATCGAGGACTGTTGTGTAATGTTATTACTTCGTTTTCCACCCGCACGAAAGTGCCTGGTGGGCACCTTTGAATCGTTTCTATGCGGGTTTGGCGGGTTTCTCTAAAACTTGCATAGGGCCGATTCTGAGGGTGTTACAAATGATCACAAAGCAAACAAGTCAATCCACAAGATAAGAAATATGTACAAGGAAACACACACGGTGGGATAAATGAGACTTGTGCGACGGAGAAAGTGAGCTAAGAACCAAATGATTACCTGGCGAAGACTATAAGCTCGTGTCACACAAGTACAAGGAGAGACGCTAGTTCGATTGCACAAAATTGGTGGGCTACAAGATATGCACAATAAGTACCACCTATATGATGTTCATCGAGCTTGCGCTTCCTATTCTATGAGGCACATGTATATTTATTTATTTTTCTTTTTTTTTTCTTTTTTTTCTCTTTTTATTTTTCACTTGCCTCTTCCTTGTGCCAACAACTATACAAGATAACTATATGAGATAGCGCTCACAACATTTGCTCGGAATCTACAAGGTATCAAATGTGCATAGTCCAAGTAATCATAAGAGGAACTAGTCTCAATAGGTGTTTGTTGCTCACAAAGATAGTGGGGTTCACAAATGAATGCAAGTGAGGAAAAATCGCGGAATGTTATACCTTTCGTCGACGATCTTTACCCTTTATTGTTGGATTACGCCTTGCTCACGGAATTTGGATGGAGTATATAGCATGAACAACGCAGATGATGATGTAGATCTCCTTCTCCTCTTCAAAATGAGCTAAAGAACACCAAAATCCGAGTTGAAATGCAAAAGTTATGCTCAAAACCGTGCTGCAGTTTTTCTGTCTGCAGGGAGGGCGAGACTCGTCTGAGCTCAAAAGTCCGAAACTCCGGACGGAGACTCGGTCCGGAGATTCAGGACGTCCAGAACTCGAACGGGACGCGTTTTGGGCGGAAAAACTCGAACCAAAACCTCAGATTGATGGGGGAAATCAAGGAATTAGGCCATGGGAACGCAGGGGAAGGTAGATCAACAAGTTTAGCAAGTAATCCACGGATCAAAACCTAACAAAACTCACTGAAATCATAGATCGATCCAAAACACGAATTGGGGCTATTTTTGGTGGAATTTTCGAATTTATGGGGAAAATACCAAATCGATGAGAAATCCGTGGCAACCAAAAGCTGTTGATACCAGATGATGAAGGGGGTTAACCTCTTGGGTGGCCCGATCTTAACGGATCTCGTGGTCAAATCGATGGGAAAGCGAGGGGAAAGGGAGAAGTTAGCGGAAGCGAACACACACCTCGCGAAGAAAACGATGAACACACGCAAAACTCACACGATACAAGGCCGATTGCTCCCGAACGGCAGCCACCGGTCCAATAGAATCCTTGCAAGGAAAGATCGGTCAACGTGCTCCCTCAAATCCACATCGAAGAGGGAAGAACACCTTGGGGAGGGTCTTGACAACTTGGAGACGAGACACTGAACTCCAAGGCCTTGCTCAACGATGGATGCGTGAGGCAAAGTCCAATCGAGGTTGGTGACGATAGTCAGTCCCCTTGGAAAAGGGGCTGAAGCAAAACTAGAGATTCCACAATGGGGGTTGTCTTTAGTCTATCATCTATGCCTAAGGGATACATGAAGGGGTGGGGGATCTATTTATAGGCCAGCCACATAAACAGGGGTAGTTTAGGGATAAAACTAGGGTTTGGACGAGCTAGAGGGGTACATGGGCCAAAGGCCCAGCTGGCGGCGCGCAGGCCCATCGTGTAGGCCGGAGACTCCGGTGTGGTGGGCCGGAGACTTCGGTCTGAGTCGGAGATTCCGGTATGTCTCCGGTGTCGTCTCCGGAGTGGCGTACTGACTGTCCTCGGGCGGTTGCTGGGTCGGTCCGGAGCTAGGTCCGGAGACTCCGGTGTAGCAGGACCGGAGGCTCCGGTGTAGCAGGACCGGAGGCTCCGGTGTAGCAGGACCGGAGGCTCCGGTGTAGCAGGACCGGAGACTCCAGTGTAGACCGGAGACTCTGGTGGTTTAGCCGTGGCTTCTTACGTCTCCTCTTCCAAGCCTCCGTCTTGTCGGGCTTGATGTTCCGGACTTCCTTCCTTGCCGCCGTACTTGTCGGTGTGAACCTATCATGCATATGTGACGGAGTATGAAGTAGCATACCATTCAATAGGGTAGAAAGTGGGCTCGCATAGAGGAACGGATTCACCTTTGGAGTCTATGATGATTTGGCGTAAGTTGGAGTCCATGATGTGGTAACGCCCGGCTGGCCGCACTGTGTGCTGAAGTCGTAGTTGTATGGAGGGCCTCCTGCTCCACAACAGGTGAGGAGGGTTGTGCTGCTGTTCAATCCTGCCACAGTAGTGCATATTTCTGGGTTTCAAATACTAACAGAATCAAAGTTATGACACCCTGGTTGCACTTTTTATTCTTATACAAAATACTTTTGAGAGGATTAGCTCACCGAAATGTCCTGGCTTATGTAGAAATGCAATGAAGGGTCGGTAGTACTCAGCAGAAATGATCGTTGGTGATAGTTGGACCGTTTTGTCCCTACCCGTTCAGAAATATTACCAACCGTACCACCTACAAGTCAGGTAATTGATTTGTTCTTTTTTCTACTAATTGCATCGTTTGTTAAAAGAAAAAATAGAAGAACAGGAGGTAGGTACTGGTTCGTTGGTCTTCTTCTCTACCCGACCGAGCGATACCATCTTTAGGAACATCACAGCCCATTGAACACCGCCGCTACCCCTCGATCTCTTCCCATGTAGCCGCCACCCTCCTCCAGCAGCCGGTGAAAGGGTTCCGCACCGCATCCTTCGACGCCGCGTGAGGCAGACTCGTTAAGGTTCCACCCGCCGTCGTGCCGTCTCCTGCAGGTCCTCAACTCCCCACCACCCCCCGCCATGAACGTGACCAAGTTCGATGGGTGCATCGTCGCCCCACAAGGAGACACATGCTATTCTACGGGTCACACCAGATCGTGATGGGCCGGTCAACGGGTGCCCCATACGGATCTGTGTACAACACGGTTCACGCAACAACTAGCAGGCAGAGGCATGATGGGACGATGGATCAGCGACGAGAGAAGGGACGGGGAGGATCTTGAAGGCGGCCACGCATACGAAAGCTATGTATACGTCGTCCGTGTGTACCTAAGATGCCAGGATCGGAACCGACGCGGCACGCGCAGTGCTCTAGGAGAAGCTTGCTGGCCTGGACGTGTTCCGCAGACGCCGGAGAGGAGGGCTATCTGGGTGTGCGCAAAGGAGATAGCGCTTTAGATGCACGCGGTTCCAGATTAATGCTGGATAAAAAGGATTTTGGCCTGTGGGTCGTCAACTTCTTTTCTCGGAGAAGAAACAATGACGGTGCATTGATTTTTGCAGCGTTAATGCTTTTTGCTAGTTGGTTCCATTATCACGAAGCCGCTCCAAAATTAGCCTGGTTCTAAGATGTAGAATCCATATTGAATCACCACTTAGCAGGTTCCCGTTTGATACCTGATAAAGCAAATCTAGGTTTTCGCTTTCCTTGCGATGGGCCTGGGCGAGGGGGAGCATGCCAAGTATCCGTCTGGGATCATGTTTTCTTAGGTGATATATTCTAGATCTTCTTTTTTATACTATAGATTTTTCAATTTTAACAAATTGAATAATAAATATAAAAAAACCTAATTTTTTCTATTATTTATATATTAATGTGGATCTCTCCCTAATATTTTTGAATATTATAGAATTAGAGAAATTTGCACGCTTTCTCATTTCATTCGCGAGGAGCTGGATGAGAAGAAACTCTCATGTCCAGTTTTGTAGTAGAGATGGAACTAAGAAAGAACCATCGACTATAACCCCAAAAGAACCAGATTCACTATCAACTAATTTGTTCCGACCTAGGATAATAAGCTCATGAGCTTGGTCTTACTTCACCCTAAACGAAAGAAGACTTCCATATCTAAGTTTAGCTGAGGCTATTGCTAACGAATCAAAACAGATGGTTCTATTTCTCAACCTTTCTGACTTGCTCCTACGGAACCAAGGTCGAAAGGATTGAAAAAGTCAGTAATTCACAACCACTCTTGAAGGATTCCTCGAAAAGTTAAGGATTTGTAGTTCTTTTTCGAAATCGATTTCGAAAAAGAATTACCCTTCAACCGGGTTATTCTATTCCACTTCTAGATAGAGAAAAAAACTAAAGGAGAATACTTAATAATATGGCGAAACATTTATACAAAACACGTATCCCTAGCACACGCAAGGGAACCATAGACAGACAAGTGAAATCCGGCTACTTTATCCCCAACTTTGATTTCACGTTTCTGTAAAATATATACACGAACCATTATGTCGAGGGGGTCCCTCTGGATCCATTTCACATCGATAACGCGCCCTCTTCCACCTATAGGTAATTTGAGAAAAGGAAAAAATATAGCGATAGTTTTATTCTTCGTCGACGTAAGTAAATACGTAACTAGAAATATGGAAAATTGTATTTTTGGAATTTGCAATAACTTATGGCTTCCATTTTCTCCAAAATCGTTGGTTTAATGTTAGTAAAGTAAATCCTATTAATATTAATAGGAGCATAAAGTTTGATTCTATAAATTTTTCCTTTTATTGAAAGAATTCTCAAAATTTAAGGTTTCGTTGTAAACCTAATTGGTTACTTCCAATTACGTAAATCAATAGTTCAAACCGTACTCAAAGGTAGGGCATTTCCCATTGATATAGGAACTTTTGTATCAGAAACAATAGTATCTCCAACTAAAAATAGGATAGAATAGATATGTCAAAAGCAGGTCTGATTACACCTATTCCTAATCCTAAATAGAATGTAAGGACGTAGAAATTTCATGCAGGAAGAGCCCGAGTTGCTGCAGCAGGTTTTGAAAAGGGAATCGATCATGATTTGGAACCTGTTCTTTACATGAAACTCAACTAACATTAAGAACTTTTCATACTGGCGGAGTATTCACAGGGGATACTGCCGACCTTGTACGATCCCCTTCGAATGGAAAAATCCAATTCACTGAAAAACGCAATTTTTGTGGATTCTGGACCACGGGAACTCTTTATTTTAATCTGTATCTTTTTACCAGTAATAGGTATTTGTATTTATCCAGATTTAGTTCTCTCCCTATCCGTTAACAGGGTAGAGGCTCTCTTATCCAATTATTATCCTAAATAGGTTTTTTTAATTAGCAATTCTTCCGAATTTCGAATAGTACTCAAGATCCTCTGTTTTCGATTATCTAATAAATCTTTTAATGAAAGTAGATTATCTTGCTATTAAGTTTACAACTTTTATGATCTCTTCCCGAACCAAACATGAAGCCCTTTTTATTTTTTTTGTACCTGCCTACTAAATACTAAACAAATTTAAGAAATGAGAGAATTAAGAATAGCTACGAGAAAGACTAGTCCAATCCATAATGATGTACCAGAAATATCTTTTTTTTCTATATATCATATCAGACATTTTATTTTATGGAAGAAAAATAAAAAGAAGGATTTAGTTCATATTCACGAAGTCCTAGATTTTTGGGCCGAGCTGGCGCCTTTCTCTCTATAAGAGCAGCGCGTTCCGAGCTGTGAAGTAGGAGAGAGGGGATGTGATGATTGAGGTTTTGAATAAGATGACCTTTGCATTTTAGATTTGGATCTTTTTCGTATTTTAAAATAGTGAAAAAGTCAAATAAGAGGTGTTATCCTTTTGCTTATTGAATATGTTTGTTTCTTTAATTTTTTTCTTTATTCTGTCCCTTATCTTTCTTTCATAAAAAGGAATGAATGGCTCGGCTAGATGGAATAAAAAAGAAAAAAGGTATCTAATCGAAAGAGCTTATTTTATTTGTTAGGATTAAACAAAAGGGTTCGCAAATAAAAGCGCTAGTGCCACAACTAGTCCATAAATTGTTAAAGCTTCCATAAAAGCTAGACTAAGCAATAAAGTGCCTCGTATTTTACCTTCTGCTTCTGGCTGTCTCGCAATACCTTCTACAGCTTGTCCTGCAGCAGTACCTTGACCAACTCCAGGCCCAATAGAAGCAAGCCCTACGGCCAATCCAGCAGCAATAACAGAAGCAACAGCAATTAGTGGATTCATGGTGAGTTCCAATCCTCAATTCTCCTTTCGAGATTCGGGGATAATGAATCAATTGAACGCGCTTCAAAGATTTGTTCCACTTTTGGGAGACCCTCTTTTTTGATTTGGCTTGGGAAACATCTCCCATCCTTTCTTTAACTCTTTTTCTTTCTTTATATGGGAAATTATCCCAAATTTATTTTGTCCAAGTGAGATATATCGCATACTATTCTTCCATTTTCATTCAAAAAGTCTTTTTTTATTCTATTTCACTAAATTCCAAAAAATAAATGAAATTGGACTATTTTTCATCTTAGATCAATCAAATAACTACCTGTACTGAACTAATATGGATAGAGAATCTCTATTTAGTAATCCATTCTTATTCTATACCCTTTTAATGAATTTCCCTAATTCCGCATCATTTCCTAAAATTATGATCTCATTATTAACTATTCTCGCAAAACCGCTCCACAGAACCGCCGTTAACCATTGGTCGTTGAGGAGGCGTATTCTCAAAGGACCCATATCTACTGCTGATAGTACATTCGTCAGTTTAGATTTCAGAATTTACAACTCGCGATAATTAACGAGATGCAGTAAAATGGGTATGTTGCCTCGCCGGAAGCCCAGCACAACAACTATTTTGATCGTTTTCTCGGAATCCTAGAGAATTACCTGCTTGAGAAAATAAGGTGTCTGTAATCAGATGGATACGTATGCTCTGAATTTTTTGTATATAGAAAATGATGGAAGCAGCATGCAGTGACCCAGCATACCACTACATGATGTAGTATACTATAGTCGTTGACATAACACCAATGAAACACCGTTCACTAGTATTACATCCCTCAGAATGGCACAACAAAAACACAGTGGGTCCAATACATGGCTAAAGGTTACAACTCACTCTTTACACAAGATCCAGAGAACACTCTAGGTTAAATAGAGAGAAGAAACTTCTTACGACAAAGAATCAAAGATAAATAATGCAAGAACAATTATACTATTGAGTTTAGTATTCTGGCTAAGAGGTTGGCATTGCTGCTATTGCAATGCACTACAGAAATAGGTTCTTTGGCTAGAGATTACACTCCTATCTAATCCGTAACTTCGTCTTCACTTGAGTTGATGAATGTGTTGACTTCCTTGACTTCACTGAAAAGCCTTAGCTTTTGATGATTCCTGGAGCATAACTTGATGTAGACATCGTCTTAATGGCTTCAGAATCTAGCAAGGGTTAAGAAGGTACTTTGAGTACGAGCGTACTCAGCAAATTCAATAGAAAAGGAGTGTTTGATGCACTATAACTATAGCCACAGACCATAGGTCGTAGGCAATGCAAGTTTTCATAAACATTTCTTCAAAGGTTGCTTTTATTCTGAAAAGATATGTCCCTCAGCCTTCACGGGTTTACCAGAACTTTCACGGAGTTCCTTTCCCGCCGCGTTCGCAGCTCCTTCCCGGAACAAGGAGTAACAAGTTATAGTTCTTACACTCTGTAGAGGTGCGTTACTTTATCCATGAGAGATCAACTCTTTGTTGCACAACCGGGCAGCTTATTCTCGTCCACAATTCCATGATGTGAGGCCCAGAAGACGATCCAAGCCAATCACCGCCCCCTTAGCGACCTCGCATTCCTCCTTGGTGTACACCATGCCCACATAAAGAATACGACAATGGTTTATACAAACCGTTAGATGTCAGAACTATCGTGAGACGATGAGGGTTCCCACCCATATGCTGCATATCATTACGAATTACCAATTAATATGCACGTTACGAGGATAAACAGCCATGACCTGCACATCTGGCTTCATGTGAGAGGAAGAAGATACAGCTAACTTCTCCGTCTCATTCCAAATCTCATGGTCAACGCGTAATATACGGCGCAAGAATCACTGATGACATTGGTTGTTAAGTCCTATGTGATATGGTTCTGAACAGTGGTATTCCAACTGTCAGATTTAATAGATTAACTGATCACCCTGGATCAGTACCAATAGTTCACATTATTATCAAAAATATTGTTTTAAGACCCTTTTCAAATGCAGGTGATAACAACACTGGATTTGTAAAATACTTTACAGAAAATAAACAAAGGACATGAGCAAGTGTGAACTTGCCTTTTGTGATTGCAAGATTATGCACTCACGGTCTTTGAGTCAGTATAAGATCCAAAATCTAAAATCAGCATCATTGGTCTAGTAAGGACTAATGTTTAAAGAAGCAATATTCTTTTATGCATAAGTAATGTGATGCACGTTCTAAGCGCAAATCCCGGGGATAACGTTGTTTTAGGGTTTGGATTCTGAAAACGGTTACTTTGGAATGTGTGGTTCTTTTGGATAAGTTTTACATTTGTTCTTCTATTAGGGTTTATGAGTGGTTGTGAACAACACATTTGTAATAGTAAAATATATATACTTAGGACATACTAGTCAAGATTGCTTATACAAGATTTCTTGTTTGAAGTGGCAAAAAGAATAACATTCGAAGAAAAGGTTTCTCTTCTAAGGTCTAAACAAGATTTGTGGTTAGTTAGTGGTGGTTAATGTTATTGGTTTGCCCAAATGGTTTGGCTTGAATTGCTTTATAACTTAATTACTTTAGACCAAAGTTAACTATAAAACATATAATAATGTTTATAGTGTTGTATTAAGATTCTGTAGACTAAAGTTAACTTTAAAATATAGATAGTTTTGTAAGTATAATGCTTATGATATTCGTACTTTGTGTATCTAGAATGTTTTCTTAAAGTTATTTAAGAATGGTTATTCTTTTATTGGGTGTAATGGTTTCTTGATTCTATAATAGAGTAATATCAATTATCTTTTCTAGTTAAGTGAGTATAGTTTATAAACCATGGTAGATTGTTACTTAACTATTCTTCATCTTTCTATAGTGTTGTGGTAGTTTTCTTAATTTGATGGTTAATATAGATAGAAAAGGTTTGGTGTATTCATAAGTTGTTCTTGAAGGTTTTATTATAGATGGGAATCTTTTTAGAATAAAATCTTCACTTAGGGTTGATGATAAGTTAATAAAAAGATACTTATAATGTTTTAAACCATTTAAGCTTCATTTATTAATATTTAAGACTAATACTTATTTATTAAACTTAATTTATTCATTTTAGGAATATTAATAAATTTTATTTATCCTTGTATGAATGATTAATGAAGTAAATAAGCTTAAATTTGAGTTATTAAAATATCTAATTTTTTATTTAACTCAAAAGTGGAATATTAGATTTTTAACATGTAGATATTATTTTTGTGATTATTTTGCCATATCTCATTTATTTTTGTGATGTCTAAATAATAAGATATGATTTTATAATTCTTATTACTTCATAATTACTTAATAAATAATAAATATTTAATTAAGTGAACTAATAATACATGATTATAGTTTTAAATTAGAATTATTATTTTTCTAAGGTTTTTGGTATTTTATTTATATCATTAACCTTTACTATTATTAAAATATGAATTATTAAAGTTTTATAACTTATAAAACCTTTATTAAATAACATTTATTTAAATAATCATCATAATAATATTTGATAATAGTTTTAAGTTGTAGATTTTATTTTGCTGAAAATTTTCATATATTATACATATTTTTCTGAATTATAAATCAAAAGTTAATGATTAAATAAGATTTAATCCTTTATTAGATTTCTGGAATATTATTAATTGAATTATAAGATTTCACTTATTTCCTAACCGAAAATACTTTTTACACCGTACCAAGAGCTAGCCCCAGACACTGACTTGTGGGCCATTGTCCACCTCATCACTTAGACGAAAGAAATGCATTTGTTACCGATTGGTTGGCTACCCCCAGTCAATGACATATGGGACCTAGGCCATGTCACTTGCCACGCGGGACAAAGACCAGTCAAACTAGCTGACGTGGTTCAACCATGACGTAACGATGGCGTCAGCACCACCACCGTCGTCGGTGAGTGGTCACCGGCGACGATCTACGACGTTATAGCAAACGAAATGGACCTAGTTCAAATCAGCGCGACCTACTGAACCTAAGAGTGGCAGCGCCGCTCGGAAATGGTCATCGGAGCTTCAGTGGCATATGGTGAAACGGCGATTTACAACGACATCCGACGATTGAATGTTACTGGGAGGTTCAGGAACTCACCTAGATGATGATTGAGTGGTCGGCGAGGATAGGCGCGGTCGGAATCGAGCTTCCCGACGAGGATTCCGACGAACTGCTGCGAAGAAGAACGGCAAAATTCACCTGCTCCAGTGCTTCCCCTGATGCAAGCTTCTACCCCGAGGATCTACGGAGGAAGGCGTGGTGTGGGGAGACGTGGTTCGACGGCGAGAGGTGGATCCAGTGAGCTAGGGTTTCGGTCTCGTTCGCATCTGAGAGGATAAGGAGGAATTGGAGATAGGGATGGAGGCAGTGCGTCGTGGTGGCCTTCTTATCCCCTCCTGGCAACGACGGTGAGTATCTTGGCGCAAGGCTGACGACGACGGCATCGACCTCCGCCAGTGAGCTGCATGTGTGTGTGACGATGACGACGATGCAACTTTTGCGGATAACCCCCTGGCAATTTCTTCAGCTCAACCCGCGGTCCTCTCTTGACCCCACTTGTCAGTCACAGACAGAAAAGAATCTGGGCTGGTTACTGGGCTATTGTGGGCTGCTCAGGGGCGTCAGATAGGTGTAGGGTTATTGGGCCACAGCCAGGTAGTATTTTTATTTGTTTTATCCTTTTTCTATTTTCTATTTTCTTATTCAGATTTGAATTTGATTTATATTTGTTTGCTGGATATTTACAACAATACTAAAATATACCTAGTCTCATTTGTGAATTTTTATTATATCCTCTTTTTGTATTTCTTTTATTTACTTAATATGAACCCCCTTGTTAATATTTAATATAAACTTTTCTTATTATTTTTCTCTCCTATTTTAGTTAGGGATTTCTTGAATGATATATTCTTATTTGTTTATAATCTTAACTCTAATTGGCTTATAGTTTGAATTTTTTTTATATATTTATAATGATCCTGGATCATTATTTGATGCATGAAATATAAAAGACACTAATAAGGTTGTTTCTACTCCCATTAATTTGGAAAATGGCAATGTATATATTCTATTATGATAAACAAAGAAGTTTAGGGTTTTGAATTATGAATATTTACCCTAGGATTTAGGGTTTTTAACATACTTAGATTCCTTTATGGATATGAATAAAGAATTAATAACTAAGCATATTATCTTCTGTTTGTGATATTTAATGAAATTTCCTTTTTATAATAGAAAGTTATAATTAGAATGTTTTATAGAAAGGAATTGATAAAGATATACTTAAGCACGTATAGTTATGATGGTTGGAATTAATAGAATGTGTTGATCTGATTTACTATAGGGAAATATTTCTATAAAGTGTTATAGACATCAGATGACGGATCAATAACATGAGATAGAGATTCTACTTGGTGTTAAGATTTAGAGTTGATTGTGTTGGAGATATGCCCTAGAGGCAATAATAAATGTAGTTATTATTATATCTTTGTGTTTATGATAAATGTTTACATTCATGCTATAATAGTATTAACAAGGAAACCATTAATACTTGTGTGATTTGTAAACCTAATTTGAAGTCCCTAGTATAGCCTCTATACTTCACTAGCTTGTTGGTTGATTAATGATTGTGGTTTCCATATCATGAACATTGAGATGTTATCAACAACAAGATCATATCGTTAGGAGAATGATATGGTGGACATACTCCTATTGATAAGCGTAGCATAAAGATCAAGTCATTTCATTAGTTCAATTGCTATATGCTTTCTGATACATAGTAACCTAATTCCTTCGACCATGAGATCATGCATATCACCTTTAGGATGGATGCTTTGATGACATCAAACACCACACCGTAATCGGGTGGCTATAAAGGTGGCATTAAGTGTTGGAAAGTATTGGTTGAAACACATGGATCAAGTGGGATTTGTCCATCCACATGACGGATAGATATACTCTGGGCCCTCTCGGTGGAATGTCATCCAATTAGCTTGCAAGCATGTGACTTGGTCACAAGGGATCACATATCACGGGAGCGAGAAAAGAGTACTTATCGATGCGAGGTTGAACTAGGTATGCGGAGATACAAGCGATCATAACCTCGGGTAAGTAAATATATCGTGAGACAAAGGGAAATTGGTATCGTATGTAAGTGGTTCATTCGATCGCAAAGTAATCGTAGAAATATGTGGGAGCCATATGAATTTCCAGATTCCTCTATTGGTTATTGTTGGAGAAGTGTCTCGATCATGTCCGCATAATTCACGAACCGTAGGGAGACACACTTAAGGATTGACGTTGTTTGAGTAGTTATGGTATTATGAGAAAGAGACCGAATGTTGTTGAGTCTCGGATGGGATCCGGGATATCACGAGGTGATCCGGAATGGTCCGGAGAATAAGATTCATATAAGGAAAGTCCCGTTTGAGTTCGGGAATGATTCGGTGTTTTCATCAGGGAATGTTCTAGAAGGTTCGGATTGTCGGCACTCGGGGAAGGGTACATGAATGTGTCATTGCTCATTGAATGATTGCATCATGTACTAAGTGTTCTTCTGTCCCAAATAAAGGATTAAATTGAATCCTAAAATGAAAAGTCAAATGTCCGGTTTGAAAGTCAAGCGCCAAAACAAGCTGGGAAACAAGCAAGAGGAGTTGGAACCAACACGGAGGAGGTTGGACTCCTCCAGCCGGCTCCAGCCCTAGGCCGAGTTGGGAGGGACTCCTCCTCCCTGGCCAAGGACCCCCTCCCATATAAGGAGGGCAGGGCTCCTCCATAGACACATAACTTTCTACTCTAGATCTCCGGTTTAGAGCCGTTTTGGTTTAGAGCTTCTAATTGCTTTAGCCAGGTTTAGAGCCTTCTAATTGGTTTAGAGCCTTCTAATTGGTGTGTCTAATTACTAGACCACTAATAGCCTCTCTCATAAGCTCCACCATACTGCACCGGCTTAAGGCGAAGCCATGGGATCTCCTCTACTTAGGTACCACGCCGTTGTCAGGAATCGCGAGAGAGTGCTACAACCTCCGCTGCTTGGAACAAGGGAGAGGAAGGTCTTCGTCGAGCGTGTGACCGATTGTGGGGCGCTTAGGAGCGTGATACCGAAGGATCGTCTACGATCTTGAGATCGGGAAGAGTACTACATCACCCACGAGAATCCGCTCGTTAAACGCTTTGGAATCTTGAGGGTAAGTTATACCATCGACTCGTTGCTACAATCTAGTAGATAGATCTTGGCTTGTTTGTTTGTATGCGATAGAAAATTTTGTTTTCCATGCTACGAACCCCTTGATGGGTATATCGAGCCGTGTCTATATGTAGATCATTGCAGAGTAGAACACAATGGTCATTGTGGGCGTTGATACTTTTATTGTAGATTACTTTTGTGTACTTTGCATCTTGCGGTATGTTGGGATGAAGCGGCCGGCTAACCTTACATGACATCGTTCATGAGACTTGCTCCACGCTTGACATGACATGTAACTTCTATTGCATAAGTGGCTTTATGGTGCATGTTTCTCCTAGCATAGTTAAGATCCAATTTACAACGGGTGATCAACAATGCTAGTATCAATGTTGTGGTTCTTGTTCGTAAGTTAGAACGACACTTATTGAAAGCCCCAAACCACGTAAAATATGCAAAGAAAGTAGAAGCGTCTAACTTTGTTTTGCGGGGTGTAATGATGTGATATGGCCATGATTGTGATTATATTTGATGTATGCAATGTTCCTTATTGTAAGTCGACAACGGCGGGAGCCATATGGTTGTCTTTAAATTATGTTAAGACCCGCGTGTCTATTCAAAGTAGTTGTAATAGTTGAAGCCGGTGGACGACAACCATGGAGAAGCGTCATTGACCTTGATGCAATGCCGGTGATGATGGAGATCATGTTCGTGCTTGAAGATGGAGATCGCACGCACGAAGAAGAAAGGCCATATCATATCACATATATATTGAATTGCATGTGATGTTAATCCTTTATGCATCTTGTATTGCTTAGTAGACGACGGTAGCATTATAAGATGATCCCTCATGCACATCAATTTCAAATCATAAAGTGTTCACCCTTAGTTAGCACCGTTGCTAAAGCTTGTTGTTTCGAAGCACCACGTGATGATCGGGTGTGCTAGATTCTGCAAGTGTATACAACGTGAGCAAGCCAGATTTGCTCATGCAGAAACTAAGGTTTGATCTTGATGAGCCTAGCATGTACAGACATGGTCTCGGAACACGGATTACCGAAAGGTAAAGCATGAATCGTATAGTAGATATGATGAACATGATGATTGTTCGCCATTGAAACTATATCAACTCTCGTGATGATCGGTGTTGATGTGGTGGATTTGGTTCGTGTGATCACTAAAACAATGTGAGGGATATTGTTTTGAGTGGGAGTTCACCTAGTTTAATTTCATTAATTAATTTGAACTCAATTTGTCATAAACTTAGTCTAAACTATTGCAAATATGTTGTAGATCAATGGCAGCCCCTACCATCAATTTTAATGCGTTCCTAGAGAAAGAAAAGTTGAAAACAATGGAAGCAACTTCGGATTGGTTCCGCAATTTGAGGATTGTCCTCACGGTGGTAATTTGACCTATGTCTTTGGATGCACATTGGGTGACCCACTGCGGTGATGCTTCCGATGAAGTAAAGAATGTTTACCTCGCTCGGAAGAATCGGTACTCCATAGTTCATGTGCTATCTTGTATGGTTTAGAATCGAGCTTGAAAAGGTTTGAAGAGTCGACCCATATGATATTGTCGAGGATCTCAAATTGATTTTTGAGACTCATGCGGCAATTGAAAGCTATGAGGCTTCGAAAAGTTCTTTAACGCAAGATGGAAGAGGGCAGCTCTGTCGGTGAGCATGTGCTTAAGATGTGCAGGGCATAAACAAACTTCAAAGCTTGGGTATAGTGATTCCTAATGCTTTGGGGATTTACCGTGTCCTCCAATCACTACCACCAAGTTATAAGAACTTTGTGATGAACTACAACATGCGAACATGAACAAGACGTTGCGTAACTCTTTGCCATGTTGAAATCTGCGAAGTGGAGATCAAGAAAGAGCACCAAGTGTTGTTGGTCAATAAGACCACCAAATTCAAGAAAGGCAAGTCTAAGCAAAGGACACTTCAAGAAGGGTGGTAAGAAAGCTACCACGCCGAAGAAGACCAGGCTGGACCTAAGCCTAAACCGAGTGCTTTTCTTGCAAGGAGAAGGTCACCGAAGCGGAATTGCCCAAAGTACTTGGCGGATCTGAAGAACGGCAACATCAAGAAGAAAGGTATATCTGATATACATGTTATTGATGTGTATCTCACTAGTACTCGTAGTAGTGCCTGGGTATTTGATACTGGTTCGGTTGCTCATATTTGTAACTCGAAACAGGTGCTGCAGAATAAACGGAAGCTAGCGAAGAACGAGGTGACGATGCGCGTGGGAAACGGATCAAAGGTTGATGTGATCGCGATCGGCACGCTACCTCTTCATCTACCATCGGGATTAGTTTTATACTTAAATAATTGTTATTTGGTGCCTGCGTTAAGCATGAACATTATATCGGGATCTTGTTTATTGCGAGACGGTTACTTGTTTAAGTCCGAGAATAATGGTTGTTCGATTTATATGAGTAATATGTTTTATGCACATGCACCTTTGATAGATGGTCTATTCTTATTGAATCTCGATAGTGGAAATACACATATCAACAACATTGAGGCTAAACGTTTGAAATCAAGCGATAATTCGACCTATATGTGGCAATCGTCTTGGTCACATCGGAGTGAAACGTATGAAGAAACTCCATTCCGATGGACTTCTTGAATCACTTGATTTTGAATCACTTGAAAGATGCGAAGCATGTCTGATGGGAAAAATGACTAAGACTCCATTTTCTGGTATGATGGAGCGAGCTACGGACTTATTGGAAATCATACATACCGATGTGTGTGGTCCAATGAGTGTAGCGTCATGTGATGGTTATCGTTATGTTCTTACCTTCACGGATGACTTGAGTAGATATGGATATATCTATTTCATGAAACATAAGTCCGAAACTTTCGAGAAGTTTAAGGAGTTTCAAAGTGAGGTAGAGAATCAACGTAACAAGAAGATTAAATTTCTACGTTCTGATCGTGGAGGTGAATATCTAAGTTACGAGTTTGGCGAGCATTTAAAGAAGTGCGGAATACTTTCACAATTGACACCGGAACACCACAGCGTAATGGTGTGTCCGAACGTAATGTCGAACTCTCTTAGATATGGTTCGTTCTATGATGTCACTTACTGATTTACCGCTATCATTTTGGGGTTATGCATTAGAAAAGCCGCATTCACTTTAAATAGGGCACCGTCTAAATCCGTTGAAACGACACCGTATGAATTATGGTTTGGGAAGAAACCTAAATTGTCGTTCCTTAAAGTTTGGGGATCTGAAGCCTATGTAAAGAAGTTACTGAGGACAAGCTTGAACCCAAAGCGGAAAAATGCGTCTTCATAGGATACCCAAGGAAACTATTGGGTATACCTTCTATCATAGATCCGAAGGCAAAACATTCGTTGCTAAGAATGGATCCTTTCTAGAGAAGGAATTTCTCTCGAAGAAGTGACTGGAAGGAAAGTAGAACTCGACGAGGTTGTTGAACCTTCTCGAAATTGCGAGTAGCGCAAGACCGGAAGAAGTTCTGTGGTGCCTGCACCAATAAGGGAGGAAGCTAATGATGATGATCATGAAACTTGAAGTTGCTCTGAGCCTCGGAGGTCAACGAGAACTCGTACCACTCCAGTTGGTATGATTCCGTTATGAATGTCATGGTGGTGGACAACACCGATGACCCGAGACATATGAGGAAGCGATGATGAGCCCGATTCCAATAAATGGCAAGAAGCCATGAAATCCGAGATTGGATCCATGTACGAAACCAAGTATGGACTTTGGTGGACTTACCGGATGGCGGAAGGTCGAGAACAAATGGATTTTCAAGAAGAAAACAGATCTTGTCGATGGTAATGTTACTGTCTATAAAGCTCGACTTGTCGCAAAGGGTTTCGACAAATTCAAGGAGTTGACTACGATGAGACTTTCTCACCAAGAGCGAAGCTAAAGTCTGTGAGGATTATGTTAGCAATCGCTGCATATTATGATTATGAGATATGGCGATGGATGTCAAACAGCATTCCTCAATGGAGACATTGATGAAGAGTTGTATATGATGCAACCCAAAGGTTTTGTCGATCCTATAGATGCTAACAAGGTATGCAAACTTCAACGGTCCATCTATGGATTGAAGCAAGCATCCGAAGTTGGAATCAACGTTTTGATAAGGTAATCAAAGTTTTGGTTTTATACAAACTTATGGAGAAGCTTGTATTTACAAGAAAGTGAGTGGGAGCTCAGTAGCATTCTTAATACTGTATGTGGATGACATATTGTTGATTGGGAATGATGTAGACCTTCTTAATAGTGTCAAGGAATATTTGAATAATAGTTTTCAATGAAGGATCTTGGCGAAGCAGCTTACATATTAGGCATAAAGATTTATAGAGATAGATCAAGCCAAATATCATTGTCACAGTACATATTTGGACAAAGTTCTAAAGAGATTTGGAATGGAAGAAAGCAAGAAAGGGTTCTTGCCCATGTTGCTCAATCGACCTTGAGTAAAACTCAAAGTCCGACATCGGCAGAAGATAGAGAAAGGATGAGTAAGACTCCCTATGCCTCGACCATAGGATCTCTAATGTATGCCATGCTATGTACTAGACCCGACATTGCATATCTCGTTAGTTTAACTAGCAGATATCAAAGTGATCCAGAGTGGATCATTGGACATGATCAAAAACATCCTTAAGTACTTGAGAAGAACTAAGGATATGGTTCTTTCTTATGGAGGTGATGAACAGCTCGTTGTTAATGGTTACACCGATGCTAGTTGGAACACCGATCCAGATGATTCTAAATCACAATCCGGATCGTATTTATTTTGAATGGTGCAGCGGTTATGGAGGAGTGCAAAGCAAAGCGTTGTGGCGAGATCTTCAACCGAATCGGAATACATGGCTGCCGGAGGCTTCAAGAAGCGATATGGATGAAAGAGTTCATTACTGAGCTGGGTGTGGTTCCAAGTGCTGGACCCAATGTCTATCTCTTGTGATAACATGGGCGCCATAGCCAATGCGCAAGAACCAAGGTCACACAAGAAGCTGAAGCATATCAAGCGTTTTCACGCTATTCGAGAACATATCCAGGATGGGGATATAAAGATTTGCAAAGTACACACAGATCTAAATGTGGCGGATCCGTTGACTAAACCTCTCCCGAGGGCAAAACATGACCAACACCAAACTGCCATGGGTGTTCGGTATATTACCATGTAATCTAGATTAGATGACTCTAGTGCAAGTGGGAGACTGTTGGAGATATGCCCTAGAGGCAATAATAAATGTAGTTATTATTATATCTTTGTGTTTATGATAAATGTTTACATTCATGCTATAATAGTATTAACAAGGAAACCATTAATACTTGTGTGATTTGTAAACCTAATTTGAAGTCCCTAGTATAGCCTCTATACTTCACTAGCTTGTTGGTTGATTAATGATTGTGGTTTCCATATCATGAACATTGAGATGTTATCAACAACAAGATCATATCGTTAGGAGAATGATATGGTGGACATACTCCTATTGATAAGCGTAGCATAAAGATCAAGTCATTTCATTAGTTCAATTGCTATATGCTTTCTGATACATAGTAACCTAATTCCTTCGACCATGAGATCATGCATATCACCTTTACCGGATGGATGCTTTGATGACATCAAACACCACACCGTGGCGGGTGGCTATAAAGGTGGCATTAAGTGTTCGGAAAGTATTGGTTGAAACACATGGATCAAGAGTGGGATTTGTCCATCCACATGACGGATAGATATACTCTGGGCCCTCTCGGTGGAATGTCATCCAATTAGCTTGCAAGCATGTGACTTGGTCACAAGGGATCACATATCACGGGAACGAGAAAAGAGTACTTATCAGTAACGAGGTTGAACTAGGTATGCAGAGATATCGACGATCATAACCTCGGGTAAGTAACATATCGTGAGACAAAGGGAAATTGGTATCGTATGTAAGTGGTTCATTCGATCGCAAAGTAATCGTAGAAATATGTGGGAGCCATATGAATTTCCAGATTCCTCTATTGGTTATTGTTCGGAGAAGTGTCTCGATCATGTCCGCATAATTCACGAACCGTAGGGAGACACACTTAAGGATTCGACGTTGTTTGAGTAGTTATGGTATTATGAGAAAGAGACCGAATGTTGTTCGGAGTCTCGGATGGGATCCGGGATATCACGAGGTGATCCGGAATGGTCCGGAGAATAAGATTCATATAAGGAAAGTCCCGTTTCGAGTTCGGGAATGATTCCGTGTTTTCATCGAATGTTCTAGAAGGTTCCGGATTGTCCGGCACTCCGGGGGGGGAAGGGCACATGAATGTGTCATTGCTCATTGAATGATTGCATCATGTACTAAGTGTTCTTGCTGTCCCAAATAAAGGATTAAATTGAATCCTAAAACAGAAAAGTCAAATGTCCAGTTTGAAAGTCAAACGCCAAAACAAGAAACGTGGGAAACAAGCAAGAGGAGTTGGAACCAACCGGAGGAGGAGTTGGACTCCTCGGGGCGCCAGCCCTAGGCCGAGTTGAGGGACTCCTCCCTCCCCTGGCGCCAAGGACCCCCTCCCACATAAGGAGGCGGGGCTCCTCCCATAGACACATAACTTTCTACTCTAGATCTCCGGTTTAGAGCCGTTTTGGTTTAGAGCTTCTAATTGCTTTAGCCAGCGGTTTAGAGCCTTCTAATTGGTTTAGAGCCTTCTAATTGGTGTGTCTAATTACTAGACCACTAATAGCCTCTCTCATAAGCTCCACCATACTCGCACCGGCTTAAGCGAAGCCTGGGATCTCCCTCTACTTAGGTACCACGCCGTTGTCTTTGGGAATCGCGAGGAGAGTGCTACAACCTCCGCTGCCTGCTGGAACAAGGGAGAGGAAGGTCTTCGTCGAGTACCGAACGTGTGACCGACTGCGGGAGAGCTGCCGGAACGTGGCGCTGGAAGGATCGTCTACACGATCTTGAGATCGGGAAGAGTACGACTACATCACCCACGAGAATCCGCTCTCGTTAAACGCTTTGGAATCTTCGAGGGTAAGTTATACCATCGACTCGTTGCTACAATCTAGTAGATAGATCTTGGCTTGTTTGTTTGTATGCGATAGAAAAATTTTGTTTTCCATGCTACGAACCCCTTCAGATTGCTTACCAAGAATTACTATCTTTCATAATTCATAACTCTGGATCTTGAAATAAAGAATTCCTTTCCTAGATATACCACATTTTCCAATCTATTATCCTGATTAATATGATGAGCTTTACTTCATAGAAATATTCTCATTCACTGATTAACCTTCTAAACTCATGGATGAATCCAATGAGTTTGATACCCAAGTATTCCATAACTTCCTCATATCCTTGCTTAGTTGTATCTACTACTCTAATGTTGATAGCCTTCCATTCAACAAATAGTTCCTTCAATTTTACTCATACTTTTCTTAATCATTCACTACTAATGTATCTCCATTAGTTGTATGCATCCAACTACCCTTTCTCTAAATTTGATTATCCTTTAGAATGTCTAACAACACTTCTATGATTCCATACTATACTAGCTTTAATTGAATCATATCATCTTAGATTCACTTTACTCCATAAACTCACACTCTAACCCTAAATCATATTTATGTTCTTTGTAATGACCACCCAAGGGTTACTTATCTCTACTAGGGTTTTTAATCATGTTTTACCCACCAATACCACTAATACTGTTGGAGATATGCCCTAGAAGCAATAATAAATATAGTTATTATTATATCTTTGTGTTTATGATAAATGTTTACATTCATGCTATAATAGTATTAACAAGGAAACATTAATACTTGTGTGATTTGTAAACTTAATTTGAAGTCCCTAGTATAGCCTCTATACTTCACTAGCTTGTTGGTTGATTAATGATTGTGGTTTCCCTATCATGAACATTGAGATGTTATCAACAACAAGATCATATCGTTAGGAGAATGATATGGTGGACATACTCCTATAGATAAGCATAGCATAAAGATCAAGTCATTTCAATAGTTCAATTGCTATATGATTTCTGGTACATAGTAACCTAATTCCTTCGACCATGAGATCATGCATATCACCTTTACCGGATGGATGCTTTGATGACATCAAACACCACACCGTAACTGGGTGGCTATAAAGGTGGCATTGAGTGTTCGGAAAGTATTGGTTGAAACACATGGATCAAGAGTGGGATTTGTCCATCCATATGACGGATAGATATACTCTGGGCCCTCTCGGTGGAATGTCATCTAATTAGCTTGCAAGCATGTGACTGTATCACAAGGGATCACATATCACGGGAACGAGAAAAGAGTACTTATCGGTAACGAGGTTGAACTAGGTATGCAGAGATACCGACGATCATAACCTCGGATAAGTAAACTATCGTGAGACAAAGGGAAATTGGTATCGTATGTAAGTGGTTCATTCGATCGCAAAGTAATCGTAGAAATATGTGGGAGCCATATGAATTTCCAGATTCCTCTATTGGTTATTGTTCGGAGAAGTGTCTCGATCATGTCCGCATAATTCACGAACCGTAGGGAGACACACTTAAGGATTCGACGTTGTTTGAGTAGTTATGGTATTATGAGAAAGAGACCGAATGTTGTTCGGAGTCTCGTATGGGATCCAGGATATCACGAGGTGATCCGGAATGGTACGGAGAATAAGATTCATATAAGGAAAGTCTCGTTTCGAAGTTCGGGAATGATTCCGGTGTTTTCATCGGGAATGTTCTAGAAGGTTCCGGATTGTCCGGCACTCCGGGGGGGAGGGTACATGAATGTGTCATTACATATTGAATGATTGCATCATGTACTAAGTGTTCTTGTTGTTCCAAAACTGAAAAGTCAAACTGCCAGTTTGAAAGTCAAACGGCTAAAACAGGAAACTATGGAAAACAGGAAACTGTGAACAGAAGCTGTGGAAACAAGCAAGAGGTGGTTGGAATCGACTTGGGGAGGAATCCTCCAAGCGGTAGCCAACCAAGGCCGACTTGGGAGGACTCCCCCTTGGCCGCCCCTCCCACCTATAAAAGGAGGGGCAGGGCCTCCTCCTCTAGACACACAAGTTCCTAACCTCTAATCTCCGGTTTAGAGCAGTTTTGGTTTAGAGCTTCTAATTGCTCTAGCATGCGGTTTAGAGCCTTCTAATTGGTGTGTCTAATCCCTAGACCACTAATAGCTCTCTCTCATACTCCACCATACTCGCTCCGGCTTAAGGCGAAGCCCTGCGGGATCTCCCCTCTACTTCCGGTACCACGCCGTTGTGCTGCCGGAATCGCGAGGAGAGTGCTACAACCTCCGCTGCCTGGTGGAACAAGGGAGAGGAAGGTCTTCGTCGAGTACCGAACGTGTGACCGACTGCGGAAGCGCTGCCGGAACGCAGCGCCGGAAGGATCGTCTACACGATCTTGAGATCGGAAAGAGTACGACTACATCACCCACGAGAATCCGCTCTCGTTAAACACTTTGGAATCTTCGAGGGTAAGTTATTCCATCGACTCGTTGCTGCAATCTAGTAGATAGATCTTGGCTTGTTT
The DNA here is from genome assembly GCA_030063025.1 of Avena longiglumis. Lineage (NCBI taxonomy): Eukaryota > Viridiplantae > Streptophyta > Magnoliopsida > Poales > Poaceae > Avena > Avena longiglumis. The sequence goes on along the minus strand of CP125978.1, from coordinate 504,505,686 downwards.
GTTTGTATGCGATAGAAAATTTTGTTTTCCATGCTACGAACCCCTACAGTGGTATCAGAGCCGTGTCTATATGTAGATATGTTGCACGAGTAGAACACAATGGTCATTGTGGGCGTTGATGCTTTTATTGTCGATTGCTTCTTGTGTACTTTGCATCTTGCGGTATGTTGGGATGAAGCGGCCCGGGCTAACCTTACATGACATCGTTCATGAGACTTGCTCCACGCTTGACATGCAACTTGTATTGCATAAGTGGCTTTGCGGGTGCCTGTTTCTCCTAGCATAGTTAAGATCCAATTTACAACGGGTGATCAACAATGCTAGTATCAATGTTGTGGTTCTTGTTCGTAAGTTAGAACGACACTTATTGAAAGCCCCAAACCACGTAAAATATTCAAAGAAAGTAGAGGCGTCTAACTTTGTTTTGCAGGGTGTCGATGATGTGATATGGCCATGATTGTGATTATATTTGATGTATGCAATGTTCCTTATTGTAAGTTGGCAACGGCGAGAGCCATATGGTTGTCTTTAATTTATGTTAAGACCCGTGTCTATTCAAAGTAGTTGTAATAGTTGAAGCCGGTGGGCGACAACCATGGAGAAGCGTCATTGACCTTGATGCAATGCGGTGATGATGGAGATCATGTTCGTGCTTGAAGATGGAGATCGGAAGCACAAAGAAGAAAGGCCATATCATATCACATATTATTGAATTGCATGTGATGTTAATCCTTTATGCATCTTGTATTGCTTGGTAGGCGATGGTAGCATTATAAGATGATCCCTCATGCACATCAATTTCAAGTCATAAAGTGTTCGCCCTTAGTTAGCACCGTTGCTAAAGCTTGTTGTTTGAGCACCACGTGATGATCGGGTGTGTTAGATTACGCAAGTGTATACAACGTGAGCAAGCCAGATTTGCTCATGCAGAAACTAAGGTTTGATCTTGATGAGCCTAGCATGTACAGACATGGTCTCGGAACACGGATCACCGAAAGGTAAAGCATGAACCGTATAGTAGATATGAAGAACATGACGATTGTTCCATTGAAACTATATCAACTCTCGTGATGATCGGTGTTGATATAGTGGATTTGGTTCGTGTGATCACTAAAACAATGTGAGGGATGTTGTTTTGAGTGGGAGTTCACCTAGTTTAATTTCATTAATTAATTTGAACTCAATTTGTCATAAACTTAGTCTAAACTATTGCAAATATGTTGTAGATCAATGGCAGCCCTACCATCAATTTTAATGCGTCCTAGAGAAAGAAAAGTTGAAAAACAATGGAAGCAACTTGGATTGGTTCCGCAATTTGAGGATTGTCCTCACAGTTGGTAATTTGACCTATGTGCTTTGGATGCACCCACTGGTGATGATGCTCCCGATGAAGTAAAGAATGTTTACCTCGCTCGGAAGAATCAGTACTCCATAGTTCATTGTGCTATCTTGTATGGTTTAGAATCGGAGCTTCAGAAAAGGTTTGAAGAGTCAGACCCATATGATATTGTCGAAGATCTCAAATTGATTTTTGAGACTCATGCAGCAATTGAAAGCTATGAGGCTTCTGAAAAGTTCTTTAACTGCAAGATGGAAGAGGGCAGCTCCGTCAGTGAGCATGTGCTTAAGATGTCAGACGCATAAACAAACTTCAAAGCTTGGGTATAGTGATTCCTAATGCTTTGGGATTTACCGTATCCTCCAGTCACTACCACCAAGTTACGGGAACTTTGTGATGAACTACAACATGCGAACATGAACAAAGAGTTGCAGGCTGTTTGCTATGTTAAAATCTGCGAAGTGAAGATCAAGAAAGAGCACCAAGTGTTGTTGGTCAATAAGACCACCAAATTCAAGAAAGGCAAGTCTAAGCAAAGGGACACTTCAAGAAGGGTGGTAAGAAAGTTACCACGCCGTGAAGAAGACCAAGGCTGGACCCAAGCCCGACGATCGAGTGCTTTTACCGCAAGGGAGAAGGTCCTTCGAAGCGGAATTGCCCAAAGTACTTGGCGGATCTCAAGAACGGCAACATCCGGAAGAAGGGTATATCGATATACATGTTATTGATGTGTATCTCACTAGTACTCGTAGTAGTGCTGGGTATTTGATCTTGGTCCGGTTGCTCATATTTGTAACTCGAAACAGTCTTTGCAGAATAAGCGGAAGCTAGCGAAGAACGAGTGACGATGCACGTGGGAAAGCGGATCAAAGGTTGATGTGATCGCGGTGGCACGCTACCCTTCATCTACCATCGGGATTAGTTTTATACTTAAATAATTGTTATTTAGTGCCTGTTGAGAATGACCATTATATCGGGATCTTGTTTATTGCTAGACGGTTACTTGTTTAAATCAGAGAATAATGGTTGTTCGATTTATATGAGTAATATGTTTTATGCACATGCACCTTTGATAGATGGTCTATTCTTATTGAATCTCGATAGTGGAAATACACATATCAACAACATTGAGGCTAAACGCGTTTGAAATCAGCGATAATTCGACCTATATGTGGCAATCGTCTTGGTCACATTGGAGTGAAGCGTATGAAGAAACTCCATTCGATGGACTTCTTGAATCACTTGATTTTGAATCACTTGAAAGATGCTGAATGTCGATGGGAAAAATGACTAAGACTCCATTTTACGGTATGATGGAAGCTACGGACTTATTGGAAATCATACATACCGATGTGTGTGGTCCAATGAGTGTAGCATCGCGCGGTGGTTATCGTTATGTTCTTACCTTCACGGATGACTTGAGTAGATATGGATATATCTATTTCATGAAACATAAGTCCGAAACTTTCGAGAAGTTTAATGAGTTTCAAAGTGAGGTGGAGAATCAACGTAACAAGAAGATTAAATTTCTACGTTCTGATCGTGGAGGTGAATATCTAAGTTACGAGTTTGGCGAGCATTTGAAGAAATGCGGAATACTTTCACAGTTGAAACCGCCGGGAACACCACAGCGTAATGGTGTGTCCGAACGTCGTAATCGAACTCTCTTAGATATGGTTCGTTCTATGATGTCACTTACAGATTTACCGCTATCATTTTGGGGTTATGCATTAGAAACAGCCGCATTCACTATAAATAGTGCACCGTCTAAATCCGTTGAAACGACACCGTATGAATTATGGTTTGGGAAGAAACCTAAATTGTCGTTCCTTAAAGTTTGGGGATGCGAAGCCTATGTAAAGAAGTTACAGCCGGACAAGCTTGAACCCAAAGCGGAAAAATGCGTCTTCATAGGATACCCGAAGGAAACTATTGGGTATACCTTCTATCATAGATCCGAAGGCAAAATCTTCGTTGCCAAGAATGGATCCTTTCTAGAGAAGGAATTTCTCTCGAAAGAAGTGACTGGAAGGAAAGTAGAACTCGACGATGTTGTCGAACCTTCTCTCGAAATTGCGAGTAGCGCAGCACCGGAAGAAGTTTCTGTGGTGCCTGCACCAATAAGAGAGGAAGCTAATGATGGTGATATCCAGGATGGGGATATAAAGATTTGCAAAGTACACACAGATCTGAATGTGGCGGATCCGTTGACTAAACCTCTCCCGAGGGCAAAACATGACCAACACCAAACTACCATGGGTGTTCGATATATTACCATGTAATCTAGATTAGATGAGTCTAGTGCAAGTGGGAGACTGTTGGAGATATGCCCTAGAGGCAATAATAAATATAGTTATTATTATATCTTTGTGTTTATGATAAATGTTTACATTCATGCTATAATAGTATTAACAAGGAAACATTAATACTTGTGTGATTTGTAAACTTAATTTGAAGTACCTAGTATAGCCTCTATACTTCACTAGCTTGTTGGTTGATTAATGATTGTGGTTTCCCTATCATGAACATTGAGATGTTATCAACAACAAGATCATATCGTTAGGAGAATGATATGGTGGACATACTCCTATAGATAAGCATAGCATAAAGATCAAGTCATTTCAATAGTTCATTTGCTATATGCTTTCTGATACATAGTAACCTAATTCCTTCGACCATGAGATCATGCATATCACCTTTACCGGATGGATGCTTTGATGACATCAAACACCACACCGAATGGCGGTGGCTATAAAGGTGGCATTGAGTGTTCGGAAAGTATTGGTTGAAACACATGGATCAAGAGTGGGATTTGTCCATCCATATGACGGATAGATATACTACAGGCCCTCTCGGTGGAATGTCATCCAATTAGCTTGCAAGCATGTGACTGGCTCACGAACATATCACGGGAACGAGAAAAGAGTACTTATCGGTAACGAGGTTAAACTAGGTATGCAGAGATACCGACGATCATAACCTCGGATAAGTAAACTATCGTGAGACAAAGGGAAATTGGTATCGTATGTAAGTGGTTCATTCGATCGCAAAGTAATCGTAGAAATATTGGGAGCCATATGAATTTCCAGATTCCTCTATTGGTTATTGTTCGGAGAAGTGTCTCGATCATGTCCGCATAATTCACGAACCGTAGGGAGACACACTTAAGGATTCGACGTTGTTTGAGTAGTTATGGTATTATGAGAAAGAGACCGAATGTTGTTCGGAGTCTCGGATGGGATCCAGGATATCACGAGGTGATCCGGAATGGTCCGGAGAATAAGATTCATATAAGGAAAGTCCCGTTTCGAAGTTCGGGAATGATTCCGGTGTTTTCATCGGGAATGTTCTAGAAGGTTCCAGATTGTCCGGCACTCCGGGGGGGAGGGTACATGAATGTGTCATTACATATTGAATGATTGCATCATGTACTAAGTGTTCTTGCTGTTCCAAAACTGAAAAGTCAAACTGCCAGTTTGAAAGTCAAACGGCTAAAACAGGAAACTGTGGGAAGCGAAAGCGTGGGAAGCAGAACTGGGAAACAAGCAAGAGGTGGTTGGAACCGACTTGGGAAGGAGTCCCTCAAGCCGGGCGCCAACCAAGGCCGACTTGGGAGGGACTCCTCCCCTTGGCCGCCCCTCCCACCTATAAAAGGAGGGGCAGGGCCTCCTCCTCTAGACACACAAGTTCCTATCCTCTAATCTCCGGTTTAGAGCCGTTTTGGTTTAGAGATTCTAATTGCTCTAGCCTGCGGTTTAGAGCCTTCTAATTGGTGTGTCTAATCCCTAGACCACTAATAGCTCTCTCTCATACTCCACCATACTCGCTCCGGCTTAAGGCGAAGCCTCATGGATCTCCCTCTACTTCCGGTACCACGTTGTCTTGCCGGAATCACGAGGAGAGTGCTACAACCTCCATTTGCTTTGGAACAAGGAGAGGAAGTATTCGTCGAGTACGAACGTGTGACCGATCATGGAAGCTGCCGTAACGCAGCCGGAAGGATCGTCTACACGATCTTGAGATCGGAAAGAGTACGACTACATCACCCACGAGAATCCGCTCTCGTTAAACACTTTGGAATCTTCGAGGGTAAGTTATTCCATCGACTCGTTGCTACAATCTAGTAGATAGATCTTGGCTACGAACCCCTACAAATACATGACATCAGTACTCAATCTTGGTGAATAAGGCTTGATCATTATAATCTGGTGACCTTTTATAGTTTAAGTTTCCAGTTGGCTAATCAAGGCTTCCATCCATACAACATTGCGGTTGAATGATAATTATTTTCTGTTTAGTTCTATTGGATTAAGAGATATAATTCATTGATTATACCTACTTGATCCAATAGGACTACTCCTGGCAACTATCTCCAGACTTCATCCTTGTATTTTTCTTTTCTATCAAGGAGGGATTTAACTCCATCAATTATCCTATTGATTTGATTCTTTGCAATCATTCTTATCAAAGAAATGTCATTTGAAACTAGCATCACTATTCACCTCTCCTAAGGTGTTTCTTTGTAGATACTTATTTGTAAGTTGTGTTATGATCAAGTACTTGTTAATTTGAGAATGGGTGAATCAATAGTTGATTTCTCAACATTGATGAACAACAGACATGGATATATACTCAACAGAGATGATACGGATTGGTATGGGAATAAAGATATATGGTGAATGATCTTGACTTAGTTTCCGTCCTACCCAATCTTACTTAGGAAGTAGGGTTGAACATTACCATCATACTCATGGTATATGCGGATGAGATTAAGATATAGTTGTTAAATTCATATTTGGTGTTATATACTTTAACTTGGTACTCATGTGTGATTATAAGGAATACTATAATATGATCACCTAATGATCAAGTATAAATCATATTGAATTAAGGTTTAACTTATAATACATTTGATCTACCCTTAGATCAAATCTCCCTTACCCAAAATGAGGTTTTAGTAAAGGTCTTATTGAAACTTATCGCAGTCAACTTGATGATCGACTTCAATTCCATCAAGCTAAGAGAAGCTTCAATCACTTTGACCAGTTTTGTTTAAAAGCGCGAAAATTATTCGGATTTTCTATGCATGAATGCAATGCACACATCTGGGTCCAGCTTATTTCTAAGCTCTAATGCTGGGATGTTTACACAACATCTTCATGTGAGTTTTTTGATTGTTTTCTCTTTCAATGGAGGATTTTTGCATCTGGTCTTCAATAGCAAATATTCAGAATTAAGTGTGTCTAGACTCCAGAGCTTAAAAACTAGAATGAACGTGATCAGCATTACAACTTTCACGGCTTGTGTTCATGCTGGCTCATGCGTGTTTTCTTGTTGGGTCACCTGGCGTGGAATCTGCACCAGTTTACAGTTAACTTGGTTCTTACCAAGTTTAGCTCAATGAACAGACCTCTTCGACCTGACGTGTGGTGTTCGTGTAGAGGAAACAGAGCGTTATTGGGTATGGATTTGCAAATAGAAACAACCGGCGATCTCAGTTTGACGACAGCGTCTATATCAACGGTAAGTATTGAAAATTCAGATAAGATCATGTAATTAGCTCTGTCCTCAGTAGAACTTGGCATTTTGACACATCCGAATAGATTTTTAATAAATTAAACACTTACTTACACTACTAAGTGTGATATTTTCTAAAATACTTTCTGCAACCATTTACTCTAATAGGTTACTCTAAGTTTCTATTGGTAGCACCATCTTGGAAATGTGATATCACCAAACTTTTAGTTGCAGGTTATATTACGTTGTGGTGTAATAAAATGTTGTTGATCCTCATGATATTGTTGTATTCTCTCATGATATACAAAACACAACATCAAACATATATTAATGCCAAGACATTTTTTGCTCACACATGTCTAATACAATGATTTTTTCAAACATGACATCTCTAATGCACTTTTTATTTCTCCCACTATAAATGTGTTTATCCTTTCAAAATTACATGATTCTATAAATATGCACTAATTTAAAGTTGTTTGGAATAACCTAAAATTTCGCTAACGGGCAGCTATATATTATCGTGAGTCTGCATCTTAGAAAAATAAAATGTCTCTGATTTTCAGTATTAAAACTCTTCGTGGTCTAAGAAATGTTTAATAAAATCAAATCCGTAGCAACGCACGGGCACATTTCCTAGTAGATCTAAAAGTTAAAAACACCAAGAAACAGTCTAGACACTCCGACGACACAACAAAAGAGACGAAAACTAGAAAAAACTACGAATCAGATACAGGAAAGGCTATACAAAAGGACTACGACCAGCAACTAAAACTCACGAACAATGCTATCTAGACTATGACAAAACTATGAATCCTAATCTTTTTGTATGGCTTTTTCTATATAGAACGAAAACAACTAATTTATGGGTGGATTTGTAGATGCTTATCAAGGAAACCTGGCTCTGATACCAAGATGATATGAGGTGATCCGATCTTCTTAGTAAACAAAGGTGGTAGATGATGACAGTCGGTGGAGATAACTTGTATGACCTTCACAAACCTCCCGATCAATTTCTGATGCCAATGTAGCAGCTCTCAACCTTTGTAGATATTCACAACATCATACACTTACGCATATAGCCGCCGACCACAAAGCGGTAATTGCAATTTTTTAATTTCCAATGGAACAGCAGATCATACAAAACTTGCAATTGCCTAATTTCCAACAATACAACTAATCACACTTGATTGATAGTAATAAATACACCAGATCGAAACGAATTGGTTTAGGGAGTCAACTAGAAGCAAGTAGCAACTCAACGGATCTAGGGTTTACTTTAAACGTGGTCTTAGGCTAAAAGCCATGACTTATGCTGAACGTCCAACATAGAGTTGGAGCCAAAACCAAACATATCTCTAATCTTTCTAACTTAAAATGACTCTATTTGTAAACTGACAGAAAACGACCATTGTCTTGTTTGGATCATTGCATCCATCTCGTAATGAAACGGGAGACATGTTAGTACCCGTTGGAAAGCTCTCAAAATTATTTTTGCAACAAGTACTTATTTGTTTAATTCAGAGTTGGTATGAGGAAACAACGTCCGTTTTAATTTCAGAACTTCTGTCCGTCCGAACTGAACCTTCCTTATTGGTCGCCTTCCTCCCTCTCCTCCCGATGACGCTAGTCTGATGGATATTAAATCTAGTCAAACAATAACATCATGATTTAGGTAGTATAAAGTTTTTATAAATCAAAATATCATGTCTAACTAGGAATGAATTCACCTTGTGAAATTTTCAATGAGGCTCAATATTTCCTTTCAGCTTAAACAAGCAGAATCTTCATACTTTATGATTGTATCCTCATCACCTCATTTCATGTGTTATATCCCTGGAAATCATCCCACAAACCCAAAATAGTACACAATAGTTCACGAAACAGGCATAAAATGAGAAAATGATGAGTTTTGGGTGTCGTCTCTCAAAATGTGTCTCAGGTGTCACAACCCTATAAATCCTCTCAGGAACCCAAACAGTATATAGTTGTCCACAAAAACAGTCATAAAACGAGGAAAAACGAGTTTTTGATGCTGCCTATGAAATTTTGTTTCAGGTGCCACAACCCTGGAAATCGTCTCAGGAACCCAAAACATTACACAATACTACATAAAAGGCCAAAAAAATAAATAAACGACAAGTTTTTGGTGCCGTTTTAAAACTATGTTTCAGGTGTTATCGCCATACAAATCTTCCCGCGAACCAAAAACAATACAAAATATTTCATGAAAACAGACATAAAACAAGAAAACGATGGGTTTTTGGCGCAGTCTTTCAAAACATATTTTAGGTGTCATAACCATCCAAATCATCCCATGGTCCCAAAACAGTACACAATAGTCCACAAAAGCAGCCATAAAACAATAAAACGATGAGCTTTTTATGCGCCTTTGAAATAATGTTAAAGCTATCACAGCCCTAAACATCATCCTAGGAACCCCAAATAGTACACAATATTCCATGAAAATGTTGAGGAAATAAAAAAACGACGAGTTTTTGGCGCTGCCTCCTAAACCATCTTTTATGTGTCACACCCTATACATCGTCAAAGAAAACGGAAAAAAAAACAAGAAAACGATGATTTTTTAGCGCCGCCTCTCAAAATGTGTTTCACACGCCACAACCCTAGAAATCGTCCCTTAAATGCAAAACAGTACAATATCATTCACGAAAACTACCAAAAAGGGATAACGATGAGTTTTTTGCCCCACCTTTCAAAAATATGTTTCAGATGTCACAACCCCGTAAATCATCTCATCAATCTAAATCAATACATAATAGTCAGTGGAAATAGCCATAAAACTACAAAACAATGAGTTTTTACGCCCAATCTGAAACTGCTTTTCAGGTGTCAAAGCCCTACAAATCTTCCTAAGAACCTAAAACGGTTCACAATAGTCCACGAAGATGGCCATCAAACAAGAAAACGACAAGTTTTTATGCCTTCTCGGAAATTGTATTTTAGGTGTCAGGTCAGTTTAAATTGTTCTAAGAACGCAAAACAGTACACAATAGTCCATAAAAATGGCCACAAAACAACAGGTTTTTGACACCATCTTTGAAACCATGTTTTATGTGTCACAGCCTTGGAATTTTACCAGAAACCCAAAATAATACGTAATAATCCACTAAAACAGCCATAAAACAAAAAAAGCGACAAGTTTTTTGTGCCGTATTTTAAAACATGTTTCAGGTGTCACAGCCCTGTAAATCGTCCCATGAACACAAACAAGTACATAATAGTCCACAAAGCAGCCATAAAACAAGATAACGGTGAGTTTTTTTATGCCGCCTCAGAAACTGTCTTTTAGGTGTCACGACCCTACAAATCATCCAAGGAATCCAAAAAACAGTACACAATAATACCTAAAAATTTCCATCGAACAAGAAAATAATGAGTTTTTTCACCTCTAAAATAGTGTTTCAGGTGTCAAAGCCCTACAAATTGTCCCAAAAAACCAAAGACAGTTCACAAACATGTCCAAAAATAAATAAGAAAATGATGAGTTTTTAGCACCGCCTCTAAAACCGCGGTTAAGTCACAACCTTGGATATCATCCCAGAAAGCCAAAACAGTACACAATGATCTTCTCAAGATGCTGGCGTTTTTTCTGATTGCACATTATATGTTAGCAAAAAGACACGACGCAAGATGATAAATCCTTGATTGGTTCCTGTAATTAGTCCCAACTCATCCAAATAATTTAATTTAGTGAACGACGCGTGAATTTTCCAGTTCTTTTGGCCTGCTAGCTGCCATCATCAAGAATAGTCTCCTTGATCTATGCTGTGCATTAATTGAGGCGTGCATACCAAAGGAATGCATAGTCGGTTATCTTAATTTAAGAAAAGAGAGATTCTTGGACGGCTCTATATATCTAAGGATCATATCTAGGATGGCAAGAAAAGAGATGTCGGTTCACTTGGTTTGGAAAGATTATCAGACCTTTTGACACGCATCGGCTCTTTTGCTATCCATCATGGCGTGACAGACCCACTCTTCAATATTATAGCTGCATTATAGAGGTTTGGATTGACTTGTGGGTTATCCCATTCCATCTTAGTTGGACGGTACGGTGCGGCTCTCTTATAAGTACACAGTGTAGTAGACAGGGGAAATAGTACTAGTAGATTTGTACCATCATCAAAAACACAATAATCAAGTTCTTCAAGAAGGATAGAGTAGTACTACTGATTCGAGCTTTGTTGAGCGATCGTCCAAGAGCAACAATCCAAGATCGTTGAGTAGTTTCTGTCTGCGCTGATGGAGGTAGTCCCCGACGCCGTTGTGGCTACTGACGGGAGCGGCGGAAGCTACACCACGATCGGCGAGGCCATCAAAGCCGCTCCTCGCAAAAGCCCAACTAGGCATGTTATCCATGTAAAAGCTGGAGTTTACAGGGAGTACGTGGTGATAGGCGCCGATATCTGGAACCTCACGATGATCGGAGACGGGATGGACCGCACGGTCATCTCCGGCAACCGGAGCTTCGGCGGCGGCGTCAAGACGAGCGACAGCGCCACCGTCAGTAAGTACACGCAGCATCGATTGCATTCAGATCTTTTCACTCATCATGTCGTCCATGACTAAACATGTTACTATATATACGTATAGCTATTCTTCATGCATGCCTGATGCGTGTGGTGGTTGGTTACTTTGCATGCAGGTGTTAATGGTCTAGGGTTCGTCATCCGCGACCTTACCATCGACAACACGGCCGGAGCTTCCAACTTCCAGGCGGTGGCGCTGAAATCCACGTCCGACCGGTCCGCCGTCTACCGCTGCGCCATCAACGGATACCAGGATACGCTCTACGCGAAGATGAACACCCAGTTCTACCGGGAATGCCGCATCTCCGGCACGGTGGATTTTATATTCGGCGACGCCACGGCGGTGTTCCAGAAGTGTACAATCGTGGCGCGCAAGCCGATCAAGGGGCAGAAGAATACAATCACGGCCCATAAGAGGAAAGAAGCTGGAGAGGCGACGGGGTACGTGTTCCAGTTCTGCGATGTGGTCGCTGCCGACGAGCTTGCTCGCGCCGACTTCCCGGTGGAGACTTACCTCGGGCGGCCGTGGGATGTGTGCGCGCGCGTTGTGTTCATGGACTGCCACCTCCAGGGCTTGGTCGACCCCAAGGGGTGGCTACAGTGGCAGGGCAGCAAGACTGACGTCGTCGACATGTTCTACGCCGAGTACCACAACTCCGGCGCCGGCGCCGACGTCAGTGCGCGGGTAAAATGGCCTGCATTTCATGCCATCACTGATGCCTCCCAGGCTGCCAACTTCACCGTCCACAACTTCATTGGTGGTGATAAGTGGCTGCCGGCCACTGGAGTCGACTTCACGCCCGGCCTTCATTAGTGGTGATATCGATCCATGCAGCAAGCATATCGTCGCGTCCAGCCGCTAGTTTAATTCTTCTTGCATGCATGAATACTAGTACTACTCCATGATCTTCTCCACTGGAGTACTTCAGTCTGTTATAATCAGCAATTAATGTGTAATTAAATACGTGTGGTACCTGGTACTACTTTATAAATAAGTTCTGGGGATTGAGCTTAATTTAGCTTTCTTCATCATTGTATTACAGTATTTCTTCATTTTTTGTAAAGGAAAGGACAAGTCATTTAATTAGCTCTTTCCTTATACTAGTACGTTTGACCTGATATTGTCATTCTAAATATGTAATGACGTGCATGCTAGGGAAAATCAAACATAGGTAGTACTACTCCCTTTGTTCGAGCTCATGGCACGTTTTTTCCCCGGATCAGTGCGCTTGTAAAATGGGCATTACTTTTTTTTGGGGACAAGTAGGGACTTTATTCATCACGATCAAGTTTACACACCATCTGGCCACATTGAGATCTTGGGCCATGATCAACACACGCCATCACCTCCAAAAATTTCTGGATCAGAGATTCCTTTGATAGGGGTCTTGCCGATGCACATGTCATTGTCATGCCATCCAACCGCACTCATCGCTCCATGATCTTCTCCACGTGGCACAGATGCATCTACATTGATTTTGACAATGCCCTGGGCTGGGGGAATCCATCTGCTAGCTGATCAGCTTCTTCGACCTTTAGGCGCCTTTGATTTTGTAGTAGTATATAAACATGTACGTATACGATCTACGGAGTAGTACTCCGATCGCACATGTACCTTCTTTGTATGGCTACGCAGGTCCCAGTTGTCAAAATACTCCCTCCGATTAGGGATTATAAGGCCTAAGAGCTTTTTTAAAATGTTAGGAATTACAAGTCCTTTCTCATTTATTACCATCTCTCATCCAATGCATGGTCTTCTTTTTCTTTCTTTTTTCTCATGCATGTATAACTATTGGGGCATGTAGTAATCAAGAGGGTGAGTTATTAATTTTCTTAATCCTATCAAAGTGGTCCATAGGCCTTATAATCCCTAACAGAGGGAGTAGTCACTATCAGAATTGTTCTCTCTATTTTTGTCTCTCATGGTTGGAGGCTTTGACAGCTAGATGTTAAAAACGCGTTTCTCCATGGTATTCTCGAAGGGGAAGTCTATATGAAACAACCACCTGGTTTTGAACATCTTGATGCTCCACTAGAAAAAACGGGTCTGTAGTCCTGGTTTGTAAGGGCCTTTAGTCCCGGTTGTCCAACCGGAACTATGGAAGCGGGACTAAAGATCCCCCCTTTAGTCTCGGTCGTGTCACAAACCGGGACTAAATGCCCTCCCAGGGTGGCGGTCGAGCGCGAGACCTTTAGTATTACAAACCGGGATTAGAGATTTTTTTAAATTAAACTTTTGAATTGTTTGACTAGTTAATATCTCCCTCTCTCACTTGAAACATTTTTAACACTAACTATACTTAATCTTAGGTCAAATCGTACTCGTAGTCAGACTTGTTCTCTCTATTTCTGTCTCTCATGGTTGGAGTCCTAGATGTTAAAAAATGTGTTTCTCCATGGTGTTCTGGAAGGGGAAGTCTATATGAAACAAACATCTGGTTTTGAACATCCTGATGCTCCACTAGTAAAAACGGGTCTGTAGTTCCGGTTTGGAAGGGCCTTTAGTCCCGGTTGTCCAATCGGAACTACGGAAGCGGGACTAAAGGTCCCTCCGTTTAGTCCTCGTCGTGCCACAAACCAAGACTAAATGCCCTCCCAGGGTCGCGATCGAGCGCGAGACCTACTAGAGATTTTTTTCGATTTTTTTAAATTAAACTTTTGAATTGTTTGACTAGTTAATATCTCCCTCTCTCACTTGGAACATTTTTAACACTAACTATTCTTAATCTTAGGTCAAATTGTACTCGTGGTCAGACTTGTTCTCTCTATTTCTGTCTCTCATGGTTGGAGTCCTAGATGTTAAAAACGCGTTTCTCCATGGTTTTCTGGCAGGGGAAGTCTATATAAAACAACCACCTGGTTTTGAACATCCTGATGCTCCACTAGTAAAAACAGGTCTGTGGTCCCAGTTTGTAAGGACCTTTAGTCCCAGTTGTCCAACCGGAACTACGAAAGCGGGGCTAAAGGTCCCCCCTTTAGTCCCGGTCATGCCACAAACCAGGACTAAATGCCCTCCCAGGTTCGCGATCGAGCGCAAGACCTTTAGTCCCGGTCTGTATTATAAACCGGGACTAGAGATTTTTTTTCGATTTAATTTTAAATTAAAAAATTAATTGTTTGACTCGTTAATATCACCCTCTCTCACTTGGAACATTTTTAACACTAACTATACTTAATATTCGGTCAAATCGTACTCGTGGTCAGACTTGTTCTCTCTATTTCTGTCTCTCATGGTTGGAGTCTTTGGCAGCTAGATGTTAAAAACGCGTTTCTCCATGGTGTTCTAAAAAGAGAAGTCTATATGAAACAACCAACTGGTTTTGAACATCCTGATGCTCCACTGATAAAAAAGGGTCTGTAGTCTCGGTTTGTAAGGGCCTTTAGTCCCGGTTGTCCAACCAGAACTATAAAAGCGGGACTAAAGGTCCCCTCTTTAGTTCCGGTCTGCCACAAACCAGGACTAAATGCCCTCCCAGGGTCACGATCGAGCGCGAGACCTTTAGTCCCGGTTTGTATTACAAACCAATACAAACCTTGTAATACAAATCGGGACTAGAGATTTTTTTTCGATTTTTTTAAATTAAACTTTTGAATTGTTTGACTCGTTAATATCTCCCTCTCTCATTTGGAACATTTTTAACGCTAACTATACTTAATCTTAGGTCAAATTGTACTCGTGGTCAGACTTCCCGGTCGGTCATCCATCATAGCACTACTTCAACCCCACCCATCCTAGCACTACCCCAGCACGCTTAACTTCTCTATTACATCACGATGTCCTTGCGTGAAGCCCATTTGTATATTGTTGTCAACACTACCATATCAACCCTATTAGCTCATATCAAGATGTTACACGTCTTTATGTTTCAAAACTACAAACAACTATTTAAATAAATAACAATAAATAAGTAATAATAATATTTTAATCCAATGAAAGTAAAAAAAACTAATTAAAATAATATTTTATTCATTTTTTCCATTTATTCATTTAATATGGCATAAATAATATCTTTAAATTTGTAAATCAAAATTCGACAAATAATATATCCATTATTATTAGAAAAATGTGAGGAATCCAAAAATGTTGAATTTTAAAAACTCTAAAAAAATCCAAAAGGTTCGTTTTGATAGGTTGTACGAATTTCGAAATCGAACTTGATTTTTTTTTTGCACATTTTGATAGGTTGTACGGTTTTTTCCGACATCGTACGAAAAAGTTATAGCCGTTTGAAGTTTTCATGATAGTTTTTGGCAAAATATGTTGAAATTCATGTTTGTTAATTTTTGTAACAACTAAATCACTTAATATAACTATATTTTGAAGGATTTTATTTTTGGAATTTTGTATAGTTTTGTGGCATGCTTTCGAAACTAGGAAAGGCGATCTCAGGGGGGGAGGGGGTTGTGGTGGACAGAATTATCCTGCCGCGGCAAGTTTTTGCCCATTTTCCTGTCGTGCCAGAACCCGTCAAAATTTTTTTTGCCAATTTTTTAGTCCCGTTGATGTCTCAAGCCGGGACTAAAAGATGTTGCCCACGTTCGCACCCGCCTTCACCCCTTTAGTCCCGGATCATATTACCAACCGGGACTAAAGGACCCGTTCGAACCGAGACTAAAGGTTATCAGCGTCCTAGCTGTTGGAACCAGGATTAATGTGAGCATTAGTCCCGGTTCCTAACATATCCGGGACTAATGCTCCGGAGGCTCTGGACGAAAGCTCTATTTTCAACTAGTGCTCCTCATCACATTTGCAGGCTTGATAAGGCTCTTTATGGATTAAAACAGTCTCCCCGAGCATGCATGCTATTCTCGGTTGAGCCCAAAACTCCAGGATTTTGGGTTTCTTTCATCCAAAGCTGACACTTCTTTATTCCTCTATGATAAATATGTAATGACGTGCATGCTAGGGAAAATCAAACATAGGTAGTACTACTTCCTTTGTTCGAGCTACGTTTTTTCCCGGATCAGTGCGCTTGTAAAATGGGCATTACTTTTTTTAGGGATATGTAGGGAATTTTTTTTTAGGGATTAGTAGGGACTTTGCCTCCGGAGCATTAGTCCCGTTGATGTCTCAAAGCGAGACTAAAAGATGTTGTCCACGTTCGCACTCGCCTCCACCCCTTTAGTCCCGGTTCGTATTACCAATCGGGACTAAAGGACCCGTTCGAACTGGGACTAAAGGTTGTCGGCGTCCTAGCTGTTGAAACCGGGACTAATGCGCTCACATTAGTCCTGGTTCCTAACACATCCGGGACTAATGCTCCGGAAGCTCTGGACGAAAGCCCCGTTTTTAATAGTGCTCCTCATCACATTTGAAGTCTTGATAATGATTTTTATGGATTAAAACAGGCTTCTCGAGCATGCATGCTATTCTCGGTTGAGTGCAAAACTCCAGGATTTGGGGTTTCTTTCATCCAAAGCTGACACTTCTTTATTCCTCTATGATAAGTATGGTGTTACTGACCTTTTTCTAAACGACTGGCGATGGCTCTCCCCCCGGCTCCCCTCTGTCGACCTCACTAGCGATGGCTCTCCCTCGACAATTTTTGCATGATTGGATCTGGATTTGTATTCCATGGAAGAAGATTCACCTCCTCTTCCCCTGGATTACTCCCCTGGTCTCTCCCTTCGCTCTGAGGTCCGTGATCTCTTCTACTCCCATGTGCATCCATCATCATTCTCGGCTGGTTTTCATCTGGTAGTCTCCTTCTCGCGCTCCTCTTTACGTTTGTCGGATCTCAATGTCAGCTATGCTCTGGAAGCATGTCTTGGAGCCGATCATGGTTTTCTCAGGAATCTATCTGGTCATGTGTTCAAATTCTCGGTTGCATCTAAGGATGTGGGTTTCTTTATTCTGAATAAGAGGTCATTTAAGTGCCAGCAATTTCAATGTTTCTTTCATCTATGGGGTAATGGAGGTCCGAATTGGATTCGGGAAGAAATAATTTGGATCAAGCAACAAATGTCTGAATGGCATACTGTCAGTCGCCGTACACGTCGTATGAAACAGATTCATGTTCGATCAGTTTTTCGTCGCATCATTAAGGATCTTTCACCTGCTAATCCACTTCAGGAACCACTTTCTGGTGCTAATGCTATTCCGATCAATGACTACTCGTATGATAATGCTTCTCGGGATCTAATCCACAATTCTAGGATCTCTGTTAGCGGGACACAAAGGAATTCAAACTCAATGAAATGGGTCAGAGTAGCATCATCGCGGCTTGTTGGGCCATCCTCTGTTTTGCCAGTTGGGCCACCATCTGCTCCGCACCCTGGCTCAGTTATGGATTCGCCCCGTGGCTCTGGGTCTGAGAATACTTTTTTTTGTGGTCGATGTCTGGATGTTGGACACAGGAGATTTGAGTGTTCTAACAACATTCGTTGCAAATCTTGTTACAATTATGGACATATCAGCAGATCATGCTTATCTAAGCGCAACAACAGACTTAGATATCGGGTGGTTACCGCGGGGGAGAATAATATTGACAGAAGTACAAACGCCAAGGTCTCTGTTCCTCCACCCCCTCCTGGCAGCTACAGTAGAGCCCTCAACCTCGACAGCTCCTCCTTGCTGACCATCGTGGGCGGCGATCCCATGGAGAACTACCCATGCGACCCGATCCCCCACCTTCCTACTGGAGCTACCTTCATCCCTGACAATGGCTTGCGCCCCCAGCACAGCTATTTTGTGGTGGGAGGGAACCTGCCGGTCATCTGCGACGACTGGGCAATTGTCACCCTAGCACCTGAACCCGAGTGGCAGCAATTTGAAGATATGGCTACTTTAGTCCAGGCCCAGTTTGAACAGCGTGGATGGGATGTTAAACAAGTATCACGTTGTGGTATGGGCATTGCTTTAGTACATTTTGAAGGTGTCATTGATAGAGACAGTGCGGTGGAACTTAGTCCGTATCATATTGGGGACACTGTCATGTGAGTTATTCCTCAGGATAAGGGTATCAACTTTAGATCTGCTGTTTTTACCAATGATGTCTAGATGATGCTTGTCAATTTTCCCCAAGAATGTTGGAACCTAGATATGATTATCACCTCTTTGGCCCAATATGGTAGATTCTTGGTATGGAATAAAGATAATGTGAACAGGGCTAGAATCCTGGTGAAAATAAGAGCTTATGATTTGGATAGGATTCCATTGAGCATTGTTATTATTTAGAATACCACTGATGAAGAATATGGTGGGTCCTGGTCCTTCCCTACTTACATTCTGAATAGACAACTGTTAGGGGCACCACCTGCTGATGAGGACCCTTTGTTTCCACATGGTGCTACCCCACATCCCATTCCTATCATCATTGAGGATTTCCATATGTGGAATGCTGCTAATGAAGCTGTTGCTAATGCACCACCTCACCCTGATGTTCATGTGCCTCCACCTGGAGAACCTATGGTTGCTACACCTCCCAGAAAGCATGTTCAGTCTGATGTCCCTAGTGGTATTGACTTGAATGTTCCTGCAACTGATAATGATATGCTGCACCCCACTGTCATTGATGTTTCATCCAATATGAAACATCAATATTTATCTCCAATTATGTCCAATGAGCCCGTATCTGCTATGAAGGAAATGATTGGCTCAATATTTGTGGCTGCTAACTCTATTATTCCTGATTTGGCTTCTGCCAATATTGTTGGAGCTAAGTGTCAGATGGTTGAGATTGAGGAGGACAATGTTATCAAAAGTAAGTGTTATCCAGGTCCAGACTGTTGAGGAGGGAACCCTACCATCCTTTGTGAAGATTACTGAACTTGATGATACTGGCAAAGCAACTCGAGCTCCTAGACAGAAGAAGCAGAAGAATAATGGCCCCTATACTGTTGCTGATCTGAGAAGGAGTGGTAGGATTGCTAAGAAAACTGGTGGATATAAAGGGAAAAAACTAGAATCTGCTGCTGCACTTGAACAGGAGGAAATCAATTCTACATATGAAGTTCAGGTGATGGACAACAATGCACCTCCTCCTCCCCCATTATCCAAGTCAACAATCAAAGCATTGGGTGAAGGTCCTTGCTAGATGCCTCATGTGGATGTATCAGATGCCATGCTGGATTATGATAGTACCCATGATAGTGTGGAAAGTGACTAGTTTGTTGGGGGTGTTGATCCAGTTCAGGGATGCAGGCAGTCATTATCTGGTCCTGACTCATGTTTATTTCTATGTCGGACCTTTTATTTCAGTTACACTAAACTTTTCATTTTATGCCCAGCTGTGGCATGATGGTGATGTAATAATGACTCTCTCTAAGAGATTGCACTTGTGTGGTTATCTCTATGTGTTCCTACTGCTATTTCATTTGCATGATTTTCCTCTCTGTGTTGTTATTACTGAGATCTCTATGATGTCTCGGTATATTTGTCCCCTGAACCAATATCTCAATGAATAGAGAATCATGCATATTGGACTGGAATATTAGGGGTATCAATTCCCAAGTTAGGTGGGATGATATCAGATTAAAAGCTAATGAAAGTAATTGCAACATTATGTGTATACAAGAGACAAAAAGTGAGCACTTCGACAGTATCTATATCAAGAACTTTTGCCCTCGTAGATTAAACCAGTTTGCTTTCTCACCATCCATTGGTAATTCTGGGGGTATTTTAACTGTATGGAATGGTTCAATGTACTTTGGGGATATTATTTCAAGCTCCAAATTCCAACTAAATGTTAAACTCACATGCAAATCGAGTGCACAGATATGGTATATCACTAATATTTACGCCCCCACCTCATTTGATGGTAGAGATGAATTTGTTAGTTGGATTATGGGCCTTGATATTTCTCTGATGGATTTTTGGCTACTACTGGGTTATTTCAACCTTATCAGATCTAATGAGAATAGAAACAGAGGTGATGGTGATACAAACAACATCCTTTTATTTAACAGGATTATCCAACATCATGACTTGGAGGAAATCCTTTTGAAAGGTCGTGCATATACCTGGATCAATATGCAAGACTCACCACTGTTAGAGAAGCTGGATTGGATTTTCACCAACTCTAATTGGACATCAACTTATCCCAACACTATTGCTATTCCTCTAGCCAAATTAACCTCTGATCATATTCCCATTCAAGTTAAGATTGGTACTGCTATTCCAAAGGCTCAGATTTTTCGTTTTGAGGAATTCTGGTTAGAATTTGATGGACTACAAGATGTTGTGCAAAATTGCTGGTTACAGAGAAAATTCCATTCCAACTCTGCTATGGACTTGACTGGTAAGTTCAAGTCTGTAAGGCATGGATTAAAAAAATGGAGCAAAAACTTATCCCATTTAAACAAAGTTATTGAATCTTGCAGCTTTGTATTGGCTCTTTTAGATGGCTTAGAAGAACAAAGAGATCTGTCTATTCAGGAAAGAAACTTTAGAAAGGCACTGAAGGATCATCAACTAAAGCTTCTTGAAGCTAAAAGGATTTATTGGAAAAACAGAGCAAAAATCAGATGGGTTAAGTTGGGGGGTGAGAATTCGAAAAATATTCATACTGTGGCTACTCAAAATTTTAGGTGCAATTATATTGCATCCATTAAAGCTGATGATGGTAGAGAAGTCCATGATCATGATGCTAAGGTTGCTATCATTTGGCAGTCCTCTAAAGATAGAATTAGCACAACAAATAATCCAACTATGCAGTTTGAGTTGGATAACTTTATCGCCCATGTTCTCTCTGTTGACTTTAGTACCCTAGAAGTGCCATTTACAAGGGAAGAAATTGATGGTATTTTTTCACATATGCCTTCTGATAAAGCTCCTGGTCCAGATGGGTTTAATGGTGCATTTCTAAAAAAATGTTGGGACATTGCCAAACACCAATTTTATAAACTTTGTGATGATTTTTATATAGGCAATCTGGATTTGCACAGTATCAACACTGCTTTTATCACATTGATCCCTAAAATTGGAGACCCTGAAACTACCTACTATAGACCTATTTCACTTGTTAGCATTGCTCTGAAATTTTTGACTAAATTATTAGCCAACAGGCTTCAGAGGCTCATTATCCCTATTGTGCATAGGAACCAATATGGATTCATTAAGAATAAAAAAATACATGATTTTTTAGCCTGGTCATTTGAATATCTCCACCTCTGTCACAAATCAAAAAAGGAAATCATTATATTGAAGATTGATTTTGAAAAAGCTTTTGATAAGGTGGAATTTAGTGTGATATTACAGATGATGAAACAGCTGGGGTTTGGTAATATTTTCATCAATTGGACCAAGAGCATTCTGAATAGTGCTTCTACATCTTTCTTATTAAATGGGGTACCTGGAAAAAAAATTATATGCAAAAGAGGAGTTAGGCAGGGAGACCCTCTCTCTCCTATCATATTTGTTATTGCTTCTGAATTGTTGCAATATATCATTAATGATGCTTGGCACAATGGCCTGCTAAATCTACCACTAGATAATTCTTATGGTCTTGATTATCCTATTGTCCAATATGCTGATGACACTCTGATTATATTGCCTGCTAAGGAGACCCAGTTGCAGCACTTGAAGCTTATTCTACAGAAATTCTCTGACTCTACTGGTTTGAAAGTTAACTACTCTAAAATTGCCATGGTCCCAATCAATATATCCCCTGATAGATGCTCTGACTTAGCAACATCATTTGGTTGTAAAACAGAATCTCTACCTTTTACCTACTTAGGTTTACCTATGGGAACAACTAAGCCTAGGATTAATCACTTCATCAATATAACCCAGAGAATTGATAGAAGACTATCTGGCATTGCATACCTTTTGACATATGATGGAAGATTATTAGTGGTGAAATCTGTCTTCATGGCCATGCTTAACTTTACTATGTGCTCTGTCAAGGTTCTACTTACTATCCTTGATCATGTGGAAGGATCAGCTAGAGGATTTCTATGGGCTGGAAACGAAATTGAGAAAAGAGGTAAATGCCTTGTTAAATGGGATAATGTGGCAAAACCAAAGAAATCTGGTGGTCTTGGGATATTGAATCTCAGGTTACAAAATCAAGCCCTTTTGATGAAGAATTTGTTTAATTTCTTCAATCGTCATGACACCCCTTGGGTACAACTTATTTGGAATGCACATTACAGTAATTCTAGACTTCCACAATGTTCCCCATCTGTGGGCCCCTTTTGGTGGAGGGATTGTATGGCATTATTGGATACTTTCAAGGACTACTCGGTTGTCATTCCTGGTGAGGGTAAATCAGTGAGCCTGTGGCATGATAATATCAACAATTTGAGACTTAAATACAAATAACCCCAGCTCTTGTCATTTTCCAACAATAAGTCGATTAGTTTACATGTGGCTGTTACCCAGAGCAGTGAGGACCTCTTGAAAAAAATTAGTCATCCATTATCATTGGTGGCAGCAGACCAATTTGTTGAACTATGTGATCATATTGCTCCATGGGCTACCAGTTCTGGGCATGATAAGTGGATTGTACTGGGTAATACTACAAAATTCTCTTGCAGAAAGATGTATGCAGCCTTGGCTCCTTCTAATAGAGCTCCTGTACCATTTGACTGGATTTGGAAAGCCTGTGTTCAGGGTAAACATAAGTTTTTCTTTTGGCTGCTACTATAGGACAGACTGAATACTTGAGATCTCTTGACCAGGAAAAAATTTCATGTTGAAAACAAGGCCTGTGTACTCTGTCAGGATCTTGATACTGAATGTTACCTTCACCTCTTTTTACGATGTGAATCCAGCCAATGTTTCTGGTGGAGATTAAATATCGAATGGAATACAGACTACCCGCTTCCGCATATGCTGGTTGATGGGAGGAAAAGGTTCAAGCTTAAGTTCTTTAAGGAAATTCTTATCTTGGGATGCTGGGCTATTTGGAATCACAGGAATAAATTCATATTTGATGATTATGATATCTCCCACTCTGAATGTTCAGATTCTTTAAGGAGGATTCTGGACTGATTATGCATAAAGCCAAACCTAGCCTTAAAGAGGGTATGCAACAATGGTTGGATACGTTGTAATTTATCAGGGATTTTTTTGTATTCTGTATATATTTATAAATGAAAAATGACATAGTAGGGAGTTCTCCCTACTGTTTTTGGTCAGAAAAAAGTATGGTGTTACTGCTTTTGTCTTGATTTATGTTGATGACATTATTGTAACCAGTTCTTCGGATCATGCAATCTTAGTTTTGCTCAAGGATCTCAATGCCCATTTTGCCTTAAAATATTTAGGAGATCTTCACTACTTCCTTGGTATTGAAGTGAAAAGGACATCAGGAGGTTTGCTCCTCACACAAGAAAAATATGCATGTGATATTCTTGCCAAAGTTGCATTCTTGAGTGCAAGGCTGCACCCATGTCATAGTTGCCATCCGAGTCTCTTTCTCTCCATGAAGGTACTCCACTCGGCCCTGAGAACAGTTTCCAGTATAGGAGCATTATTGGTGCTCTTCAGTACCTTACTCTTACTCGCCCAGACCTGTCTTTCTCCGTTAATAAGGTTTATCAATACCTTTATGCTCCTACTACTGCTCATTGGACATCTGCTAAATGCATTCTTCGCTATGTTAAAGATACATCACATCTTGGTATAACCTTTAGACAATTATTATCTACACTTCTTAGTGCTTTTTTAGATGCAGATTGGGCAGGTTTCCTTGAGTACAGGCGTTCTACAGGAGGTTTTGCTATTTTTATAGGCCCAAACTTGGTCCCTTAGAGTGCTAAAAAACAGGCCATTATGTCTCGCTCCAGCACTGAGGCTAAGTACAAAACCTTGGCCAATGTCACTACAGAATTAATATGGGTTGAAGTACTACTTACAGAACTTGGTGTTCAGCTTCATGAGAAGCCTTGCTTACGGTGTGACAATCTGGGTGCTACTTTTCTTTCAGCTAATCCAGTTTTTATGCCCATATCAAGCATATTGAGATAGATTATCATCTTGTTCATGAACGTGTTGCAAACAACCGTCTTTCTATCAAGTCCATCTCCACAAAGGATCAGATTTCTGATGGGTTTACAAAGGCTCTTCCTGTAAAAGGTCTAGATGAGTTTAAGCGTAATCTAAATCTCTCTCAAGCTTTAGATTAAAGGGGGATGCTAGAGTATGTAAACCTGTACGTGTACGGTGTACGGAGTAGTACTCTGACCGTACACGCATCTCCCTTGTATGGCCACGCAGAGAGTTTTCCCTTGCCTATTTAACATGCAACCGATGGCCCGAGAAGGCACGCATCGTTCCACCAAAACCAATAGAAATATCACCAAGATTAACCATAAAGCGACCAACAAAATCACGAGTGCTTACAGTGGATTGATAAAGATATTCATGGATCTCCTTCCTGCGCACCATCCACACCTCCCAAAGTGTGACGAGCATCGGTATAAATTTCTGATGATCCATTGAATCCGTCATAGTAAAAAGCCACATCTTTGGGTCAGGAGTCTCGTTAGAAACCATGTGTTCAACCATTTCTTCCACCAGCACCCACACACATCTTGCCATATTACACTCGACCAGTGAATGTCGCCAATTATTCCCAGCAGCATTGCAAATACTACATCGATCAGACACTAACATGTTTCACTTTGGTAAAACATCTGCACAAGGCAGACTACTACACACCAGTCGCCATGCAAATACCCTAATTTTGGAGGGTATTTTCATCGAGTACCAATTTTTAGAGTCATCTGCTGGTCTATGATCAATTCAGTCCTCCCTTATCTTCTTTGTTTTAATGAGCATGAGACATGAAGACTTAACTGTAAACAGTCTGTTCTGCTCACAGCTCCAGGCCCATCGATCCTCTGTGTGAACAGTACTGAGAGGTATACTCATGATCACCTTGACATCACATATCATAACTCAGCTTCAATAATATCTTCTTGCCATCACGCTAAGTTATGATCAATTAACTGTTCTACCCTCTCCAACTGTGAATCACCACGGCTAGTGATAGTTCGCATGTGCTCCGACCTTGGCAACCAATTATGTTCCCAGATTTGCGTATTACGCCCATCACCAATCCATTGGATCAAGCCTTGCTTGAGCACCCCAATGCCTTCATGCACTGCATACCAAACCTGAGAAGGTGAGCTCCCAAGTTGTGCATTAAGCATATTAGTTTGAGGAAAGTATCGTGCCTTCAGAACCCTAGAACTCAAAGCTAGAGGATCCTGCAAATTTCTCCATGCCTGGCGAGCCAACATTGCAAGATTAAAGTTTTCCATATCTCGAAATCCCATCTTGCCCATATACTTCAGTTGGATCAAATATCCCACGACACCTTTTTTTTTGGAAATGGGCATATTTATTAACATAAAATGTTTAATGTTTACACCCGGCCTCTGCATAACCAAGATGCACACAGCCATACGAATGACAGAACTAGGGAAAAAAATTAGACAGGCATTACAAAAATGCACAAACGAAATAATTATCTTAAATCTAAGGTAGATCAATCCTCAAATCACGCGGCCATCCATGATGGGAGAAAATATCCCTCGCCGTGTCCTCCAATCGCGTACATCCCTCCACAAATAAGTCTCGAAACTCCATGCGTTGGAGAAGAATAGCCGTGGCTCGATAAATAACCTGTAGAGGGGAAGACACAATGTTATTAAAAATCTTGTCATTTCTACAAAGACATAGCGACCATATAATGGCAAGCGCTCTCACCATAAACAAAGTTCTGTACTTATCAACAATTCCATGCAACCAATTGCCAAAAACATTGGTTACAGAACGTGGAGGAGATAAACCAGAAGTTATTTGGATGAATGACCATATAGAGCGAGCAAATTTGCAATGGAAGAATAAATGACGAATTGTCTCATCATGATGACAAAAAACGCATTGTGTACTTTCATGTCAATTCCTCTTTGCAAGATTATCTTTTGTTAGAATTACCCCTTTTCGTAGATACCATGCAAATATCTTCGTCTTAAGGGGTATTTTCATTTTCCAAATTTTACTATTATCATCGAGCGGGATATCAGGTTGGACCAAAGCTCTATATAGTGAGCCAACAGAAAATTTACCACTTTCTAGTAATTTTCATTTGATCAACACATCAACACCGTCCGTCAATTGTATTGTGAATAATCGTAATAGTAGATTGTTCCAAGATACGAGTCGCGGCCCAATGAGACTTCTTTTGAAAGACACATTTGGAGGATAGTCTTCCATCACTGTGGAAATTGTATCCCCTTTGTGTATAACAATCGAATATAGAGATGGATATTGTTCGTGAAGAGTAGTTTGGCCAAGCCACTTATCTTCCCAAAATCTAATATGTGATCCATCCTTAATCTCGAAAGCACCAAAACGGAAGAAATGTTTTTTGGTGGCCATAAGACCCGCCCAAAAATGTGAATCACCGGGTTTTCAAACCACTTGAGACACAGCTTTGGACCCTACATATTTCCTCCATAACATGGTTTGTCAAACACCATCTTCTATAAGTAGTTTAAAAATCCATTTTCCTAGAAGCGCAGTGTTTTTGTTGCAAATCGTGTATGCCCAGTCCACCAAACTCCTTCGGGCGGCAAACCATATTCTATCTGGCCAGTCGATACTTCTTTTTCTCACTATCCCCTTGCCAAAATAATCTTGAACGGAAACAATCCACTTTGTTCAAGACCCCTTTTGGTAATTGGAAAAACGAGATCATATACAGTACCATATTAGTAAGTACTGAATTTATGAGTACTAGTCTTCCACCAAGGGGTAACAATTTACCTTTCCAACTATTAAGACGTTTTTGTAGCCTTTTCTCAACAAGTTTCCATTCAGCAATTGTGAGACACCGATAATGAATCGGTATTCCCAAATAGTTGATTGGAAAATGCCCCTGACCGCAGCCGAAGAGTTCAGCATATAGGTGGGCCTCATTTGGGCATCGCCAAAACAATACAAATCACTCTTATGGAAGTTTATTTTAAGCCCAGATAGCTGCTCGAATGCTGATAAAATTAATTTCAGATTCTTAGCCTTCTTCAGATCATGTTCCATAAAAAGGATTGTGTCATCAGCGTATTGAAGAATAGAGAGTCCACCATCAATAAGATGTGGAACCAATCTTTCAATTTGACCATCAGCCTTTGCTCTCCCAATAAGGATAGCCAACATATCAGCCACTATATTAAATAGTAAAGGCGGTAATGGATCCCTTTGTCTTAGTCCTTTCTTGGTCTGGAAGTATTTGCCAGTATCTTCATTTACTTTAATGGCAACACTACCCCCAGACACAAACGACTGAATAAGAGCTGCGCCACTCCTCCGAAAAACCTTTCATGCGGAGTGTTTGCTGGAGGAAAGACCAATTAACTTTGTCGTATACCTTCAGCCTAGCTCAACTGGTTGGGGGAGTGGATGTACAAACCCGACACCTGAGTTCAAATCCTCACGGAAGCGAATTAAGGTTCCTATTTATACTTGAGGACCAGGCTCTCCTGGTACTCATGCAATTTATCTTGAGGACCAAGCTTGGTTCTTAACCAAGTTTAAAAATCCTGGTACTCATGCTTAATGGTTGTGTGCACCCCTAGTTGGTGCAGAGGCCGGGGAAGTGAAATCCTCCCTCTATTATATATATATAATCCCACGACACCTAGGTTGGCTTTGTCATTCCTCCTTTACTTCCCCAACAAATTTTTCTTATAATTGAATTATATGTTCACACAATCCTCTAGGAAGCTTGAAACATGACATGGAAAATACTGGGACAGCTTGAGCAACTAATTTAATTAGAACATCTTTGCCCCCTAAGATAATATTTGTTCTATCCATCCAAGAATCTTCTTCCATACTCTATCCTTTAAATATTTAAAGGCTACATTTTTGATTTACCTACATCATAAGGCAAACCTAGGTATTTTTCATTCAATGACTCATTAGTAACTTGTAAGATACCGTTTATTTCAGCTTTCACCCCTGTTAGTAGGATATCCTGTACTGAAATGTATAGATGACTTGTCGCGGTTAATCCGCTGACCAGAGGCCTCACAATATACTGCAGAGTATCATTCAATTCCACCGCTATTTCTTGATTTTCTTTGAAGAATAATAGACGCTCATTTGCAAATAACAGATGATTGATGGATGGCATCGAATGTGCCACCACTAAACCCTCGAGTCTGCTCTATGTCCCTATGTGTTAGAGGAAACACGACAATCCTTTAGCTGCAAGCAAAAACAAATAAGGTGATATAGGGTCACTTTGGTGTATACCTATGGTGGGTTTAAATTTTTCTGTTCTTCCTCTAGTAGACAGAACCGAGAAGGAAACAAATCGAACTCCTCTCATAATCATATCCACCCACTGAGTAGAGAAACCCAACTTCAACATAATTGACTGCAGATAGTCCTACTCTACTCGATCATATGCTTTCATCTTGTCCAATTTTAGAGTACCAAAACATCAGTTCCTCACTTATTTTTCTTCATAAAGTGAAGACTCATAGGTTGTAATCATATTATCTGTTATTAATCTTCCAGGAACAAATGCAGATTTTTCTGGTAATATAATATCAAGCAATACTAACTTAAGACTGTTGGCAAGGACTTTAGAGGCTATTTTAAACAAGATATTACACAAGCTTATGGGCTATACTGACCCAATGAGCTCGGATTTGGAACTTTCGGTATTAACACCAACAGTGTCTCATTCAGACTGCTTGCATCATCCTCTCCCGTAAAGATTCTCAGCACCACTTTGGTAATATCAGGCCCACGCACACTCCGATGTTTCTCAAAAAAGTGAGCCTGGTAGCCATTCGGTATAGGGGCCTTAGATGGATACATTTGGAACAAGGCCGCTTTTATTTCATCAGCATAGATCGGCCTACATCTACATAGGGTTTCATTCATCTCCATCGTAACTTTACTTGGCACATGCAGCACCTCATCAACATGCGAGATACCCTCAGAAGTATACAATGTCTTGTAAAAATCCGAAGTCACCGATTTCATCTCATCCAAATCCTTTGTCACTGTACCATCCCGCCTCGTTACTCTCACTAGTAGAAAACAGACTATCCGTTCGCGCCCCCTAACAACATTAGTTCCGGTTGCGCCACGAACTGGGACTAATGCTGGCATGCGTCCCGGTTCGAGCGGGCACAGTGGCCGGAGGCATGCGTCCCGGTTCGTGAGGGGTCATGCGTCCGGGTTTGTAACACAAAACGGGACTAAAGGTTGGGTGCCAGACACGTGGCCTGGCACACACCTTTAGTCCCGGTTTGTGTTACAGACCAGGACGTATGATCCCGCCTCTATAAATACGACGCCCCAGCCCTCTGTCTCTTCTCTGTTTTCTCTTGGTGGAAGGTGTGGGAGGTGTGCTAGTTTATTTTTTTCTATGCATGCATTCAAGGTGTTCGATGAAATGTTTGAGTGAATGATCCCGTTCAATTTTTCACAGAACAAAAATATAGAAGGTGTCCGAGACGCACTTGAGCTTTCTCCTCTTTATTTCCCTCGATCGAGGTTAGCAATCTTATCTTTTCTCTGTCATTGATACAATGCATGTGTCGATGTGAATTGGTCATTTCACTATTTATGATGTCCCGTTTTTGATAAACTTAATTATATGATGCAGATGAACGGTCGGGAATGGATGTACGATGACCGGCGTGTACTCGGGTACATTAAAGGCGTGGATAAATTTATCGATATGGCTACGTCAAACAAAGATAATGGTTTTATACGTTGTCCATGTGTTCAATGTCGGAACAACAAGGAGTACTCTTCCTCGAAAATCATTCGCGACCACCTAGTTATGAAAGGTTTCATGCCTAACTATAATTGCTGGACCAAGCACGGGGAAAGAGGGGTTATGATGGAAGACAGTAAAGAAGAAGATGACGATAACAACTATCATCATATGTTTCTTGAATACAGTGATACTGCAATGAAAGACAATGAAGAGGAAGGAGGTGAAGAACAGGCATCAGATGAGCCCGCTGATGAACTTGGTAGGGTCATTTCTGATGCAAAGCGAGACTGTGAAACAGAAAAGGAGAAGTTGAAGTTAGAGGGCATGTTAGAAGATCATAAGAAATTATTGTACCCAAATTGCGAAGATGGCAGCACAAAGCTCGGTACCACACTGGAATTGCTACGATGAAAGGCAGAGTATGGTCTAACTGACTCCTCATTTAAAAAGATGCTGAAAATAATGAAGCCGAAGTTTCCAAAACATAACGAACTTTCCGAGAGTACGTACGAAGCAAAGAAGACTCTCTGTCGTTTAGGATTAGATGTGCAGAAGATACATGCATGCATTAATGACTGCATCCTCTACCGCGGTAAGGAGTATGAGAATTTAGATAAATGTCCGGTATGCAATGCATTGCGGTATAAGATCAGACGAGATGACCCTGGTGATGTTGAGGGAGAGCCCCTCCGGAAGAGGGTTTCTGCTAAGGTTATGTGGTATGCTCCTATAATACCAAGGTTTAAACGCATGTTCGGAAACAAAGAGCATGCCAGGTTGTTGCGATGGCACAAAGAAGACTATAAGAAAGACGGGAAGTTGAGACACCCTGCTAATGGGTCAAAGTGGAGAAAAATCGAGAGAGACTTTCAGGACTTTGCAGGTGACGCAAGGAACTTATGGTTTGGTCTAAGTACGGATGGCATGAATCCTTTTGGGAACAGAGTTGTAGTCACAACACTTGGCCCGTGACTCTATGTATCTACAACCTTCCTCCTTGGTTGTGCATGAAGCGTAAGTTCATTATGATGCCAGTGCTCATCCAAGGCCCGAAGCAACCGGGCAACGACATTGATGTGTACCTTAGGCCATTAGTTGAAGAACTCTTACAGCTGTGGGGCAAACCAGGTGTACATGCGTGGGATGAGAACAAATAGGAGCCATTTGACCTACGAGGGTTGCTTTTCGTAACCATCAATGATTGGCCTACTCTTAGTGTAGGGGTTCGTAGCATGGAAAACAAAAAATTTCTATCGCATGCACACAAACAAGCCAAGATCTATCTACTAGATTGTAGCAACGAGTGATATAAGCACTCACCCTCGAAGATTCCAAAGCGTTTAACGAGAGCAGATTCTCGTAGGTGATGTAGACGTGCACTTGCCGATCTCAAGATCGCGTAGATGATCCTTTCGGCGCTGCGTTCCAGCAGCGCTTCCGCAGTCGGTCACACGTTTGGTACTCGATGAATACCTTCCTCTCCCTTGTTCCAGCAGGCAGCGGAGATTGTAGTTCTCCCTCGTGATTCTGGCAGCACGACGGCGTGGTGTTGGAAGTAGAGGAAAGATCTCACAGGGCTTCGCCTAAGCCGGATGCGAGTTACGGTGAATTAGGGTTTCCCGGAAATCTAGGGTTTAGAAATCCGGGAGGAGGAGAAGGTGTCGGCGGCGGCTAGGGCGGTGGCGACGAACCGGCGGCGGCGTGCGGCTTGGCTCGGGGAGGACTAGGGCTTGTGTTGTCTTGGGGCAGCCCTCCCCCTCTATTTATGAGAGGGGGGAAGCCTTGGGAGGGGTGGGTTTGAATCCAAACCCAAACCCAAACCCAAGTTGGATTGAGAGAAGGACTTGTTTCTTCTCCCACTAGGAAACCATTTTTCCAGTTTGACTTTTCAAACTTCCCGTTTGACTTTCAATTTAGAGCTTTATTTATCTCTTGCATATGCCAACACCAAGTGACCTTGGATATGATCCAATCATTCCACATACCCATGACACGTTCATGGACCATTCTCCTTCCGGACCGGTGAACCTTCTAGACCCTTCTAGAACCTCTCCAATGAAAACATCGGAAACTTTCCCGAACTCCGAAATAGGACTTTCCTTATATGAATCTTATTCTCCGGACCATTCCGGATCTCCTCGTGATATCCCATATCCAATCCGAGACTCCGAACAACATTCGGTATCCCTACTAACATTCCATATCTACTAAACAACATCGAATCCTTAAGTGTGTCTCCCTACGGTTCGTGAATTATGCGGACATGACCGAGACACTTCTCCGATCAATAACCAATAGAGGAATCTGGAAATTCATATGGCTCCCACATATTTCTATGATTACTTTGCGATCGAATGAACCACTTACATACGATACCAATTTCCCTTTGTCTCACGATAGTTTACTTATCCGAGGTTTTGATCGTCGGTATCTCTGC
The DNA here is from genome assembly GCA_030063025.1 of Avena longiglumis. Classification (NCBI taxonomy): domain Eukaryota; kingdom Viridiplantae; phylum Streptophyta; class Magnoliopsida; order Poales; family Poaceae; genus Avena; species Avena longiglumis. The sequence continues at coordinate 504,473,142 of CP125978.1, read as the reverse complement.
ATACCTAGTTCAACCTCGTTACCGATAAGTACTCTTTTCTCGTTCCCGTGATATGTGATCCCTTGTGAGCCAGTCACATGCTTGCAATCCAATTGGATAACATTCCACCGAGAGGGCCCAGAGTATATCTATCCGTCATATGGATGGACAAATCCCACTCTTGATCCATGTGCCTCAACCCATACTTTCCGAATACTCAATGCCACCTTTATAGCCATGTAGTTACGGTGTGGTGTTTGATGTCATCAAAGCATCCTTCTAGTGATGGTGATTAGCATGATCTCATGGTCGAAGGAATTAGGTTACTATGTATCAGAAAGCTTATAGCAAACAAACTATTAAAATGACTTGATCTTTATGCTACGCTTATCTATAGGAGTATGTCCATCATACCATTCTCCTAATGATATGATCTTGTTATTAACAACATCTTAATGTTCATGATCGAGAAACCACAATCATCTATTAATCAACAAGCTAGTATTATAAAGAGGCTTTACCAGGGACTCTAATTTAGTTTAAAAATCACACAAGTATTAATGTTTTCGGTTAATACTATTATAGCATGAATGTAAACATTTATCATAAACACAAAGATATAATAATAACCACTTTTATTATTGCCACTAGGGCATATCTCCAACACTTAGTAACCTTTCAAGACAGACAAACAAGGGATATAAGGCATGCACGCACTGTTTAGATAAGACTGAAGGTACATATTTTCATAAATGCAAGAAGGTTGTGTACCTGGTGAATCGATGATTTCTTCCGACCAATCATCCCGTAAGAAAGAAAGGCAAGCATTTCAAAGGTGAGAAAGATCACCGGAAGAAGCCTGAACTCCCTGCTGGTGATGATGTATTTGGTATGGTTAAGGACATAGAAGTAATCTTTGGAAAGGGTCCCGGTAGTCAATCAGTTTCGAACGACGTCGCTACAGGACACGCACCCATATGGAAGAAGAAATCTATATTTTGGGAGTTGCCATATTGGAAAGTCCTACGTGTCCGCTCTTCAATCGACGTGATACACGTGACGAATCTTTGCGTGAACCTGCTAGGATTCCTAGGCGTGTATGGGAAGACAAAAGATACACCAAAAGCACGGGAGGACCAACAAATTATGAAAGACCCAAAGAACATGCATACACAGAACAAGATGGATAAAGGGCGTCACTTAAGTCGTGCCAGCTATGCTCTTACCAAAGCAAAGAAGGAAATCTTTTTTGAAGTCCTTTACAGTATCAAGGTGCCGTCTGGCTTCTCATCTAATATAAAGGGGATAATAAATATGGCAGAGAAAAAGTTCCAAAATCTGAAGTATCATGACTGTCACGTGATTATGATGCAGTTGCTTCCGATTGCATTGAGGGGGCTTCTACCAGAAAATGTTCGAGTACCCATTTTGAAGCTGTGTGCATTCCTCAATGCAATATCTCAGAAGGTAATCAATCCAGATATTCTGCCAAGGTTACAGAAGGATGTGATACAATGTCTTGTTAATTTTGAGTTGGTGTTCCCACCATCCTTCTTCAATATTATGACGCATCTCCTAGTTCACCTAGTGGAAGAGGTTGCCATTCTTGGTCCTGTATTTCTGCACAATATGTTCCCCTTTGAGAGGTTCATGAGAGTCTTAAAGAAATATGTTCATAACCGTGCTAGACCAGAAGGAAGCATCTCCGAGGGATATAGAACAGAGGAGGTCATTGAGTTTTGTGTTGACTTTATTCCTGACCTTAAGCCGATTGGTGTTTCTGACTCGTGGCATGAGGGAAGACTAAGTGGAAAAGGCACGCTGGGAAAGAAAGCAATGATATGTAGGGACAGGGATTCTTTCACTAAAGTACACTACACAGTTCTACATAATTCCACCTTGGAAGCTCCGTATATCGAGGAACACAAGAATATTGTACGCTCCAAAAAACCGGGGAAGCCTGACTCATGGATTACAGATGAACACATGAAGTCTTTCGGTGGTTGGATGCGGACACATCTATTGAATGACACCACTGTTGGAGATCAGCTATACTTGTTGGCCGCGTCACCATCTTCTACTATATTGAATTTCTAAGGGTACGAAATAAATGGGAATATATTCTACATGATCGCCCAAGATAAAAAGAGCACCAACCAAAATAGTGGTGTCCGCTTTGATGCAACCGACGAGAATGGGCAAAAGGACACATACTATGGTTACATAGAGGAGATACGGGAACTAGACTATGGAGTCTCTTTTAAGGTCCATTTGTTTCGCTGCAAATGGGTCAACCTGAATAGGGAAGGGGTAAAGATAGACCAGTTGTACGAAATGACAACAGTGGATCTCAACAATCTTGGTTATAGATATGAACCATTCGTCCTAGCCAATGATGTGTCTCAGGTTTTCTATGTGAAGGACATGTCCTCCAGACCGAAAAAAAAAAGAAAAAATATGCAAACGAATACATCATATGATGAGCCAAAGCGTCACATAGTTCTTTCAGGGAAAAGAAACATCATGGGAATCGAGGACAAGACAGACATGTCAGAAGATTATAATAAGTTTGATGAAATTCCGCCCTTCATAGTGAAAACTGTGACCCAAGCATTCCGTTAAGTAAAGAAGATGCTCCATGGTTACGTCTGAAGCGATCATAAGGAAGGACATACGCCAAGAAGTTCATGCTCATATTGTGTACCTCTAGTTCATGTCTGGACGGTCGGCTGCATATTGTGAACCTAAATGCCATGAGACATGATAGCTCATTTTGTGAAGGATATTTTATGATGTTTGCAATTTTTACAAGTTTAATAAATGTATTGAGTGTTAGTCCCGGTTTGTGGCTTGACTGGGACTATATATAGGGGGCATTTATTCCCGATTTTGTAGTCTCAGGTTTTAATATTAATAAATGTCTTGAGTGTTAGTCCCGTTTTGTGGCTGGACCAGGACTAAAGGGGGCCTTTAGTCCCGATTCATAGAACGACTTTCCCGAACTATGAAGAAGTTGTCCCGATTCGTACTTACCATTAAGATCTGATGTCCAAACGCACGTGGTCACATATTAGGGAGTGCCTCTATGACCAGTTTGTTGGAGATGCCGAAGGACTGAGCTCTGACGGCATCTCCCTCAAACTGGCCGTAGTGGTGTCCCTGCTCTCGCACACCATCTTGCAGCTTGTAACTTCTCTAACTAGATCAATACGCCTGGGAGCTAACTAATTTCACATATTAGGGAGTGCCTCTATGACCAGTTTCTTGGAGATGCCGGAGGACTGGGATCCGGCGGCATCACCCTGAAACTGGTCGTAGTGGTGTCCCTGCTCTCAAAAACCATATTGGGGATGCCTCAATCTGGACTCACAAGGATGCCTATTTATAGTACAAGCAGCTCGACATAGTGTCGACACTCATGACATAATGTCGACACTCGAACTCGTGTTTTTTCCCGGTTGGTGTCTCCAACCGGGACTAAAGCTTCATCTTTAGTCCCGAACCTTTAGTCCCGGTTGGTGACACCATCCGGGACAAGGTACAAGACGCACGACATAATGTCGACACTCACCCCTATCATTAGTGCTGCCTGGCCTAGCCTGCCAAAATCCCTCCAACCGGGACTAAAGATGAACCTATCATGTTCGAGGTTTCATGGCTTTTGGTCTAAATGATCAAGCCATTTTCCATTTTCCGAGCGCAAAAAACGGGTCATTTTGTAAAGTAACCACCAAAATGATGTTTCAGAATGCTACCGTCCCATTATTCTAAAATACTAGACCATCTTACATGGACTATCTCCCAACCGGGACATCTCAAACCTTTTCGTCGATCCAGGGTAAAAAGGACAAATGTCTGCCGAATCGGTAGGAAGTGGGTCCGGTTTGTACTACAGGTACATGATCTAATGCCCGTGATTTTTTGAAAAAATCATTTTTAGACTCACAATATGTGGTTTCTTCAGAGATCCAATACAAGTTCTAACGATGCTCGTCCCCTATATTCATGCACGCCGGTTCGACCATAGTTAGAAATTCAAAAAATTCAAAACGGCCATAAAAAATTCAAAAAAAGTCCGAACAATATAAATCCTTCGTGTGGTGTCATATTATGTGACATAGTTGCAAGGAAAAATACCAGACTTGGTATATTGATCATGTCTCGAAAAAACCTTCACAAAATGACCTATCATGTTCGTGGTTTCATGGCTTTCGATCCAAATGACCGATGTTATGTGCTGAATCGCAGCATAGTTTGTGATGCTGTGCCCATATTATGCATGCATGTGGACATTGGTATGGAGAACAATGTTGTAGGAGGAAGTTTTCCTTTTGGTCACACGAAAAAGCCATTTTCCATTTTCCGAGTGCAAAAAACGGGTCGTTTTCTGAAGTAACCACCAAAATGTTGTTTCAGAATGCTACCGTCCCATTTTTCTAAAATACTAGACCACCTTACATAGACTATATCCCAACCGTGACATCTCAAAACTTTTTTTCCATCCCGGGTAAAAAGGACAAATGTCTGCCGAATCGGTAGGAAGTGGGTCCGGTTTGTACTACAGGTACATGATCTAACGCCCGTGATTTTTTGAAAAAATCATTTTTAGACTCGCAATATGTGGTTTCTTCAGAGATCCAATGCAAGTTCTAACGATGCTCGTCCCTTATCTTCATGCACGCCGGTTCGACCATAGTTAGAAATTCAAAAAATTCAAAACGGCCATAAGAAATTCAAAAAAAGTCCGAACAATGTAACCTTCGCGTGGTGTCATATTATGTGACATAGTTGCAAGGAAAAATACCAGACTTGGTATATTGATCATGTCTCGAAAAAACCTTCACAAAATGACCTATCATGTTCGAGGTTTCATGGCTTTCGGTCCAAATGACCGATGTTATGTGCTGAATCGCGGCATAGTTTGTGATGTTGTGCCCATATTATACATGCATGTGGACATTGGTATGGATAACAATGTTGCAGGAGGAAGTTTTCCTTTTCGTCGCATGGATAAGCTATTTTCCATTTTCCGAGCGCAAAAAACGGTCGTTTTGTGAAGTAACCACCAAATTGCTGTTTCAGAATGCTACCGTCCCATTTTTCTAAAATACTAGACCACCTTACATGGACTATCTACCAACTGGGACATCTCAAACCTTTTCGTCCATCCCGGGTAAGAAGGACAAATGTCTTTCGAATCGGTAGGAAGTGGGTCCGGTTTGAACTACAGGTACATGATCTAACGCCCGTGATTTTTTGAAAAAATCATTTTTACACTCGCAATATGTGGTTTCTTTAGATATCCAATGCAAGTTCTAACGATGCTCGTCCCCTATCTTCATGCACGCCGGTTCGACCATAGTTAGAAATTCAAAAAATTCAAAACCGGCATAAGAAATTCAAAAAAAGTCCGAACAATGTAAATCCTTCGGGTGGTGTAATATTATGTGACATAGTTGTAAGGAAAAATACCAGACTTGGTATATTGATCAAGTCTCGAAAAAACCTTCACAAAATGACCTATCATGTTCGAGGTTTCATGGCTTTCGGTCCAAATGACCGATGTTATGTGCTGAATCGCGGCATAGTTTGTGATGCAGTGCCCATATTATGCATGCATGTGTACATTGGTATAGAGAACAATGTTGCAGGAGGAAGTTTTCTTTTTCGTCGCACGGTAAAGCCATTTTCCATTTTCCGAGCGCAAAAAACTGGTGCTAGGGTTTTGATGCCCGCGGCGTTGTCGTTCCCTTGTTGGTATGCTGCCCTTCTCAAATGGCTGCTCTGATGCTATGGTGGTCACGGTGTAGCGGTGTGGCTCGGCGCGAGTTGAGCATCGTGATGTTCCTCGTGTCGCCATGCCGTAGTGCTCTGTCTTGCCGCTGTCGTCGACACTGCTTTTGCTTCCTCTCCGGCGAGCTATGAACTTGCCCCAGGTAGGTACCTCTCAACCTTTCGAACTCCCCTCTCTTTCTCTTGCTGTTCCACACTAGTTAATTTCCTCTTATTATTTTTTGATGATCAATGATGCTTAGTGATTTGCTCATGGATTTGTTTTCAGCATGTGAACTTTAGCAAAGTATAATGGTGGTGATTTCAGTGGTATATGTGCCCTAATCTTATTCAGTTCAGTGAGCTCTTACTATGTTTTGATGAATTGATGCTTGGATAATGTAATACTGAATTTCTACAACTGTCAAACATGACAGTAATTTATTGAATGCTTTGATTCATGTGTGATGTTGGTGCTATTAAATCACTTGCAGATGTTTCCTAGATTGGTACCCCTGATGTGTTGGCTATGCTTACTTAAATAGCAGGCTCTGTTATCTAAATAAGTGCTATGGTGGTGAATTAACTTCCATGGTGGTATGTATGGTATCATGAATTACTTGTCCCAAATACTGATGTTATGAGAGTGGAATTAGAAATGACTCCTAGAGGGTTGGCTAAGAAATGTTCACAAATACTGTTACATGGAAATTCTAGAATCTTTGGACTAGCTGAATTGGTATTGTACCCCGGCCAAACTTTGCTCTTATGTGATCATGGAAATTATACTAGAATGATTCCTAGAAATATTTCCTAGTAAAATGATTTGTTCTATGTTAAATCTGACAGTGTAAAACATGTACAACTTAGATTCCTAGAGATCCTGCTAGGAAAATGATAGATCTACTCTAGCGAAACAACTACATGGTTAGTTGATGTGACAACTTCCCTTAGTAGTTTCTGTGACTGAGACTGCCACTGTGGTGCCTCCATGTTGGACTGTGCATAGTGGTAGATCTTGCTTGCATGATCTGCTACTATGGGTGTTACTGATGGATAGATCTGTCCCTGGCCAGTGATGTAAAGATTGAGGCTGTGAACACATGTTAACTTATGTATGTGCTTCCTGTATTGCAGGACAATAACAGTAATGATATTGTGGTGGACCATTACATGATTTCTAAGAATGAAATAATTTCCTAGATTGTTGACTAGGAAGGTGATTTGAAGAAAATTGATAATTCTGATGATTCTTGTAATCAAATGATGTTATTTACTTATGCAAGCTTTTGTTGGTGCTTGGATGAATTGCTTAGCATGAGATGGGACTGTTTTATGATGAATTCAGCCAGGCATTAATTGTTGGCTTTGATTTCTTGTGGCAAATGATTTGGACAACTTGATTAGCTATATAGCCTCTAATGGGTAATTTGTTGTTGTGGTGCCTCACAAGAGTGTGCACAGCAGTGAACTATCACTTTATGTCTGGCTGTGTAGTTCTCTCATTTTGTTCTAGTGATATTCATCAAATCTGGATTATTTGCAATATAAACATGATGCCAGGACCAGCTGTGGTTGTGGTGTTTGCCACCATGGTGCCGTCCTCGGAAGTGTGCATAGTGGTGAACACCACATCTATTGCCATGCTACCTGATTGAGTAACTAAAGATCTATAGTTGGCTGTCAATGATGCATAGGCTAATGATTTAATTTAGAAACAAGATAGACAAATACTACTGATGCCTAGAAGTTCTATGATGGTACAAGCATAGCATTTCTATGCCTATCTGAGAACAATCTCAACTCGCCCAAAAATATTTTCTAATGGAACTGGTAAGAACAGATGCTACTGATGATATTAGTGTGGGGTAATAACCTGATGCTGAGCTTGATGTTGCTATGCTGATACCAGTACTTGATCAGCTAGCCTTCTTTGTCTTGGTGCTCTTCCATGAACTGCTAGCCAGTTCCTCCTAGTTTGTTGCCTTCCCTGTGAAACTCCTCCTCACTAGTTTTTGGGTGGCTTTTTAAGCAACCAAATACTTGTGGTGTGGATTTCTGGTCTGCTTTTACTTGTGTTGTTGGATCTGATTCTTGATGATATAGATCTGGATAGATCAGTGATAATCTGATATTGGGTTGTGGTGGGTTATGTCTAGTGCTTGAAAGTTCTAGTGCTAAGAAATGAACTGGGTGGTGGTTGGGTGGTGATACGTTTGACTGTGACCAATTGGATTTCCCAAAGTATCTTGGTGGGTTATGTCTTAAACTTGATCCTAATCCACTGTGACCAATTGGCTTTCCCAAAGTATCTTGGAGGGTTATGTCTCCTTCGGAAGACACTAAATAACACTTTACTAAGAGAAGATGGATAACTATTTATAAGAAGGATGATTATACACCTCGTGAGAAGTTTATACTCAAGTGTATACTCATCACAATTCATAAGAATATTAAGTTTAGATAAGGTGGCTCCTATAGTCACTATCCAACCTACAGATCTTCCTAAAAGGGTTTTAATCCTAAGGTCAAAGCATATGCTCTGATACCAACTGTGGTGACCCAGCATACCACTGCATGATGTAGTACATTATAGTCGTTGATATAACACCAATGAAACACCGTTCACTAGTATTACATCCCTCAGAGTGGTACAACAGAAATACAGCAGGTCCAAGACATGACTATAGGTTACAATTCAACTATTTACACAAGATCCAGAGAACACTCCAGGTTAAAGAGAGAGAAAGAAACTTCTTACAAAGAAGAATCAGAAATAAACAACTCAAAAACTATCATACTATTAAGACTAGTATCTTAACTAATGGTCTGGCATTGATGCTATTGCAATACACTACAGAAATAGGTTCTATGGCTAGAGATTATATTTCTATCTAATCAGTAACTTCGTCTTCACTTGAGTTGATGTATATGTTGAATTTCTTGACTTCATGGAAGAACTTTAGCTTCTTATGATGATTCCTGGAGCATATCTTGATGTAGACGTCGTCTGTACTGGCTTCAGAATCTAGCAAGGGTTAAAAAGATACGTTGAGTACGAGCGTACATAGCAAGTTCACTAGAAAAGGAGTGTTTGATGCACTATATCTACAGCCACGAACCGTAAGTCGTAGGCAATGCAAGTTTTTATAAACATTTCTTGAAAGGTTGATTTTATTCTGAAAATCTATGTCTGTCAGCCTTCACGGGTTTACCAGAACTTTCATGGAGTTCCTTTCCCACCGCGTTCGTAGCTCCTTCCCAGAACAGGGAGTAACAAGTTACAGTTCTTACACTCTGCAGAGGTGTGTTACTTTACCCATGAGAGATCAAATCCTTGTTGCACAACCGGGCGATCTTTCCCGTCCACACTTCCTATGGTGTGGGGCCCAGTAGATGATCCAAGCCAATCACTGTCCTTCTCCGCGACCCCGCATACCCGACGGATTGCACATCATGCCTAGGATAAAACTTGTTTCCATTATCAGCCTAAGGTGTACAACCCTCATAGATACCAGAAGCCGTGGGACGTTGAGGGATCCCACCCATAACCTGCTAACCCTCTACAAGAGGAGTTGCAACAACGGCCCGGTCATCCGTTGGCATGCGAGAGGGAGCCGATCCAGCTGACTTCTCCGTCCCATTCCAAATCTCATGGTTAACGCGTAATATATGGCGCAAGAATCACTTGAGACATTGGTTGTTAAGTCCTAGATATTATGTTCCTTTACCACCGGAACTTCCATAGTAGGTTATTACCTCATGGTAAATAACCTATAATCATATTATTATGAAAATAGTGTTTTCTGGCCTTTTTAAAATGCAGGTGATGACAACACTGGATTTGCAAAATACTTTACATAAAATAATCAAAGGACATGAGCAAATGTGAACTTTCCTTTTGTGATTAGAAGATTATGCACTCACGGTCTTCGAGACAATATAAGATCCAATATTTGAGATCAACATCATTGGTCCGGTAAGGACTAATGTTTAAAGAAGCAAGATGCCATTATGCATAAATAATGCTATGCAATTTTATAATTCCCCAAGTGCACCCCCAACATTTTGAGTGAAGTGAGTTTAGGTGATTCTTTTAAGAGTTGGTTTATCTTCAAATTTCACTTTATAAGTAATGACCTTTATAAGGGACTTAAGTGTTAACAATCCAATATATACAAGTAAAGTATAAAATAATGTGATTATGGTTAATTGTCATTTGGTGATTATGATAAAATTCCTTGGGATTGAGTTGTTAAGAGTTGAACTTCTTCTGAGATTGCTGTTTGAAGTGGCAAAAAAATAACATTTGAAGAAAATATTTCCTTTCTAAGGTCTAAACAATCTTTATTGTTAATAGGATGTGATTAATGTCTTTTGGGTGTGATTAATTAGTTTGGACTTGAGCTGCTTTATATCTTAATTAGAATAGACTAAAGTTAACTATAAAAACATAAGTGATTTATTAGACATGATGTTTATAAGATTTGAGACTAAAGTTAACTTTAAAAGGTTAAGTAAACTTAAGATGTAATATGTTTTAATTATTCCCAAGTTTTAGATTTATGATAGGTATAACTAAGGTGTGGAATTATTCACTTTATATTTAAGTGAATGATTAGACTAATTAGTTTTGCTATTAAGAAACTAATATGTATTTATTTAATGGAAGCATAATTAGATGATCTTAGTAATTTGTTAGAATTTGAAGTTATGTTAATAATGGTTAAGATATAATGATTATTCATCATATTATATATATGAGTGATACCCAATGTTTATTTAAAAGGATTTTTAAAAGAATATTTTAAAGTTAAAAGTTATACTTAAGTTTGATTATGAATTTAAGTTGTGAGTTTGGGTTTAGTACTTAGACACTAATTGCTCAAGGTTTTATAAAAATTGTGATTATTTCTTTCTTAAGAAATTGTTTTTAAAGAATTTACAAAATAAGTAATAGATAAGTATTTATTATTTTAAAATATTAAAAGCTTTTCTAATAATGTATTTAATATTTTTCTAGTGTAATATATTTATTTGAGATCTTAAAAATGATTTTTATTTATTTTTAAGTATTATTTTTATGTTTATAAAATTCATAAAAGTTTAAATGTATTTAAATATTTACTTCAAATTTTATTTATAGAAGAGTTGAGCTATTATTTTTATAAAATAGGGGATTTATTTTTATACACAAAAATGATTTTTAATTTTTAGGATTTTTCCTTATTTTATGAGATTTAACTTAGGATGTAATGGTGTTAAGATTTATTAGCTTTATATTTATTTTAAACAAATAAAGTTATATTTTTATTAGGTAGATATTATTTTTGTGAAAAAATTTATATATTATATGTGTTTTTAAGATTTTTCTAAATTTTTCTAGGGTTTAAATTATGTTCAGGGGTAATTTGGTGATTTATTTATTCTATTTCTTTTTATGTTAATTTCTATTTACTTATTTCGGAACTGGGTCGGGCTTACCGATTAACCTATCTGGACCCAGCTTGGCCCAACAAGGCTCAGGGTAAAACCCCACCCCGGCCCAGCCAACCCACCACTCTCTCACATATCACATTATTGTTTCTTTCCCTCCTGGTTGCTGGTGACGCCATCGTTGTCGCTCGCCCGATTCCGGCGAGACAGACCTTTGCGATCATCGCCGATGGTCACGGGAGCTTGTTCCCTTCTAGCCTGACATGGCTCTCCAATTTGATTTGGGAATGTAGGGGTTCGTAGCATGGAAAACAAAAAATTTCTATCGCATACAAACAAACAAGCCAAGATCTATCTATTAGATTGTAGCAACGAGTCGATGGAATAACTTACCCTCGAAGATTCCAAAGCGGTTAACGAGAGCAGATTCTCGTGGGTGATGTAGTCGTACTCTTTCCGATCTCAAGATCGCGTAGATGATCCTTCCGGCGCTGCGTTAAGCAGCTCCCGTAGTCGGTCACGTTCGATTTCGTGAAGACCTTCCTCTCCCTTGTTCCAAGTGACGGAGGTTGTAGCACTCTCCTCGCGATTCGGCAGACAGCGTGGTACCTAAGTAGAGGGAGATCCCGCAGGCTTCGCCTTAAGCCGAGCGAGTATGGTGGAGTATGAGAAAGCTATTAGTGGTCTAGGGATTAGACGCACCAATTAGAAGGCTCTAAACGGAAGGCTAGGGCAATGAGAAGCTCTAAACCAAAACGGCTCTAAACCGGAGATTAGAGGATAGGAACTTGTGTGTCTAGAGGAGGAGGCCCTGCCCTCCTTTTATAGGTGGGAGGGCGGCCAAGGGAGGAGTCCCTCCCAAGTCGGCCTTGGTTGGCGCGCCGGCTTGGAGGGACTCCTCCCCCAAGTCGGTTCCAACCACCTCTTGCTTGTTTCCCACAGTTTCCTGTTTTAGCCGTTTGACTTTTAAACTGGCCATTTGACTTTTCTGTTTTAGGATTCAATTTAATCCTTTATTTGGAACAGCAAGAACACTTAGTACATGATGCAATCATTCAATATGTAATGACACACTCATGTACCCCCCCCCCCCCCCCCGGAGTGTCGCACAATCCGGAACCTTCGAGAACATTCCCGATGAAAACACCGGAATCATTCCCGAACTCCGAAACGGGACTTTCCTTATATGAATCTTATTCTCCGGACCATTCCGGATCACCTCGTGATATCCCGGATCCCATCCGATACTCCGAACAACATTCGGTCTTTTTCTCATAATACCATAACTACTCAAACAACGTCGAATCCTTAAGTGTGTCTCCCTACGGTTCGTGAATTATGCGGACATGATCGAGACACTTCTCCAAACAATAACCAATAGAGGAATCTGGAAATTCATATGGCTCCCACATATTTCTACGATTACTTTGCGATCGAATGAACCACTTACATACGATACCAATTTCCCTTTGTCTCATGATAGTTTACTTATCCGAGGTTATGATCGTCGGTATCTCTGCATACCTAGTTCAACCTCGTTACTGATAAGTACTCTTTTATCGTTCCCGTGATATGTGATCCCTTGTGAGCCACTCACATGCTTGCAAGCTAATTGGATGACATTCCACCGAGAGGGCCCAGAGTATATCTATCTGTCATATGGATGGACAAATCCCACTCTTGATCCATGTGTTTCAACCAATACTTTCTGAACACTCAATGCCACCTTGATAGCCACCCAGTTACGGTGTGGTGTTTGATGTCATCAAAGCATCCATCCGGTAAAGGTGATATGCATGATCTCATGGTCGAAGGAATTAGGTTACTATGTATCAGAAAGCATATAGCAATTGAACTATTTAAATGACTTGATCTTTATGCTACGCTTATCTATAGGAGTATGTCCATCACATCATTCTCCTAATGATATGATCCTGTTGTTAATAACATCTCTATGTTCATGATCAGGAAACCATGATCATATATTAACCAACAAGCTAGTTTAACAAGAGGCTTTACTAGGGACTCTTATTTTAGTTTACAAATCACACAAGTATTAATGTTTCCGGTTAATACAATTATAGCATGGTATGTAAACATTTATCATAAGTGTGAAGATATGATAATAACCACTTTATTATTGCCTCTTGGGCATATCTCCAACAGTCTCCCACTTGCACTAGAGTCAATAATCTAGTTTCAAACCTTTGTGTATTCAACACCTATGGCTTTCCGGTGTTGTATGTACATGATTGCTAGTGGTCAACTGATCTCCGGATCTGACACTTCCAGGTCCGTGTGTAATTGCATGTCTTTGCGTCTCTACGCATCACTCATTCTCTAATGAGATGGCTTTGTATAAATTTGGTCTTTCGGTGTGACCTTTAGTTCTTTGGGGTTAAAACATGTTGATAATATTGTCGCACAATATATCTTCATAGTATTATCCCTCTGTGAACTACACCTAGTTTGATAACAAAACTACTTGACACAAATGCCCTCTTTTGCTGCTATAATAGCAGTCATATACTTAGCCTTTTGTTGTAGTATCTGTCACAATGTCTTAACTTTGGAACTCATCCAAATCCATTATGGAACTCACTTTCCATTATATTGTGCCACCCTTAGTTTAGATTGAGATAGACTTAATTTGTACTTTGTGACAAAGCTAGTATCAATGTAGTACTTTTACAATGAACTAACCATCTATTTGTCACTTCTACAAATAATATACTCTTAGTTCTTCCAAAAAATCATAAGAATATCCTTACTATTGTCCAATGATCATCTTACGAATCATTCTGGTATATGCTCACAACATTTAGAGCATAGGACATATCTGGATTTGTACATATCACATATGATTGATATAAATACTCTTTGTGATTTCATACATCAAGTATCAATCTATACTTGATTATTTGTTTCACTTTACCAAATGTCAATACACTTGAATATATATCATCAACATTGAACTCATTCAATCCTTTACGTGCGACAAGAACCTCTCTTGTAGTTTCTATATTGAACTCATTCAATATCTTGTCTATGCATACGGCACAACCATATTAGCGTCTATTGATGCCAAATATTTGGGTTTTGCCTAAGTCTTTCATCGGGATGAAATTCTTAATATGTGTTAATAAAGATACATCTTTTCTAATCAACAATATGTCCTCCACATAATGTATTAGAAATATGTCTTAGCGCTCCCACTTAATTTCTTGCAAACGCAAGCATCTTCATTGTCTCGATGAAATTAAACTCTTTTAACAGTTTCATCATAGTGAAGATTCCAACTCATGATGCTCACTTCAACCATTGAAGTTTGCATATGCTTTTAGCATCCTTTGAATTAACAAAACCCTATGGACCGTGTCATGCACACGCCCTAGGTAACGATTCTATTAGAAGAACTTGTTTTGTTTATTCAACTACCATATAAAAATTATATGTAGTGGTTGCTACATTAATTGCCTAGACTAAATATCGCTATGAAAGATCAGATCTTGTCATAGTCAACCTTTGAACATTGTTGTGAACTCTTTCCCAACATGTCGACTATTTCATAGATGTGCAACATCCATGTCTATTTATTTATAGATCCAAACACAACTGTAAGGTCTTACACCTTTCTCGAGGGTCCTTCAAGTTCAAAACTTGATTTCTCGTGTATGGAACTATCACGGATTTTATGGCTTCAAGCCATTTGACAGAGTCAGGGCCCATCATCACTTCTTTGCATGTAGTCCGTTCATTATTCTCAAATAATGATTCAACCCTCAAATCTTGGTATTTGATTGTTTACTCGACCTACTTGTTTCAATAGGAACTTAGATCTCCGTGACCACAACCTTTGAAGCACGTGAGCCATGAGCATTGTTGCTGCCACATATAGCTAAGGTTCTTTTAACCTTATCAAAGTTCTATTGTCCTCCCACTTAACTTTTCACGAAAAAATTCCTTCTCAAAGAAACTTGACGTTGTAAGCAACAAACACTTTTGTCTCCGGTGTTCATGGAGGAATACTTAACAGTTTATACAAAGACAGGTTCATCCGACTTTGGTTGCACACATCTTTCTTATGCATAGCATACCAATGTTTAAGAAAGGACAACTTGGGTTTTATCCCAAACCATAACCTTATATGGTGTCATTTCAACGGATTATGATGAAGCTCTTTTCAATGGAAAAACGGTAATCTCTAAAGCTTTTAATCTTTAAAATATAATGGCAGTTTTATGAATTACACCTTCGATCTTACCATGTCAAACAAGGTTTAATTACATATCTCGAACGCTCCATACTCTTATGGTGTTTCGAAAATGCAAATCCACGGAATGATTCCTTAAATCTTAGGTATTATGCTAAACTTGTAACTCAAATATCTTCCTTTATGATCTTATCATAAACTATTTATATTCTTGTTACAATGATTTTGCACTTCATCTTGAAAGTCCTTGAACTTTTCAAATGTTTCACACTTCATCCTTATTAAGTAAATATTCATATATTCACTCAAATTTTCGGAGAAAGCACATGAAGTTGAAATCCATCGCTCTTGACTATACATAATGGACTTCATACAACATTATGTACAAGTTCCAATAAGCTAGTCTATCGTTCCCTTTTGGCCTATGAACGAAGTTTTAATTATCTCTAGGAAAGTTTCACAAGCGTCATTTGATCAAAATCAAATAGACTCAAAAATTCCATCCATATGGATTTTCTTCATGTTTTCTTTCCAATATAATTTAAACGGCGATGTCACTTCCTAAGTGATCTTTCAATCAATTTGTCTTTCGACATCTTTAGCACTAGTTTTATGGATGTGATATCTCCAACGAGATTTGCAAATCATCCATCTTTTATAGATTACGGAAATTATTTGAACAACCCTTTTGTTCTCATAATACCTGATAAAACAAATCTTGAAGGCAAGCTTTGATGTTTAACGAGCAACACAATAACCCTTTATTTTGTTCTCGATGAACATCATCACATATTCTTTTGCTAGTTACTTAGACCATTGTAGTTCATGAATTGTGTTGTTTCGTATGACGATTCACACCAACAAATTCAGTATCAAATACTTAAGAACCACATTGTTTAATAAGCAAAGAATATAGCCATAACATGTATATCATCTATATACTTAAACTGAACAATTCTAGTCTTTTCTTTTCTGCCATATACTTATGAGATTCTCTTTCAGTATTTCCTTTTCTGTTTGAAAGAATCTATCAACATCAATTAGTGGAGTCATTCATATGACACATAGTCCAAAGCGTGTATAGTTAAATACCAATGTCTTTGGACTTGCACTTTGAAGTAGATCACCATCATCAAATGTTTGGTGTTCTTTCAAATTCCTTTCTTTAGTAATCTCTTGGTGTAGTAAATATTTTACCTACATCAAATATTCACCCTTATCATGGAATTATCCATGATCAAGCTACTATTAGCTTGTAACGGTGAATCGTGAGTATAATGTTGCTCTCCCAAAAACTTTTGGAGGTTTAGAACAACTAGTGTCTCCAACCTTTTGCAAATTCTCATCAAATATGAGAACATGACTTTAGCCATATTATACTCTATCATGTTGCAACCAAAACTTCGTTTCAGATATCACAATATCTTCCACAAATCATGGTTTCAAAACAACTCTTTCAGATCCTTAGATAACCTTGATATTAGGAGAATCCTTTGAATATCAAGAATCATGGAGACAAACATGATACTTATATACTAACACTTGGAATCGTTACTCTTGATTTAATACTAATTATTAAACTTCATGGAGTAACTGGAACTTACTGAAAGTTTGCAATAGGACTTTTAAACTTTAGATTAACACTTCAAAACAATACGATACCAGTTCGTAAAGTAACTAACCAGAATTCTATAGTTCTATCATCTCAATTATAACTAAGCGCAAGGTGGTAAACGGATGCCAATGACTACAACAACTATGCGAATTCACTTTGATTTAGTTTATGATAAATTGAGTTCTAATTAATAATTAAATTAATCTAGGTGAACTCCCACTCAAAACAATATCCCTCACATTGTTTTAGTGATCACACGAACCAAATCCACTACATCAAAACCGATCATCACGAGAGTTGATATAGCTTCAATGGCGAACAATCAACATGTTCATCATATCTACTATATGACTCATGCTCTACCTTTCGGTAATCCGTGTTCCTGAGGCCATGTCTGTACATGCTAGGCTCGTCAAGATCAAACCTTAGTTTCCGCATGAGCAAATTTGGCTTGCTCACGTTGTATACACTTGTAGAATCTAACACACCCGATCATCACGTGGTGCTTCGAAACAACAAGCTTTAGCAACGGTGCTAACTAAGGGTGAACACTTTATGACTTGAAATTCATGTGCATGAGGGATCATCTTATAATGCTACCGCTGCCTACTAAGCAATACAAGATGCATAAAGGATTAACATCACATGCAATTCAATAATATGTGATATGATATGGCCTTTCTTCTTTGTGCTTCCGATCTCCATCTTCAAGCACGAACATGATCTCCATCATTACCGGCATTGCATCAAGGTCAATGACGCTGCTCCATGGTTGTCGTCCACCGGCTTCAACTATTACAACTACTTTGAATAGACACGCGGGTCTTAACATAAATAAAAGACAACCATATGGCTCCTGCCGGTTGCCAACTTACAATAAGGAACATTGCATACATCAAATATAATCACAATCATGGCCATATCACATCACTGCACACCCCTGCAAAACAAAGTTAGACGCCTCTACTTTCTTTGCATATTTTACGTGGTTTGGGGCTTTCAATAAGTGTCGTTCTAACTTACGAACAAGAACCACAACATTGATACTAGTATTGTCAATCACCCGTTGTAAATTGGATCTTAACTATGCTAGGAGAAACAGGCACCCGCAAAGCCACTTATGCAATACAAGTTGCATGTCAAGCGTGGAGCAAGTCTCATGAACAATGTCATGTAAGGTTAGACCGGGCCGCTTCATCCCAACATACCGCAAGATGCAAAGTACACAATAAGCAATCAACAATAAAAGCATCAACGCCCATAATGACCATTGTGTTCTACTCGTGCAACAGATCTACATATAGACATGGCTCTGATACCACTATAGGGGTTCGTAGCATGGAAAACAAAAAAATTCTATCGCATACAAACAAACAAGCCAAGATCTATCTATTAGATTGTAGCAACGAGTCGATGGAATAACTTACCCTCGAAGATTCCAAAGCGGTTAACGAGAGCAGATTCTCGTGGGTGATGTAGTCGTACTCTTTCCGATCTCAAGATCGCATAGACGATCCTTCCGGCGCTGCGTTCCGGCAGCGCTTCCGCAGTCGGTCACACGTTCGGTACTCGACGAAGACCTTCCTCTCCCTTGTTCCAGCAGGCAGCGGAGGTTGTAGCACTCTCCTCGCGATTCAAGGCGGACTGTGGCGTACGGAAGTAGAGGGAGATCCATGAGGCTTCGCCTTAAGCCGGAGCGAGTATGGTGGAGTATGAGAAAGCTATTAGTGGTCTAGGGATTAGACACACCAATTAGAAGGCTCTAAACGGAAGGCTAGGGCAATTAGAAGCTCTAAACCAAAACGGCTCTAAACCGGAGATTAGAGGATAGGAACTTGTGTGTCTAGAGGAGGCCCCTCCTTTTATAGGTGGGAGGGCGGCCAAGGGAGGAGTCCCTCCCAAGTCGGCCTTGGTTGGCGCCGGCTTGGAGGACTCCTCCCCAAGTCGGTTCCAACCACCTCTTGCTTTCCCACAGTTTCTGTTTTAGCCGTTTGACTTTTAAACGGCCATTTGACTTTTCTGTTTTAGGATTCAATTTAATCCTTTATTTGGAACAGCAAGAACACTTAGTACATGATGCAATCATTCAATATGTAATGACACATTCATGTACCCTCCCCGAGTCTTGGGACAATCCGAACCTTCTAGAACATTCGATGAAAACACGGAATCATTCCCGAACACGAAGCGGGACTTTCCTTATATGAATCTTATTCTCCGGACCATTCCGGATCACCTCGTGATATCCGGATCCAATCCGAGACTCGAACAACATTCGGTCTTTTTCTCATAATACCATAACTACTCAAACAACGTCGAATCCTTAAGTGTGTCTCCCTACGGTTCGTGAATTATGCGGACATGATCGAGACACTTCTCGAACAATAACCAATAGAGGAATCTGGAAATTCATATGGCTCCCACATATTTCTCACGATTACTTTGCGATCGAATGAACCACTTACATACGATACCAATTTCCCTTTGTCTCACGATAGTTTACTTATCCGAGGTTATGATCGTCGGTATCTGCATACCTAGTTCAACCTCGTTCTTGATAAGTACTCTTTTCTCGTTCCGTGATATGTGATCCCTCAGAGCAGTCACATGCTTGCAAGCTAATTGGATGACATTCCACTGAGAGGGCCCAGAGTATATCTATCCGTCATATGGATGGACAAATCCCACTCTTGATCCATGTGTTTCAACCAATACTTTTCGAACACTCAATGCCACCTTTATAGCCACCCAGTTACGGTGTGGTGTTTGATGTCATCAAAGCATCCATACGGTAAAGGTGATATGCATGATCTCATGGTCGAAGGAATTAGGTTACTATGTATCAGAAAGCATATAGCAATTGAACTATTTAAATGACTTGATCTTTATGCTACACTTATCTATAGGAGTATGTCCATCACATCATTCTCCTAATGATATGATCTTGTTGTTAATAACATCTCTATGTTCATGATCAGGAAACCATGATCATATATTAACCAACAAGCTAGTTTAACAAGAGGCTTTACTAGGGACTCTTATTTTAGTTTACAAATCACACAAGTATTAATGTTTCCGGTTAATACAATTATAGCATGGTATGTAAACATTTATCATAAGTGTGAAGATATGATAATAACCACTTTATTATTGCCTCTTGGGCATATCTCCAACAGGGAATAGGTCTTGTATCAAGCCGCACTCCTCCCTCATTGGTGCTAGGGTTTTGATGCCCGCGGCGTCGTCGTCCCCTCTTTGGTGTGTTGCTCTTCTCACAGGGCTGCTCTGATACTATGGTGGTCACGGTGTAGCGGTGTGCCTCGGCGCGAGTTGAGCATCGTGATGTTCCTCGTGTCGCCATGCCGCAGTGCTTTGTCTTGCCGCTGTCGTCGACACTGCTTTTGCTTCCTCTCCGGCGAGCTATGAACTTTCCCTAGGTAGGTACTTCTCAACCTTTTGAACTCCCCTCTCTTTCTCTTGCTGTTCCACACTAGTTAATTTCCTCTTCTTATTTTTTGATGATCAGTGATGCTTAGTGATTTGCTCATGGATCTGTTTTGAGCATGTGAACTTTAGCAAAGTATAATGGTGGTGATTTCAGTGGTATATGTGCCCTAATCTTATTCAGTTCAGTGATCCCTTACTATGTTTTGATGAATTGATGCTTGGATAATGTAATACTGAATTTCTACAACTGTCAAACATGACAGTAATTTATTGAATGCTTTGATTCATGTGTGATGTTGGTGCTGTTAAATCACTTGCAGATGTTTCCTAGATCTGTACCCCTGATGTTGGCTATGCCTAGTTAAATAGCAGGCTCTGTTATCTAAATAAGTGCTATGGTGGTGAATTAACTTCCATGGTGGTATGTATGGTATCATGAATTACTTGTCCCAAATACTGATGTTATGAAAGTGGAATTAGAAATGACTCCTAGAGGGTTGGCTAAGAAATGTTCACAAATACTGTTACATGCCAATTATAGAATCTTTGGACTAGCTGAATTGGTATTGTACCCCAGCCAAACTTTGCTCTTATGTGATCATGGAAATTATACTAGAATTATTCCTAGAAATATTTCCTAGGAAAATGGTTTGTTCTATGTCAAATCTGATAGTGTAAAAAATGTACAACTTTGATTCCTAGAGATCCTGATAGGAAAATGATAGATCTACTCAGGCGAAACAACTAGATGGTTAGTTGATGTGACAACTTCCCTTAGTAGTTTCTGTAACTGAGACTGCCACTGTGGTGCCTCCATGTTGGAGTGTGCATAGTGGTAGATCTTGCTTGCATGATCTGCTACTATGGATGTTACTGATCTCTAGATCCGTCCCTGGCCAGTGATGTAAAGATTGAGGCTATGAACTCATGTTAGCTTATGTATGTGCTTCCTGTATTGCAGGACAATAACAGTAATGATCTTGTGGTGGACCTTTATATGATTTCTAAGAATGAAATAATTTCCTAGATTGTTGACTAGGAAGGTGATTTGAAGAAAATTGATAATTCTGATGATTCTTGTAATCAAATGATGTTATTTACTTATGCAAGCTTTTGTTGGTGCTTGGATGAATTGCTTAGCATGAGATGGGACTGTTTTATGATGAATTCAGCTAGGGATTAATTGTTGGCTTTGATTTCTTGTGACAAATGATTTGGACAACTTGATTAGCTATATAGCCTCCAATGGGTAATTTGTTGTTGTGGTGCCTCACAAGAGTGTGCACAGTAGTGAACTATCACTTTATCCCTTGATGTGTAGTTCTCTCATTTTGTTCTAGTGATATTCATCAAATCTGGATTATTTGCAATATAAACATGATGCCAGGACCTCCTTTTCCAATGATGCATACAGGCTGAGGCACTTGATGTATGTGGATGCTTGGTGTGTTGTATCTTGATCAGCTTAACCTAGTGCTCTGATCTTGAGTTTGATTTCTTGTGGCTGTGGTTGTGGTGTTTGCCACTGTGGTGCCTTCCTCAGAAGTGTGCATAGTGGTGAACACCACATCTATTGACATGCTACCTGATTGAGTAACTAAAGATCCATAGTTGGCTGCCGATGATGCATAGGCTTAGCATTTAATTTGGAAACAAGATAGACAAATACTACTGATGCCTAGAAGTTCTATGATGATACAAGCATAGCATTTCTATGCCTATCTGAGAACAATATCAACTCTCCCAAAAATCTCTTCTAATGGAACTGGTAAGAACATATGCTACTGATGATATTATTGTAGGGTAATAACCTAATGCTGAGCTTAATGTTGCTATGCTGATACCAGTACTTGATCAGCTAGCCTTCTTTGCCCTGGTGCTCTTCCATGAACTGCTAGCCAGTTCCTCCTGGTTTGTTGCCTTCCCTGTGAAACTCCTCCTCACTAGTTCTTGGGTGGATTTTTAAGCAACCAGATACTTGTGGTGTGGATTTCTGGTCTGCTTTTACTAGTGTTGTTGGAGCTGGTTCTTGATGATATAGATCTGGATAGATTAGTGATAATCTGATATTGGGTTGTGGTGGGTTATGTCTAGTGCTTGAAAGTTCTAGTGCTAAGAAATGAACTGGGTGGTGCTTGGATGGTGATACGTTTGACTGCTGCTTTTAGCTACCTGATCCAGTCCTTGATGTGTTGACAACACAACACTTGCATGTGTTGTGTGAGCTGCTGTCCAGTGGCCCCTCTCTGGTTCAAGTTTCATAGCTAAGATCTTTTGATGTTAGGATCAGCTCGGCTGGTTTGGGTATTATCCTATGCTGGCTACTTCCTTCTACTAAAAATGGTGAAATTTTCCCCTTGGCTAATGATGCTTAGTCTGAAGCTTTTCTTTTATAATAAGAACAGATATACACATTGGTGAAACTTGCCCCTTCAATTATAAGCTTAGTGATGTGTCCAAACAGTGCATTTCACTGTCAGACTCAGAGCAATCCAATTAACACAAATTCTTTTTATTTCTTTATTTTTGTTTATTGTCTTTTTGTTTACAGGTACAAGAAGTTTCAAAGAAGATCAAAGACACTTAGATTAGGTTTAGTGTAGGCTTTTCCTTTTATTTAAATTGTAATTATTTTTTGTTGTAAAATCAATGTAATATTGTGTTCATTAATAAAGTTCAAATTTTCTTTTTATATGAAATCTGGATCTTGTAATATTTATATTTTGTTTATTTCATTATTGTAATTTCTTTTCTATTGTTTGATTCATTTCTTAATTGTAACTTACTCTTATTTTTTTATTTTAAAAGAACAATGTAATACTTATTGTATTCTTATAATAAAGAATTCTTTTATATCATTATTTATTTTTACTTATTTATAGCATTATTATTTCTGAATTTCTAAATTCAAAATTTGAATTGAATTCGGAAATTCAATGTGGATTTCAAATTCTATCCCTCCAAAAACAGAGACAATACCTAAAGGTCAAGTCAAAATCTATCTCCTGCCCTGATGTTTCTATCAGAACAAGAGAGACCTCGATCCCTTTATAGTTTCTTAGTTTTGCACGAAAATTCCCCGGATTTTCTGATGCATGAATGCAATGCACACATCTGTGTCCTGTCTATTGTGAGGTGCTAAACCTGGGATGTTACATTGATGGCAAGGCCGGTTGCGGAGTCGAAATTCTCAAGGACATCTTTAACGCACGCCACGACAGCCGCATCCGTTTTGCAGATGATCAGGGTGTCGTCACCATATTGCGGGACATGGCACATGGAGGAGGAGAGAGGGTGCGATAGTTTCCTTCGAAAAAAAGCCTTCCGGATGAGGTGTTGGAGAACATCCGCCACAATGATGAAGAGGTAGGGAGAGAGAGGATCACCTTGCCAGAGTCTGTTGTGGCACCAGATCCAGTCTCCGGGCACTCCGTTGAGGAGGACGACGGTGTGACCAATTTCGAGAATGTGGGCCATCCACTCACAACATCTATCGTCGAAACCGCGGGCCCGGAGAATGGCCAGCAGGATTTCCCAGTTCATGGAATCAAAGGCTTTTCTGAAGTCAATCTTGAAAACGATTTTGGGGGCCTTTTTGAGGTGACAGCACCGGATGATATCGACATTTTAAACAATGTTTTCCGAGATTCCAATTGGCGTGAACGAGGGATCGAGTGGATCGCCTCTTGGAGTCTAGTGATATGGGCCTTGGTGTGAAGATGACTTCATATGCCAAAATGCTAAACATGAAAATTCATACGTGTTTTCGAGGTGAACAACTTTATAATTGATGTCATTGCGACACGAGGTCATTTTTGTTCCTTTACATAGGATAGACTGTCCAGCAAGCTGACAGAATGCACGAATTTTCTTGTCCGAGTTGGGATATATTTGAGCTTTGGCCAAGTTTTTTGAGTTTTTATATTTTACGAAAAGCCCATCCACCATATATATACAAGGGGAGACGATAGATTAAACAACACTATAAAATCGCAAAACCAATCAATAAACATCTACGTTTTCTCTCTCATCCTAGTTTTTTGCTCATCGTCGCTTGGCGTTCTTCGTATTGGAGAGCTTTGATTCATGAATTCCCTAGGAGCGGGAGAACTGACCTAGGGCATCTCATAACCCCATGCGTCTAGATCGAATCTCTCACTAGCGCGTGGGATTTCGAGTTTAATAAAGAGCTCGACGGATCTCTTGTGTACCGTACTCGATGATGCCGGGGGTACACATGACATGTCTGGGTGCTAACACTCATCATCGTCAATCTATCTGGTGGAGCTACGCCGCCCTCTAGAGGGCAGTCGAGGGGTGGTATGTTCTACAAATAAGCAACGTTGCCTGCTGAATACAGGTCGATGGGAGATCTCTGTCTTGTCGGCAATTTTTTGGCTAAAGGGCAGCTTCTATTCCTCTTCCTATCGGGGTCATGGCTTGCATCAATGGCGGCTTCGACGTCCCAAGTGGTTCTTGTTCGCCGTGACGGCGAGGTGCAGGCTGAGCGGTGGTGTAGGACTAATTGCTTGTTCGCCGTGACGGCGAGGTGCAGGATTATGATTTCTCTCTTGATTTAGCTTATATGGATATTGTTGAGAAAGAACCTTTTTGTGGTACTGAAAATGAGAGTGTTGTGACTCATATGAATGAGCTTTCAACTATGAGTGCTTTGTTCTTTGATGATTTTAAAATGCGCAAGTACTTTGTTGCTAAGATCTTCTCTTTTTCACTAAAAGGAGAAGCTAGGGCTTGGTTTGATAGATTACCTCCTGGTTCCATTGATAGCCCTGATTGCTTGATTGCTTCTTTCTTCCATAAATATTTTCCTCCCAGTTCTAGACATGCTGCTTTGCAGAGACTTTTTGATTTTAAACAGGAAGAATAAGAGAATTTGCCAGAGTCATGGAAAATATTTTGTTCCTTGATTCATGCATATCCTGGATGTCCATTACCTCAGAACGAGCTTGATATTTATTATAATGGACTAACTGATGATTCTAGGACCTACCTAGATAGCTTTGTTGATTGTGTTT
This sequence comes from Avena longiglumis, assembly GCA_030063025.1. NCBI lineage: Eukaryota > Viridiplantae > Streptophyta > Magnoliopsida > Poales > Poaceae > Avena > Avena longiglumis. Next base: position 504,447,644 of record CP125978.1, on the reverse strand, counting down.
TTAGGAAAAGGACTCCTACAGATGTTGAATAATTAATGAACAAGATAAGCAAGAATTATGATGATTTGACTTCAGATGAGCTGAATACACCTGAGCCTATTACTCCTGAACCAGTTGTTCCTGAACCAGTTCCAACACCAACAACAAAGAAGAGGGGAGTTATTGCATTAAATGATGAAGTGATGAAGAAAGCTAAGAAGTGTCTAAAGGAGAAAGGTATTAGAGCTGAAGATGTGAAGAATCTACCTCCTATAGAAGAATTATGTAAGCCAATTCCCCACTCATCTACTATTGAGGTACACTCTCTCCAATTTAATGAAGGTGATATTCCTTATGGTAAGCCTCCTGATCAATGCTTAGAGGAACTTGACACATTTATTGTTAAACAAGGTAATTTTAATAAACAAGTTCAGAATCAATTATTGGAAAACTCTAGAGCTATTCATGAGTTGAAAGGTATTGTGGAAAGAACTTATAATGATATTAAAATGCTTTGTAAACACATTCAAATGGTTCAAACCCAACTTGATCAACTTGCTAAGGTGCAAAAGGATATGCTAGTTAATGCTTCAGGAAATAAACATGCTTATGGAATTAGAACTAGGAGTGGTGCAGCTACTCAAGATCCTTTATATCCTGAAGGACACTCTAAAAGAATAGAGCAGGATTCCCAACAAGGTGAGGATAGTGGTAGTCCTCGTAAGAGGAAGAACAAGAAACATAAGAAAGTTGAGGAACCACTTGAATCTGTTGTAGATCCTAATAGTATATCTGTCTCTGATGCTGAAACTGAGAGTGGTATTGATAAAAACGAATCTCCTGATACAAACTGTTGCTACTGATAAACTTCTATGAGCAAGAACTATTTTTAGGTGCAGCTGAATTGACAACTGAGTTGTTAGGGCTTGCAAGTATTCTTTGGCTCCCCTTGTGTCAAATCAATAAATTGGGTAATAGTATCCGCGAAGACTGCTGCGATCCCCTATACTTGTGGGTCATCATTTGCTGAAAACAAAGGATTAAACATATAGTGTGGAAGGTAATGATTGCTTGCAGAAAGTAAACGGTAACAGTAGATGATGTAACAATGCTAAAGATTGGACCGGGGTCCACAGTTCACTAGAGGTGTTCTCCTGAAGATAAATAACATAACATGCTGGGTGAACAAATTACAGTGGGGAAATTGACAGGAACTGAGCAAGGCATAACAATGAAAATACTAGACATTCATGATTCCTATGAGATTTGATTGGGCATTACAACAATATACATAGGCCGCCATCCAACCGCATCTATGACTAATAATCCACCTTCAGGTTATCGTCCGAACCCCCTCCAGTATTAAGTTGCAAGCAACGGATAATTGCATTAAGCAATGTGTGTAAAGTAAACAATACAATTATTCCATGAACAAAAGATTGTTGTTTTCTCCCTAGTAGCAACAACACATCTATAACCTTAGAGATTTTTGTCACTTTTCCAGATTCAATAGAGGCATGAACCCACTATCGAGCATAAATACTCCCTATTGGAGTCACTAGCATCTACTTGGCCAAGATAGCTACTAGAAACAGAGAGCATGCAAGATCTCAAACAACACAGACATGATAGAATCAATAATCAATCTGACATGATAGAATCAATAATCAATCTGACATAGTATCTCAATATCCATCGGATCCCCGCAAACACAACATGTATGATTACAAATAGATGATCTTGATCATGAACGGAGCTCACAAGATCTAAACATGATAGCACAAAGGAGGAGAAACAACCATCTAGCTACTGTATGGACCCATAGTCCAAGGGTGAACTACTCACGCATCATACCAGAGGCTGGCATGGTGATGAAGAAGGCCTCCGGGATGATCTCTCCCCTCCGGCAGGGTGTCGGGAAGAGCTTCAGATCGCCCCAATCTAGGGACGATGGTGGCGGCGTCTACGGACTGTTTCGTGGAGATCTGATCGGGTACTTAGGGTTTTGGCACCGGGGGGCTTTTATAGGCGAAGAGGCGAGGCAGGGGCACCCGAGGCGCCTACACCAGGTGGCGGCGCTCACTAGGGGGGCCCGCGCCACCCTAGGGTGTGGCGGCCTCGTGGCCCTCCTTCGGCCACCCTTCGGTCTCTGTGTTCTCCTCGGTGAAATATTGACTTTGGCTTTTATCCCGTTCAATTCCGAGAATATTTCTTTACTGGCTTTTCTGAAACCAAAAACAGCAGAAAACTAGCAACTGGCACTGCAGCATCTTGTTAATAGGTTAGTCCCAGGAAATGTATAAAAATACCTCAAAGTGTAGACAAAGCATAGAAAAGTTGATACTAAACAAGCATGGAACATCAAAAATTATAGATACGTTTACGATATATCAATGATCAGGGTGTCGTCAGCATATTGCAGGACAGGGCACATGGAGAAGGAGGAGAGAGGGTGTGACAGTTTCTCGTCAAAAAAATCCTTCCGGATGATGCGCTGGAGAACATCTGCCACAATGATGAAGAGGTAGGGAGAGCGGATCGCCTTGCCGGAGTCCATTGCGGCATCAGATCCAGTCTCCGGGCACTCCGTTGAGGAGGACAATGGTGTGACCAGTTTCGAGAATACGGTCCATCCACTCACAACATCTATCGTCGAAACCGCGGGCCTGGAGAATTGCCAGCAAGCTTTCCCAGTTCACGAAATAAATAGCTTTTCTGAAGTCAATCTTGAAAATGATTGTGGGGGCCTTGTTTAGGTGATAGCCATTAGCACCGGATGATATCATCATTGTAAACAATGTTTCGTAAGATTCCGGCCAACGTAGGGGTGGACTCGAAGCTCGAGGCTCGGCTCGGGCTCGACAAGGCTTGGCTCGGGCTCGACTCGGCTGGGAGGTCACATAAGCCAAGCCTAAACCTTCCGACCAAGGCTCGAGGCTCGACAAGCCCGCTCGATAAAGCTTGCAAGCCGGCTCGAAGGCTCGATCTAATTAAAAAATTGCCATAACCTTTGTAAAGATATAACATTTCATAACTATAAACAACAATTGAGCATCAATACATTCATAACATTGTCTATCAAGTTTCACAAAATAGTAATAACGACAATAATAGCATGCATCACAAGTTCACCACACATATAGTGCCAATATATTCCTACCAATTCATAGTAATAATGAAACTCAAACACACTAATTATAATGAGAGAATTCCTTTGGGCGCCTCCTCGCCGGTCCTATGCGCACCAATCCTAACACCATGGTAGTTGTTGTGTAGTGTCAATTTGAAGGCCTGGTCAAAACCTCCTCGACACTCAACTGCCCTATTTGGTACTGTATATAACACTGGTAATTAAGAGAAGCATTGTACAAACACAACAACAGTCGCTAAGAGTCAAAAGAGAGTAAATGGCACTAGGAGTCACACAACTTGATGTGCATGTGCACTTAAGTCACATAACTTGTAAACTAAACTAACAAGTCACATAACTTGTGAACCCGTGCACCCATGGTCACAAAACCGGTCAACTGGTGGTTTTTGACTAAAACCGATCTTAGGCAGACTAAATTTTTACAATAACCCCCTCGTACTTCTACAGAATAAATTTTGAAATCTGTACTTTTTCATTTCAAAAAAATCTAATATTTATTGTGAGCATGAGAGAGGATTTGTAGCTCCCAAGCTCTAGTAAGCTCGGTATTTGAAAATTTTGAAATCAATACTTTTTCATTTCAAAAAAATCTAATATTTATTTTGGGAATGCACAAGTGCGCGCTGAATGACTATTGCAAGTTTAGGTGAAAAATTCGTTTTTCTTTGGGCTACAGAAAAAATCCCGTATAAAAAAGCACGTGTCAGAGGTTTGTCTTTTTTGTATTTTGCAAAATAAAACGTATTTTTTATGAAATATTTTGCGTACCTTAGAAATGCATATATATTTATACGTCATTTTTTCAGAATTTTTGGAGTCTTATAAATACTCCTAACTTTTTTTTTTAAAGAGCTACAATGAGCTCGGAAGCCACGTGAGCATCCTATATACACTTGACAACATGAAAATATAAGATAAGGGTTTTTAATAAAAAAATAGTCTGTCTATGACCGGTTTTGGTCAAAAACCACCTAGTTGACCGGTTTTGTGACCACAGGTGCACGTGTTTGCAAGTTGTATGACTTGTTAGTTCAGTTTGCATGTTGTGTGACTTAAGTGCACGTGCAGAACAAGTTGTGTGACTCTCGGTGTCATTTACTCGTCAAAAGATACACATACGCAAACCACATACTTAGATGGCTGATTCATACTTAGTGTAGGACGCAGACTCAGATCGAATAGTGAGCAGTATAAACACGGTTGTATTTAGGCATGCATTACAGGAAACAAAGTACATGGACTTACGATTTAAGTAGATAAAAAAGAAAAATCATGATTGGGATCGAAAATAATATGCTATCATGCAAAATGTGGTGAAGCACCCGTATGACACCATGCTGGTATGTACTACTTGCTGCCCCTGTAATTCTAAACATTCTCCAAACTAAGACTGGGCTTGCATAAGTTGTGATTGGTCACCAGCATTGGCTCATTGCAAAAAGTAGCAGGAAGGAGCTTGATTATACCAAGCTAAATTAAAGGGCAAAAGGACAAGACATGTAAAGCTTCAGTACTGCTGTAACTCCTGAAATTTTGCTATGTATAAGCTTCAGTAGTGCTGGTAGAATATGTGCCCAGCTAGTAGCTACGTTGTCCCCAAGGCCATACACAACGCAGTGGTTCTCCTTGGATGATCTTATTTGCAATTAGTCCCCAAGATCCACAACCGCATCTTCTCCCTCCGCCATAGCACCTAACGCACGATCTAGGATCCCCTACTTGTCCTCCCTCTGCCGCCTTGTCTAGGCCGACCTGCACAGGCCCGCCGGCCTCTGCACCATGGCTAGGGCTCCTGCCACCGCCGCTCAACGCTGGGCTAGCGGCCGCCGTGCCTCCCCATTCTCCCACAGTTCCTCCTACTCCTCGCCGTCGATTGATGCATCAGCCACCAGTAGAGAGCCTGCAAGAAACTAGGCTAGGGAGTAGACAAGGTGCATCTAGGCCTCGTCTTCGGCCAGAGAGGTGCGTATGACGGTGGTCGGCGTTGGTGGCGGCGCCCCCGCTAATCCTAGCGCTAGCAAGAGGACGGGGATATGTTTGGGCAGAGGAATCGAGCAGGCAGAGAGGTCGTTGGGGTTGCTGGCTCGCGAGCCCTTCGAGCCGAGCTGCAAGCCTAGCGAGCCGAGCCACGAGCCTATTTTACAAGGAATTTTTAGTGACAAGCCGAGCCAGGCTCGGCTCGAGTTTTCTCGAGCCTGACCAAGCTGAGCCACGAGCCGGCTCGGCTCGGCTCGATTCCACCCCTAGGCCGGCGTGAACTAGGCGTCGAGTGAATCGCCTCTTGGAGTCTAGTGGTAAGGACTTTGGTGTGCAGACGACTTCATATGCCAAAACGCTAAACATGAAAATTCATGCGTGTTTTGGAGGCGAACAACTTTATAATTGATGTCATTGCTACACGGGGTTATTTTTTATCCTTTAAAGAGGACAGACTGTTCAGCAAGCTGACAAAATGCACGAATTTTCTTGTCCGAGTTGAGACACATTTGAGCTTTGGATAAGTTTTTGAGTTTTTATATTTTACGGAAAAGTCCATCCACCATATATATGCAAGGGGTGGCGATAGATTAAACAACACTATAAAATCACAAAACCAATCAATAAACATCTACTTTTTCTCTCTTGTCATAGTTTTTTTTTTGCTCATCGTCGCTTGGCATTCTTCGTATTGAAGAGCTTTGATTCACGAAGTCCCTAGGGGAAGGAGAACTGACCTAGGGCATCTCATCACCCCATATGTCTAGATCGGATCTCTCACTGGCGTGTGGGATTTCGAGTTCAATAAAGAGCTCGACGGATGTCTTGTGTACCGCACTCGATGTCGGGGGTACACATGACATGTCTGGGTGATAACACTCATCATCGTCAATCTGTCTGGTGGCTATGCCACCCACTAGAAGGCAGTCGAGGGGTGGTCTGTTCTACAAAGAAGCAATGTTGCCTACTGAATACAGTTCGATGGGAGATCTCTGTCTCGTCGACGACTTTTTGGCTAAAAGGGCATCTTCTATTCCTCTTCCTATCAGGGCCATGGCTTGCGTCAATGGCGGCTTCGACGTCCCAAGTGGTGCGTGTTCCCCGTGACGGCGAGGTGTAGGCTGAGCGGTGGGGTAGGACTCAATTATATTCTTATTTCTCTATTTGGGGTGTTATCTGCAAAGTCGAGGAACTTGCTTGTAATTTCCTTTAACCTTCTTGTCTGGTTGTAACTTGTACTACTACTTAGCCGTTCAGTAAATAATCCTTGGATCCTTATGGATTCCAGCCTGTTCAAAAAAAAGTACCTAAGGTGTACATGCAAAATTAAGGCAGAACCATATCTGGGAATTAATTATTTGCCATATAAATGGATTCCATCATATCTGGCAATTAATTATTTGCCATATGAATAATGGAGTATATCAAGAAGGAAATCAAAATATTTATCTCGTTATTAAGAAGCAAATCAAGATACTCCATCTCTTTCCATCGGGCCGGGATAGATATATCCCTTCATAAATATGGCAGCACGTAGGAGGCTTAGTGCTCGATGGCAGCAATGGCGACGACGCGGCCCATCTCACTCCTCCTCTTCCTCCTCGCCGCCGCCCATGGCATCGGCGGCACTACGCCGGTCATCGACGCCACATGCGCCGCGGTCTCCCACAACTCGACCAGGCATACCCATTACGACTACTGCGTCCGCGCGCTCTCGGCCGACCCAGCGGCCTTGTCCGCCACGGACACCCGCGGGCTAGCGGCCGCCGCGGTCAACCTCACCGTCGCCAACATCACGGACACCAAGCACGTCATCTCCGACCTCCTCCTAAATCTCGAACGCTGTCTCAAGTACTACGGAGATATGGACGACACCGTGGCGCGCGCACTTGACGACATCAGCGCCGGGCTCGCCGCCGATGCTTCCGAGAAGCTCTTGAATATGTTAGACGACGACTTCACCAGCTGGTGCACCCTCATCTTGGTACAGGGATACGCCCAGAGGAATCCCATAGATGTTGAGAACCACAACGTCTACCTCGTGTCCGCCATGGCATCCGACATCACGGAGCTTCTGCTGCGCTCCGGGCATGCATTGTGATTTGCATTGAAAATGTACTTATGTTCTCTAAATGAAGATCGAACGGCAATCTTACTAATAGTTCATTAGACGCAATTTGTTTGGGAACTCAACCTTCGATGACTGAATATCTCTTTTGCGTTCCATTGAATAGGATTCCGCGTCGCTCCCCCACGGCCACGGGCGACCCCAACTCCCGAGCTCTCCCTCCCCCCTCTTCCCAGCCACCGCGGGCGGCCGGGCACGCACGGTGCCGGTGGCGACGCGTCAGGAGGCCTGGATGGGGCGGGTTCGATCTGGCGGTGGACGGTCACGACGGCGGCAGTGCGTGGCTACACGACACACCGGTGGTTAGTACCAGAGAGGGCAGCGATGGCAGCAGGATCTGGGCTGCAGGCCGGGATCCAGGCGGTGGCCAGAGCATCCCTTTCCTGGGTTCTCCTTGCTGCCCGCGGGGTGGCTTGTAAACGGCGTGGAGGTGCCACATCTGTCTTGCTCGCTACCTTCTGCTTTTTTTTCTTTGAGACAACTTCCTGCTCCTTTATTAAATCATCAGCCTAGGGATACAAACGCCACTCGGCGGATTCACATACCAAACATAACGACCAATCTGTGAACCTAGCACAAACCGAGCTAGGTCATGTGGTTCTTTGTTGGACAGTACACGATTTTCATGAACAAAAGAATACTCATCAAAAGCTTCAGACGTAGCCCTGGGGTGGCTTGCAAAAGCGTGGAGGTGCCACATCCGTCTTGTTCGCTACCTTCTGCTGTCATGTCCTATCTGCTGCTCACGAGCGGGCCATATCTAGGCTAGGGGAGGCTGGATCTAGCGAGGTCATCCATGTCCGTTATGTGAGGTTCTTTGACGGTCCGGGTAGGCTCGGGTGATCCTTAGACAGGCGGCGGTTCGGCGGGTCCGTGTGAGCACGGTAGTGATGGTGCTGCTGCTTGGCGGCAAGGATCAGCCATGGTGGCGGATCCCCTGATGGACGGAGGAGTAAAGACTAGTGTTGGGGTTGGCATGGATGGTGGCACTCTTTCTGCAGTGTGGCGGGAGGGCTTGGCGGGCCCATTCGGGCTTGGACGGGCCAGAGAAGGTCTGAATTTTCTCTGTTGCTATATCCGGTTGGCTACCGCCTTTCGGTGGTGGAGGCAATACCCTCCCGCGTGTTGTTATATCGTCGACCCTCATCGAAGTTTCTTATTTTCGATCCTATCGGCCTCTCATCGTGGGTCACGGTGAGACGACGGTGGCAACTACAAGACCATGGTGGCAAGTGCTGGTGGGTGGCGAGCTTGGTGGAGCAATACAAAGTGTTTGTGTCCGGGAGGGTGGTTTTTTGAGGGGTTTGAAAAAAAAATCCTTGTCATCCAGACACCGATAAAGTGACGCCTGCAGTTGTCACCATCCTTCTTAATAGGCGTCAAGTGTATTTCTTCCCCACCTCCCGTAGGTGTACGGGAGGAAACACTAGGACCATGGAAGCCTGTTTCGAGGAGAACATTTATTGTTGGGATTTCTATTTTCGTACCCTTGGTTCATTAGTTATACTTAGTTTTTTCCATCCACTTAGCTTTTCCTCACATTTGCCCTTCTCCTACTATGAAACTCTCACACGTTCTGGAGTCCGTCAGTCTTGCCATTACATGATGATAAGTGGGACCGCATTCAGTCAGATCTCGTAGTGGACCCTCGCCATTACGTGCTGACAAGTGGGGTTGTCGGTCTATCAGGTCCCGTAGTGGACCATTGCCGTTACATGTTGACAAGTCGGGTCGTGTTAAGTTGGTTCCATAGTGGACACTTCTCTCCACTTATCCAGATCAACATGGGACCCACAGCTTATCCACATGAGTGTCGGACCCACAACTTATCAATGTGAGCCAGATCCGCGCTCGCGCCCGTGCCGTTGCCTCCCCTTTCTTCTTCTTCTTCTTCTTCTTCTTCTTCTTCTTCTTCTTCTTCTTCTTCTTCTTCTTCTTCTTATTCTTCTCCGACCACGGCGGCCCTTCTCCGGTGACGGTGGCCCTTTGTCGAGCTTCACTTCGGTCTCCCGTTCGTCCTGGTCGCAGTATGGTGCTGTCCCGTTGACCTGTATGAAGGATGACAATGGCAACCGTGCACAGAGAAGGTTAGATCACTTGCTGCTGTTGTGAAGAATGCATTCGGCAAGTCGTTCAGATAATTTAATTGGTTTATCGAGTTAATGTCTCGACTGCAATCAAGTGAAAGAGTGTTTATAATTAAAAAATAGGAAGATGAATGTATAAGAAATAAGAAAATGACACAACTCTTGAACACTTTAAAATTAAAAAATTATACAACTCTTAATATAAAAGAGTGTTTATAATTGACACAGCTCTTGAACACTTTTAAATTAAAAAAATTATACAACTCTTAATGTAAAAGAGTGTTTATAAATGACACAACTTGTGGCATCCCGCAAAACCACTACTAGAAAATCGCGTTGTTTTTGTGCATTGCATTATCATGACCGCATGCTCATGTCATCATGCCACATTGCATTTGAGCATCGTCATCATCTTGCATCTGTTCGCATAAAAATATTTGCGGAAAAACCTAGTTTTGTTTTCTAAACGCCCCGTCTTAATTCAAACGCAAACCCGGGTCGCCGGAATATTTTTTTGTTTGTCTGCTATCGGTTTGCAAACGGTGCATTTAAAATTAAATAAAATATTAAATTATTTTGTGGGGGCAGTCGAACGGGCCGATTCGACCCGAACGACCACCCCCAGTCCAAACAATCGGTCCATCCCAAACCCCTTTTACACCCAGTCCTATCCTACCCACCCTACCTCCACATCACCCCCACCTATCCCAGGCCACCACGTCACCCTGCTTCTCCCCCTCAACCAATCCCCTTATGCCACCTCTGCCCACTCCCTCACCTCTCTCTCTCCCCACTCCCACACACAACACCACACACACACCACACGACACACACACACACACGCCACGCTGCAGCCGGGCCCCACCCCCGCGGGACCCGCCTCCCCCACACGCCTGGCGCCCGCGTCCCCTGGCCGCCTCCTACCTCCCGACGCTGCCCTGCCCCTCTCTCCGCACCGCCGCCTCTCCTCTAGCCTCCTCCTCGCCGCCTCTGCCGAGCAGCCGCCTTCGCCGCCGGCGCCTGCCCGCCTCCGCCTCCCCTCTGCCGCGCCGCCCTCCTCTCCCAGGCGTCGCCTCCTCCCGCCCTTGGCCGGCCGCCTCCCGCCTCCCGCCCGCGCCTCCGACGCCCTCCTCCGCCCGCGCCACTGCTTCGCCGCCTCGCCCGCCCGCCGCCGCCTACCTCCACTGTCCTCTCCGCCACCCGCCTCGCCGCCTCAGACCTCGCTGCCTCCAGGAAGTCGCCCAGCGCCTCCCTCGAGCCCGGCCCGAGCTCCTCCTCTCCAGTTCCGGCCGCTGTTCCACCACCCCATCCAGTCGGGCCGCTCCTCGGCCATGGCGGTCTCCTCCTCCCGTCGGCGCCTCCTCGAGCTCAAGACAGGCCCTCTGCTGCAGTAAGCGCCACAGGCCCAGCAGAACGCCCATCGCTGCTCTCGACGCGTGCCCGAGCCGCCTCAGCCTTGACCTCCCCTGCCAGGTGCATGCCTCCCTGCAGTTTGCGCGGTGCCCTTTTCCTCCACCAACCTCAGTACAGCTAACCCCATCGGTATTTTTGGCTTGGCTTCCGTTCCGGTATTGCTGTTATGAGGCCGATGTGGTGGTGTTCCGGTGGATATCGACTGGATGATGGAGTAGTGGCTGCACGAGCCAACAAGATCTTCCGAATACATGACCTGCAAGTTCGACCCCGAGGATGACCGACGCCAAGATCTCCATCGCGGACAATCGAAACAAGATCGGCCACATGGTACCCCGCCAAGATCTTCTTTGAACCCGAGAACTCCGCCACGGTAGGGGTTCTCCTACATGGAACCATGGGCCACATAAGACCATCGGCGCCACACCCGGATCCGAAGACCCATCCCGTACCCGGTGCCGCGCCAAGATCTCCGAAAAACCCCGGTGCCGGACAAGTTCGCCATCGACCTCGAGAACGCCTACACGAAACGGCAAGATCGCCTCACGGAATCCGAAGCGCGGACCCGACAAGATCTTCGCGACAATAAGAACGACACCGACCCGGAAGATCCGATGCGCCCCGACATCGAACCAAGTCCGGCTTCCCGGAACGCCAAGATCCACCTCCTTTATCCGAGAACGTTCCCGTCGAACCCCGAACCCCAGATCCGGACCCTGAGACCGACCTCGAACCCCGGAACCCCAAGATCACGGAGCCCTAATGTGTGACCCTTATCCGAACCCCTATTTTTATAAATGCTAAACATAAAACTTGCTGCATATTAAATTGTCATATTTCGCATGCATATTGTCATGTGGTTTGGGGGCCTTATGCCGATTCACTGCATAACTAAATATGGGGCCCATATGCGAGCAAATCTAGTCTCATATTGGCCTCATTTAAGTTTGTGTAGCGAACCCGGTGCTATCTTCTGCCATGTTAAGACAACATCTAATTGCGGGGGTTCTAAATAACTCGAACCACCTAATTAATTGTCGGGACCCCGGTTCCGCTTAATATGACCTAATTGCATCGCACCTTTGCCATGTCATACATCATACATGCACCATGCCCGATCTTTTGCCGTAGATTAAATAGTGCATCCGGTGTTTCTTCTAGTGTTTTGCTTCTTCGCGGATAAGGCCGTTGAGTTGATGTGAGCTTCGCCCCGATCTTCGGTTGAACCTTCGACAATGTTTTCAGGCGAGCATCTTCCCCTTTCTACCTATCTTACTTTTATAGTATTTATTCCCTCCTGTTGAACCATTGCTATCTGTGTTGCGATGCTCTAGTGTTCCGTACCCGTGAAATCCCTTGCAGCCGAATATTGCCTTGGACACATCCTATTACCTGTTGTTTGGTAGATAGTTGGACTTGCGCGTCGTAGTCGCTTGCTCAAGTGCTGTTGCGTGCCGTCAAGTGCCACAGTTGTTGGTGTATTTCCGCATGTTTGATGTTAGAGATTATCATGGCTTTACTTATCGTTCACTTTAATTCCTGTTTAACAACTAAAATTGAAGTAAGCAGAGGCATCGGTGGGTGATAGAAAATATTTGGTTTCCGAACGCCCACTTGTGTCCCGTAGGACCCCGAGTACTTGATACCTGTTCCTTGATTTATCGCGCTATCCACATCCGGGAGGTATATGGGACCCCCGAGCGAGCTTGATTCATCTTATTTCTTGGGGCCACAAACTAGTTTGAGGTTTTATTTACGATCTGTACTTATGCCATGCTTTATGCTTTATTTAAATTGTGCGATGATAGCACTGTCTTGTTTAGGATCGGGACACGATTCCGCGGTGTCGACAAGCCCAGTTTTGGGTTCCCAAATGCTCACAATTGTCTACCCAAACCTTGAGTCCGTCTCGAGCTAGCTTACTTGCTATGGTAAGACTTCAAGGGGTGGCCCCCTGAAATAATTCTGAATCCTGTGATTGCTTTGTCGTGAAAGCCTCGTTGGGTTTTGATTTGGTTTTTCCGAGGTTGATCGAGCGTGTGTTGCTATTGGTGCACCCCGGCCGGGTAAAACTTTCTGAAAGCCGTGTCCGCGGTTATGGACGACTTGGAGCATGATTCTACCATAGACAAGCATAACTAAAGTAGTGCTATAAATTTGACTTTATAATGACTAGTAATCAGCTTCACTATAATGGAATGGCTAAATAATACTGGCCACAATTGCTTGTTTGGGTGTCGCTTGCGACCATTGTACCTGACTAGTAAGTATTGCAACTACAACGGAATGGCTAAATAAAAGTACCAACAAGCTGGGGTTTTGGGTTATCTCATGCTATCTATATCTGATTAGTAAGTGTTGTAACTATAACGGAATGGTTAACTAAAAGTGCCCACTGCTTATTTTATCAGGATGATTATCTATACCTGACTAGTAATTGCTGCAACGATAACCGAATAAATAAAATTGCCAACTATGTGAGTTCCTCGGTTGACTTCCTCGTTTGGTCTCGAGGGGGAAACACCAGGATGGGTATGTTTGGTGTTAGCTTCAGGTTGGATCCGGATAGGTCATTCTTACCCCTCTCTGATAACCGCCAGTTGTATCGAGTCTCTATAGGTTGTTCAGTGCATGCTGCTGCTGCCGCTCAGTCCACCATACCTATGTAGGCGAGGACCGACGAATTCTAGTCTCGCCGTGTACTGGCCTCAGTACTGACGCTCCTCTTTTTTTCCTTTGCCCTTTGTCGGCACCCCTCTTGTTTAAGCAGGTTTTGAGATGCGACGCCGTTAGCAGGGTTACCCTTCCGGCTTGGTCTGGGCAGGGTTATGGACGCCATTGGTTATTCTTCAGGGCTCTTAGCCCCATTTGCATCTTGTCCGTAGTCGGACGCTTCATCGTTTTCGAGGTGATTTGGATCTTTGTACCGTATATTTGTATTCTTGACTCATGGAGTCGTGTTGTATATATATCTGTTCTGTGGGTCCCATCGAGGACTATTGTGTAATGTTATTACTTTGTTTTCCACCCGCACGAAAGTGCCTGGTGGGCACCTTTGAATCGTTTCTATGCGGGTTTGGCGAGTTTCGCTGAAACTTGCATAGGGTCGATTCTGAGGGTGTTATACAACTCTTCAACACTTTTAAATTAAAAAAATTATACAACTCTTAATATAAAAGAGTGTTTATAATTGACACAGCTCTTGAACACTTTCAAATTAAAAAAATTATACAACTCTTAATATAAAAGAGTGTTTATAATTGACACAAATCTTGAACACTTTCAAATTAAAAAATTATACAGCTCTTAATGTAAAAGAGTGTTTATAATTAACACAACTCTTGAACACTTTCAAATTAAAAAAATTATACAACTCTTAATGTATAAGAGTATTTATAATTGACACAACTCTTGAACACTTTTAAATTAAAAACTTATACAACTCTTAATGTAAAAGAGTGTTTATAATTGACACAACTCCTCAACACTTTCAAATTAAAAAAATTATACAACTCTTAATATAAATGAGTGTTTATAATTGACACAACTCTTCAATACTTTCAAATTAAAAAAACTATACAACTCTTAATATAAAAGAGTGTTTATAATTGACACAACTCTTGAACACTTTCAAATTACAATTTAGACATGATAATGTTTTCCTAAGAAAATTTTGAGAGTTTACCATTTTTAGAGCATGAAAAGTGATCCCTAAACTAAAATCTTTATGCCTCGTGCATATACGAAGATTATACACCTTTGAACTCTTTCAAATCGCACTTAGGACATGATGGCGCCCAATACTTTTCGTGGAACGCTTCGTTAGAAACCCCAAGAGCAAGGTATGAAGCATCACAACAGCAAGTTTCCCTCAGTAAGAAACCGAGGTTATCGAACCAGTAGAAGGAAGGAAACGTCACACAGGTGTTGCTTGCAACGTGGAGACCTGAATAATACAAACTTAAGACTTTGCCCCAACGAATCAGTGAGGTTGTCAAGCTCACCGGTTTGCTGTAACAAAATATTAAACGTATGGTGTGGAAGGTAATGGTTTGCAGCAAGTAAATAAGTAACAATGGAAGATGTATCAATGGTAAAGATTGTTCCGGGGTCCGTAGTTCACCAGAGGTGATCTCCTTAGATAAACAACATGGCATGAAGGGTAAACAAATTACAGCGGGGCAATTGACAGGAACTGAGCAAGGCATAACAATGCAATTACTAGCTAGAAAGATCCTTTGAAGTTGATTGGGCAATACAACAATATACATAGACCATAATCCAACTGCATCTATGACTAGAAGTCCACCTTCAGGTTATCATCCGAACCCCCTCCAGTATTAAGTTGCAAGCAACAGACAACTCCTTTAAGCAAAGTGTGTAAGGTAAACAGTCCACATGTTCCATAAACAAGAGACCGTTGTTTTCTCCCTAGTAGCAACAACACATCTACAACCGAAGATATTTCTACCAGTTCCCTTGGAAAATAGAGGCATGAACCCACTATCGAGCATAAATACTCCCTCTTGGAGTCACTAGCAACTACTTGGCCAAGATAACCACTAGCAACGGAGAGCATGCAAGATCACAAACAACACAGACATGATAGAATCATAAAGATAGAACTATTAATTAAACCAACATAATAATCTCAATATCCATCGGATCCCCGCAAACACAGCATGCATGATTACAAATAGATTAGATCTTGATCATGATCGGAGCTCACAAGATCTATACATGAAAGCACAAAGGAGGAGACACAACCATCTAGCTACTACATGGACCCATACTCCAAGGTGGAACTACTCACAAATCATACCGGAGAGAAGGCCTCCGGGATGATCTACCCTCCGGCAGGGTGCCGAGAAGAGCTTTAGATCCCCCCCCCCCCCCGATCTAGGGACGATGGTGGCAGCGGCTACAGACAGTTTCGTGGATTTCTGATCGGGTACCGAGAGTTTCTGTATCAGAAGCTTCTTATAGGCGAAGGGGTGAGTCCGGGAGGCGACCAGGAGGGGCAAACTCTACCGAGGCGCGGGGTAGGGCCCACCCGCGCCTAGGGGGTTTGGCCTCCCTGGCCCGCTTCTCCGTCTCTCCTCTGGACTTCTTGTTCCCCACGGAAAGTTATTGACTTTGTCCTTCGTCCCGTCCAATTCCGAGAATATTTCTTTACTAACTTTTCTAGAAAAAAAATAGCAGAAAACAGGCATCTGGCACTGTTGCAACTTGTTAACAGGTTAGTACCAGAAAACATGTAAAAAGCACCTCAAAGTGTAGACAAGTAAAGCAAAGTAGATAGTAAACAAGCATGGATCATCAAAAATTATAGATACGTTTCCAACGTATCGACATCCCCAAGCTTAACTCCTGCTCGTCCTCGAGTAGGTAAGTGATAAAAGAATAATTTTTTAGGTGACATGCACCCTCACAATAAAGATCCAACCATTTACAAGCATGGAAAGCTGGGATCAAAGAACTCTAAACATGTGCATGAAAGATGGGGTTCTAATAATAGGACATATTAATTATGCATGCAACATGGCAAGCTACAAACAAAGATCATGAATAATATGTATTGAAAAACGTTTGTTTGTTTCACATGCAGAAAACATAGCATAGTGGCAATCATTTTGTCCCTCATATAATAGCAAATAGATGCATAGGACACCTGCAAAGTTCACAAGGGTGACTAGAAACAAGTATCACATGAACAAGTAATAACACAATATGCATCAATTAATAAGCTTTGGAACATTGCACACAGAATGACAACTATGCTCTCTTAATGGTGCCTAAAGGTAGAAGGTGGAGACTTAATAATGTTGGAAGAAAGGACTTTTTGTAAAGGAAGCAGGGATTACAAGTTTCAAAAAGTGCTTTCAAAAATTATGGTACTTATTAGCTTTCAGCCCTCATTGCCCCTATCATAAGTATCTTGAAGTGGTTAAGGTTAAAGTGGAAAAGCTGGAGTATATGCTTGACAAAGTATAAGTTGGCAATCTCAAGTCCCTTGACTATGAGGGCTACACCTCATGGATACTCAACTTAGGGCCCATGCAAGTTCTTGTCACTGTAAGTATTTGCATATCATTGAGAACCGCCAACGGGGTACCCCTTGCACATGGTACATGAGCTTTCCCATAACCAAAATGACAAGGCAAGCAGACAATGAGCATCTCAGAAATTCTTCTTATGTACCATGGGAATATGGTGCTTTTTTCTCTCTTTCCTCTTTTCTCAATGTGTCTCTCTTTTTTTATAAAAAGAATGCTTCATAGATGTCACTATGGTGATGCTGCAAGTTTCCACCATGATTAGGCATGGCTTAGGCTAGCCGCCTAGGCATTTCTCTAACAAAGAATACAAACTCCATGGACTTACAAGTTCCCACTTCATTTCACACCGGTAACATCCATAGACAAAAGAGCATGATATCAACGGAGTACAAAAAGTACAAGTGCAATGTTGAAAATGTTCCCCGTGACAGCACGGTTCTGCTAATCCCAACTTATAAGTGCAAGCATATACAACAAAGTTACCTCAATGGTTCAAGTTTATTACGTGCAAAGAATAAAATGTGCCATCAAGTTCGTGAGGGCTTTAATCACTAAGTTTTCACATAACAAAATAGTTTTTAATTGGAATATAGTTGAAAACAAGAATATACTTGGAATGGTGTAACACACCATGCATAGGAGTTTATAGTGGACACTTTGGAATAACTTGGTTTCTTGGGAGTTGGAAGCATGAGTAGAACTTACTCATACAAGTGGAGGCTAGCAAAAGACTGGGAGCAACCAACTAAGAGAGCAATAATGGCCATAATTATGCAATGCAACAAAGCAAACTAATCAAAGCAAAGAGTGGTACTACAAGTCAAGTACTAAATGATCATAGAGGCTAATGGTGACTTGTCATATTCATAACATGGTGTAAGCATGTGCCAAGTCAACTCAAGCAAAACATCAAAGAAGAATACCACAATACTACGCTTTTGCATGCTAAAACAACGCATAATTTCTTCAAGGCACACTAAGCAATCCCAATTGTTTGGAACAAGACATGCTACAACAATAATCACTAAGAATAATGCAAAAACAACACCTAGCATGTCATGCTAAAGTATTAGTCAGAGTCAATGCAAGCTCCTCTTGCACTTCAAGCAAGGACTTACTACTCCTTTCCAAACACCAAGCAAACTTATTTAAAAAACAACACAGCGAGAGCGGGGGTCCAAACTACTAAAGCAAACTAAACAAACTAAGCAAAGCAAACAAAAACTAAGACGCTCCAAGAACAACACAACTGTGCATGAAATAATAAAAGTGAAGTGTCTAGACATACCTGAGCTTTTTATTGATGAAGAAGGGGATGCCTTGAGCATCCCCAAGCTTTGACGCTTGTACCTCTTGGATATTTCTTGGGGTGACACCATTGTGGCATCCCCAAGCTTGAGCTTTTGTCCATCCTTCATCTCATTGCATCATTCTCTCTCTATACCTGAAATTTTTCCTTCATACAAAACTTCACACAATCTTCATTAGCAACATTAGCTTATTCAAAAGGTATTAGACCACTGTCAAAGCTTTGGAACAGCAAGGCTTTTCACTAAAAACACAAACTACTATAGTAACTCCTTCAAAGAAACTCAATTTACCTGAAGAGAGCTCAAAAAGGAATCAATAAGAAGCAAATGCAAATAATGGTAGAAATCTGTCAAAATAGACCAGCACGTAGAAATGATTTTTTTCGAACATCTTTTGTTGATCAAATCAAAAAAGTGTTGAACTAACGAAAGTTAGCCAACATACTGATTCGTAAATTTTGAGCTCAATCCGAGTTACAGAGCCTCCTCACGAATTGTTTTGGTGGAGGACAGAAATCTGTTTCGAGACAGCAACTCCCCAAATATTAGTTCCCTCTCATTAGAGGTCATTCTTGGCACAAAAAGCAAACAAAAAGGATAAGGAGAGGTCATTACACTAGTAATAACTTCTAAGACTCAAGGAAACTCTTGGGTTATCTCCCAACAAGTACTTTTCTTTAACGCATTTAAGTTAGGCACACGAAGCAAGAAGAATCAAGTATTTTCAAATGAAGAAGCCTTAACATCAAATCTTGCTTTCAAAGGAGGAGAAAACAGCAACTTCTCTTTCCTCATAGGGAAGTGTTCAATACTTTTCTTGAATGGAAAATGATATTTGATGGTGCCTTCTTTCATATCAATTATGGCACCAACTGTTCTACGAAAAGGTCTTCCCAAAATAATAGGACAAGAAGCATTGTATTCAACATCCAAAACATAGAAATCAATAGGTACATAAGCATTGTTAACCATAATGAGAACATCATTAATACTCCCCATGATTTTCTTCTTAGCATTGAGTGGGACATCCAAATAACAATCTTCTAGTGGTGGCAAATCAAGCATTTCATAAATCTTTCTAGGCAAAATAGAGACACTAGAACCAAGATCACATGAAGCTTTGAGATCAAAGTCATTCACTTGCATATTAATAATGGGTTCCCAACTATCTTCTACTTTCCTAGGAATATAAGCTTTGTGTTTTAGCTTCTCTTCCTTGATCTTAACAAGAGAATCTGTAATGTGTTTGGTAAAGGCAACATGCATATCACTAGCATCAGGACTTCTAGCAAGCTTTTGTAGGAACATAATCACTTCAAAAATATTGCAACCATCAATATCAAAATCAAACTTAGCATCACTACTAGTAGGATCACTAGGCTTAGGCATAGTAGGAGGAGGAATAGGGGCTACTTGTGGTTTAGTGGTGATAGTGCACACACTATTGTTTCTATCAATTTCAGCTTCCCTTTCCCACCTAGCATGAAGTTGAGCTAACAGCCTAACATTTTCATCAATAGTAACTTTTATGGCATGCGCAGTAGAAAAGGTGTTTTCCATAGTTTCAGGTTTAGAAGCCATTTTATTAACCAAGGAAGTTTGAGCTTCACACAAAGAGGATATATTTTTATCAATAGTTAAAAGCTTTTCCTCTATAGTCTTATTGAAAGTGGTTTGTTTACTAATAAAGTTCTTGAGCATTACTTCAAGTTCAGAGGGGACACTTCTAGCATTATTGTAAGAGCTTCCATAGGAATTGCCATTATTAGGAGGATAAGGCCTATGCGGTGACCCAGCATACCACTGCATGTGTAGTACACAATAGTCGTTGACATGACACCCACAGAACACCGTTCCATAAATACACATCCCTTAGAGTGGTACAACAGAAACATTGCGGGTCCATATTACAAACATTCACACATTATTATTATTACAATACCAGAAGTTCAAGACTTCAAAAGGTTTCAACTTACAAACCAAAATATAAAGTGTCTCAGCGGAATTTAAAAGTAGCAACTCCGACTAGGAGTTGAGCTCGGCAGCTTATTCTATAAAGTTCATGCTACTCGACTCCATTGGTTAATACTAACTAGGGTACTTAGTTGGACTCGTTATCATCAACACCATAGCGGATTTCGTAATCCACTCCTTCAACACCTCCTGAGAGGTCAGGCTCCTCGTAGAACACATCTTCTTGACATTTGGCTGCATACATTGGCACGTCTTCGGGATCCTCAGAGTCTAAGCAAGGGATCAAAGGAAAGAATGAGTAACAGCGTTACCCAACAAGTTCATTATATGCAAAGTGGGAAGTTTGATGCTCTAACTACCACCTCATACTATAAGTCCTTGGCACTATGCAGTTTTTTATAAATCTTTCTTCAAAGATTGATTTTATTATAAAAATCTATGACCATCAGCCTTCACAGGTTGACCGGAACTTTCATGGAGTTCCTTTCCTGCCGTGTCCGTAGCTCCTTCCCGGAACAGGGAGTAACAAGTTACAATTCTTACACTCTGCAGAGGTGCGTTACTTTACCCATGAGAGATCAACTCCTTGTTGCACAACCGGGCGTACTTCCCGTCCACAATTCCATGATGTGGGGCCCAGTAGTTGTTCCAAGCCAATCACTTCCCCCTCCGCGACCTCGCATGCCTCCTTGCTGTACACCATGCCCACATAATGAATTACGACAATGGTTTGTACAAACCGTTAGATGCCAGAACTATCATGGGACGATGAGGGTTCCCACCCATATGTTGCATATCCTCTAAGAATTACCAATTAATATGCACGCTACGAGGATAACAGCCATGACCTGCACATCCGGCTTCATGCGAGAGGAAGAATATACAGCTGACTTCTCCGTCCCATTCCAAATCTCATGGCTAACACGTAATATACGATGCTAGAATCACTGATGTGAGGGGTTATTATGTCCCTAATTGATCATCATTGTTGCAAATAGAACCCTAAGTTCTATTGCTCCATTATAGCATCACTTAGGATGATATCTATGATTTCTTTATTCGTGAAAATAATATTTTCTTTCTTTAGAGTATATATGATAACACACAATTTGCAAATACTTTGATAAAGACTCTTCAAAGGATATGAGCAAGTGATGAACTTGCCTTGTGATGGCAAGGTAGTGAAGTCTAATGCTTGCACTGGACCTTGAGCTTCTATGTCTATAAAACATCATTATTGCCTGGTAAGGAAAATATATAAAGAAGCAAAATGATTATGCAAAGTAATGTAATGCATCATCTAACTTGATATGCATTCTCCCCATTATTATAAAAATTCTTTTTAATAATAAAGGATTTATAAATATTACTTTTTAATATTTATAATATATATTGTATTTTTCCCTTTTATTTGACTTTTATTGATTTAATAATTCTTTTAATAATTATCACTTAAAATATCAAAAATTGTTATTAAATATTTATTTAGTATTTTACAAAAATACTACAATATTAAATATAATGAAAGTGATTTTATTTATTTTTATCATCTTTCAATAATTTTGTAAAATTCCATAAGGAATATATAAATTCCAACATTCTTAATAAAATTTATATGTCTAAAATTTTATATCTTAATTTATTTGGATAGTTTGGATTATTGTGAATCCAAAAATATTTTATTTATAATTTTAGACTTTTATTTTATTTTCTAGAATTAAATTAAGTTCAAGGGCATTTTGGTCTTTTCCTATGTATTAAAACAGATTCTAAATGACTTGGGCTGGCCATTTGGGCTTATTGGGCCCTTGTGTCCCAATA
Source organism: Avena longiglumis (assembly GCA_030063025.1). Taxonomy (NCBI): domain Eukaryota; kingdom Viridiplantae; phylum Streptophyta; class Magnoliopsida; order Poales; family Poaceae; genus Avena; species Avena longiglumis. The sequence goes on along the minus strand of CP125978.1, from coordinate 504,425,745 downwards.
GGGCAGGGTCAAAACAATCACCCCGAAGGGTTTTTGGCCCACTCAGCCCACTCATTCGCTGTCCCCTCTCTCGAGCTCACCCCTCTCCTTCTCCTTCCCCGACCTCGTGGTCAGTGGTGTCGCCGCCGGCGATTCCCGCCGTCGTGGACCATCCTGGCCGCCGCCGTGGTGCAAAAAGAGGTTGTCGACTCCGCTCTTCCCTCATGTCCAACTGGATTTGGACATGGAGCTCTCCTGCGACAAATCGATGTCGTCCCAAACCCTAGGGTTTTGGTTTGGCATTGATCCTGGCGCCACCGCTGCTGTCGTGCGATGTGGTGATTCACCTCGCCCCTAGGCGTGATTATGGTCGCTGCCGTGGCGTTGTATGGGTCGCAGCGCCCCCCTGGGGGTGCTCCTCGTGCCTCCATGGTCGTCGGCCACCTCTGCTTCCTCTTCTAGTCTCCAGCGAGGACCTTTGGTGAGTCATTCCTCTCCACTCGTGCTCTCTGTACTAAGCCAATCTATGCTAGATGTTGGTGGTGACCTTCCTGGTTACTTTCCTGTCCTGATTAGGGTTCTTGGTTCTACTTAGGGTTCATACCCTGCTGTGGATTAGATGTTGATGAATTGGATCATGTGTTGATTGTCCCTAAGCATGCTAAATGATTGTTAGTTGTGGTTTGCTGCTTAAGATGAACTATGGTGGTGCTAGTGGCTTATCAGATGATTCTACGAATTAATTTTGATGTGGTCAAATGATAAAGTTGCTATAGAAGCAATACCTTGGAATCTTGTGGTTTACTGTTTCACCACTGTCATTACTTGGTTAATGACAGTGTTGTGTGATGAAATCACTGTATTAACACCTGTTGGCTTAAGAATTCAGATGTAGTTTGAGATCAAATGGTTTCAAATAGTGAAGATATACATAGGTGAATATCTTGTTTACGATTCCTATGTTTAAGAACAGGAAAATGATTCACAGTGGGTTGGTTGAATCTGTGAAGATTGAATGCTTATCCTGATTAATATAGAATTGTTCTTGTGACACCATCTTTGTATGGCACACAAGTTAGATTCTATTTTATTGTTTGGGTTGGTCCCGACTTAAAATGAGTTTGGCTTTAAAGATAAGTAGAAATTTTCCTTTCTTAAATCCCTAAGACCAGTGATGTTGGTCTGAGGTTTAGGGATTTAGACCTCTATCTAGTTGGTTCACATGAATTGATTCTGATAGTGATACCAGCTATTATTGCTTGAATCAAAGTTGGGAAAAGATGCTTGTAAGCTTGATAACTTATATAGATCCATAAGATTGGATTCTAAGGTGCTACTCTTGTCTTAGAGATGTGCCTAGAAGTTTAATCTTAGCTATGTTCATTCTTGAATTGGAATATAGCTTGATAGCTAAATCAATGATGTTGTTCTGAGATTTAGTTTGATCCTTAGGCTTTTCTGTTTGCTTTAAGAGTTTAAAAACTCAGTGATGGATTCACCCCACTTGGGTGCTTTCTGAGAGTTTGAATGAGTGACAGACCATGTATGCTTGTCTAATCTTAGACAGATAGATTATGTGATGATCTATTTACTCACCACTGTCACTTGATGTTGTGGTTGATCTTGTGGTAGCTTGATCTGGTGCCCCCCTGGTATTTCCAGCTCCTGGCTTGTCCTTGATCTAGCCTATCATCTCCTGATCCTGATGGCTTGATCTTGATCTTGCTATCCTCCTGATCTTCCCTCTCCTTATGTCACCATCTTGGTGATGTGATCCTGGGCTTTGGTTGGTTTGATCTGGCTTAGCTTTGGCTTGGTGTAGCTGCTGGCTGCTGTGCTTTGTTTAGCTGCTGGCTCTTGTGCTTGGTGTGTAAAAGCAATGGAATGGTGTGGGGATTGATTTCCCACGGCTGTGTTGACAGTTTTGTTTGGTTGTGCTGCTGTTGTGGTGTTGACAGCACACACCATGCAGTTTGGTGTGTGTGCTGCTTGTGTGCTTGCTGCACAGATGTGGATATGTTCAGAATTTTTGAAAGTTACTTTCATCTTGTTACTTCTACCTGGCTGGTGAAACTTGCCCCTCTTTACTGTTATTTGCCTTATGGTTTGAATTTATGAAAGATACATTCTTTCATATTGGTGAAACTTGCCCCTTTTTATAAGATTACTCATTGATGAACCTTGATCAATGCACTTCACTAACAAGTCTGAGAGTAATATAATTTAACCTTAACTTTCTTTATTTTTTTGTTTGTGTTTTTTTTGCAGGTACCAGACTTGGAAATTCAATATTATAGTTTAGGTTTTCTTCTTTATTTATAGAATAGTCAAATGTAATATTCTTTATTCATTTGTAATTTTAGTTCTATCCTTTTGTAATCTTTATTTTATTATTTTGTAATAAATATTGTACTATCACCAATAAAAAAATATTATTATTCTTTATTTATTTGCTATGATGAAGATTGTGGATGATTCTAATAAGTTACATTTTTGTAACTTATTTATTGAATAAAATTATGAAATGGGTATTCATTTTCTTAATTGCTCTCTTTATATAAAGTTTGAATTATTATTGGTTAACTTCTTAATTAAATCAAACACTCAAACATCATTCAAAAATCCTTTTGAATTATAATTCAAACACTCAAGTTTTTAAATTCAAATTTCATTTCCCAAAACACATAAGTCCACAAAGATCATATCAAAGTCTATAACAATCATCCTTCAAGACTATACCTAATCTCAAAGTATGAAAGAAACCTTGATCACTTTAGTTTTTTTATTTGGCAAAAATTTACCCACATTTTCACAAATAAATGCATGCAACATTCCAAATTCCTGAATCTACCCTTCGTTAGTTCCTAAATGTTGGGATGTTATAGCCTAATAATTGTTGTTGCTACCAAAATTATTCCTATAGGCATTGTTGTTGAAATTGTTGTTTCTAATGAAGTTCACATCAACTTGCTCTTCTTGAGCAACCAAAGAGGCTAAGGGAACACTATTAGGATCTAGAGGAGCTTTCCCATTAACAAGCATAGCCATAATAACATCAATATTTTCACTCAGAGAGGAAGTTTCCTCAACAGAATTTACCTTCTTACCATGTGGAGTTCTCTCAACATGCCATTCAGAGTAGTTAACCATCATATTATCAAGGATCCTTGTTGTAGCACCCAAAGTGAGGCCCATGAAGGTACCTCCAGCAGCATAATCCAATAGGTTTCTTGAGGAGAAGTTCAAACCTGCATAAAAAGTTTGGATAATCATCCAAGCAGTGAGTCCATGAGTAGGGCAATTTTTAACCAAAGATTTCATTCTTTCTCAAGCAGGAGCAACATGTTCACTATAAAGCTGTTTAAATTTCATAATGTCACTTCTCATAGCAATAATCTTAGCAGGAGGATAATACTTTCCAATAAAAGCATCTTTGCACTTAGTCCAAGAATCAATGCTATTTTTAGTCAAAGATAGCAACCATTCTTTAGCTTTTCCCCTCAAGGAGAAAGGAAAAATCCTGAGCTTAATAATATCTCCATCTACATCCTTATACTTTTGCATCTCACATAGTTCAACAAAGCTATTAAGATGGGCAGTAGGATCATCAGAACCAGCACTAGAAAATTGTTCTCTCATCACAAGATTCAACAAAGCAGGCTTAATTTCATAAAAGACGACATCAGGAGCAGGTGGAGCAATAGGTGTGCTTAGGAAATCATTGTTGTTGATGCTAGTGAAGTCACACAACTTGGTGTTCTCAGCAGAGTTCATTTTGGCAAAGGTGGGCAAGCCAAAAACAGCAGCAACAGCTAGAGCATGAACTAATTTTTTTGTGTTTTTGAATAAAGAAAGCAAACCAAACTAGACTAATTTTTTTGGTTTTTTTTTGAAAAGAGGCAAGCAAAACCAAACAAAAGAAACAAAGCAAACTAAAAACAAAGTAAAGAGAAAGGAAGTGAAGGACTCCCCTAGTGAAGACATCCTTAGCCTCCCCGGCAACGGCGCCAGAAATTAGTTTGATGGCGCCCAATACTTGTCGTGGAACGCTTCGTTGGAAACCCCAAGAGCAAGGTATGAAGCAGCACAGCAGCAAGTTTCCCTCAATAAGAAACCGAGGTTATCGAACCAGTAGGAGGAAGGAAACGTCACATAGGTGTTGCTGGCAACGTGGAGACCTGCACAACACAAACTTAAGACTTTGCCCCAACAAATCAGTGAGGTTGTCAAGATCACCGGTTTGCTGTAACAAAGGATTAAACGTATGGTGTGGAAAGTAATGGTTTGCAGCAAGTAAATAAGTAACAATGGAAGATGTATCAATGGTAAAGATTGAACCGGGGTCCATAGTTCAATAGAGGTGCTCTCCTTAGATAAGCAACATGGCATGAAGGGTAAACAAATTACAGCGGGGCAATTGACAGGAACTGAGCAAGGCATAACAATAAAATTACTAGCTAGAAATATCCTATGAAGTTGATTGGGGAATACAACAATATACATAGACCGTAATCCAACTGCATCTATGACTAGAAGTCCACCTTCAGGTTATCATCCGAAACCCCTCCAGTATTAAGTTGCAAGCAACAGACAACTGCTTTAAGCAAAGTGTGTAAGGTAAACAGTCCACATGTTCCATGAACAAGAAACCGTTGTTTTCTCAATAAAGATAGAACCATTAATCAAACCAACATAATAATCTCAATATCCATCGGATCCCCGCAAACATAGCATGCATGATTACAAATAGATTAGATCTTGATCATGAACGGAGCTCACAAGATCTATACATGAAAGCACAAAGGAGGAGATACAACCATCTAGGTACTACATGGACCCATAGTCCAAGGTGGAACTACTCACAAATCATACCGGAGAGAAGGCCTCCGGGATGATCTCCCCTCTGGCAGGGTGCCGGGAAGAGCTTCAGTTCCCCCGATCTAGGGACGATGGTGGCGGCGGCTACAGACGGTTTCGTGGATTTCTGATCGGATACCGAGAGTTTCTGTATCATGGGCTTCTTATAGGCGAATGGGCGAGTCCGGGAGGCGACCAGGAGGGGCAAACCCTGCCCAGGCACGGGGTAGGAACTACCCGCGCCTAGGGGGTTTGGCCTCCCTGGCCCGCTTCTCCGTCTCTCCTCTGGACTTCTTGTTTCCCACGGAAAGTTATTGACTTTGTCCTTCGTCCCGTCCAATTTCGAGAATATTTTTTTACTAACTTTTCTGAAACCAAAAACAGCAGAAAACAGGCATCTAGCACTGTTGTAACTTGTTAATAGGTTAGTATTAGAAAATATGTAAAAAGCACCTCAAAGTGTAGACAAGTAAAGCAAAGTAGATACTAAACAAGCATGAAACATAAAAAATTATTGATACGTTTCCAACGTATCAGGACATGATAATGTTGTGCTAATAAAATCCTGATCATTTATCATTTTCATGGAGTGAAATATAATGCATAAACTTGCATATACGAAAATTATACACCTTTGAACACTATCCCTCCAAATTATATTCAAAATCATTTGTTTATGGAGTTAAAGTACCAGTGGCAAACTCATTATTTTGTATGGATAGAGGGTGCCCCTCGACAGATACAGGGGTTATCATGTCCGCTAGATCACAGAGGATCAATCAGAGGATCAACGGTTGGTGGATACAATCTGCGTGACAACTATCTCGACCAATCAGAGCGTAGCAACCAATATGAGCATAGGTATGATAGTTAGTGACTAAGAGAGAGGAGAAAACTGAGTAAAACTTAAAAACCAAGGACAAAACTGAGTAGAACTTAAAAACCAATGGTAAAACTGACAAAGGGATTCAAATAAAAAACAGAAAGAGATTAAAAAATGGAAAATGCTTCTTTTATACAATAAAATACATCTTGACATACATCAAACTATTTGCAATTCAAATATATATAAGTTTGCAATTATTGCCTCATTCAGGCAAACTATGTTTTGGGGAGAGATGTTTTAGGAAGATGCTTGAGTAGAAAGCCATGAACCTTTTTATGGTCATTTAGGTTAAAACTTGATTTATATACATTTCTTATGGTGACAGGTCACATAATAAGACTCCCTGGATAGATGCTACTATGTTTTAATCTTTTTGAATTTGTTGTGTATAAAATAACTCAATTAGCTAGCTAAAACCCATTCGTTGACTCTCTGTTGACTAGCCACCCGAGGGTAAAAGTGAGTATATTGCACATGGCAGTGTTAGTACTGTAGGAAAAAACTGAGTACAACCAAACTACCAGTGTTACACTCGAGGGTATAATTGAGCACAACTAAGTGTCCAAGATTAGATATGAGGGAAAAAACGTGACGCAAGGTACGCGTGTCGCGGTGCATGGGGCGGTAGCAGACACGTGTGGCCGTGCACGATGCAGTAACGTACGCGATTACGCGGTGCACGGTGGTGCAACGAAAAGTCTCCTTCCTTTATCTTTATAGAGGCCTCCTCACTCTGACTCATCACTCACTCACGCAACCATCTCCACTGTTCCATCACCTTCTGCAAACCCCCAAGAAAACCACAACCACAACGGCGATGGAGAATAGAGTAGTGGCCATCGTCGCCTCCAAGGCCGCCGGCGAGGAGGCCCCCATCCCCGTACAGGCCCCCATCGAGGCATCGAAGGCAGCCGCCGTCCCCGTCCAGACCCCCATCCCCGATTCCGCCGTAGCCGCCGGCGAGGAGGCCCCTGCCGGTCTCCGGCAGATCCCGCACGGCTGGGACACCTACGAGGAGGAGGAGTACATCAGGCCGGAGAACCCCTATGACACCAGCATCGCCGACCCATGGTCGGGGGTAACTAGGGTTTTCTTCCTTTCCTTTGTTCTTCCCTCATTCCCATCGTTGGATGCTAGATCGTGTGTTATTAGGTTTCGGCTGTTCGTATTTTCAATCGTTGGATGCTAGGTATTTTTACAGTAGCTAATTCTCTTGTGTTAGATCTCGTATTTCGATGAATGCCCCTGTTTGTATTTTAAACCTATTTTATTGTTCCTCCGAGTTGCAGTTACGGGATTCCCTAGTTAGTACTAGCACCGATCTGTATTTGGGATCAGAAACCGATTTGATTAGAGATTTGGGGATTGGGGAATAATCAGAGGGTCTCGATTGATTAATTTATGCAAGTAATCAATCCTGATAATCAAGGTATCTTAATCATGTTCTTATTGCACTCTACTATTTTTTCCAACATGTGGATAGCAGCGACAACGAGTCCACTGACACCAAGACTCGTCATGTGCTAAGGAGGCTGAAGTCCGTCCAGTACGACAGCTTCTTCGCCAGCAACGTCTACAGGTGCCCCTTCTGCACCAGGAGCCTCGCCACCGACTTCAACTCCCTCGTGAAGCATGCCGAGGACGTGAAGACATGCGGCCTGTCCGTGAACGTCCACGGCTTCAGAGCCAAGCACCAAGTGCTCGGTTTTTACCTCCGCAACCTCCATAAGGTGGCTATCGAGGAGGGTCGCATGCCCCCGATCAAGCCCAAGGCGCCCAAGGTCAAGGGACTGGGCAGCAAGTGGAGGAAGCGCCAGAGGGAGGAGGCGGAGGCCCTCCTAGCGGAGGACATGAGGGGCCACTGATATTGTGCTGCTGCTACTATAAAGCAACTTCGTTTGTATTGTTGTTTATGTTAAACTTGTCCGCTGCTGCTGAGCAGCTTAATTATCGAACCTCGTTTAAGTACAGTACTATATATATCCTATATTAACTGCTTTGTCTACATCTGCTCTGTTTACTGAATGTATTTATGGTACTGGTTAGATTTGCTGCTCTAGATTTGCTAACAGATTGGAAAAAACGAGGGAAAGGAACCATGACTAAAGAGATAAGCCGCGGTAGATTCGTGACCTTTTTTGGAAAAAAAAACACAACTTTTAGGGACATAAAAGAAAAATGCGCTCTTAAAAAGGTCAATCGTAAACTTAACAAAAAAAATCTTTCAATTTAGACGACAGGGTGCACGATAGCTACCAAACACGTCCCACATGGTCACACACCATATCCCCAAAACGTGGTCCTAACAAGCCGACCCCATGCGGTCCAACATGGTATGACCCCACACGTCAGCATAGCGCGTTCTTGACCAACCGGCCCCATGTGGTCCCACTTGTCAGCTCGTATCGACTTGTCAGCACGTAACGACGAGGGTCCACGACAGGACTCGACTGAACGCGGCCCCACTTGTCAGCACATAACAACAAGACTGATGGAGAGCGAGTTTTAGATGGTGTAAGAGTTTCGGACAAGAAGATGGGCAAAAGTGAGGAAAAGTTAAGCGGCTAAGAAAAACTGAGTACAGCTAACGAACCAGGGCATGAAAATAAAAATTCCTTTTTTGTTACACTAAAATAACTACTGAACCGACGACTATCCATCAAATTTATTAAGTTGCCTGCTTGTTCCTTTGGAGTCGGTGCTCTTGCTGGCGTTTTTCCTGATAGACAACATTGTAGCCATCTTCTTGGAAGAACCCAACCCCGAGAGAGAGGCAAACCCGGGAAAGCTGCACTTGGAAAGAATATTTCTCGAAGGAGGTACAAGATTTTTCAATCAAGAAGGCTCAGTTATCAACTTACCACACATTGACCAAGAGACGAAACATATGTTTGAATCGGCATATACTTGTACATGATTTGTCCCTCTGGATATAAATAATCTTGATGTGTGTACCCATTCTCATTTTAGTTTTCTTCCTCACAATACATGTACTTTTTATTTCGTACATATATGTTGATCAAAATATGGTTTCCATCAGCACGTAAGTCAAGATAAGAGAAGAAATATTGCAAAAAAGGTGTTTTTGCTGAATATTAACTGTATTGCACATTAGATAGAAAATTTGCACTTCTGTTATGGGGAAAAGGAAACTAGCATTTCCAAGGACATAGATAGAAATTAGGCGGCGGCTATGTTTTAAAGCCAGAATAAGGTCCTCTTCGTCCTATCATTGCTCCAGTGATGCATCTAGCGCTGGCGAAGAGCGCGTGAAGTCGTGTGTCCGGCGGACCTCTTTGGATCCGGTCGTTTTTCATATTCATCCATGTGGTTTTAGGTCAGTCTATTCCGATCTATGGTTGTCATCTTCGGCGATGATTGTTACTCTGGTGCGCTGGCTCTTTTGGGCCTTAGCACGATGACTTTCCGTCTGTCTACTACAACAAGCTCTATCACGACAAGTTTTTGCCGGCTCCGGTGATGGAGGGCGAGGACGGCAGCGTGCCTTCGGCTCATACTAGTGTTGTAGTCCTTGCTAGGTGGTTCAATGATCTATTTGTAATTTTTATTACTTTTGAAACTCTTTGTACCAATGATTGATTATCAATAGATCTGTGGAAATTCACAAAAAAGGAAATAGATGGAAATAGAGTATTCACCCAAGTTAGCACGAAGGATAGAAGCACATAGGTCTGAGTTGGAGCTCAGTGGTCTGGAGTAGGCGCGGGGCTCGAAATCGGTCAGGTATGATTGATGGATCTGTAGTGGGGCTTGAGATGGTGCGAGTTAGCTACCTAGTAGATCTTGGCCAAGATTGTAGATGCTCGGCGCGGTGATAGTGGCGAGGCGTGCGGTAAGCATGGGACACAACAACGGATTAGCACACTGGATATTGGACAGGTGGTCTGAAAAGTGTGTGTTGGGAATTTCCATCAGTGTACAGGGTGTCGGAACAGTGTTGACGAGTACCAGGTTCAAATTGGTGACTAGGTCTATCAGAATTGACGTCAAGTGATGGACATGAGTTGTGTATGAGGATTATGAGAAAGTGCTTTGAAAAGTATAGTGTCAAAGGCTTAGAGAGTACATGATTGTATACACTAGTTGTTCATGGCGGCGCTCAGAAAAGTCGAGCGGGGGCATTGATTTCATGTGCCGCTAATAAATGTTAGGGGGCATGTATGGTCCACGCCCTCACCAGCTAACGTATTAGCGGCATTGGAGCGTTCAACGCCGCTGATCCGCTTACTAGTGGTAGCATAACGACGCACCCGATACCGATGGGTTTTTCTGCAAATAATAGCACCACCGCAGATTAGTTCTTCCAAAATAGTTCTACAATACTTTCAAATATTAGAAAATACATCCAATCCTTTTGCAATACAGTCAATACTTCTACAATACAACCAACTGTTCCAAAACTCATAAGTAAACTAAATGTCGTCGGTGATCTACAACGGTGGGCGGCGCCTACACGTCCGCATCCTCCACCTTGACTTCTAGCTCCACCGCCTCCTCGTAGCGCCGCCGACACAAAGTTTCATCGTAGATCTTGATGAAGAAAATGTTGCTATCATAGTACTTGATCACCAACATGTTCCCTCGCTCGAGGTCATGCGCCTCGGCGAACTGCCTCCAGCCACACGTGATGTACATGTCATTGTCTCCGCCGAACCAGGCCTTGCTTGCTAGTGGCGATGACTGTCTGCCTCGTGCAGCGATAATTCATGAGGCTTGCCACCATCGAGCCCGAGCTCGAAGTTTCAAGGAAGCCACCGCATCTCCCAAGAGGCAACATAGTGTAGTAGTAGGATAAAGTCATCGAGCGGCACCGACGACAGCGAGGGTGAGGGCGAGAGGAAAGCTAACCCGCCACCTCTGCCGCCACGACCTCCTCCGCCACCCTTACCCATTCCGTGTAGGCGCCCCTGGGCCTGTCGCGCTGGACCGTCAGCGACGGTGGTGGTGATTGAACACGACCTTTGCACGCCCCCTGCCCCTGTTTGGTGGGCGCCCCTAGACCCGCCACGCTAGACCAGCGGCGATGACAGTGGAGTTGTGGCATGGGCACGACCCGTACCCATGCCTCTGCCTACAGTGAACCCCCTAGGAGCTCTGGCCATGGCTGCGAGCGGCGTGGTGTACAAGTGTCTTGTGGAGTGTGCTCCCATGGAGGCGACATTGGGAACTTATATACTGCGTCGATGCACCTGACATCGGGAGAGGAACGACGACGCCTTGGAAAGCGGGGAAGTGGGGAAGAGGGAACATGGCGGATCGAGCAGAAGTTGTCGGTGGCGCGTGAGGAAGTTGGAGAAGTGGGGAGAAGTTGTCGGCCATGCCATGATAACGGATACTCCCTCCGTTTGGGATTATAAGTCCCGCGCGGATAACTAGGTTGGCAATTTGAACAACAAAATATAAATAATATAGCATAAAAATTATACCATTAGAAACTTTAGAGATTATATTTTCTAATGATATAACTTTTGTGATATATAAGTTATATTTTGTTGGTCAAATTAACAACCTAGGTATGCGCGTAGGACCTATAATCCCAAACAGAGGAAGTACCACACTCCCTTGGTCGAGTCGCTGACCAAGATGGCTCACCACACACGTCTCATAGGCTATATCACTTCCCCATGCTTGACGTGACGCGCTGGCGTGTACAACATTTATTAGCGGCGTGGGCATAGGAGGTCAAGCCGCTGCACGCGAAATTAACAATGGTGTGGGGTCTGACAACGTCCCTATAAGACATTACTAATGATGCACCGGACATTTACCATACCTTTAATATTTATAGCCAATCAGATATGTGGGTTCCACACTGGTGGTGGCATTGCCTCCCAGAGCCACGCCCCCAATGACACTTTATCGGGATGTTGCACTTTTTTGCGTGATATTCAGTGCACATGGCAAAGTGTGGGTGACGGGATGCAGAAGGAGGTGGATTGCTGTAGCTATGGAACATGTAGAAGATTATCCCGAAAAGATGAAATGATTGTGAATTTGACTCAGGGTGATTTAAGGGGGCGACGGTGAAAAATTCTTGAAGTTCAGATCACTTTCACGCAGATCAGTGTGTGTGTGTGTGTGATGGTGTCGAATGAAAAGAATGAACTAAATTTCTAGGTAGACTCACATGGAGTCTGGAGTAGCAGCATAGCTCATGGAAGATGAACAAGTCCGAAGTACATAGAAGTTCGAGGCTCGAACGAATTCAAGGAGGCGGAGAATATTCGCCAAAGTGGAGTTTTTTGAGTTTGTATCGAGTATTATTGCATGATGGTTGGGTTCGTTTAGATTTGTGTTGTATTATTGATAGAATATGAGCAGTACTAGAGTCCGATTTTTGTAGTCTAGGCCTCCTGTACAATGTGGGGGTGCCACAGAATATAACCTATGACAACTTGACACTAGCATGCGCGCAAGGGGAGCCGACGGCCCGTACAGCGGTATCAGAGGGGAGAAGCGTCTATAGTCATTCCTCGTAAAGTAGGCAATTTTACGACGATGTTAGCAAATCTCGATGTTATCATGTGGTGTGATTGCTTGTTCAATTGGACACATAAGATGGTAATAATTTTGATGCCCGTGAGGCGCACAAAGAGGCTGGGAGTCCTAGTCTCTAACGACGACATGGTGGCCCCTGCTCTTAGTACTTCTCCTCTTGGCCATTGTAAGCGTGTTGATGTCGGCTCGACCTCCAAGTCCAGTTCCTTCCTCGAAGCAACTGCATAGCGTCCTATATTATGATGTGAAGTGTATTATTACCTTCATCTTAAGGCTTAAGGCTTATATTTTTTTCAAAAGTCAAACTACCTAAAATTTAATCAAGTTTTAAAAATATTTTAATATTTATAATACGTAATCTATACCCTTTCATATATCATGAAATATATTTTCATATGATATCTATATAATATAATAGTTCTTGATAGTTTTTCTAAAAATTTAGTCAAACTTTTTATGACTTGACTTTTTAAAAAAAAATATAAACCTTAAATTTTAGGACGAAGGGAGTATGGTGCAATGACAAATGCGTGTGTTGGTTGCAGTACATTATGAGTTCGAATCCCTTGCGTGCACGTTCTGTTTTATTTATTTGTTCAACCACTCACAGATGGGACCTGCATGTAGGGCAGAACCAAGGTCATAAGTTTGAAAGAAAAATATATGATGGTACTTTTGCAAAAGTCACCTTCTGATTGATTTTGTACCTATTTGCTCTTTCGGTGCAAGTTTTTGTTACCACAACCTTCATTTTTTATGTTGCACCTGGGTGCTAACACCTCTATTTTTTGGGGGCAACTATGCATGTAAGTTAGTAACATGGTCAATAATTTGTTATGCCCTTATCAAATGGTAAATAAGATGAAACATTATTCTCCAATTTGAATATATATTCTTATCTTTTAGCAGACTAGCAAAAGTGCCCGTACGTTGCACTGGAAAAACACAAGTACTCAAATGCTCTAGCCAACCATCGTTCTTGATACTTCTCCTAACTCTCCAACAATTTAGAAACATGACTCATGTGCAAGACGACATCTATAGAATAGGTAAGAAAACAGCAGTAACATGTGCGATGAAGAGCCAAAGGAAACCAAACTTTAACACAGAAATCCTTACTCCTCTCGATTAAATAGCTCCAGACCAGTAGTTTTGTGGTCGACCATGTCCTAACGGTCTTTACACCAGGCTCCATCTTTTCCTCACGCATAGGAGTAACACATCAGATCGCCATGAGATATGTTGGATAAACTGCTAGAGTTATTAACTATCATGAAGGTGCATCAGCTCCAACCTGGAGATCACCTCCTGCTTGACATTCTTTCTTAGATCCGTGTTGGTCAATCTCCTCAGTGGTCGCTGGTTGTCATTGTCCTCATATACTACACTACCTCTCCTTCCATAGGAAGGATTTCTCAACGCTACAGGAGGCCAGTCGTAAGTCACGACCAGCTCGCTGACGGGTCTAGTGAGGTCATGGGGGAAGCATGCCACATTAATCGCCCCGTCTCCAGCGAGTTGGGCTCGCCGGCATGGGACCCACACTCCATCGAAGAGTGGGCCTTGCACACATCTTCGAGGTCGATGCAGCCCAAATACCATTGCCGCCGCCAAGACCTCCACCTCTTCCTGTAATTCCCCATGTCATGCCATAGCAGAACAATAGCACAGAACGACATCAACACCTCCTGGCCGTGAAAGTTAACATCACAACCGGCCAGGTTCCATTAGAGATCTCCTCGACCATAATGTAAAGGGGCTAGGAACCTAGGAACGCAGCAGCATGGCGAGAGCAGCCGGGTCACGAAGAGGTTCCACTGGTATTTGTAACACCTGCGGGGCATGAAGTGCTCGATGTCCTCCTAACGATGGAAGGAGGCGATGGTGCCTCACTCCGGGAACATCGCTTGGGCGGTGGTCTCGATCGGATGTCCTTAGTCCCAGCTATATGGCCACGGCGCTTGATTGTCTCCGATTTGAGAAAATAATTCTGATCTACGGATAGAAGATTGCGGTTGATATCGATCAAGCTTCCGCCCATTCAGATCGACTCAAGATGAGACAGCGCCGCTGCCTACATGATCTCGAAGTGCTCGCCGTCAGAGCTGACAGGCGTGATCATCTGGATCTTCTTCTGGTCGATATCGATCAAGCTTCCGCCGGTTCAGATCGACTCTAGACGAGACAGCGCCACTGCCTACATAATCTCGAAGTGCTCGCCGTCAGAGCTGACAGGCGTGATCGTCTGGGTCTTCTTCTAGTCGATATCGATCAAGCTTCCGCCCGTTCAGATCGACTCAAGATGAGACAGCGCCGCTGCCTACATGATCTCGAGGTGCTCGTCGTCAGAGCTGACATGCGTGATCGTCTGGATCTTCTTCTTCTCGTTCATCTTCCCTGATCGATCTTGAACTCTCGATTCCAACAAGCACTCAGGTTTGAAAGGTCGGATTGATTTATTGTTTGTGCAGTCGGTGGCTTCCATATATATACAAGCTCCTCCAGAGGCCAGAAGAGGCGGTCTCTTGCACGATAGAGTTTGGATCTCCAACGACACACCCAAAAAAATGACCCACGATAGAAAAAACTACATAGACGACAAGAAATCTACAAAAAATTTCAGGTTTGACTTGGGGGTGGCATGCAGTGTAATATCTCCAAACCGTTAGACACAAAACAGTCCAAAAAAATGTAGGTACTACAAGAAACACTTCTTCCTTTATTATTAATATATATATATATAATATAATATATATATATATATATATATTTATATTATAAGCGTATGCACGTATGCATAAGGGTCTGCCATTGGAAATCCCATAATCATGCAGCTGCCAACGGGCCAAACTTGCGCGACCCATCGGCCAGAACGGGCTTATCTGGGCCTACTGCGAAGGCCATAGGCTACTCGTCGACTGCGTCATCGAAGCCCTGCATCTCCGCCGCGCCATCGGAACCCTCGCAGTCGCCGTCCGCCATCGCCGCTGCCCGATCAACCACGAAATTCGCCGTCCCGTCCTTAGGCTAGCCAGGTCGCAGCCGCCATCACCTGCGTCATCCCCCAGCGCACCCTGCCCTCCGCCGCCGGTGACCCCCGCCCTCCTCTGCAGCTTCCACCACCTCCGCCGCCTCGGTTCCCCTCCCCACCCCACCCTGTCCTCCGCTGCCAGCCACGTCCACTTCCTCCACGCCCTTGCTGCTTCCACCACCCCCGCCGCCTGGGTTCCCGACCTCACCCTGATTTCCGCCGCCGGCGAACACGTCATCTCCCCCGCGTCCTGAGATAGGTCCAGTTGTTTCTCCGATCAGCCATGAAGAACAAAAACGGCCGCCGCAGACACAATGTAAGCGTGGCTTCTCTAATTTGTTCCCACTACTTTCCCTCTCATAAATTCATCTTCCAAGTATTCTGATCCCTCGCATCTCCCTGCTAAACGCAATGCAGAAACAAGCTCGTGACAAGGCAGCCGATTGCAACGGAGACAGGCTTAGCAAGCTGCCTGATGACCTCTTGCTCAACATCCTGGAGAGGGTGGACACACTCGATGCTATAAGGACCTGCATCCTCTCCAAGCAATTGCTGAAGCTCCCCACCATGCTCTCACACTTGTTCATAAGTGTTGGTTCCATTTCGTGTCACTACAACCCAGCTCGTCAATTCAGCATCAGCGACGTGCTCCGAATCAGCCATGCTATAGCTGATGTAACAGATAACATCTTGAGCACGAGGAGCCCAGAAATCACCATCAGCAAACTCAAAATCAGATTTGTCTTGACGGATTGTGACTCTGTCTCCATTGGCAAGTCTGTTGCCCGTGCCATGGCAACCCAGAGAGTTGACGAAGCCGAGTTTGAGATGGTTACGGAGAAGGCTTATGCCTTTTGCACTCCTGATGATCTCCTCCACTTTGCAGGGAGGTTCAATACTTTTCTTGGTGCTTGTCCTGATGCATTTGCTGGCCTCACACACCTGTGGCTGCGCAATTTGAGGTTTGGTGAACACGACATCCCCATCATCCTCAGCACTTGCAAGCGCTTGAAGTCTTTGCGCTTAACCCAATGCGACGCAGGGATCCATTCTGTGCTGCAAATAGAACATGATCAGCTTGTTGAGCTCGTGGTTAACTGTGGGAAATTTGAGAGAATTGAGCTGACATGTCTACCAAAACTCCAACGGGTGAACTGTATGAATTGGTTCTCTTGTGCGGATCCTCTGTCCTTTGGCTTTGTGCCGGTGCTTTCAAAGCTAAGCCTCACGAATACTGTAACTCATCCACGCAAGACTCTCGAGTTAAGCCAGCTCCTTGCCAATGTTCCGTCCATGACCGGTCTGTATCTGAATTTTCAAAGTGAAAAGGTAATCACTCTAATCATCTGTCTTATTTTGACCCTATGATTATTATATAGAACTGTAGTAACTTAAGTGAGTCTTCTCGGACACTCTAGAGTGTATAATTTATTTGCAGCCTGCAATCAACTGTTGGTTTTATGTAACAGTAGTAACTCTTTGTTTTCTCTGCTAGCTGATAATGTAATTTACTTGCAACGTGAACTCAATTTTGATATCTTATTTTATCCAGATTTGGGTTCTACCAGAACGCCCGAAACTGCTCACTCCTGTGCTCAGAAAACTACAGCAAGTGAATCTAGAGCATATTCCTGAAGGATGTGATTTTTCTTGGACAATGTTTATTCTTGAAGCTGCATCCTCCTTAAAAGATCTGTGCATCACAGTATGGGATCATTCCTGCAAAATAGTGGCAGACAAAAAGTTGCGGGAGCAACATGCTTTCTGTGAAAAAGCAGAAGTGGAGTGGAATCCATATGTCCCTGATTTCAAGCACAAGAATCTGGTTAAGCTCAGGATCTATGGCTTCCAACCCGACAGCACCTTCATGCGATACATCAGGCGTGTCGCGGAAGTTGCGGTTAACATGGTAGAGATATCTCTGCACGACGGTAAGACGTGTTGGCGGTGTGGTCGCTTGGATCGCAAGATCAATGCTTGTCCTTCAAAATATCCACGGACCACTGAGGAGAGGAAGCAGATAACTGAGGAGCTGGGTCTGGCTTCGCCTGCTATGATCCACTTCCGGTCCTAAATGAAAGACATGTGTATTCTGGAATGCATCTTTCCCGAACTCCCTAATTGAGTAGTTACCGAGTCTGTACTTTTGATTTCCCTTCAACTTAGCTTGTGCTATATCCAATGTATCGTGTGCAACAAGTGTACAATGCTAACTAACTCGATCAGCTACGGTTGGCTTAACAATCCAGGACATCTCCGTTTTTATTCTAGTTTAGCTAGGGACCAGAAGGGTTTGATGTATGTACCACTAGTTATCTTTGTGCTTTGTTTGGTAAAACTTTGATCATTTTCCATTCATGGTGCAAAACAGATTTATTTCAGGAACTTTGATCATTTATTAAGCGATTGCTGAAGCTCCCCACCATGCTGTCAAGCCTGTTCATAAGTGTTGGTTCCATCTTGTGCCACCACAACTTAGCCCATGAATTTGGAATCTGTGACGTGCTCCGAATCAGCCGTGCTGTGGCTGACATAACGGATAATATCTTGAGGACGAGGAGCCCAGAAATCGCCATCAGAAAACTCAAGATCAGATTCGTCTGGGCGAATCATGACGCTGTCTCTATTGGCAAGTCTGTTGCCAGCGCCATGGCAACCCAGAAAGTTGACGCAGCTGAGTTTGAGTTGGTAATGGAGAAGGCTTACACAAGGTACTCTCCTGATGATCTCCTCAACTTTGGGAGGCAGTTCAATACTTTTGTTGGTGCTTGTCCTGACGCATTTGCTGGCCTCACACACTTGCAAGCGCTTTGCGTTTAACCCAACGCGACTCAGGGATCCATTCTGATCTGCTTGTTGAGCTCGTGGTTCACTCTGGGAAGTTTGAGAGAAATGAGCTGACCTATCTACCAAAACTCCAACGAGTGCACTATAATAATTGGTACTCTTGTGAGGATCCTCTATCTTTTGACTGTCGAGTTAAGCCAGCTCCTTGCTGATGTTCCCTCCATAACCGATTTGCATCTTGATTTTCAAAGTGAAAAGGTACTCTTGTGAGTACTCACTGTAGTCTTATTTTCACTCTATCATTGGTATGTGTAACCGTAGTAACTTAAGCAGAGTCTTCTCTGCCACTCTAGAGTGCAATTTATTTGCAGCCTGCAGTCAACTTTTAGTTTTATGTAACAATAGTAACTGTCTTCTCTGCCCACTTGAGTGTAATTTTTCTGCAATTTGCATTCAGTTTTTAATTTTTTTTCTCTATCCCAGATTTGGGTTCTACCAGAATGCCCAAAACTGCTCACTCCTATGCTCAGCAAACTATAGCAAGTGAATCTGGACAATCTTCCTCGAGGATGTGATTTTGGTCGGACAATGTTTATTCTTGAAGTTGCACCCTCCCTAAAAGAGCTTTGCGTCACAGTATGGGATCATTCTTGCCAAATGGTGACAGACATAGATATTAGGAGGGCAAATGGTTACTGCAGAAAAAGCATAAGTGAAGTGGAAACAATATTCCACTGGTTTCAAGCACAAGAATCTGGTTAAGCTCACTGTCTATGGCTTCCAACCCGATGAAAACTTCATGCGGTAGATCAGGTGTGTCGCGGAAGTCGCGGTTAATATGGTAGATCCATGGGGTTATTGTGCCTGGACTCACTGGCAGATCCATGCGGTGGACAGGGTGGGACCACTCTGAGATATCCATGTAGCCTATTTATCACTGAAGATTTTTTTAAAATGTATATATTTATACGAACAATTGCACTATTGGACCACCCTGAAATATTGAGCTGGATCCTCCTACTCTTGGTTTCCCTTCAACTGAAGCTTGTACTATTTGCCTAATGGAAATTATGGAGAAAATATTTAATAAGTTAGAAAAATATACACGTGGTATCTTGTAGAGATTAAATCAAATGGTTGATGTATTGGAATAAGTTGATGTGCTCACTTCATCTTATGCGGTCTGTTATGTTAAATATTGTGATCTGATAGATGCATTATGATTCGTGAAGCATCTAAGATGTTAATTCAGCGCCAAGGCGCTCTGTAGACGCGTCCTTTTTTTGTTTTGCTACAATATTCCTGTGGTTTAATTAGACCCGTCTCATTTTTTCATTTTTTTTCATTTGCAAAAGGCGCTCTCTGGCAGATAAGTCAGCTCAATCCTCAGTTATCTCAAACTTTCGAGATTGAACCACAAGCTCAACAAGCTGAGCATCAATCATTTGGTTCTAACCTCTAAAAGGTGCTCAGTATTAATAGACTGCATAAAGACGAAGTGAGTATATCAGCATATTACAATGCATCAATCATTTTGTTTTATCCTCTAGAGGTGACCCGGATCTACTTTCCTAAATTAATAACACTGTGTTTAGATGTTGGAAAATAAGCTTACAATTAAATTGGGTAGAAGATTCCAAATCCAAGATGAAAAGAAAATGAGCTCTATTTTCAATTCTAGCGATTTGGACGTGCATAGAATTTTCTGTTGAAATCAAAGTATAGTATCCAATTCTAAATCACGTTTGGATGTACACAACATGGAATTGATTTTTTTTTTGAAATTTGACAACAGAAACTTCTCTACACCTGTATGAACAATAGTATATTGTATATTTTAGGTTTTATTCACACATGACAACATTATAGTATTATGAACAAATTCGGCACAATAATAAAATTATAAATGAAGCATGACACAAAATGGTTATTAAGTACCGATAAAAATTGGACCGAGGTGGTACTAATTCTTGTAGGAATCTGCAGTTCACATTGATCAAAATAGTATGTATTAGATGTTCTTCCAAAGGAATAGATGCAACAAGAAATATTGGAGGACAAGAAACGAGAAGAGAAAAGGGACTGTCGGCAGGAGGAGTACCAAGAGAAAATTAGGCCCAACAATTCCAAAATTCCAATTCCAAGCTTATTTTCCAACATCCGAACACAGTGTAAATATTTTCTCCATATCATCCAGTAGGCAATAGTACAAGCACTAGTAGAAAAAGAGTCATACGTCCACCCTAGTTTGGAGCATTAATCCCGGTTATGGTTGGACCCGGGACTAATGTGAGCATTAGTCCCGGTTCCAACGGCTAGAACGCCAGCAATCTTTAGTCCCGGGTCAAACGGGACCTTTAGTCCCGGTTCGTATCACCAACCGGGACTAAAAGGGGTGCCCCGGTGACGGGACCTTTAGTCCCGGTTCGTATCACCAACCGGGACTAAAGGTGTGACCTTTAGTCAGATATTAACCCGGACTAAAGGGATTGGCACCGAGGCACCCCTTTTAGTCACGGTTGGTAATACGAACCGGGACTAAAGGTTATAAAAAATTCTAAAAATAAAATCCTTCGAACCCTGCTCGCCCGTTTCTGTCGAACTTGTTTGATGCTATTGAAACCCATGAAGACAACAAAGAAGAGTATCTGCTCTTCACAAAATATTAAGGATATGGCAAGCAAGTACTTGAAAAAATTCTTCTCTGTCGTCCGAACTGTACCATACGTACATCAAGCTCGTATAACATGTTGCTTACAAGGTAATCTTCCAGAATGTTGACGCATTTCAAACTTGGAATGATCGCCTAGGCCATCCCGGCATCGAAATGATGAGGGAGATTACTAGCAATTCCATTGGTCATAATTTGCATGAGTCTAAATTCCCTCAGTCATCAGACTTTGTGTGTACATCATGTTCCACAGGGAAGCTAATTTTAAGGCCTTCGCACCTCAAAATACAAGTTGAACCACTTCAGTTCCTTGAACGAATTCAAGGTGATATTTGTGGTCCTATCCAACCATTATCTGCACCATTCGGGTATTTCATGGTTTTGATTGACACATCTACAAGATGGTCACATGTGTGTCTTCTTTCCACACGAAACCATGCATTTGCCAAGATAATGAGGGAAGTAATTAAGTTACAGGCCCATTATCCAGAAAGTCGAATTAAATCAATTTGTATGGACAATGCTGCAGAATTCTCTTGACGCGCCTTCTATGACTATTGCATGGCCTTGGGGATTAAAGTTTAGCACTCTGTTCCATATGTCCACACTCAAAATGGTTTGACTGAGTCCCTAATAAAGAGGATCAAACTCATTGCAAGACCTTTGTTGATGAATTACAGCTTGCCAACTTCGTGTTGGGGTCACACGGTTTTACACGCTGCTTACCTAATCCAATTGCGACCTACTGCATATCACAGTACTTCCCCTCTGCAATTGGTACGTGGAAATCCTCCCAGCATTTCCCATCTGCGTAAGTTCGGATGTGCTACATACATCCCGATCTCACCACCACAGAGGATATCCATGGGCCCACACAGAAAACTAGGGATCTAAGTGGGGTGCAAATCGCCGTTGATTATTAAGTACCTGGAACCCCTTACTGGGAATCTATTCACAACCTATCACGCTGATTGCATATTTGATGAGGAACATTTTCCGGCATTAGCGGAGATTTCAAGTACCCGAAAGAATGCCCGGAAATTGATTGGAATGCTATCGCCATTTCAACCTCTGATCCATGTACCCAAGAGACCAAACTCCAAGTTTGGAAAATCATCAATTTGCAACATCTTGCAAATAATCTACCAGATTCATTTACTGATCTAAAAGGTGTTACTAAATCCTGGAAATCGGCTAGAAATGCGCCCGAAAGAGTGGAGGTACCAACAAAAACCACTCAACTCCCTGATCCTAAAATGAGGGGGAGTAGTACGGCCTCTGATCCGGAACCTGCTTCTCGCAAGCAACAAAGGAGAGAGAGGAGAAAATCCTCCAAATCAGTAAATGCAAGTCAGCTCAACGTTGATGAACACCTTATGGGTAGTATACACCCAGTGGAAGGGCAACCTCCACAACCCAGCTCCAGCTTGCACACACTGGCTGGAACATCGGAACACCTAGACTCACGCGTATTGGGAAATCACGAATATTCATCAAGGGTGCATGAGATATCCACCAACTATATCGATTCTAGAGAATCATTCAACCGTAAGTCTACGATTGTCGACACTTATTTTTCTGCTACAATTGTTGATACCCTTCTCAATGATCATGATCGAAGGACTATCGTTGAGTGTGAGAAACGCTCCGACTGGCCTAAATGGAAGGAAGCAATACAAGCAAAACTTGCTTCACTCAATAAAAGGAAGGTATTAACAGAAGCAATACCAACACCTCCTAATGTTTTCCTTGTGTAGGGTTTCGTAGCATGGAAAACAAAAAAATTCTACCGCATACAAACAAACAAGCCAAGATCTATCAACTAGATTGTTGCAACGAGTCAATGGAATAACTCACCCTCGAAGATTCCAAAGTGTTTAACGAGAACGGATTCTCGTGGGTGATGTAGTCGTACTCTTCCCGATCTCAAGATCGCGTAGACGATCCTTCCGGCGCTGCGTTCCGGCAGTGCTTCCGCAGTCGGTCACACGTTCGGTACTTGACGAAGAGCTTCCTCTCCCTTGTTCCAGCAGGCAGCGAAGGTTGTAGCACTCTCCTCACGATTCCGGCAGCACAACGGCGTGGCACCGGAAGTAGAGGGGAGATCTCGCAGGGCTTCGCCTTAAGCCGGAGCGAGTATGGTGGACTATGAGAGAGCTCCTCGGCGATCTAGGGTTTAGGAACACCAAGGAGGAGGTGCTAGGGCCGGCGGCTAGGGCTTGGGGCTGCCCAAGTCGGCGGCAAGGGGAGAAACCCTAGGCGGCGGCTATGGAGGGCGGCGGCTAGGGTTAGGGTTTAGAGGTGGAGGTGTTGTGTGCTAGGAGGGGCAGCCCTGCCCCTCCTTATATAGGTGGAGGGGCGCGCCAGGGGAGGGGAGTCCCTCCCCAACTCGGTTTCCTAAGTGGGCCGGCGGTGGAGGGGAGGAACTCCTCCCCAAGTAGGTTTTCTACTTCCCCTCCACCTTCCAAAATAGCCGTTTGACTTTTCAAATTGGCGTTTGACTTTTCAAACTAGGATTTGATTAAACCCTTTATTTTGTTCAGCGATGACACCTAGTACATGATGCAATCATTCCAACTTAATATGACACATTCATGTACCCTTCCCCTCCGGAGTGCCGGACATTCCGGAACTTCTAGAACATTCCCGATGAAAACACCGGAACCATTCTCCAACCCCGAAACAGGACTTTCCTTATATGAATCTTATTCTCCGGACCATTCCGGATCTCCTCGTGATATCCCGGATCCCATCCGAGACTCCGAACAACATTCGGTATCTTTATGCTATTGAACTATTAAAATGACTAGATCTTTATGCTACGCTTATCTATAGGAGTATGTCCACCATATCATTCTCCTAACGATATGATCTTGTTGTTAATAACATCCCAATGTTCATGATAGGGAAACCACAATCATTTATTAACCAACAAGCTAGTATTATAAAGAGGCTTTACTAGGGACTCTATTTTAGTTTACAAATCACACAAGTATTAATGTTTCCCTGTTAATACTATTATAGCATGAATGTAAACATTTATCATAAACACAAAGATATAATAATAAGTTATTTATTATTGCCTCTAGGGCATATCTCCAACACCATGTGGGATTCAAATGGGTTTTCCTCCGGAAACGGAATGAGAACAATGAGGTGGTGAGATACAAAGTGAGGCTCGTAGCACAGGGTTTCACGCAGAGACCCGGCATTGATTTCAATGAGACATATTCTCTAGTAATGAGTGGTATCACTTTCCGATATTTTATATATCTTTGGCAGTGCAAAATCGTCTATCTATGCAGTTGATGGATGTCGTGACCGCATATCTTTACGGGGCACTAGATTCGGACATATACATGAAGGTTCCTGATGGAGTCTCTGTCCCGAATGCAAGCGCTAAACGCAACATGTACTGTGTAAAACTGAACAAGTCTTTATGTGGCTTGAAACAGTCGGGACGGATGTGGTACAACCGACTTAGTGGGTTCCTTCTTCAGAAGGGTTACTCCAACAATGATGATTGTCCATGTGTCTTCATCAAGAAGTCCTCTTCAGGATTTTGCATCATTTCAGTGTATGTCGATGATCTCAACATTATTGACAACGCACAAGATATTGATGAAGCACGCAATTATCTAAAGATATAATTTGAGATAAAGGATTTGGGTCAAACCAAATTTTGCTTGGGTATCCAACTCGAGCACCTTCCCTCAGGAATAATGGTACACCAAGCTGCCTATATCCAGAAAATATTGGAGAAATTCAATATGGACAAATCCTATCCATCTAAAACTCCCATGGTGGTTTGCTCTCTAGACGTAGAGAAAGACCGGTTCAGGCCAAGGGATGATGGAGAAGAGATGTTGGGACCCGAGGTTCCATATCTCAGTGCTATTGGAGCGCTTATGTATCTTGCAAATTGTACGAGACCTGACCTCGCATTTGCAGTGAATCTACTTGCTAGACATAGCATACCTCCCACCAAACGCCATTGGTCGGGAGTCAAGAATGTCTTTCAGTATCTCCAAGGCACAAAGGATCTTGGCCTATACTTTCAATTTTAGAGAAATCTGGACTCCAGTATGATCGGATGCACTGATGCTGGATACTTATCTGATCCCCATAGTGCTAGATCATAGACCGGCTTTGTGTTCCTACATGGTGGAACTGCTATATCATGAAAGTCTTCGAAACAGACTCTGGTTGCCACTTCTACCAATCATTCTGAAATAATTGCATTATATGAGGCATCACGCGAATCTGTGTGGCTTCGCAGAATGATAAACCACATACAACAGTCATGTGGAATTGGTTCTATCGAATCACATACCATTATCTATGAGGATAATGCGGCTTGTGTTGCACAGATGCAAACATGTTACATCAAGAGAAATATCACTAAGCATATTGCCCCAAAGTTGTTTTATCCTCATGAACTCCAAAAGAGTGGGAAAATAAACATCTTGCAAGTCAAATCATGCGATAATCTCGTCGACTTGTTTACAAAGTCTCTACCAACTTCAACATTCCAAAAATATATTCATGGAATCGGTATGCGCCGGCTTCGAGATTTGCAAGAATCAGGGGGAGTATCATCCTGAACTATTCCTATTCAAAGCATCATATTACACTCTTTTTTTCCCTTAAATGAGTTTACTTTACAGGTTCTCATTAAGTTTTTCAATGAGGTAATATCAACATAAGATCATATGTCATACTATCCGTTTTCCCCATCGGGGTTTTTAAGATGGTATAAACAATATATTTATTGACCTCTAGATTTTATGGATTTATTTCATATTGAGTTAATAGAGGCGATAATCATTATATGCTGTGCCATTTTCTCCTTATTTTCCCATAGGGTTTTTGAAGAAGTTTTAACATCATATCCTACACCACTCTTCACATTTTTTCCACAGGGTTTTTGGAGGAGAATTGAATCAAGATGATGGATCTTACAATTAAGCGGTGATTAGGAGGAGACTTGAATCAAGATGATGTATACGACACATAGTTAATTAAGGGTTAATCCCCGCTTCTGTAATCATACGATTATGGAACCGTCGGACGGTTGGAATTTCTGGAGCGCCACCTCCCGGAATCGACTCTCCCGTGTATAAATATGTTGATCCAATCATCAATGAAACAACCGTCCTTTTCACTTTGTCTCTCGTTTTTCTTCTTCGAACACCATCGTACGTGTGGTAACGCCCAAACCTTCGCGAGCACGTCGTCCAGTACGCCCGAAAATCGAGACGACGCAGTAACTTTCGCGTAAACTACGTGTGAGTACCAAATCCTAGTCAGAAAGTGGGACCCACGATCTTCTAGTTCCATCGTCGCTGCCACCGCTGACGGTTGAGCTCACCAGGCGTCAGCAATGACGTCAGCAAATGTAGGGGCAAGCAACGGCTCTTATGTTTCGACTCAAGGAAAATTACTTACTCGAGTTTGCGACCCCACTATGGACTCAGGGGCTACTCCCATAGGGAGGCTAACTACGTATTTCAAAACATTGGTCATCCGATATAATTTCGGGTCGTTGTATCACATGACTAATACCTATAAGTCTTTGCTCGAGTCTACGACTCGAACAGACACTCGAGGGATACTCCCATAGGGAGCGTTGGTCGCGCACCCTATGTTTCAATTGGCCATGATCTTTCGGATCCCTTATAGCTACATTAAACATTAAACCTGCAAAAACAGTCAGCAACTTTGCGCAAAATAATGCTAAGAGAGATAACGTCTTCTTAGTCACCCCAAACGCCTCTACGGCGATAAATTTTTGGATATTGTGTATACGACACAAAGATAAGACCTACAAATACAATCTGATGGGCTGGTAAACGCATCCGAATGCGCTCTGCCAGAATGATCCGTGCTAGCAAGCGAGATGAAAAATCTCGATGAACGCGTTGGGTACTAAACTTAAAACACTGGAATTCGACTCGTGTAAGACCTCTATGGTCCGAGTCGAATTACGCCAACAAATTTCCGGATTCGAGTCTAGAGACTCGAGTCTGAGTAGATTGTGTTGTCTTGTCCAATGACAGTTAATTGACTCTGATCCATCGGGTGAGTCAGGCACGCTTATCAATGATCCCTATGAACCGCAATCTAACTCGAAACATGTCCGGGAGAACCCACTCGAAAAATATGTCTTTAGTAGAATCTACGATTCGACTGAACACTCGGGGCTACTGATATGGGTATGCCCTACAGGTTGGCTAATAACAACCTACTGAGTTTGGCCCAGCAGAAGCCCATGAAGCAAGGCGCTCCTGGTGGTAAGGCCCAGCAGGATTTCGGGTGACCCCAACCCAAGAAGGATGCGACTCTTTGATGAACACAGCTAGTTTTAGATAGAAATTAAAAGGGTGATACCTTAATCTGTAACCGACTAAACCTACCCAAGACCTGGCTTATCTATATAAAGGTCAGGAGGACCTGGCTTATCTATATAAAGGTCAGGAGGTCACAGCGATAAGGGACAACCTGATAACCTAGCACACAACTTGCCAGATCCAATTTGCGCACCCCTGCAATCTTTGGCATCGCCATTAACAAAGAGCAGACAAACTGAAGTAGAGTTTTCATCCGGGGACCTAAAACCTGGATAATCTCGTGTCTCCGTTGCTTATGTTAACCGTTTCGCAATCTCCGGTGTTCTCTCCTTCTGCAAAAACCAAGTACATAACAACGGGTATTGATGAGTCCAACCATCATCAGGTAGGGAGGCGCGGGTTTGGTTAAAGATATCTCGGCGATCTCAATTTTTTATGGTTGCGCCTAAACGCGGCAAGAAACGCCCTTAACTGACGGGAAAGAAAGACAAAAAACGGCGAAAAGACATTGAAAATACACCGGCACAATGGCCAAGCACAAACAAATAGATCGAACCCCTAGACGCAGCTAACCAAACATGTCTAACCCCAACCCAAAAGCAACCACGGCCTGACCCAAACAGAAACGGACACGCAGCTGACCAAACATGTCTGACCCCAACCCAAAAGAAACCACGGCCCGACCCAAACAGAAACACGGAAACGGTCCAGCCTAGTGGAGATGCCCTTAGGACAACTGGACAGAACATCTAACTGCTGAATATCATGGAGATATCAGGTTCACCAATTATCAGGATGGTATGAATTCAACATTAGTTTGCTATCGCAATCAACGCACCAATTGTCAATTAAACGGACATGTGACCTAAACATCTTTGCTGCACCAGGCTATTTGTGAGTTTTTTTCCCAATCCACTATAACAGCCCACACGCTAGACCTAGCCAGGTCCACAAGGCAGTGCAAGAAGCAATCGGACACAATACATCCACAAAGAGGGTAGAGCCGGCTAAGCCAGGCATACAATTTTGAGGTGACACGGCTCAGCTTAAGTGGTACGCATTCATATAGTTTGCTCAGCAACTAACACACAGAGGTCGATAAGCACCAGTTATAAGATGGTTCACCTTCACGCTTTCAGTCACAGTCTAACACAGAACTCAGATTAAAGGACCTGTTATCAAGATGGTTCACCTTCACGCTTTCAGTCACAGTCACAGAACTCAGATTACTTGAAGGACCTGCTATCAAGATGGTTCACCTTCACGCTTTCAGTCACAGTCACAGAACTCAGATTACTTGAAGGACCTGTTATCAAGATGGTTCACCTTCACGCTTTCAGACAGTCTAACATAGACCACAGATTACTTGCCAGTAGGGTGACCAGCCCGAAAGAAGTCAACCTCTGCGAGGCTGCTGATCGTGGTCACGGTGGCGGGGCAACACGGGTGGCCGTGGCAAGGGCGATGGCGCGACGGTCAGGGTGGCAGTGGCGACGGTGGGAGCAGCAAGAACAACTTCTTGGTGGTCCTCTTTGGTGGGGCGCGGCGCCCTACAAGAGAACAACATGTCAGTAAACTGGGACTTGAATCAGTATCAGCAAAAGATTATAAGGTAATCTAAACAGTGCTTACCGGGAGCATTGCTCCGGTGCTTCCGATTGGTGACCTTCCTCGCGGTCATGTTGGGGTCGGGTTGGTCATCCATGGCAGCGGTCTATATAAAGAGGAGAGATAATAGGTGTTAAACGAGATAAGCTAACAGCGTAGCTTATAGTCAGGCAAGAACAACAGTTATGTTATGGATGCACTTAAAACAGACAAACGATTATATCTTGTGAATGCACAACATTTGACAACAAGTAAAAACAGAACAGATTCATCAAGCAGAAAACAAATTATGGTATTGATACAAAGATCAAAATACCAGATGTCATTAGAAACCACTGCCCAGGTTGTATCATTGTCCAATGATCAAATGTAAGTATCTTAAGAAATCATTGTACTCTACAGACAGCAAAATTAAAAAGTGACCACCAATAACGAACCACAAAGGGATCACGCGAAGCAGTCAAAACTAAATCAGTCAGGCAAAAACAACAGTTATGTTATGGATGCACTTAAAGCAGACAAACGATTATATCTTGCGAATGCACAACATTTGACAACAAGTAAAAACTGAGCAGATTCATCAAGCAGAAAACAAATTATGGTATTGATACAAAGATCAAAATACCAGATGTCATTAAAAACCACTGCCCAGGTTGTATCATTGTCTAATGATTAAATGTAAGTATCTTAAGAAATCATTGTACTCTATAAACAGCAAAATTAAAAAGTGACCACCAATAATGAACCACAAAGGGATCACGCGAAGCAGTCAAAACTAAATCAGTCAGGCAAGAACAACAGTTATGTTATGGATGCACTTAAAGCAGACAAACGATTATATCTTGCGAATGCACAACATTTGACAACAAGTAAAAACAGAGCAGATTCATCAAGCAGAAAACAAATTATGGTATTGATACAAAGATCAAAATACCAGATGTCATTAGAAACCACTGCCCAGGTTGTATCATTGTCCAATGATCAAATGTAAGTATCTTAAGAAATCATTGTACTCTACAGACAGCAAAATTAAAAAGTGACCACCAATAACGAACCACAAAGGGATCACGCGAAGCAGTCAAAACTAAATCAGTCAGGCAAGAACAACAGTTATGTTATGGATGCACTTAAAGCAGACAAACGATTATATCTTGCGAATGCACAACATTTGACAACAAGTAAAAACTGAGCAGATTCATCAAGCAGAAAACAAATTATAGTATTGATACAAAGATCAAAATACCAGATGTCATTAGAAACAACTGCCCAGGTTGTATCATTGTCCAATGATCAAATGTAAATATCTTAAGAATTAATTTTACTCTACAGACAGCAAAATTAAAAAGTGACCACCAATAACGAACCACAAAGGGATCACGCGACGCAGTCAAAACTAAATCAGTCGGGCAAAAACAACAGTTACGTTATGTTATGGATGCACTTAAAGCAGACAAACGATTATATCTTGCGAATGCACAACATTTGACAACAAGTAAAAACTGAGCAGATTCATCAAGCAGAAAACAAATTATGGTATTGATACAAAGATCAAAATACCAGATGTCATTAGAAACCACTGCCCAGGTTGTATCATTGTCCAATGATCAAATGTAAGTATCTTAAGAATTAATTGTACTCTACAGACAGCAAAATTAAAAAGTGACCATCAATAACGAACCACAAAGGGATCACGCGATCAAAACTAAATCGATCGAGCAAGAACAACGATTCGTTATGTTATGGATGCACTTAAAGCGCATAAACGATTATATCTTGCGAATGCACAACATTTGACAACAAGTAAAACCGAGCAGATTCATCAAGCAGAACAAATTATGGTATTGATACAAAGATCAAAATACCGATATCATTAGAAACCATCGCCTCAGGTTGTATCATTGTCCAATGATCAAATGTAAGTATCTTAAGAATTAATTGTACTCTACAGACAAAATTAAAAAGTGACCACCAATAACGAACCACAAAGGGATCACGAAGCGATCAAAAGTAAATCGGGGGCAAGAACAACGATTACGTTATGTTATGGATGCACTTAAAGCATAAACGATTATATCTTTGAATGCACAACATTTGACAACAAGTAAAACGAGCAGATTCATCAAGCAGAAAACAAATTATGGTATTGATACAAAGATCAAAATACCAGATGTCATTAGAAACCATCGCCAGGTTGTATCATTGTCCAATGATCAAATGTAAGTATCTTAAGAATTAATTGTACTCTCTGACAAGAAAATTAAAAAGTGACCACCAATAACGAACCACAAAGGGATCACGCCAAGCGATCAAAACTAAATCACCAGTAAAGAACAACGATACGTTATGTTATGGATGCACTTAAAGCATAAACGATTATATCTTGCGAATGCACAACATTTGACAACAAGTAAAACCGAGCGATTCATCAAGGAAAACAAATTATGGTATTGATACAAAGATCAAAATACCGATGTCATTAGAAACCATCGCCTGGTTGTATCATTGTCCAATGATCAAATGTAAGTATCTTAAGAATTAATTGTACTCTCTGACAAAGCAAAATTAAAAAGTGACCACCAATAACGAACCACAAAGGGATCACGCCAAGCCAAAACTAAATCGTCGAGCAAGAACAAGCAGTTATGTTATGGATGCACTTAAAGGCATAAACGATTATATCTTGCGAATGCACAACATTTGACAACAAGTAAAAACTGAGCAGATTCATCAAGCAGAAAACAAATTATGGTATTGATACAAAGATCAAAATACCAGATGTCATTAGAAACCACTGCCCAGGTTGTATCATTGTCCAATGATCAAATGTAAGTATCTTAAGAATTAATTGTACTCTACAAAGAAAATTAAAAAGTGACCACCAATAACGAACCACAAAGGGATCACGCGAAGCAGTCAAAACTAAATCAGTCAGGCAAGAACAACAGTTATGTTATGGATGCACTTAAAGCAGACAAACGATTATATCTTGCGAATGCACAACATTTGACAACAAGTAAAAACTGAGTAGATTCATCAAGCACAAAACAAATTATGGTATTGATACAAAGATCAAAATACCAGATGTCATTAGAAACCACTGCCCAGGTTGTATCATTGTCCAATGATCAAATGTAAGTATCTTAAGAATTAATTGTACTCTACAGACAGCAAAATTAAAAAGTGACCACCAATAACGAACCACAAAGGGATCACGCGAAGCAGTCAAAACTAAATCAGTCAGGCAAGAACAACAGTTATGTTATGGATGCACTTAAAGCAAACAAACGATTATATCGTGCGAATGCACAACATTTGACAACAAGTAAAAACTGAGCAGATTCATCGAGCAGAAAACAAATTATGGTATTGATACAAAGATCAAAATACCAGATGTCATTAGAAACCACTGCCCAGGTTGTATCATTGTCCAATGATCAAATGTAAGTATCTTAAGAAATCATTGTACTCTACAGACAGCAAAATTAAAAAGTGACCACCAATAACGAACCACAAAGGGATCACGAAGCGATCAAAACTAAATCAACAGGCAAGAACAACGATTCGTTATGTTATGGATGCACTTAAAGCAGACAAACGATTATATCTTGCGAATGCACAACATTTGACAACAAGTAAAAACTGAGCAGATTCATCAAGCAGAAAACAAATTATGGTATTGATACAAAGATCAAAATACCAGATGTCATTAGAAACCACTGCCCAGGTTGTATCATTGTCCAATGATCAAATGTAAGTATCTTAAGAATTAATTGTACTCTACAGACAGCAAAATTAAAAAGTGACCACCAATAACGAACCACAAAGGGATCACGCGAAGCAGTCAAAACTAAATCAGTCAGGCAAGAACAACAGTTACGTTATGTTATGGATGCACTTAAAGCAGACAAACGATTATATCTTGCGAATGCACAACATTTGACAACAAGTAAAAACTGAGCAGATTCATCAAGCAGAAAACAAATTATGGTATTGATACAAAGATCAAAATACCAGATGTCATTAGAAACCACTGCCCAGGTTGTATCATTGTCCAATGATCAAATGTAAGTATCTTAAGAATTAATTGTACTCTACAGACAGCAAAATTAAAAAGTGACCACCAATAACGAACCACAAAGGGATCACGCGAAGCAGTCAAAACTAAATCAGTCAGGCAAGAACAACAGTTATGTTATGGATGCACTTAAAGCAGACAAACGATTATATCTTGCGAATGCACAACATTTGACAACAAGTAAAAACTGAGTAGATTCATCAAGCACAAAACAAATTATGGTATTGATACAAAGATCAAAATACCAGATGTCATTAGAAACCACTGCCCAGGTTGTATCATTGTCCAATGATCAAATGTAAGTATCTTAAGAAATCATTGTACTCTACAGACAGCAAAATTAAAAAGTGACCACCAATAACGAACCACAAAGGGATCACGCGAAGCAGTCAAAACTAAATCAGTCGGGCAAGAACAACAATTACGTTATGTTATGGATGCACTTAAAGCATACAAACGATTATATCTTGCGAATGCACAACATTTGACAACAAGTAAAAACTGAGCAGAGTCATCAAGCAGAAAACAAATTATGGTATTGATACAAAGATCAAAATTCCAGATGTCATTAGAAACCACTGCCCAGGTTGTATCATTGTCCAATGATCAAATGTAAGTATCTTAAGAAATCATTGTACTCTACAAACAGCAAAATTAAAAAGTGACCACCAATAATGAACCACAAAGGGATCACGCGAAGCAGTCAAAACTAAATCAGTCAGGCAAGAACAACAGTTATGTTATGGATGCACTTAAAGCAGACAAACGATTATATCTTGCGAATGCACAACATTTGACAACAAGTAAAAACAGAGCAGATTCATCAAGCAGAAAACAAATTATGGTATTGATACAAAGATCAAAATACCAGATGTCATTAGAAACCACTGCCCAGGTTGTATCATTGTCCAATGATCAAATGTAAGTATCTTAAGAATTAATTGTACTCTGACAAAGAAAATTAAAAAGTGACCACCAATAACGAACCACAAAGGGATCACGCCAAGCGATCAAAACTAAATCACCAGCAAGAACAACGGTTATGTTATGGATGCACTTAAAGGATAAACGATTATATCTTTAATGCACAACATTTGACAACAAGTAAAACTGAGCAGATTCATCAAGCAGAAAACAAATTATGGTATTGATACAAAGATCAAAATACCAGATGTCATTAGAAACCACTGCCCAGGTTGTATCATTGTCCAATGATCAAATGTAAGTATCTTAAGAATTAATTGTACTCTACAGACAGCAAAATTAAAAAGTGACCACCAATAACGAACCACAAAGGGATCACGCGAAGCAGTCAAAACTAAATCAGTCAGGCAAGAACAACAGTTATGTTATGGATGCACTTAAAGCAGACAAACGATTATATCTTGCGAATGCACAACATTTGACAACAAGTAAAAACTGAGCAGATTCATCAAGCAGAAAACAAATTATGGTATTGATACAAAGATCAAAATACCAGATGTCATTAGAAACCACTGCCCAGGTTGTATCATTGTCCAATGATCAAATGTAAGTATCTTAAGAAATCATTGTACTCTATAGACAGCAAAATTAAAAAGTGACCACCAATAACGAACCACAAAGGGATCACGCGAAGCAGTCAAAACTAAATCAGTCAGGCAAGAACAACAGTTATGTTATGGATGCACTTAAAGCAAACAAACGATTATATCTTGCGAATGCACAACATTTGACAACAAGTAAAAACTGAGCAGATTCATCAAGCAGAAAACAAATTATGGTATTGATACAAAGATCAAAATACTAGATGCCATTAGAAACCACTGCCAGGTTGTATCATTGTCCAATGATCAAATGTAAGTATCTTAAGAAATCATTGTACTCTACAGACAGCAAAATTAAAAAGTGACCACCAATAACGAACCACAAAGGGATCAAGCGAAGTAGTCAAAACTAAATCAGTCAGGCAAGAACAACAGTTATGTTATGGATACACTTAAAGCAGACAAACGATTATATCTTGCGAATGCACAACATTTGACAACAAGTAAAAACTTAGCAGATTCATCAAGCAGAAAACAAATTATGGTATTGATACAAAGATCAAAATACCAGATGCCATTAGAAACCACTGCCCAGGTTGTATGATTGTCCAATGATCAAATGTAAGTATCTTAAGAAATCATTGTACTCTACAGACAGCAAAATTAAAAAGTGACCACCAATAACGAACCACAAAGGGATCACGCGAAGCGGTCAAAACTAAATCATCCATGCGAGAGGGGCCACAACCAGCCCATCTACAGACAGCATCTGACCATCAATAACAAACCACAAAGGGATCACGCGAAGCAGTCAAAACTAAATCATCCATGCGAGAGGGGCCACAACCAGCCCATCTACAGACAGCATCTGACCACCAATAACGAATCGCAAAGGATCACGCGAAGCAGTCAAAACTAAATCATCCATGCGAGAGGGGCCACAACCAACCAGCCTATCTACAGACATCATCTGACCACCAATAACGAACCGCAAAGGGATCACGCGAAGCATTCAAAACTAAATCATCTATGCGAGAGGGACTTGAATTTCGTGAAAACGCTCGACGAATCGTACGGGGGATCATCCCTGCCAGGGAGGGGTTCGCGACTTGAATTTGGCGAAAACGCTAGACGAATCGAAATGGGGATCTCGCGACATCCCTTCCAGGGAGGGGTTCGGGACTTGGAATTTCGCAAGCCCTAAGGAGATCTCGCGAAGCAGTGAGTTCTCTAAACCAAAAGAACAATCATCACAGGGATCTCGCAACATCCGTGGCAGGGAGGGTTGCAGAATTTCGCAATCGTCAAGGGGATCTCGCGAAGCAGTCGAAAATATTACGTCCATGTCCGTGCGAGGGGGAGTGGACAGCGGGAGAGGTCGAAGGAGGCGGTGAGAGGTGATGTTCTCCGGCGGTGGTGAGAGGCAGACGTTCTCCGGCGGCTTCGGCTTCCGAGCGTGTGGGTGTAGGCTGGGGTGGTTGACCACGCATATATACCCCGGTCTGTACGGGCCGGCGCGGCAAGATTTCCAGCCCAATGCAGATCGGAAGCTGGGCTATTCTGGGATTCACCGATCCTGCGACCGATGGCCGGTTGTAGCTAGTCCGACGCGGAAGTCGCATCCTGCTGCTGGGTCGGTCGATCCGCTGGTCCGGCGGGGCCGGTGCGATCACGTCAGATGCGACTGGGTCGATCGATCCGCTGGTCCGGTGGGGGAGGTGCGATCACGTCAGATGCGGCTGGGTCGATCGATCCGCTGGTCCGACGGGGCCAGGGCGACCCGACGAATGCGGCTGGGCCGGTGCGACCCCGACGGATGCGGCTGCGTCGGTGCGACCCCGACGGATGCGGTATGGGTCGGTGCGACCCCGACGGATGCGGCTGCATCGGTCGATCCGCTGGTCCGACTGGTCGATCCGGCACGCTCTCATCGAATTCAACCTGAAACATGACAATAAATTACCATTGATGCCATCAGTCAGTTCATGCGATCCTCTGCTCTCCCGAATCAAGCCATGGTTTCAAGGGGAAAACAACTAAGTAGAACAAGATGGAAGAAACAAACAACTTAACCTGCTGTAGCATCCGGGCGGTTCGTTGCGGGCAACCGGGCTTTCTGTCTCTTCAACTTGAAGAAGCTAGCCATGGACATAGGTTAGCAAAGAAAGAAGATTGCCGTGGCGGCAGAGGAGGAAGAAGGCAGCGAGCAAGGAAGAAGAACATGTCGCCCTTTTGTTTCTATACTGGTCCAATCTTCTAATCTAGTAATTCTGAAGGAGGAAGACGAAGCAGGGGGCTGTGGGGAGGGGGACTCCCAGAGGTGGAAACCGAACTTATATAGCGATGGACGAGCGGTGGGAGCGGTGCGGGTCACCAACTATCCGCGCTGGATTCATGCAACTTGTCTTTGTATTTTACTCCTCCGCCGAATCAATCGCATTAAACAACTTCCAAATTTTGCACCGATATATTTATTATTATTTATTATATGGTGACGCGGTCGTTCAGTCTAAAATCGCGGTCGGCCGATGACGCGGCCCCGTGCACGTCTCCCTCTCCACTACGTCCCTATACGTACGCAACCACGTTTTGTACCGTGGCAACTTGTATGTTAGCGCATCACGAGTCATGTACCGCCACGGCCACAATTCTTCAAAGGAACATTATAGACACGACCAAGAGCTCTTTTTCCTTTGACACGACACCGATGTTTCAGATAAACAAAACTTGACAACACACGACATGACGCGATGTAAGGGTATCTCCATCTGATCGATGCATCTTGTCCCATGTCTGCGGTTCCGAACATGGCGTGCACGGAGCCTAGCAGACCGACGCATCTAGACAAACGAGTGCGGCTTGACCCATCCATGCATCTAATATTGGGCGGGAGAGGTCGAAGGAGGCGGTGAGAGGTGATGTTCTCCGGCGGTGGTGAGAGGCAGACATTCTCCGGCCGGCGCTTCCGGCGTGTGGGTGTAGGTCGGGGTGGTTGACCGCGCATATATACCCCGTCATGACGGGCGGCGAGATTTCCAGCCCAATGCAGATCGGAAGTCGGGCTATTCCGGATTCACCGATCCGCGACCGATAGCCGGTTGTAGCTGGTCCGACGCGAAGTCGGCATCCCGTCATTGGTTCGGTCGATCCTGCTGGTTCGGCGACGCCGATGCGTCGGCTGGTCGATCGATCCGCTGGTCCGGCGGGTGCGATCACGTCAGATGCGGCTGGGTCGATCGATCCGCTGGTCCGACGGGGCCGGGGCGACCCGACGAATGCGGCTGGGTCGGTGCGACCCTGACGGATGCGGCTGCGTCGGTGCGACCCCGACGGATGCGGTATGGGTCGGTGCGACCCCGACGGATGCGGCTGCGTCGGTCGATCCGCTGGTCCGACTGGTCGATCCGGCACGCTCTCATCGAATTCAACCTGAAACATGACAACAAATTACCAGCGATGCCATCAGTCGGTTCATGCGATCCTCTGCTCCCCCGAATCAAGCCATGGTTTCAAGGGGAAAACAACTGAGTAGAACAATATGGAAGAAACAAATAACTTAACCTGCTGTAGCATCCGGGCGGTTCGCTGCGGGCAAACGGGCTTTCTGTCTCTTCAACTTGAAGAAGCTGGCCATGGACATAGGTTAGCAAAGAAAGAAGATTGTCGTGGCGGCAGAGGAGGAAGAAGGCAGCGAGAAAGGAAGAAGAACAAGTCGCCCTTTTGTTTCTATACTGGTCCAATCTTCTAATCTAGTAATTCTGAAGGAGGAATACGAAGCAGGGGGCTGTGGGGAGGGGGACTCCCAGAGGTGGAAACCGAACTTATATAGCGATGGACGAGCGGTGGGAGCGGTGCGGGTCACCAACCGTCCGCGCTGGATTCATGCAACTTGCCTTTGTATTTTACTCCTCCGCCGAATCAATCGCATTAAACAACTTCCAAATTTTGCACCGATATATTTATTATTATTTATTATATGGTGACGCGGTCGTTCAGTCTAAAATCGCGGCCGGCCGATGACGCGGTCCCGTGCACTTCTCCCTCTCCACTACGTCCCTATACGTACGCAACCACGTTTTGTACCGTGGCAACTTGTATGTTAGCGCATCACGAGTCATGTACCGCCACGGCCACAATTCTTCAAAGGAACATTATAGACACGACCAAGAGCTCATTTTCCTTTGACACGACACCGATGTTTCAGATAAACAAAACTTGACAACACACGACATGACGCGATGTAAGGGTATCTCCATCTGACCGATGCATCTTGTCCCAGCGTGTCTGAAACGGTCTGCGCATGGCGTGCATGGAGCCTAGCAGACCGACGCATCTAGACAAACGAGTGCGGCTTGACCCATCCATGCATCTAATCTTGGGCGGGAGAGGTCGAAGGAGGCGGTGAGAGGTGATGTTCTCCGGCGGTGAGAGGCGACGCCTCCCGGCGGCTTCCGAGCGTGTGGGTGTAGACTGGGGGTGGTTGACCGCGCATATATACCCCAGTCTGTACGGGCCGACGCGGCGAGATTTCCAGCCCAATGCAGATCGGAAGCTGGGCTATTCCGGGATTCACCGATCCTGCGACCGATAGCCGGTTGTAGCTGGTCCGACGCGGAAGTCGGCCTCCTGCTGCTGGGTCGGTCGATCCGCTGGTCCGGCGGGGCCGGTGCGATCACGTCAGATGCGGCTGGGTCAATCGATCCGCTGGTCCGGCGGGGGCGGTGCGATCACGTCAGATGCGGCTGGGTCGATCGATCCGCTGGTCCGACGGGGCCGGGGCGACCCGACGAATGCGGCTGGGTCGGTGCGACCCCGACGGATGCGGTATTGGTCGGTGCGACCCCGACGGATGCGGCTGCGTCGGTCGATCCGCTGGTCCGACTGGTCG
Organism: Avena longiglumis; assembly: GCA_030063025.1. Taxonomy (NCBI): domain Eukaryota; kingdom Viridiplantae; phylum Streptophyta; class Magnoliopsida; order Poales; family Poaceae; genus Avena; species Avena longiglumis. Next base: position 504,386,568 of record CP125978.1, on the reverse strand, counting down.
ATCCGGCACGCTCTCATCGAATTCAACCTGAAACATGACAACAAATTACCAGCGATGCCATCAGTCGGTTCATGCGATCCTCTGCTCCCCCGAAACAAGCCATGGTTTCAAGGGGAAAACAACTAAGTAGAACAAGATGGAAGAAACAAACAACTTAACCTGCTGTAGCATCCGGGCGGTTCGCTGCGGGCAAACGGGCTTTCTGTCTCTTCAACTTGATGAAGCTGGCCATGGACATAGGTTAGCAAAGAAAGAAGATTGCCGTGGCGACAGAGGAGGAAGAAGGCAGCGAGCAAGGAAGAAGAACATGTCGCCCTTTTGTTTCTATACTGGTCCAATCTTCTAATCTAGTAATTCTGAAGGACGAAGACGAAGCAGGGGCCTGTGGGGAGGGGGACTCCCAGAGGTGGAAACCGAACTTATATAGCGATGGACGAGCGGTGGGAGCGGTGCGGGTCAACAACCGTCCGCGCTGGATTCATGCAACTTGCCTTTGTATTTTACTCCTCCGTCGAATCAATCGCATTAAACAACTTCCAAATTTTGCACCGATATATTTATTATATGGTGACGTGGTCGTTCAGTCTAAAATCGCGACCGGCCGATGACGCGGTCCCATGCACGTCTCCCTCTCCACTACGTCCCTATACGTACGCAACCACGTTTTGTATCGTGGCAACTTGTATGTTAGCGCATCACGAGTCATGTACCGCCACGACCACAATTCTTCAAAGGAACATTATAGACACGACCAAGAGCTCTTTTTCCTTCGACACGACATCGATGTTTCAGATAAACAAAACTTGACAACACACGACATGACGCGATGTAAGGGTATCTCCATCTGACCGATGCATCTTGTCCCAGCGTGTCTGAAACGGTCTGCGCATGGCGTGCACGGAGCCTAGCAGACCGACGCATCTAGACAAACAAGTGCGGCTTGACCCATCCATGCATCTAATCTTGGGCGGGAGAGGTCGAAGGAGGCGGTGAGAGGTGATGTTCTCCGGCAGTGGTGAGAGGCAGACGTTCTCCGGCGGCTTCGGCTTCCGAGCGTGTGGGTGTAGGCTGGGGGTGGTTGACCGCGCATATATACCCCGGTCTGTACGGGCCGGCGCGGCGAGATTTCCAGCCCAGTGCAGATCGGAAGCTGGGCTATTCCGGGATTCACCGATCCTGCGACCGACAGCCGGTTGTAGCTGGTCCGACGCGGAAGTCGGCATCCTGCTGCTGGGTCGGTCGATCCGCTGGTTCGGCGGGGCCGGTGCGATCACGTAAGATGCGGCTGGGTCGATCGATCCGCTGGTCCGGCGGGGGCGGTGCGATCACGTCAGATGCGGCCGGGTCGATCGATCCGCTGGTCCGACGGGGCCGAGGCGACCCGACGAATGCGGCTGGGTCGGTGCGACCCCGACGGATGCGGCTGCGTCGGTGCGACCCCGACGGATGCGGTATGGGTCGGTGCGACCCCGACGGATGCGGTATGGGTCGGTGCGACCCCGACGGATGCGGCTTCGTCGGTCGATCCGCTGGTCCGACTGGTCGATCCGGCACGCTCTCATCGAATTCAACCTGAAACATGACAACAAATTACCAGCGATGCCATCAGTCGGTTCATGCGATCCTCTGCTCCCCCGAATCAAGCCATGGTTTCAAGGGGAAAACAACTGAGTAGAACAAGATGGAAGAAACAAACAACTTAACCTGCTGTAGCATCCGGGCGGTTCGCTGCGGGCAAACTGGCTTTCTGTCTCTTCAACTTGAAGAAGCTGGCCATGGACACAGGTTAGCAAATAAAGAAGATTGCCGTGGCGGCAGAGGAGGAAGAAGGCAGCGAGAAAGGAAGAAGAACATGTCGCCCTTTTGTTTCTATACTGGTCCAATCTTCTAATCTAGTAATTCTGAAGGAGGAAGACGAAGCAGGGGGCTATGGGGAGGGGGACTCCCAGAGGTGGAAACCGAACTTATATAGCGATGGACGAGCGGTGGGAGCGGTGCGGGTCACCAACCGTCCGCGCTGGATTCATGTAACTTGCCTTTGTATTTTACTCCTCCGCCGAATCAATCGCATTAAACAACTTCCAAATTTTGCACCGATATATTTATTATTATTTATTATATGGTGACGCGGTCGTTCAGTCTAAAATCGCGGCCGGCCGATGACGCGGTCCCGTGCACGTCTCCCTCTCCACTACGTCCCTATACGTACGCAACCACCTTTTGTACCGTGGCAACTTGTATGTTAGCGCATCACGAGTCCTGTACCGCCACGGCCACAATTCTTCAAAGGAACATTATAGACACGGCCAAGAGCTCTTTTTCCTTTGACACGACACCGATGTTTCAGATAAACAAAACTTGACAACACACGACATGACGCGATGTAAGGGTATCTCCATCTGACCGATGCATCTTGTCCCAGCGTATCTGAAACGGTCTGCGCATGGCGTGCAGCCTAGCGAAGCGCATCTAGACAAACGAGTGCGGCTTGACCCATCCATGCATCTAATCTTGGGCGGGGGAGGTCGAAGGAGGCGGTGAGAGGTGATGTTCTCCGGCGGTGGTGAGAGGCAGACGTTCTCCGGCGGCTTCGGCTTCCGAGCGTGTGGGTGTAGGCTGGGGGTGGTGGACAGCGCATATATACCCCGGTCTGTACGGGCCGGCGCGGCGAGATTTACAGACCAATGCAGATCGGAAGCTGGGCTATTCCGGGATTCACCGATCCTGCGACCGATAGCCGGTTGTAGCTGGTCCGACGCGGAAGTCGGCATCCTGCTGCTGGGTCGGTGGATCCGCTGGTCCGGCGGGGCCGGTGCGATCACGTCAGATGCGGCTGGGTCGATCGATCCGCTGGTCCGGCTGGGGCGGTGCGATCACATCAGATGCGGCTGGGTCGATCGATCCGCTGGTCCGACGGGGCCGGGGCGACCCGACGAATGCGGCTGGGTCGGTGCGACCCCGACGGATGCGGCTGCGTCGGTGCGACCCCGACGGATGCGGCTGCGTCGGTCGATCCACTGGTCCGACTGGTCGATCCGGCACGCTCTCATTGAATTCAACCTGAAACATGACAACAAATTACCATCGATGCCATCAGTCAGTTCATGCGATCCTCTGCTCCCCCGAATCAAGCCATGGTTTCAAGGGGAAAACAACTAAGTAGAACAAGATGGAAGAAACAAACAACTTAACCTGCTGTAGCATCCGGGCGGTTCGCTGCGGGCAAATGGGCTTTCTGTCTCTTCAACTTGAAGAAGCTGGCCATGGACATAGGTTAGCAAAGAAAAAAGATTGCCGTGGCGGCAGAGGAGGAAGAAGGCAGTGAGCAAGGAAGAAGAACATGCCGCCCTTTTGTTTCTATACTGGTCCAATCTTCTAATCTAGTAATTCTGAAGGACGAAGACGAAGCAGGGGGCTGTGGGGAGGGGGACTCCCAGAGGTGGAAACCGAACTTATATAGCGATGGACGAGCTGTGGGAGCGGTGCGGGTCACCAACCTTCCGCGCTGGATTCATGCAACTTGCCTTTGTATTTTACTCCTCCGCCGAATCAATCGCATTAAACAACTTCCAAACTTTGCACCGATATATTTATTATTATTTATTATATGGTGACGCGGTCGTTCAGTCTAAAATCGCGGCCGGCCGATGACGCGGTCCCATGCACGTCTCCCTCTCCACTATGTCCCTATACGTGCGCAACCACGTTTTGTACCGTGGCAGCTTGTATGTTAGCGCATCACGAGTCCTGTACCGCCACGGACACAATTCTTCAAAGGAACATTATAGACACGACCAAGAGCTCTTTTTTCCTTTGACACGACACCGATGTTTCAGATAAACAAAACTTGACAACACACGACATGACGCGATGTAAGGGTATCTCCATCTGACCGATGCATCTTGTCCCAGCGTGTCTGAAACGGTCTGCGCATGGCGTGCAAGGAGCCTAGCAGACCGACACATCTAGACAAACGAGTGCGGCTTGACCCATCCATGCATCTAATCTTGGGCGGGAGAGGTCGAAGGAGGCGGTGAGAGGTGATGTTCTCCGGCGGTGGTGAGAGGCAGACGTTCTCCGGCGGCTTAGGCTTCCGAGCGTGTGGGTTTAGGCTGGGGGTTGTTGACCGCGCATATATACCCCGGTCTGTACGGGCCGGCGCGGCGAGATTTCCAGCCCAATGCAGATCGGAAGCTGGGCTATTCCGGGATTCACCGATCCTGCGACCGATAGCCGGTTGTAGCTGGTCCGACACGGAAGTCGGCATCCTGCTGTTGGGTTGGTCGATCCGCTGGTCCGGCGGGGCTGGTGCGATCACGTCAGATGCGGCTGGGACGATCGATCTGCTGGTCCGGCGGGGGCGGTGCGATCACGTCAGATGCGGCTGGGTCGATCGATCCGCTGGTCCGACGGGGCCGGGGCGACCCGACGAATGCGGCTGGGTCGGTGCGACCCCGACGGATGCGGCTGCGTCGGTGCGACCCCGACGGATGCGGTATGGGTCGGTGCGACCCCAACGGATGCGGCTGCGTCGGTCGATCCGCTGGTCCGACTGGTCGATCCGGCAGCTCTCATCGAATTCAACCTGAAACATGACAACAAATTACCAGCGATGCCATCAGTCAGTTCATGCGATCCTCTGCTCCCCCGAATCAAGCCATGGTTTCAAGGGGAAAACAACTAAGTAGAACAAAATGGAAGAAACAAACAACTTAACCTGCTGTAGCATCCGGGTGGTTCGCTGCGGGCAAACGGGCTTTCTGTCTCTTCAACTTGAAGAAGCTGGCCATGGACATAGGTTAGCAAAGAAAGAAGATTGCCGTGGCGGCAGAGGAGGAAGAAGGCAGCGAGCAAGGAAGAAGAACATGTCGCCCTTTTGTTTCTATACTGGTCCAATCTTCTAATCTAGTAATTCTGAAGGACGAAGACGAAACAGGGGGCTGTGGGGAGGGGGACTCCCAGAGGTGGAAACCGAACTTATATAGCGATGGATGAGCGGTGGGAGCGGTGAGGGTCACCAACCGTCCGCGCTGGATTCATGCAACTTGCCTTTGTATTTTACTCCTCCGCCGAATCAATCGCATTAAACAACTTCCAAATTTTGCACCGATATATTTATTATTATTTATTATATGGTGACGCGGTCGTTCAGTCTAAAATCGCGGCCGGCCGATGACGCGGTTCCGTGCACGTCTCCCTCTCCACTACGTCCCTATACGTACGCAACCACGTTTTGTACCGTGGCAACTTGTATATTAGCGCATCACGAGTCCTGTACCGCCACGGCCACAATTCTTCAAAGGAACATTATAGAAACGACCAAGAGCTCTTTTTCCTTTGACACGACACCGATGTTTCACTTAAACAAAACTTGACAACACACGACATGACGCGATGTAAGGGTATCTCCATCTGACCGATGCATCTTGTCCCAGCGTGTCTGAAACGGTCTGCGCATGGCGTGCACGGAGCCTAGCAGACCGACGCATCTAGACAAACGAGTGCGGCTTGACCCATCCATGCATCTAATCTTGGGCGGGAGAGGTCGAAGGAGGCGGTGAGAGGTGATGTTCTCCGGCGGTGGTGAGAGGCAGACGTTCTCCGGCGGCTTCGGCTTCCGAGCGTGTGGGTGTAGGCTGGGGGTGGTTGACCGCGCATATATACCCCGGTCTGTACGGGCCGGCGCGGCGAGATTTCCAGCCCAATGCAGATCGGAAGCTGGGCTATTCCGGGATTCACCGATCCTGCGACCGATAGCCGGTTGTAGCTGGTCCGACGCGGAAGTCGGCATCCTGCTGCTGGGTCGGTCGATCCGCTGGTCCGGCGTGGCCGGTGCGATCACGTCAGATGCGGCTGGGTCGATCGATCCGCTGGTCCGGCGGGGGCGGTGCGATCACGTCAGATGCGGCTGGGTCGATCGATCCGCTGGTCCGACGGGGCCGGGGCGACCCGACGAATGCGGCTGGGCCGGTGCGACCCCGACGGATGCGGTATGGGTCGGTGCGACCCCGACAGATGCGGCTGCGTCGGTCGATCCGCTGGTCCGACTGGTCGATCCGGCACGCTCTCATCGAATTCAACCTGAAACATGACAACAAATTACCAGCGATGCCATCAGTCAGTTCATGCGATCCTCTGCTCCCCCGAATCAAGCCATGGTTTGAAGGGGAAAACAACTAAGTAGAACAAGATGGAAGAAACAAACAACTTAACCTGCTGTAGCATCCGGGCGGTTCGCTGCGGGCAAACGGGCTTTCTGTCTCTTCAACTTGAAGCTGGCCATGGACATAGGTTAGCAAAGAAATAAGATTGCCGTGGCGGCAGAGGAGGAAGAAGGCAGCGAGCAAGGAAGAAGAACATGTCGCCCTTTTGTTTCTATACTGGTCCAATCTTCTAATCTAGTAATTCTGAAGGACGAAGACGAAGCAGGGGGCTGTGGGGAGGGGGACTCCCAAAGGTGGAAACCGAACTTATATAGCGATGGACGAGCGGTGGGAGCGGTGCGGGTCACCAACCGTCCGCGCTGGATTCATGCAACTTGCCTTTGTATTTTACTCCTCCGCCGAATCAATCGCATTAAACAACTTCCAAATTTTGCACCGATATATTTATTATTATTTATTATATGGTGACGCGGTCGTTCAGTCTAAAATCGCGGCCGGCCGATGACGCGGTTCCGTGCACGTCTCCCTCTCCACTACGTCCCTATACGTACGCAACCACGTTTTGTACCGTGGCAACTTGTATGTTAGCGCATCACGAGTCCTGTACCGCCACGGCCACAATTCTTCAAAGGAACATTATAGACACGACCAAGAGCTCTTTTCCCTTTGACACGACACCGATGTTTCAGATAAACAAAACTTGACAACACACGACATGACGCGATGTAAGGGTATCTCCATCTGACCGATGCATCTTGTCCCAGCGTGTCTGAAACGGTCTGCGCATGGCGTGCACGGAGCCTAGCAGACCGACGCATCTAGACAAACGAGTGCGGCTTGACCCATCCATGCATCTAATCTTGGGCTCGGTTGCGTCGGTTCGGACGCGCGCGGACAACGCATGAAATCCTGCCCGTTGGCCACCCAGGCCAATATGTAAGAGAGACATTAGTACTTTTTCATTAGATTACGTCCTGCCAGTTACAAAAAGGTCATTCAAACTAATTAGGCTACGGCTACTGTTGCTGTTGTTGCTGCAACTCCTTTGGCTACGGCTACTGCTACTGCTGAGGAGGACGGCACGACGGCTACTCGCCGTCGTTGCCACGGCCACCGGCTCCGTCGATCGCCGTCCTAACAGCCTAGATGACCCGCTGCTAGACGTGTTCACGGAGACGACCGCGAGAATGGCCGCGAGCCGCCGCCCGGTTCGCCAGGGCCTTGTCCATTTCGGCGGCCTACTGGTCCCTCGCCTCCTGTTGGGCGAGCAGCTCCACCGGAGAAGGAGAAGGAGCCGGAGCCAGGATCGGAACACTATTGGGGCTGAAGCTCAGCTCCCCCCCTCTTCGTCGTCGTCCAGCGTCTCCTTCATGTCGTCGTCGACGACGAGACGCCACGCAAGCGCCGCCTCAACGGCCAGAGCCACGCGATCCTCCTCCACCGCCGAGTCAGCGATGTGCTCTTCCGCGTCGATGCGCACTTTGGCGACGTGGCGGAGCTCGCGGATGGCGATCTTGGTGGCCTCTTTGGCCACCTCCTCCAGCGTGGTCATGGCCGCCTCGTAGCGGATCTCGCGAAGAGCCACTGATGCGGCCTTCATGGCCACCGCCTGCACCGCCTCCTTGGCGGCGATGTGGTGTATGTCGTTCACCGCCCATTGGGCGGCCACCCTTGTCGCCGCCTCCACCACCTGTTGCATCGCACACTCGGCGCTCTCGCCTTCCTTCTCGAAGGCCAGCACTGTGGCCTCGAGGTGGACCTAGTCGACCTCTATGTCCGGGTAGCGGGTGCGGCAAATCTCTCGGATCTTGGACCATGTGGAGCGCATCTTGCGGCGAGGCATGTCTGCTGGAGCTTTTTTGACTACTACTTTTCTCTTGCTTTGGGCTTGTTGTCTCCGCCGCGCCGGCGGCCGTCTTTTATAGCCCGCGTCGGAGGCGGGAAACGGACTGAGATGCGCGGGAAGTTTTCTCGCTGCGGGAAGCGAGGCGAGCGGGAAACGATGGCGGGAAATGTCGGCCGCACGGGAAGCCGCCGGCGCTGACAGCCGACGTCGCGTCGCCATTAACGTCCCATCGCGAGGGTTTCAACTGTTGATAGCGGAGGGAGACGGACAAATGGATTGGACCGGCGCGGTTAGCCGGACAGGCCGGACAACGACTCTAAATCGAGTGCTGCCTGACCCAAACAGAAATGAACCGTTTAAGGTGAGATGCCGTGACACATATTGAGTGGCTCGAGCGGAGTATGCCGTAGGGGTACAAACATCACGTCAACCGGCCCAGCAGCACCTTATCTTCAGCTATAAATAAATTAACTAATATAATAATAATTCAGGCGCCTTTGAAAAATCAACATCATACTACGCCTGGCTAAATTAGTGTATTGTGCCCAATGGTAACATAGGTAGTTCCCGATTCCTATGATATTTTGCGTACCCCAATGGCTCTCATGGATGGTTTCGGTACATTATATGAATGCAAAATAGTTATGTGTTACTGTAATAAATAGTGAACGAGATTATATGGTATCATAGATAGATACGGATCATAGAATATAGATCTTGAAAAGCTAATTTTAAATAAATCTTCTACACAATTTTATATTAAGATTTTACATAATAAAAAAATACACTTAGAATATGGCACAAGTACATGATTCTATGCATTATGAAGAATTACACGGCGCTCCTTCGTCGAAACCTTGAACTAGCACGACATCAGAAGAAACACTTTATCAACTATGACAAATGCACCAATCGGATTATATTCCACTAAGGTTAGAGTGACTTCGATGACAATGACACAATACATTTTCTTTTAGGAGTTTTTAGTGCAATAATGATGAAATAAAAATATTGTTGTGTTCGAGGTGGCCTTGGGCACCAAGATAGACTACACTCCCCACATACCAAGCTAATGAAATGTTGGACAAAAAATGCTTTGTCAGGATAATGATGTTGCCCACCATAGCCATGTGATATGTATAATTTAGGCATGACCGAGGTAATTGATCATGTGTATAACGTGATTATTCTCTTGTGTGTGTTATAGTGGGAGTATGATAATTAGTATCATGCAAAGCATGTTGTAAAATCTAATGTGGCACAACAATTAATAAAGAAAAAGAGGATTAGATTATCATAGCACGTAAAACTAGAAATATAATGCATGTAAATCTAAATTTACATTGAGATTCTATAAATCATTAAATATAGTGCGCATATGATAGTACTCTATGATACGATGCACTATAGAGATAGTCGTATCATACACTAGTATTATATGCATGATACTATTAGTATGATACTCCCACTATGACCAGTCTTATCAGCTGGGAGAAGTCATTCAAAGTTGAATAAATCTTCATCAATTTTTGACACTTTGTCACGACTATGATATTGGTCATCATAGTCATGTGCTTTGTATGGTTCAAGTTTGGTTGAGTTAGGTGATCACGGCTATGGCGTGACCGTGCTCTCATGTATGCTCCTTGGGGGTGACACGATTTTTGATGATTCTTTGATTTCAATATGTTTCCAAAGTTTTATCTTGAGTGTGGTGTTTGTTATCTTCAGCCATGATTTGTGAATAGTTCATTTCTACTACTATAGAAGCAAACATTGAAGTACACCGCGCTCCTCTGTTGAAACATCGAACTAGCAAGACATTGGAAGATACTACATCTTATCAACCATGAGTCTGGTTATAGTGAGAGTATCATAATACTAGTATCATGCATATAATACTACTGTATGATACTATATTTATTTTTTAATATTTCCTTCGTCCCAAATTTATTGTCGCAAATCTATATTTTAACAAACTTGCGATAATTAATATGAGACGGAGGGAGAGAGTATTAGAAGTTTTTAATGCAATAATGAAATATAAATATTGTTGTGGTACAAATGTCCTTAGGCACAAGGATGGACTATACACCAGAGAAAGGCTACCAATGACACGTGGGACCAAAACATGGTCAAGTTGGGGCTAATAATAGTAGGTAGTGTAAGCCATGTCAGCAATCAATGACGGCTACTCCTATTAGTCACTTTTTGCTAAGTGTGTTTTCTTCCGCGCGCGATTAAAAATTCATAGTCTCGTCTCAATTTTCGGCGAACTTTCAAGACTTTGTCATGAGCATGATCGAGGTAGCTGATTGACTATGCTCTTGCGTGTGTTTACAAAGCCGCGAGAAGTCTTTCTTAGTTAAATGAAATTTTGGCAATTCTTCCAAACTTTGTCATGACTATAATGTTGGTAACCATAGTCATGCATTTTGTATGGTTCAAGTTTGGTTGAGATGGGTGATCATGGCTATGTACTCGGGGATCGGATGAGAAGATTTTTGTGGTTGTTCGATTTTAATAGTATGCTTTTCGAAGTTTTATCTTAAAGGTGGTGTTTGTTACCTTAGCCATGATTTGTGTATGGTTCATTTTTGGTCCAGGACGACGCCATATATAGTTTAATCACCTATACTTGTACCCGAGGGCTTGTCCATATGACCAACGAACACGAGGTCATGACGCCCCCTCGCCACTCTTGTGGATGATACTAGTCTCTTGATGAACGACCTCACCATGTTGCGACGATACATCTTTTAGCATGTCCATGGTAGAGCTTGGAAACGGGGTGATGTCTTGGAGCCCGAGGGCTATATCAATGTCATTGTCGTTGTCGGTAGTCGCCGCACACATAAATCTAACGAGAATCTGCTAAAGTTAGGAAAAAAACGATAAGCACTAAGCTAGTGGATTGTCTTTCGTATCACGTAAGCATCAAAAGTTTATACAGTACTTCTCCTGTTACATTTATTGGGATTTAAAACAAGGAAAAAATGGAGTATTTGTTTTCCCCGACATGAACACGAACCGACCTGCACGAGCTAATCGCACGTAGTACTAAGAGCGCACGTAGTACTAGGAGCATGTAAAACCTCGTCCGCTGCGTTAAAAACCTTTTCTTTTTGGCGTGAGACCCTGCGCCGCGCTCTTCAACAGACGAGCTATTTTTCGGCCCACGAAAATAACTTTGTGCGCGTAATGCTCGTATTTTCTGACACATCTCGAAGCGTGCGCTCGTTAAATGGCGTGTCGCTTGCCAAACCAAACCATCACCATTTCAGCGCGCGCAAACTCGTCTTTCCCCTCTCGCAGCTTCTCTGCCGCCGCGCCGTGTCCGTGCCACCGCCGCCGCGCCGGGAAGATCTGGGTACCGCGGCATACGCGGGCGCCTGACCGGCAACTACTATGCCGAGATCCGGTTTGGCAACAACCGCATCGGCCTCGGCACCTTCGACACCGCGCACGAGGCCGCGCATGACTATGGCATCGTCGTTTGGCGGCTCCGGCTCCAGCGCGCGTCGATGAATTTCCAGGACGTCTGGACACGCGAGCAGGCCGAGGCGTTGGCGTCGCCGGCTCGCCTCGTGACGGAGGAGGAGCGCCACCTGCTTGCCGCCGAGCGCGATGAGCTCCTGCGGCAAGGGTGGCACTGGCTTTTCCCCGAAGAGGTCGAAGCGCAGCGCAAGCATGACGTAGAGCAGGCCGCAACCAAGGCGACAGGGAGGGCGGCGAAGCACGAGAACCGCCTCGAGCACCGAGCAGACAAAGCGCGGAGGCCTTCATCGAGGCGCAGATGGCTGGGCCGATGACCATCTTCGACGACGATCCCCGTTGGATGGACTGTTTGTCATCGACGCCGGTGTTCGACACGATACCGGCTTTGTCCGATGATGACTACAACTCGGACTAGATTCTAGTAGTAGTTTTTAGTAATTTCTACTATTTTTTCTACACTACGTCTATGTATAGTTTTTTTTGGTTCAACATAATGTATTTTCGCCTAAATTTTTATCTATTTTTAATTATATTTGTTGCAAAATCTTGTTTGAGCGTGATTCAATTTAGCACGTCTGTTGGAGAGGTTTGTGCTATAAATTTAGCTCGTTTAGAAAAGGTTTACGCGCGACACGTTATATTCAAATTGCGCGCGTTTTTGCGTTCAGAAATATAGAGCGGCAGCTGGAGTTGCTGAGAGCCATGGGGCGGTGAAACAACGTAGTCGCAGGCAGGCCGCGCGCCATGCAGACTACCCGTGCTATCTCCGGTTGGTTCCGTAGACCAGCTGACGTGGAACCTATGCCACTGATGAGCGGGCCCAAAATGGACGCGGGGCCACATGACAGGGGATGATAATTAAGAGGGGCTCATGTTCCATGGTTTGGAGGGCAACTAATCTATATTACGAATGAACTCCCACTCAAAAGCGACATCCCTCGTGTCCTTTTGGTGATTACATGAACCAAATCCACTACACCAAGTCCGATCATCACGTGAGTCGGTATAGCTTCAAAGGCGAGCATCAAATGGGCATCATATCAACTATATGACTCATGCTTAACCTTTGATTACGTGTTCGAGGCCATGTCTGTACATGCTAGGCTCGCCAAGTTAGAACCTTAGTATTTTGCGTGTGTAACTGTTTTACACCCGAAGTATGGTCGAGGATCCAAGAACACCCGATCATCACGTGATGTCTTGCAGCGACGAAAACATAATCGGTGCATACTAAAGGAAGAACACATTCTTATCTTGATATTTAAATGAGGGAACATCTTATTATGCTTAACAAAGCGCTAAACAAGCAATATAAGATGTAATTAAACATCATATGTTTATTAGTGAAATTATATGGTTCCTTGATGATCTCTATCATGTGCATCGTGGTATGATCACTATCATACCTATATGTGTAAATCCACGTCTATGGATTTTACGCTATGTGTGTTGTAAGAGTATCATCTCATACTTCTACTTACAACACTACCATATCATAACACTAGCCCAAACAATCTAAACTAGACGCCTCTAATTTATCCATTGCAAGTTTTACGTGGTGAGGGCTTTCGAGATAGAACCGTTCTTACCTCTGAACATGAACCACAACGAGGATAATCAAATTGTTGACAACTCGCTTGCAAAATAGATATTGACTATAGTAGGAGAGACAGACACCCGCTAGCCACTTATGCAAACTAGTTGCATGTCAAGCGTGGAACAGGTCTCATGTGCGAGGACATGTAAAGTTTGTCCGGGCCGCTTCATCCCATTATGCCACCAATATCCAAAATCACAAGAAAGGAGCAACAACATGATCATCATCGCCCACATACTCATATGTGTACTACCCGTGTAAAGTATCTACGCATAGATCCGGCTCTGATACCACTGAAGGGTTCGCAACATAGAAAACAAAAATTTTCCTACGATGTGAACTATATACCAAGATCTATTTATACTAGATACAAACAACAGGCGGATGTATATCCGTAGAGAACATACCCTTGAAGACCGACAAAGTTTAACGAGTCCAAACTCGTGGTTGATGTAGACGATCTCTTGCCGATCTCAAGATCGAGAGGAAGTCCTAGCGCCGCAAATCAGCAGCGCATCCGTGCTCGCACACACGTTCGAGGCACCGAGCAACCTCCGCCTCCTCGCTCCAGCGATGCAGCGGAAGCACAACTCTTTCTTGCCGAATAGCCACCGGGAACATGTATCTCGCTAGTCCGAGACCATGGGGGATAAATTCTAGAGGGGGAGAGAGATCCTTCACGAGGAGGTGGGAGTGAGAAGTGAGAGGAGGGGCTCCTTTTATAGGAGGAGGGGGGAACCCCAAGGGGGTGGCCGGCGCATGGGGGCTGCCCCCTTGCCCTCCCCTCTTCATGTGGGTGGACACTCCACTCACAAAACTCCTCCAAATTCCCTCCACTCAAAAATCCCATTAAATTTCCACCAAATTTAATGCAATCTCTCATTAAATAAAACTCTTTTATTTTATTCAGAATTTTGTCAATTACTTTAATGACAAACATTCACAAATAACCCCTTGCTAGAATTCTATTTCACATGCATAACCACTTTATGCAATTTTACCCGAAAAAACCTTTTTGTATCTAGTGAAATAAATTCCTGCGCTTGTTTATTCTTTTCGGCATGAAACTTTTGCTCCAATTGGATGTCGGTGTCTCTTAAGTGTGTCACCCTACGGTTCGTGAATAATGCGGACATGATCGAGACCCTCTCGGATCAATAATCGAGCGGGATCCGAGACCCATACCGACTCCCGGACATTCAACGATGACTTTCTTGTGATCGTCGGAACCTTTACGCTAGTATCTTAATCCCTTTGTCTCACGATATATTACATGTCCGATATTCGATCATCGGTATCTCCATACCTAGTTTGATCTCGTTGACATGCACTCTTTTCTCGTTCCGTGATATAACATTCTAGTGATCAAATCACTTGCTTGCAAGCTAATCAATGTGATATCACCGAGAGGCCCAGTATATCTATCCGTCATCGGGATGAACAAATTCCACTCTCGATCCATGAGCCTCAACATAACACTTTATTAGTTACGAACCCATCTTTATAATCACCACATTACGGTGTGACGTTTGATGTTATCAAGAAACTCTTCCGGTGTTAGTGATTGACATGATCTCATGGTCTAAGGATTAGGATCACTTCGTAAGTTGTTATAGCAATATAAACTCAATGACTATGATCGTAATGCTATACTTGGATGAATGTTCATCACATCATTACACTAATGTTGTGATCCGTTATTAACAACATCCAATGTCCATGATCGAAACCTTGATCATCTTGTTAATCAACGAGCTAGTTTATGAGAGAGGCTTAACTAGGAACTTTCATTTGTTTATTAAACACACATGTATTAACGTTTCCGTATTAATACAATTATAGCATGCAAAATAAACATCTATCATATACTTGGAATACACATAATAAACAATTTATTATTGCCTCTCGGGGCATATTCCTTGATCTCCCACTTGCACTAGAGACAATAATCTAGTTACATAGTGATATATCTAACACCCATTGAGTTGGTGTTGATCATGTTTTGCTCTAGGGAGAGTTTTAGTCAGCGGATCGCTACATTGAGATCTGTATGTACTTTACAAATCTTTATATCTCCATCCTTGACATGCTCGCGGATGGAGTGAAACCGGCGCTTAATATGCTTGGAATGCTTGTGAGATCTTGGCTCTTTGGCATTGGCAATGGCACCATTGTTGTCACAATAGATCACCATTGGGTCCAACGCGTTTGCCACCACTCCTAGTTCGGATATGAACTCCTTCATCCAAACTGCTTCCTGAGCCGCTTCTGAAGCAGCAACATATTCGACCTCCGTTGTTGATCCCGCTACCACAGGTTGTTTGGAGCTCCTCCAACTAACCGCTCCGCCATTCATGATAAATACGTATCCGGATTGAGACTTAGAGTCATCCGGATCGGTGTCAAAGCTAGCGTCGACATAACACTTAGCGACGAGCTCTTCTTCACCTCCATATACAAGAAACATATCCTTTAGTTCTTCGTAAGTACTTAAGGATATTCTTGACCGCTATCCATGTTAGAACACGGATCCGATTGGTACCTACTAGTCAAACTAATAGCGTGTGCCACATCCGGTCTTGTACATAGCATGGCGTACATTATAGAGCCTATGGTGAAGCATAGGGACTTTGTCCATTATCTCTCTTTCTTCCGAGCGGACTTTGAGTCTTACTCAATGTCTTGCCTTGCAACATAGGTAAGAACCCTTCTTACTTCCGTCCATTTTAAACTTCTTTAAAATCTTATCAAGGTATGTACTGCGATAGCCCTATTAGGCGCCTAGATCTATCTCTATAGATCTTTATGCCTAATATGTATGACGCTTCACCTAGGTCCTTCATTGAAAATTTGTTTAGATAACTTTTAACACCGTTTAAAGTTCTATATCATTCGATCAATAATATGTCATCCACATATAATATCGAAATGCCACATTGCTCCACTCACTTTCTTGTAAATACAAGCTTCTCCATAAGTTTGGACAAATCCAAACTCTTTGATCACCTCATCAAAGCGGAGATTCCAACGTGATGCTTGCTTCAATCCATAGATGGATCGCTGAAGCTTGCACACCTTGTTAGCATCCTTAGGATCGACAAAACCCTTTGGTTGTATCATATACAACTCTTCTTCAATATTACCATTGAGAAAGCGGTTTTGACATCCATCGCCATATTTCATAATCGAAATATGCAGCAATTGCTAACATAATCCTAACGACTTTAGCATCGCTACGGGAGAAAGTCTCATCGTAGTCAACTCCTTGAATTTGTCGAAACCCCTTTGCGACAAGTCGAGCTTTATAGATGGTCACATTACCATCAAGACGCAGTTTTCCTTTTGAAAATCCATTTGTTCTCCACGGCCTTTCGATTGAGGTAATTCAACCAAGTTCCAAACTTGATTTTCATACATGGATTCCATCTCGGATTTCATGGCTTCTAACCATTTGTTGGAATCCGGGCTCATCATCGCTTCTTCATACGTCGGGGTCATTATTTTCATCAACCATGAAATTTATGACAGGATTTCCGTCTGACTCGGGGCTGCAGCGTCTGTTTGACTGCGAGGTTCGGTAGTACTCTCTTTCGGAGTTTCATGATCATTATCATTAGTTCCCTCTTCAGCAGTGGAGCCAACTCCGGAACAACTTCCGGCGCTACTCGCCATACTTTGAAGAGAAGGTTCCACAACCTCTTGAGTTCTACCTTCCGACTACTCACACCTTTCGCGAGAAACTCTTTCTCTAGAAAGGATCCATTCTTAACAAAACCTTGCCCTCGGATCGTGATAGAAGGAATACCCAATAGTTTCTTTAGGGTATCCTATGAAGACGCATTTTTCCGCTTTGGGTTCGAGTTTATCCGGTTGAAGTTTCTTCACATAAACATCGCAACCCCAAACTTTAAAATAATGACTTAGGTTTGTTTCCAAACCATAATTCATACGGTGTCTTTTCAACGGATTTAGATGGTGCCCGATTTAAAGTGAATGCAGCGTTTCTAGTGCATAACCCCAAAATGACAACGGCAAGTCCGTCGAGAGACATCATAGATCGAACCATATCTAATAAAGTACGATTCTGACGTTCGACACCATTTCGCTGTGGTGTTCCGGCAGTGTGAGTTGTGAAACAATTCCACACTCTTTCATGTGAGTGCTAAACTCGTAACTTAGATACTCACCTCCACGGTCGCATAGTAGAAATTTGATCTTTCTATTACGATGATTTTCAACTTCATTCGAAATTCCTTGAACTTTTCAAAGGTTTCAGACTTGTGTTTCATTAAGTAGATATAACCATATCTACTCAAATCATCCGTGAAAGTAACAAAATAACGATATCCACCTCGCCGACACACTCATTGGACCACATACATCAGAATGTATGATTTCCAATAAATCTGTCGCCCGTTCCATTGAACCGGAAAACGGCGTTCTAGTCATCTTGCCCATAAGGCATGGCTCACATGTATCAAATGATTCATAATCAAGTGATTCCAAAAGTCCATCCGAATGGAGCTACTTCATGCGTTTAATGCCAATATGACCTAGACGGCAGTGCCACATATATGCGGATATATCATCATCAAGTTTAATCCTTTTAGCATCAACATTATGAATATGTGTAACATTATCATCGAGATCTAACAGAAATAAACCATTCATCATAGGTGCATGACCATAAAAGATTTTATTCATATAAATGGAACAACCATTGTTCTCAGACTTAAATGAATAACCACTTTGCATCAAACATGATCCAGATACAATGTTCATGCTCAGTGCAGGCACCAGATAACATTTATTTAAGTTTATGACTAATCCCGACGGTAAGTGGAGAGGTAGCGTTCCGGCGATCACATCAACACTTGATCCATTGACACGCATCTTGACCTCACCCCTTGCTAGCGGTCGCTTCATGACCTCGATTCGAGTTACAAATATTAGCAACGACGGTATCAAATACCGGTGCTACTACGAGCACTAGTCAAGTACACATCAATAACATGTATATCATATATACCTTTGTTTGCCTTGCGGCCTTCTTATGCCGAGATACTTGGGGCGATTGCGCTTCCGATGGATCCTTACAATAGTAGCACTCGGTATCGGACTTGGGTCCAACTCGGGTTTCTTTTCGGTGACAGCAGGCTTTGCCCTTACTTCCTTCCATTTTCCCTTCTTGTCTTTCTTGAAACCAGTGTTCCTATTGATCATCAACACTTGATGTTCCTTTTGATCTCCACTGCGGTTTAAGCATTGTGAGCTCGGGGAAGACTTCTTCATGCCTTGCATATTATAGTTCATCACGAAGCTCTTATAGCTAGGTGGTAGAGGCTATGAGAACACGATGGATGCCTAAGTCAATGGGAATCGTTATTCCCAAGGACACAAGCTTATCGGCGTAACCCGACATCTTGAGTACATGCTCACTAACTGAGCTGTTCTCTTCCATCATGCAGCTAAAGAACTTTTACGAGCATTGTAGCTCTCACTGACATGTGTGTCGAAAATCATTTTCAACTCACCCATTGTATCAAATGCATTGCCGTTTCAAACGCTTTGAAGTTAGGCTCTAGCCCATACAATATGCCGCAATGAACTAAGTTGTGGTCCTCTGACGAGTCGATAGACATTCTTCTCCTCGTCGGGGCATCATCAAAAGGTGGGGGCCTAACTAGCTTCTAGCACATATTGCTTTTGTGCGTGAGAGGAGAATCCTCAAATTCATGGCCCATTCGTAAAGTTGCTACCGTTCGTTGCTAGTTTCTCTTTCTCCATGAGCATTGAAATTAAAAGCGGTGGTGCCATCTACACAGAATTTGTAAAGTTTAGACTAAGTGTATGATAGATTGAGTTCAACTAATCTATATTACGAATGAACTCCCACTCAAAAGCGACATCCCTCGTGTCCTTTTGGTGATTACATGAACCAAATCCACTACACCAAGTCCGATCATCACGTGAGTCGGTATAGCTTCAAAGCGAGCATCAAATGGGCATCATATCAACTATATGACTCATGCTTAACCTTTCATTGCGTGTTCGAGGCCATGTCTATACATGCTAGGCTCGCCAAGTTAGAACCTTAGTATTTTGCGTGTGTAATCGCTTTTACACCAGTATGGTCGAGGATCCAAGAACACCCGATCATCACGTGATGTCTTGGAGCGGAAAACATAATCGGTGCATACTAAAGGAAGAACACATTCTTATCTTGATATTTAAATGAGGAACATCTTATTATGCTTAACAAAGCGCTAAACAAGCAATATAAGATGTAATTAAACATCATATGTTTATTAGTGAAATTATATGGTTCCCAGATGATCTCTATCATGTGCATCGTGGTATGATCACTATCATACCTATATGTAAATCCACGTCTATGGATTTTACGCTATGTGTGTTGTAAGAGTATCATCTCATACTTCTACTTACAACACTACCATATCATAACACTAGCCCAACAACAATCTAAACTAGACGCCTCTAATTTATCCATTGCAAGTTTTACGTGGTGAGGGCTTTCGAGATAGAACCGTTCTTACCTACGAACATGAACCTAACGAGGATAATCAAATTGTTGACAACTCGCTTGCAAAATAGATATTGACTATAGTAGGAGAGGCAGACACCGCTAGCCACTTATGCAAACTAGTTGCATGTCAAGCGTGGAACAGGTCTCATGTGCGAGGACATGTAAAGTTTGTCCGGCCGCTTCATCCCACTATGCCACCAATATCCAAAATCACAAGAAAGGAGCAACAACATGATCATCATCGCCCACATACTCATATGTGTACTACGTGTAAAGTATCTACGCATAGATCCGGCTCGATACCCTTTGAAGGGTTCGCATAGAAAACAAAAATTTTCCTCGATGTGAACTATATACCAAGATCTATTTATACTAGATACAAACAACGGCGGATGTATATCCGTGAGAACATACCCTTGAAGACCGACAAAGTTTAACGAGTCCAAACTCGTGGTTGATGTAGACGATCTCTTGCCGATCTCAAGATCGAGAGGAAGTCCTAGCGCCGCAAATCAGCGCATCCGTGCTTTCGCACACACGTTCGAGGCACCGAGCAACCTCCGCCTCCTCGCTCCAGCGATGCAGCGGAAGCACAACTCTTTCTTGCCGAATAGCCACGGGAACATGTATCTCGCTAGTCCGAGACCATGGGGATAAATTCTAGAGGAGAGAGATCCTTCACGAGGAGGTGTGAGTGAGAAGTGAGAGGAGGGCTCCTTTTATAGGAGGAGGGGGACCCCAAGGGGTGGCGGCGCATGGGGCTGCCCCTTGCCCTCCCTCTTCATGTGGGTGGACACTCCACTCACAAAACTCCTCCAAATTCCCTCCACTCAAAAGTCCACTCAAAATCCCATTAAATTTCCACCAAATTTAATGCAATCTCTCATTAAATAAAACTCTTTATTTTATTCAGAATTTTTCAATTACTTTAATGACAAACATTCACAAATAACCCCTTGCTAGAATTCTATTTCACATGCATAACCACTTTATGCAATTTCACCCGAAAACCTGTTTGGTATCTAGTGAAATAAATTCCTGCGCTTGTTTATTCTTCGGCATGAAACTTTTGCTCCAATTGGATGTCGGTGTCTCTTAAGTGTGTCACCCTACGGTTCGTGAATAATGCGGACATGATCGAGACCCCTCTCGGATCAATAATCGAGCGGGATGGAGACCCATCGACTCCCAGACATTCAACGATGACTTTCTTGTGATCGTCGGAACCTTTTACGCTAGTATCTTAATCCCTTTGTCTCACGATATATTACATGTCCGATATTCGATCATCGGTATCTCCATACCTAGTTTGATCTCGTTACCGACATGCACTCTTTTCTCGTTCCCGTGATATAACATTCTAGTGATCAAATCACTTGCTTGCAAGCTAATCAATGTGATATCACCGAGAGGGCCCAGAGTATATCTATCCGTCATCGGGATGAACAAATTCCACTCTCGATCCATGAGCCTCAACATAACACTTTATTAGTTACGAACCCATCTTTATAATCACCACATTACGGTGTGACGTTTGATGTTATCAAGAAACTCTTAGGTGTTAGTGATTGACATGATCTCATGGTCTAAGGATTAGGATCACCGTAAGTTGTTATAGCAATATAAACTCAATGACTATGATCGTAATGCTATACTTCGGATGAATGTTCATCACATCATTACACTAATGTTGTGATCCCGTTATTAACAACATCCAATGTCCATGATCAGGAAACCTTGATCATCTTGTTAATCAACGAGCTAGTTTATGAGAGAGGCTTAACTAGGAACTTTCTGTTTGTTTATTAAACACACATGTATTAACGTTTCCGTATTAATACAATTATAGCATGCAAAATAAACATCTATCATATACTTGGAATACACATAATAAACAATTTATTATTGCCTCTCAGGGCATATTCCCTTCACCTCGACGATCAACCACCTCCAGAGCCGTCCAACGAACCCTTCTTCCTCGTGATGTCGAGGATGGCACCCATCGTCACTCCTTATTTTCGCCTCCACGGTTGGCCATGAGCATAACCACCACGCGCCTCACTAGACCGTAGCGCCAATCCCCACCGCTTCCAAAACCAACCATGAGAACACCCGCGCACGACGGAGGCGTCCCTCAAGTTCTGCTCCGACCAGAGGAGCACAAGCATCAAGAACCAGCATCCAACGCCCTAGACAAAACAACCCTAAACAACTACAACTAGTAGAAGGAAACCTAACTCTACATTCAACATCGTCCCTCGCCGGCAAGAGAGGCGTCGGTTCGGTTCGGGGCACTTCTAGACTTGCTCAGGCAATGTAGGAGGAGAGGAGAGAGCGTGTCCGGGTCTTAGATTACAAGTGGGTCCCACATGCAATAGATATCTTAAATAAATACTCCCTCCGTCCCGGTTTAAAGGACACAATTTGCAAATCATGCAATCCCAAAATACTTAGACACAAAAGCATTTAATCTCTATAATTACTCCTGTGTGAAAGCAATAAAATGCTTGCATGCACATGTGTGAACAAACGTGAACACTTTCCTAACTATTTTTCTCCTTATGCATATTCTACTCCATACTATTAAATGGACGAATTAGAAGACACCTAGGGACTAGAGATTGCAAATTGTGTCCTTTAAACCGGGACGGAGGGAGTAATCTGAAGTACTACTTAAGTATAGTATTTCTTCTCACGGGTTTGTCAAAATAAATAAATAAATATACACTAAATAATTTCTAGATTTATTAAATTTTGACAAATCCAAGACATAGACATATTGAGATGGAGGGAGTAATAGGTACTCTATAGTTCAACAGTTACTTGAAGTTAGTGTGGCACATGGATTCCTAGCGTGTTTTATGTTCACACCGGGAAGTGGGGGATCGCGAGGGAAACTTTGACCACGAATTATCCGACGGTGGATGCCGCGTCTCGTATTGGTGGCGAGTGGCGATAGCGAGAGACAGCCCGTGGTTTGGCCACATGGGCAGCTCGGTGGGTGACCCCTCGTGCTCCTCGCACAGCACCCTAGTGGGGCAGAATGGACAAAAATAACCCAAATTCGAAAGGATTTCACGAAATGACCCATCTGGAAAACTATTTCACTGGACTAACCCTTTTTGTAGCGCTATGACAGGCGCTACACTCTGATGTAGCGCCTATACTAGGCGCTATGCCCCTACCAGTGGCACCGTCGGCCCCTCCACCCCGCCGTGTGACTCCCAGGCGCTATGCCTGGGGCGACTAACGCCCAGGCGCTATGCCTCAGGTGTAGCGCCTATCTGATAGGCGCTACACTTTAATGTGTAGCGCCTGGCAGGCCCTACAGGACATAGCTTTGTCATGTGACCCCCCTCCCCTCCCATTCACTCCAATGACCCAAGGAAGGAGAACAGCAAGGAGGCGCCCCCTTCTCCCTCCCCCCTCAAATCTCTCACATTGGAAGCTTTATTTGGTGGATTTGTGCCTCTCCCCAGCTGCTAGAGGTACCCTCCCTCATTCCCCTTCGTTTTGACCTTTGGAAATCTTTCATTTTGGTTGGACTTGGCTTGAAACCCTAGAAATTTGATTTGGAAAGAAATGTTTGGAAATTTGTTAGATTCATTGGCCAATGTTGGTTATAAAGATGTGTATGAAGCATTTAGTTAGGTTTAGGATTGTTGAAATGACATTGTTTGGTTTATTGGAATGTTATGGCTAGGTTTAGGGTTAGGGTTAGGGTTTGCTTATGTAAGAGAGGGTGTTCTTGTTAGCTTTATGGTTTGGTAATGTGTCTAGTATAGTTTTGTTTATCTTGTCATGGTTAGTTAATGAACATATTCTCCTATGTGTTAGGGATGGCAAGAATTGTTCATGTTCATCATGTGGACAAGGATGCCTTTTGAAAGGCAACATAGAACCGGACCGGATGAGCTAGATATTGTGTTTGGCGTAGTCCCACCTATGCCGAGGTCTTGGAGCAAGTGAGGATTGAATTGAAATGGATGGACCCATGTGATGTTGTTGAGTTGGAGGAAGACATAATGTGGGTTTTGGAATGCATATCCGTTGGAAGACCATGCGTATCTTCTCCGGATCGTTGGCTTGCATACAAGGAGGTGGTGGCGAATCACTAGACAAGGCTCTTGAGCTATTTGCCACCAAGAAGGTTGATAGTTCATTGCCTTTGGACTTGAACCGCGTGCTTCCCCATTGGATAGTAGGAGTCCTCCACCCGTGGAGCAAGAGCTATGGATTGAACCTCATTTGAGCCAAACATTGAGCCCGATTTCAAGACACCAAGGCGAAGTGTTGGAAGAGGACAATGATGATTGTGAGGGTGAAGATGATGATGATGTTGAACTCCATGACAACAATGTTGGTGATTTGGAGAAATATATCACTCAACATGACATGGACCGTGAACTCCGTATTCTCGAGGCTATGCTTGGACTCGGATGATGATGGTCCCGAAGAAGAAGTTGACGAGGAGGGTTCACGGCTAGAGGCGAAATCCACCATACCATATTGGCGGGACCATCGGGTGCCTTTGTTTCGTGATCTTAGTCTCACGGATGAAGCCACGGTTGATGGTGGCAAAGGCATAGTGCTTGGACCAAGGACAAGTTCTTAGGGATGGCAATGAAGTGAATAATGGCTTTTGCAAAGGATCAAGGTTTAAGACCTTGTTGGAATTTAAGCAATGGATAAAGGACTTCTCGGTGAAGCATCATCGTCCTTACACGGTCGTGCACTCGGATATCAAGAAGCGTTACACGGTGAAGTGCGAGGAAGGATGTCCTTGGATTGTGCGTGCTAGACCATTCAAGGAGGTCCCGATTGGCACATATCTAGTTGCGTATCAACTCACATGTGCCGAGGCCCGAAGGTGGATGGCAAGGATGCAAAGCATGAGCACCGACAACTCACCTCCGAGTTCCTCGCTTATAGGCTTTCGAATGACATCGCGTCGTTTCCAATAATGAGCATCAAGCAGGTCATGGAGTTTGTGAAAGCCCTCTTTAACTATGAGGTGAAATGCGGAAGGCATGGAAGGCTAAGCAAGCCGCATTCAAGATGTTGTACGGTGATTGGGAGGAATCTTATAACCGAATCCCAAGGTTGTTGGGAGCGATGGCGATGCTAACCGGGCATGGTTCATGTGGTTGAACCTTTGGGGAACAAGACAAGGATTGTAACGGAACCGTTCGAGTTTTTGGCCGTGCATTTTGGGCTTTCGAGCAATGTGTTCAGCATTTGAACATTGTAGGCGGTCATCTCCGTTGATGGCACCTTTTTGACGTCAATTCAAGGGCACTATCTTGATTGCAATAGCCAATGATGCCAACAACGGTTGATTCCTTTGGCCTTTGCTTTGGTAGAGGTGGAAAATAATGATAATTGGGAGTGGTTCTTCCATCTTTTAAGAACCAAAATATTAACCCTCATAGGGAAATATGTGTCATCTCGGACCGTCATCAAGGAATTCTTAAAGTGGTGGACCAACATATTCCGGGCATGCTCGTTGCACCATCGTTGGTGCATGAGACACTTTGTTCAAACTTCTATAGGGCATGCAAGAGCAAGGATTTGGCCGATGATCTACAAGATTGTTGCCTCGCTTTCACGAACGTCGTTTCTCAAACTTGTACAACAAATTGCTCTTCAACAAAGAGCTCGATGCGGTCGAGAGTTTCTCGATAGGAGCATAGGAGAAAGAACAAAGTGGGCACGGGCATTCGATGGCGGTGGAGGTATGCAGTCAAATGACAAGCAACATGGCAGAGGCCTTCAACAAGTTGCTCAAAGGTGTCCGTGCATTGCCCGTCACGGCAATAGTCCGTTATACATTCGACATGATGAATGGGTATTTTCTTAAATACTCAGAGGAAACGGACCGGCAGATTGCGGGGGACTACAAGAACAAGCACAAATACAAGTACCCACCTAAGGTTGATGATTGGATGCAATTTCAGACAAAGAAAGCGGATGCCCAAGTTGTCACGGAGTATGACAACGACGAGCTAATTTACCAAGTTATGGAGGTACAACGGCTGATGGTGTCCAACACGGAGGCCGAGCTTTCAAGGTCTCACTCAAGACTTGTGAGTGCACATGCGGAAGGCCATCATTGCTTCATCTTGCCTGCTCGCACTTGCTCGTCGCGTCTCGCCGTCGACATTTGGATTACAATAATCCGCTCACGGTGAGAGAGGCTGAGTTCTCCATTGAGACTACTAAGAAGACATGGGCTCCTAGATTTCATCCATATTTGGACCAATCAAAATGGCCGGAGTACCATGGGATTCAACTATGGCCCGATCCGAACTGCTATTCCTCGTCTTTTATTTGCCTTGTGTAATGTTTGTCATGTTGAAGTCTCAGAACAGGGAAATGTTTGGTCTGAACACAGTTTCAAGGCATAGCGCCTAGCAGAACGGCGCTACACAAGCATAGCGCCTGTCTGCTAGGCGCTATGCTAGCAATTCGTCATCCCCAAACTAAGAGAGCAAACCAAGAGTTTGCTCGGGGAAAAGTCTAAGTCGAGTGTAGCGCACATGCGCTATGCTATGGTGTAGCGCTGTCGGAAAGGCGCCACACGGACAGACTTTTTGAGCAAACTTCTGTTTGAAAAGCTCTGCTAACATACGCCTAGCAGCGCAGCGCTACACAAGCATAGCGCCGTTACGCTAGGCGCTATGCTATTTAAATGCTGCTCGAATTACCGAGAGCATACACCCTGACATATGAGGCAGCTACACCCTGACATATATACATGAACATAACATCAATATAATCTCGAACAACACCAACTAATTGTCATACATCAACATAGTCTCAAACAACATCAACGTAGTGCCAATACATGAACATAGTCTTAAACAACATCAACATAGTGCCATACATCAACCCATACATAGTCTCCAACCTAGTGCATCATCATCAACATTGTGCCATACATGACCTACTTCCGTCCACGCGTCCTTGGGCCTCGGCCCCTCCTTGGAGGTATCTTATTTGTCACCTCCTCTTCTTGCGACTCATCTTCATCATCATACTGTAGGCCTCTCGTCCTCCTAGTCGCTCTTGACCTCCGTGGCGGCTCGTCCTCGAAAACATTGGCCTTTCCCTTGTTACGGAAGTCATCCGGCGTCCAGCGATTGAACTGTTTCCTTGGCTTAAGCTGGTATGCGGAACGAATCCGGTACTCCTCCTCAGTCTCATTCTCCATATGAGGCAGCTACATGTAAGATTGTATGGCTATGAGAAATGCATGGGAAACAGAAAGCACTAAATGCATGTAAGGTTGTCCCATACCTCATCTTCCGAGCAATTGAAGTGGTGTCATCCTCAACATCATCCTCGAAGATGGGCCGGATCGATAGTCGACTTGGACCTAGAACCAGACGGGTTGTGTGTGTACGGGATCGGCAACCTAGCACGTTAGATAAGCGGCGCATCTTTTGGGCGACAGCTGTAACAAATAACAACATAAGTCAAACCAAGAACATGCCTATCTTGAGGAAGTCTCGCATCCATACCTTAAGGAAGTTTCGTATCATGCCTTCTCCCTTTTCCCCTTAGGGGCAGAAAAAAGAATCGCCTCGGCATCGTCGGCATATTTCTTTACCTCCGTTCTCTACAGAGTCAAGAACAAGAACATGTTAGGCAAGAAAGAGATGAGAGTGCAAGGAAAGTAATGCGAAGGCAACGATAACTTTACCTCAAAGTTGAGTGAGGAAGAAAGCGGGATGTCGGTCCCTCCCTGACCTGCCGGTTGTACTGAGTGTAGGCAAGTTCATCGAACTGGACTGGCTCCTCCAATATTTCTTTCTCATAGGACGGCGGGCAAATGGAGACACGGGTACTACCAAGAAACCAATGGATGTAGTTGTTAAATGCTACTGGGCAATGTGCTCTTCCATTATTCCATTCCGTTCATCGAGCATTCTCCACACAAATGAGGAACTCCATGACGTGCCTCCTATGATGGTGATCCCAATTCTTGATCTTCCTCTGCCTCTTCATCCAACGAACAACAACAAAGAACCGTGTTAGTACCATACAAAGCAATTGAGCACAAGTTCTCATGCTAACTAACCGATGAAGCTCCTTGTCGGTGTCCTTCCACGGGAGGGTTACCTTTGAAACAACCCGACGCCTCATCACCCGTTGTGGCATATGAAACTCAACCGCCCAATTGCAAATCAATGGGCACATGAGCCAGAGAGATTGTTCCTCCAAGCACTCGGGTTAATATCAAACCGGAGCAATACCAAACTCGTCCCCACAACCATAAGGCTCCCACTCCACGCAACATATCACAAGAACATGTTTGGTATCGATTTTGACTCGTGAAGTAAATATTATGGATAGTGACGTATAGATAAACATCTACACCTTTCGGGCGTAATCGCATCAAACTCGTTCGGTACTTGAGGTACATGGCATCAACATCGCTTGTCATCTCCGATACCACGTCCCACTTGTAAGCCCAAGTCGGTGGCGTGAGGGTTTCTATTATCGATGGCCAAGGATGGTGGCCCACCTCTTTGGGACGACCAACCGGTAAGCGTTCCCAGCTCCATATCGAGAGAAGAACCATAGCACCACCTATTCGCAGATTCGCACGCCTCTACGTACATCGTCCAACGCAAGTGAACAAAAACGAGGTCAGTATAGCATATGTGTGGACTCGACATATACAAATGAATATAGAGTGCACACGTGATTACCTGCCGGTACAAGAAGGCAAGAGCCGCGAACCCGGTGATATTGCTATCGGTTTGCTAGTGCCTTGAGCCACATCCACTGAGCGGTCCTACCTCCGCTGTCAGCAAACAGAGTCCTAGAAAGGACATACCACACGTACACACGAGCATGTGTCTCGATCACCTCAACCTCGGCGGGGTTCGGGCATTCACTAAAGTTAGACACGATCCACGCATATGTCGCGCCTGCTGGGACTCTATCTTTGCTCTTATCTTCAAGTTCTACAGGAGCCATGCCAATAAGTAGCTCCATCGCATTGCGCCACCCATCGGAATCTGTGCTCATACAGAGAGGCTCCCCCGCGATAGGAAGTCCAAAGATCATGGAAACATCACGAAGAGTAGGAGTGATCTCGCCGGTCCGGAGGTGGAAAGTGTCGTCTCCGGCCTCCACCGGTCGACAAGTGCGGTGATAGCACCGCGTTGAGGTTGGCGTCGGCCGCTCACAAGCGTGATGAAAGGGAGGCCTAGCCGCTTGATGTACTTTGTACCGCTCGTCGTCTGACATGTCATTCAAGACGCCATGAGACCGAATCTTGAGGGGACGAAGCCTCTGCATACATACAAGATCGAACATTATGCTTTTTCCAACAAAATTGAATCAATAGAAAAATAAAAGCAAAGAAGTTCAACCATGGTTTTATTACCATATGCTTCTCCGCCATCAAGTATGCCGGTGTTGATGATCATAGTAATCCTCAAGTAGCCACACCATCCTACATATATATTCCAAACATCAATAAAATGTGTGTGGTATGTGGCCATTGTTTCAATTTATACAATAAACTACAAAGAATATGGGAGCATATTATTCACACATCCATACAAATCCATATAAAACCATCATACACAATGCAAATCAACAACACACTTTCATTCCCCATCAAATACAACTAATTTATAACTTCCAAATAACCAAAAACATGCACAAATAGTCCATATTATGAATCCAACTACATCTAGTGTTTGAGGATAATGTGCAAGATTTATTGGATGAAAGAGAGGGAAAGGAGGGATTACCTTGAGGAGGGATGGGAGCTAATCCACGGTGAAATCCTCGGATCTGTTGGATTTGAGTGGGGATTTGAGAGGAGGGAAGGAGGAACCGCGCCCTCTGTGTTCTTCTGTCATTTGGGAGTGAATGGGGAGGGTGGGGAGGGCTGGTGACAGTTAAGTCTCAAAGTGTAGCCTGTCGATGGGCGCTACACTTAAAGTGTAGCGCTATCGGATGGCGCTACACTGAGGCATAGCGCACAGGCGTTAGTCGCCCAGCATAGCGCTGGCGTCCTGCAGGTGGGGCCAGAGGGGCCAGCGGTGCCACGCTGGCAGGGGCATAGCCTGGTGATAGGCGCTTCTGTTGAGAGTGTAAGCCTTCATTAAGCGCTACAAAAAGGGTTAGTCCAGTGAAATAGTTTTCCAGATGGGTCATTTCGTGAAATCCTTTCGAATTTGGGTTATTTTTGTCCATTCTGCCCCCTAGTGGCCACATGGCAAGTGCAGGACCGAGTAAGTATTAAAATCGATACTGCTCCTCGTGACTCTGCATCAATGGCGAAAGCAGAGAGCGTATATACTGGGAGGAGGTAGATAGTAGACGGGTACCGATGCTCTCTAGTCGCAGGAGCCCGTGGTTTGGCCACATGGGCAGCTCGGTGGGTGACCCCTCCTCGTGCTCCTCGCACCCTAGTGGCCTCCAAGTGCAGGACCGAGTATTAAAATCGATACTGCTCCTCGTGACTCTGCATCAATGGCGAAAGCAAGACCGTAGACGTTGGGAGGAGGTAGATGACAGACACACAGACAGACAGACGGGTAGCCGCCGTTGTTCAGTCACAAGAGCCACCTCCGACACCTCCGAGCACGAGCCTCTAGTCGCAGTCGCAGGAGCCATCTTCAATTTTCTTCCTTGGAATCTCGTGAGCCCGTGCAGCTAGCCACTACCCCGTACTGTGCAGCCGGTGTACCAGTACCACCAAATTCTTGGCTTGATGGCGCGCCAGGCGAGCTGCTACCAACAACGAGTATTCTTTGTGGCGTGAGCCTGAGAGCATCTCCTCCACGTCTCAAAAGTCTATACGTGCACTAAGAGCAACCCCAGCACACATAGTAAAAAAGACGGCCCTCAAGGGCTTGTTTGGTAAGAGAGAGAAACCCAGCCTTTTCCAAGAAAATAAATCCACTAGAAGAGAGGTGGAGAATAAAATCCCCGTGATTTAAACTGTTTTCGTGGATTTTCAGTCAGAATTTGATTTTCCGGGATAAAAATCTCGGTTCATCCAAACAAGCCCTAAAACAGCTTAAAACGATTATACAACTCAATGAATACGTATTTTACGGTGTGAACCATAGTCGAAAAGAACACACCATGTAAATCTCAACCCATATTAAACATGGCCCACCATTTTCTTTTATTCACATCTTCTTGCTTTCCTTCCCACCCCCGATGACGTCCCTCTTACACGTCGCTCCGGTGGTGGGAGCTAGTGCTAAGAGGTACGGTCATCGCAGCTCGTCTAATAAGCTCGTGTGTTTGTGCCGTGTCCTTCAACGGAGCATAAAGGCAGTGGATTTTCCTCCGGCCGACCTCGGTGGTGAGGGAAGGGAACCTACCGCTTATGTTGTTCTTTGTTCTGGGAGGCGGCCGGGATGGTTCGTGCATCAATTTGGAGAACACTACATGACGACCGAGATTGCCGGCATGATCCATGGCCGCATCGGCGGCTCTTTCCGACGCCAGAGAAGCGTTGCAGCTACGTCTGTGGCATCCCGCAAAACCACTACTAGAAAATCGCGTTGAATTT
The DNA here is from genome assembly GCA_030063025.1 of Avena longiglumis. Taxonomy (NCBI): domain Eukaryota; kingdom Viridiplantae; phylum Streptophyta; class Magnoliopsida; order Poales; family Poaceae; genus Avena; species Avena longiglumis. Next base: position 504,355,362 of record CP125978.1, on the reverse strand, counting down.
GTGCATTGCATCGTCATCATCATGTATTGTTTGCCAAAACTATGTTCGTGACGCCCGATTTGTTTTCCAAACGCCCCATCCTAATTCAAACGCAAAACCTGGGTCGCCGGATTATTTTGTTTTGGCCGCGAGCGGTTTGCAAACGGTCCAATTAAACAAATAAAATTGTATTTTATTTTTAGCAGGGGCAGTCGAACGGGCCGTCCCGACCCGAACGACCGCCCCAGATTTTTTCTAAACGGTCCAACCTGCCTACCCCATCTAATCCTAAACCCACCTAAAAATCTACCCCTCTCTCCACCCACATCACCCCACCAATCCCCATAAGCCACCTCATCTCTCCCTCTTTCCTAGCCACCACCGCCACCTAGCCTATCCCTCTCTCTCCCCGTCCCAACCCACTCAACACCCACCACGACACACGACGCACGCCCACGCCTGTCCCAAACCGACCCAGCAGCCACCACTCCCCCACGCCTGGCCCACCCCACCTACCTCCTTCTCCCCAACCCGATCTCCCTCTGGCTGCCTACCTCACGTAGTTCTCCGCCTCTCCTCCGCCTCCGCATGGCGCCGCCCAGACCCGACGCTGCCCTGCCTTCCACCCCGCCTCCCCTTTTTCCCTTTCGCCATCCTCGCCACCTCATGCCCTCCTGTAGCCGCTGCCCGCCTCCCCTCTGCCGCCTTGCTCAGCCTCGCTTCATGCCGCCCGCCCCTGCCCCGTACCGCTGCCCTCACGCGCCCCGGCCAGCGAAGCCTCGCTGCCCGGGCGGCTTCCCGCCGCCCGCCTGGCCAGGTCCTGCCCCCGCGCCGACCGCCGCAGCGACCTCCGCCTCGCCGCCCCAGCGACTGCCCCGCCGGCCGCCCCGCCGAGCCGTCGTCTGCTGGCCGGAAGGCCAGCCCGCCAGAACTGTCCTCCGCCGTGGGCTCTCACCGGTGCTCGTTCCGGCCAAGAATCGTTCGCGTCAAGGCCTGCCCGCCTCGAGCGGTCCCGCAAGCCACCCGCAGAAGCGATCTCGCCTCTCCGTCTGCCGCTGTGGACGTCGGTGTGCCAAGCCATCAAGACGGAGGCCGAAGGACGAACCTCTGCCAGGGACAACCGGACGTGGAAAACCCCGCCAAGCGACAAGGCCTACATCGACGACAGCACCCTCCGCACAACCTCGTCCCGCCACTGAAGAGCGAACCTCAAGTTTTTACCCAACCTTCGGTGAACCAAGATCGTCGAGAGAAAACCGGCGCCCCGTCCCAGACTTCGTGTACCCCGACGCCCCGAGAACGACAAGTATCTCCCTCGAATGCCAAACCCGAACCGGAAGGACGCCAAGATCGCCACCTGTGCCACAAGTACCGCACCCCGGACGCCAAGTACTTCACCCCGAAGCCAAGACCGCCTCGATGGCGCGGACCCGATAAGACCCTCGCAACGGCAAGACCGACCCCGTGGACCCGACAAGACCTACGCGACGATAAGAACGGCTCCGACCCGGAAGAGTCCGACGCGCCCCGACACCGACCCAAGTTCTGCTCCCCGGACATCGAGATCCCGATGCGACAAGATCTGCCCCGATACCGAGAACGACCCCGGAGTCCGAGAACGCTTCCGTCGAACCTCGTCGATCCCATCGAACCCTGGACCCCGAGACCGGACCCTGGACCCTGTCGAACCCCGAACCCCGGAACCCCAAGATCGTCGAGCCCCCTCTAATGTGTGACCCTTTTCCTCGAACCCTATTTTACAACATAATAACAATTGTTGCATATTTAATTGGTCATGCATGCATACATTCATGTGGTTTGGGGGCCTTATGCCGATTCACCGAATAATTAAATATGGGGCCCATATGCGGGCAAATCTAGTCTCATATTGGCCTCATTTAAACTTGTGTAGCGAACCGGTATCTTATCTTGCCTTGTTATAACAACATTTAAATTGCGGGGGATCTAAACAACTTGCACCATCTAATTAATTGTCGGGACCCCGGTTCCACTTAATATGACCTAATCGCATCACATCCTTGCCATGCCATACATCATACATGCATCATGCCGATCTTCCGCCGTGTATCAAATATTGCATCCGGTGTTTATTCTAGTGTTTTGTTTCTTCGCGGATAAGGCCGTTGAGTTGATGTGAGCTTCGTCCCGATCTTCGGATGAACCCTTCGGCAATGTTTTCAGACGAGCATCTCCCCCTTTCTACCTATCTTACTTTTATAGTATTTACTTCCCTCCTGTTGATCTATTGCTATCTGTGTTGCGATGCTTTAGTTTCCGTACCCTTGATATACCGTGCAGCCCTATATTGCCTTGGACACACCCTATTACCTGTTGTTTGGTAGATAGTTGGACTTGCGTGTCGTAGTTGCTTGCTCAAGTGCGGATGTGTGTCGTCATATGTCACAGTTGTTGATGTATTGCCGCATGTTGTTGTTGGAGATGATCCTAGTTTTACTTATTGTTCACTTTACTTTCTGTTTAACAACTAAAATTGAATAAGCAGAGGCATCGGTGGGTGATAGATAATATTTGGTTTCCGAACGCCCACTTGTGTCCCGAAGACCCCGAGTACTTGATACCTGTTCCTTGCTTTGCGCGCTATCCACATCCGGGAGGTATATGGGTCCCCCCTGAGCCATACCTTGATTCATTCTTATTTCGTGGGGCCACAAACTAGTTTGAGGTTTTATTTACGATCCTGTACTTATGCCATGCTTTACTGCTTTATTTACGATTGTCAGCGATAGCACACTGCATCGCTTTAGGATCGGGACACGATTCGCGGTGTCGACAAGCCCGTTTGGGGTTCCCATCGTTCACACAGATACCCAAAGACCTTGAGGCCGTCTCGGAGCTTGCCTACTCCGTTGCGGATTCTACTTAAGGTGGCCTCAAATATTTCGAATCCTGTGATTGTTCATCGTGAAAGCCTCGTTGGGTTTTGATTTGGTTTTTCCGAGGTTGATCGGCGTGTGTTGCTATTGGTGCACCCCGGTAAAACTTTACGAAAGCCGTGTCATGGATATGGACGACTTGGAGCACAGTATCTCGATCATAGACAAGCATAACTAAAGTTTATTGTTATAAATTTGACTTATAATGACTAGTAATCAGCTTCACTATAATGGAATGGCTAAATAATACTGCCCACAATTGCTTGTTTGGAGTGTCGCTTGCGACAGTTGTACCTGACTAGTAAATCTTGCAACTACAACGGAATGGCTGAATAAAAGTACCAACAATCTGCTGGGTTTTGGGTTTATCACATGCTATCGGTATCTGATTGGTAATTGTTGCAACTATAATGGAATGATTAACTAAAAAGTGCCCACTGCTTATTTTATCAGGACGATTATCTAAACCTGACTAGTAATTGTTGCAACGATAACCAAATAAGTAAAACTGCCAACGGTGTGAGTTCCTCGGTTGACTTCCTCGTTTGGTCTCGAGGGGGAAACACCAGGATGGGTTTGTTTGGTGCTAGCTTCAGGTTGGATCCGGATAGGTCACTCTTACCCCTCTCTCGACACCGCCATTGTATCGAGTCTCTATAGGTTGTTTAGTGCATCTCGTCACGCTCGATCCACCATACCTATGTAGGCGAGGACTGAATTCTAGCCTCGCAATCTTGGCCTCGATCGACGCTCCTTCTTTGTTTTCTGCTTTGCCTCCGTCGGCACCCCTTTGTTAAGCAGGTTTTGAGATCGACGCCGTTAGCAGGTTACCCTTCCAGCTTGGCTGGCGGGTTATGGACGCCATTGGTTATTCTTCGTGGCTCTTAGCCCCATTTGCATCTTGTCCGTAGTCGGACGCTATATCATTCTCAAGGTGATTTGGATCTTTGTATATTATATCTGTATTCTTGACTCTTTGAGTCGCTGTTATATATATCGGTTCTGTGGGTCCCATCGAGGACTGTTGTGTAATGTTATTACTTTGCTTTCCACCCGCACGAAAGTGCCTGGTGGGCACCTTTGAATCGTTTCTATGCGGGTTTGGCGAATTTTGCTCAAACTTGCATAGGTCCGATTCGAGGGTGTTCTGACAGTGGTATCGAGCACGCAGGTTGCGATACACAAGTCCAAATTGTAGGATAACCTAGCTAACGTCAAGTAGAAGTGTCAAAACTATTTTGAAAATCGGTTGGATAGTTACGATTAGGTGCGATTTACTCCTTACCCTCTCTGATCCCTCTCATCTCGACGTGTTTTGAATCTGCTCTCTTATCTTTTCTTCGAGTCCAGGATTTCTCGTGGTTGGGATCCCGTCGTACCTTTAGGGTTTCGCTTCCTCCTTTGGTAACGGTGTTCCACCATCCGGTGTTCAAGCTGCCTGATGAATCCGTCTGCTGTGGTACCATCCTTTGTTCCTTGTTTGTGTTTCCGGTGTTTTCCGACGCGACGACATCCTCTATGCCAGATCCGATGCAGAGTTTGCATCACTCCGTTGTTCCGAACCTCGCTTGTCGAGATCTTCAGTCTAATTCCGAGAGTTGGTTGTATAATCCGCCTATTCGTGTGCAGAGTAATGGTTTGGGTGCGCGATGGACTGATCACCATCCGACTACTCTTATCATTCGCTCTTGTATATCGAATCGGTGGGTCCCGCGATTTTACTCCGTCCATGGAAGTTAGAGGTGGCTTTAATTGTTGATACCCCTACCTTCGACCTTTTTGTCCCCGGAGTGTTCTCTCGACGATCAAGGACAACGACCCTTTGTTGGTGGTGTCGCCGTTTTCCAGATGAAGAAGGAACCATCGTTAGTGGTGTCGCGAAGATCTACACGAAGCGCAACGGAGCAGATCGCCGACCTTCCTTCCGGTACCATGAGGCGGATCTCGAGGGCGAGATCCATTGTTAGTGGTGTCGAATTGTGGCATCCCGCAAAACCACTACTAGAAAATCGCGTTGAATTTGTGCATTGCATCGTCATCATCATGTATTGTTTGCCAAAACTATGTTCGTGACGCCCGATTTGTTTTCCAAACGCCCCATCCTAATTCAAACGCAAAACCTGGGTCGCCGGATTATTTTGTTTTGGCCGCGAGCGGTTTGCAAACGGTCCAATTAAACAAATAAAATTGTATTTTATTTTTAGCAGGGGCAGTCGAACGGGCCGTCCCGACCCGAACGACCGCCCCAGATTTTTTCTAAACGGTCCAACCTGCCTACCCCATCTAATCCTAAACCCACCTAAAAATCTACCCCCTCTCTCCAGCCACATCACCCCCACCAATCCCCATAAGCCACCTCATCTCTCCCCTCTTTCCTAGCCACTCAGAATCTGCCACCTAGCCTATCCCTCTCTCTCCTCTCCCTGTCCCAACCCACTCAACACCCAGCCACGACACACGCACGCACGCCCACGCCTGCCTGTCCCCAAAACCGACCCCGCGCGGCCACCCTGTCCCCACGCCCGGGCCCACCCCCACCTACCTCTCCTTCTCCCCAACCCCGCATCTCCTCATTGGCCGCTTCCCGAGCTCCTCGCCGTTCTCCCTCCACCTCTCTCCGCCTCCAGCATGGCGCCAGCCGCACCCGACGCCCCGTCTTCCACCCGCCTCTCCCTTTTCCCGCTCGCCATCCTCGCCTTGACCCGCACCTGGCCTCAGCTGCCTCGCCTCCCGCGCAGCGCTGCCGCCGCTTCTCTGGCAGCTAGCCATGCCCGCTCCCGCCTCAAGGCCCCGAGCCCGCTGCCGGCCCGGCTCGCAAGCCTCGCCGCAGCCGAAGCCGTCGCCCGTCATGCCCGCCACCGCCCTGGTCTCGTCCTGGCGCCCGACCGCCGCCCAGCGACCTCCGCTCACGGTGCTCGCCGCCTGAGCGACTGCGCCGCCCGCTCCCGCCGAGCCGAGCTGCCGTCGTCTGAGCGCGGGCCCGCCCCCGCCAGAACTGCCTCCGCCGTGGGCTCCTGCCGGTGCTCGTTCCCGGCCAGAACCGCCGTTCGCGTCCGTCTCGCCTCTCCCTCGAGCGGTCCCGCAAGCCACCCCGACAGCGATCCGCCTCCGTGCCGCTGCCGTGGGCGTCGGTGTGCCAAGCCATCAAGACGGAGGCCGAAGGACGAACCTCTGCCAGGGACAACCGGACGTGGAAAACCCCGCCAAGCGACAAGGCCTACATCGACGACAGCACCCTCCGCACAACCTCGTCCCGCCACTGAAGAGCGAACCTCAAGTTTTTACCCAACCTTCGGTGAACCAAGATCGTCGAGAAAACCGCGGCCCCGTCCCAGACTGTACCCCGACGCCCGAGAACGACAAGTATCTCCTCGAATGCCAAACCGAACCGGAAGGACGCCAAGATCGCCACCTGTGCCACAAGTACCGCACCCCGGACGCCAAGTACTTCACCCCGAAGCCAAGACCGCCTCGATGGCGCGGACCCGATAAGACCCTCGCAACGGCAAGACCGACCCCGTGGACCCGACAAGACCTACGCGACGATAAGAACGGCTCCGACCGGAAGAGTCCGGCGCCCGACACCGACCCAAGTTCTCCCGGACATCGAGATCCGGCGACAAGATCGCCGATACCGAACGACCGAGTCCGAGAACGCTTCCGAACCTCGTCGATCCCATCGAACTCGGACCCCGAGACCGGACCCTGGACCCTGTCGAACCCCGAACCCCGGAACCCCAAGATCGTCGAGCCCCCTCTAATGTGTGACCCTTTTCCTCGAACCCTATTTTACAACATAATAACAATTGTTGCATATTTAATTGGTCATGCATGCATACATTCATGTGGTTTGGGGGCCTTATGCCGATTCACCGAATAATTAAATATGGGGCCCATATGCGGGCAAATCTAGTCTCATATTGGCCTCATTTAAACTTGTGTAGCGAACCGGTATCTTATCTTGCCTTGTTATAACAACATTTAAATTGCGGGGGATCTAAACAACTTGCACCATCTAATTAATTGTCGGGACCCCGGTTCCACTTAATATGACCTAATCGCATCACATCCTTGCCATGCCATACATCATACATGCATCATGCCGATCTTCCGCCGTGTATCAAATATTGCATCCGGTGTTTATTCTAGTGTTTTGTTTCTTCGCGGATAAGGCCGTTGAGTTGATGTGAGCTTCGTCCCGATCTTCGGATGAACCCTTCGGCAATGTTTTCAGGCGAGCATCTCCCCCTTTCTACCTATCTTACTTTTATAGTATTTACTTCCCTCCTGTTGATCTATTGCTATCTGTGTTGCGATGCTTTAGTTTCCGTACCCTTGATATACCGTGCAGCCCTATATTGCCTTGGACACACCCTATTACCTGTTGTTTGGTAGATAGTTGGACTTGCGTGTCGTAGTTGCTTGCTCAAGTGCGGATGTGTGTCGTCATATGTCACAGTTGTTGATGTATTGCCGCATGTTGTTGTTGGAGATGATCCTAGTTTTACTTATTGTTCACTTTACTTTCTGTTTAACAACTAAAATTGAATAAGCAGAGGCATCGGTGGGTGATAGATAATATTTGGTTTCCGAACGCCCACTTGTGTCCCGTAAGACCCCGAGTACTTGATACCTGTTCCTTGATTTGCGCGCTATCCACATCCGGGAGGTATATGGGACCCCTGAGCGAGCTTGATTCATTCTTATTTCTTGGGGCCACAAACTAGTTTGAGGTTTTATTTACGATCCTGTACTTATGCCATGCTTTATCGCTTTATTTACGATTGTGCGACGATAGCACAATCAGATCGCTTAGGATCGGGACACGATTCGCTGTGTCGACAAGCCCGCTTGGGGTTCCCGATCGTTCACCGTATACCCAAGACCTTGAGGCCGTCTCGAGCTTGCCTACTCGTGCGGATTCTACTTAAGGGTGGCCTGAAATATTTCTGAATCTCGTGATTGTTCATCGTGAAAGCCTCGTTGGGTTTTGATTTGGTTTTTCCGAGGTTGATCGGCGTGTGTTGCTATTGGTGCACCCGGCCGGGTAAAACTTTCTGAAAGCCGTGTCCATGGATATGGACGACTTGGAGCACGATCTCGATCATAGACAAGCATAACTAAAGTTTATTGTTATAAATTTGACTTATAATGACTAGTAATCAGCTTCACTATAATGGAATGGCTAAATAATACGCCCACAATTGCTTGTTTGGAGTGTCGCTTGCGACAGTTGTACCTGACTAGTAAATCTTGCAACTACAACGGAATGGCTGAATAAAAGTACCAACAATCTGCTGGGTTTTGGGTTTATCACATGCTATCGGTATCTGATTAGTAATTGTTGCAACTATAATGGAATGATTAACTAAAAAGTGCCCACTGCTTATTTTATCAGGACGATTATCTAAACCTGACTAGTAATTGTTGCAACGATAACCAAATAAGTAAAACTGCCAACGGTGTGAGTTCCTCGGTTGACTTCCTCGTTTGGTCTCGAGGGGGAAACACCAGGATGGGTTTGTTTGGTGCTAGCTTGAGTTGGATCCGGATAGGTCACTCTTACCCTCTCGATTACCGCCATTGTATCGAGTCTCTATAGGTTGTTTAGTGCATCTTGCCGCTGCTCGATCCACCATACCTATGTAGGCGAGGACCGAATTCTAGCCTCGCCGTGTCTTGGCCTCGATCGACGCTCCTTCTTTGTTTTCTGTTTTGCCCTCCGGCACCCCTTTGTTAAGCGGTTTTGAGATCGACGCCGTTAGCGGTGGTTACCCTTCCAGCTTGGCACAGGCGGGTTATGGACGCCATTGGTTATTCTTCAGGGCTCTTAGCCCCATTTGCATCTTGTCCGTAGTCGGACGCTATATCATTCTCAAGGTGATTTGGATCTTTGTATATTATATCTGTATTCTTGACTCTTTGAGTCGCTGTTATATATATCGGTTCTGTGGGTCCCATCGAGGACTGTTGTGTAATGTTATTACTTTGCTTTCCACCCGCACGAAAGTGCCTGGTGGGCACCTTTGAATCGTTTCTATGCGGGTTTGGCGAATTTTGCTCAAACTTGCATAGGTCCGATTCTGAGGGTGTTACAACGTCCAAGATGGAGGCTTCTTCTGGGGAGCCTTTTCGGCGCACCACGTCCTGATCCCACGAAGTGGTTCTTCCCTGGTGATGGTTGGATGGACGGAGTGGGCTCGCCGTCGTCGGTGGAGAAGGCCAGGGGCTGGATTGATTTTTTAAGTCCCCCCTAGGGTCCTTTTTGTTATTCTTTAGGGCTTTCCCTTGTTTCTTACTTTTCAACAGGGACCTGTATGAAATTATGTACCCACCGCTTTGAATATATGCTGCTTCGGGGTCCTCCGAGGCCCCTCCCTTGTGTAAAAAAAAACACCAACGCGCCGCCAACGTCTTTATTTGGCGCAGTGGAGTGCCCCAAACGCCGTTATGTTCGGCACTGCCATGTCATTGACACAACGACTGGTCAATATTATTTACGACCCTCACCTACCTTACTGCAGCCGCTTAATGGTGGAAGACTGGGTGATTCACCAACCATGATATGTCCATGGACACCGTGGAGTGCTCAAAGGAGCGTGTCGACAATATATTTGTACCTCTGGGACATGTGCACGGTACCCGCCATAGTCAAGGACTTTGAGCCCAGACTCTGAGGCCCATCGATTTATGCAATACACAACACCCAGGGTTTCAAAAAGAATCACAACCAGATTGATCAATTAAAGGGAATGATGTCGTGTATCGACTTGGAGCACAATAGATGAGCCTTACTCGCGGTGGGGAGCTAGGGCCCGACATACCCAGGCTCCATCCACGATCCTCCATTGAAACTAATGATGAACTAATTAGGATTAAACTTGGGGGCAAATGGCTGCAACCGCAGAGCTTCGTACTATGGTCAGGATCCTGTCATGACTAACACCGCCACAACCCACTCGTATACAAACAGTATGCCTACAACATGACCACATACAAGGAAGGAAGTCAGACGGAATCGAGGGCTCACTATCCACAATCATTTTCGATGATATCCACAAACTGTAGATCGATTCCCATCTTGGCGAGTGAGCTTCTAGACCTGCTAAGAACCCTCATTGTAAGTTTTACTATATTCTCCATATAATACAATCATCGGTAGAGTTAAGTCTTCCCATCCATGTGGTGCTCGAACATAGGTAAAATACATCGTGTTGTCCACTTTACTAAGTTGGGCGCCCATACCATTTGAAAGCGTTGTTGTGAGTCTCGGTTTTAGTTCCTCGGGGATCCACTATCGAGGCTCTAACTCTCCTGTGCGGCCCTCCACATCTATTGTTGAACCCATATTGTAAGAAAGGAGGAGGCCCGATGGAATCGAGGGCTCACTCTCTACAATCACCTCCGATGACATCGAGAAACCCTAGAACGATTCCCATTTTGGCGAGCGGGCTTCTCGACTCATCGGGAACCTATGTTGTAACTTGCACGATATCGTCCATATATTACAATTAGAAGCAGGGTTAAGGCTTTTTAAGGATGTAGAGCGCATACATACCCTCCGAGGTTGAGGAGTATCAAAAAGAAGACGATGGATGTGTGCACGGATATTTTGAAGAAAAAAGGGTTCATCATATGTTGCAACACACACGGTCAGTCTCTCTCTCTCTCAACCCAACAAATTTGTAGTACACATACTCCTTTATTCCGCAAATAAGTGTACTTTTAGTTTTTCCTTAAGTCAAACTTTATCAAATTTGACCAAATTTATAGATAAATATAAAAACATATATTACACCAAATTGACATATTATAAAACTATATAAATCTGAAAGCATATCTACTAGTACCAATTTAGAGTCATATGAATATTGCTAAGTTTTTTTCTATAAAAGTAGTCAAACTTTACAAACTTTGACTTAGGACAATCCTAGAAGTATAATTATTTACAGACGGAGGGAGTACTAGCGTGTTACAATCGGTGATCCATTTGTTCACGAACTTTGATCCATGTCTAGTGAGTCGTCTGAGTTTGTACTCTCAGCTCCTCCTCCTCCTCCTCACAAATCAATCTTGTTACGTACTAAAGAAACCAATCTGAACTAATTTCAATATCCGGGAGTTTAGGAAGCAAAATCCAACTACTAGACGTCGTTTTTGTCCTTGTCACACAAAGTCGAGCTTGTATCGTACAGGTGTGTGGTGTGTGGGCATATGGGAGCGTGGTGGCGCCACGCCTAGTAGTGCTATGCTATACGGTGCGAGCCTGCGAGGTCCCCGTGCTTTGGCCGCAAGCCCTATCCTACCGGCCGTGGGATTTTTCTAGTGAAAAGTACTCACATTGAGTTTGACACTCACCTTTTCCCCAACCTCTCTCCCGAACCTCTACAGTAACTGCTCCCAATCGTCGGTGGCCGGGCCTCTCCCGGTCCTCTCCGCCGGAATAGCTGGCTGGAGTTGGACGGGGGAGGCGCCGGAGTAGTTAGGTCTAGTTTCTTTGGCTTTTTGCCGGTAGTGGGCTTGATGCCCGGATGTGGAGCTCTGGATCGGTGCGGCTAGATCTTGGCTCTAGGGTTCGTTCTCGGCGTGCTCAATCTCCTCTGGTCGGAGGTTCTGCCGGCGACGACGGCCACCACATCAACAAATAAATTGGTCGGTGCCCAATTCCTCGTTTTCTTTGCGTCCTCATCTCCTCCGTCCGCCGGTGGTTGCGAGGGATGGAGATGGTTGGCGCAAGGGAGGTCTTCTGGATGCGGGAGTGTTGCCGCTGCGTGCGTGGCGCGCCGAGCGGTTGTTGGTTTCTCGCTTCATCCTTCCATCCTCCGTCCGACCGTGGTGGCGAGGGATTGAGGGATCTGGCGCTGCAAGCTCTCTCTTCATCAAGCGCGACCTCCTTCACCGCTAGTTCCCTCCGCTCGTGTCCACCGGCCGCCATGGCGGCGAGGTGGTCTTTGAAACAGTACCGGGTGGCTGTGCGGTTGGAGTCCTTCGAGTTTCAAGCTTTTGCTCCTCGAGGAATCCATGGTGGCAAAGTTCGCCGTGCTCATTGGCCTAAGGACGGCCCTTTCCCTACCTCTGTGTGGGCCCTTGCGAATCTTCTCAGGAGCTCGACCGCTCCATGGCCCCAAGTGGTTCGTCCCCGGGGCCGTGGTCCTGGCCTGTGGCGTTGGTTCCTCGTCGGTGAAGGCTTCGCTTCGAGCGTTCGGCGGAGTGCTTCGGATCTCAGCGTCGGCTGCGTCATTAGTCTTGGTGATGCCTCAAGGTCGCCGGGTTTGCGGAGGAGGACACCAAGCACTTGATTGCTTTTTTATCTCTTTGCTAGGGTCCTTTTTGTTCTTTTACAGGCCTTATCTTCAAATATTGTGTTCTACAAGTGTTGTTAAGGGCCTGTATGAAAACTAGGTAGGAAACACGGCTTGCCGCTCGCTAGCCCGCTTCGCGGGCAACACGGTATAAACAATCTCTTTGAAAAACAATGAAGGTAAGACTTGTTTGTCCGCCTACGGCGGCCAAAGCAGATGTAAAGAACCCGATAAAAATACACAGTTTGATATAACATAAACATAGCCTATGAAATTCGTGTGTTAATTTCATATACCTGTAATTTGTATACAAGTCCTTTTTACCTTATACTCACGACCATGTTAACAGAAAAAATGGTTTTCTAATTCTTTGAATTTGAAGACCTAACAATCAAAATTTAGATCAGCCATGGTGTAGGCTAGGCCATCGGTCTTTTTGTTTAACTCAATTCGTTTTATGCCTGAATTTTTTTGGCGTGAATTCTTCCTTTGTCGCCTTGGGGAAGTTGATAAGGAAGTGCGGCGGGCAAGCAATATCTGAACAAACATTTTGAAAAAATTAAGGAGAAGTACACGTTATATCTAATAACATAGGAGATCACACTTTACATTGATGAGCAAGGAGAAGCACAGAGGTAAATGCGATATGTATGGTACTGAAATTCTAATCTCACATGGCATCTAGAGTGATATTAGCTGGGATCTAGATGGTCATCATTGAGTCGCTAGCATGAAGTAAAATCACCTATACGGCGGGAAGAAGATTTGAATAACCAATAAAAGCATATAACTAAAATTACTCTAAGGTTGGCAAGTAAAATTTACCTGTTATCTTTGTACTCTTATAATACTAGATTTAAGAGTGCGAGGTCCCCGTGCGAGGTCCCCGTGCTTTGGCCGCAAGCCCTACCCTACCGGCCGTGGAAACTGTGCGGCGCCTTTCACAAAGTTTGAACGCAAGCTTGGTCCTGCCCTACTCGGTCCCCTTGTGCTGGCCCTGCTGCTCCTCGTTTGTACGTAATTCTAATTTCTTCTCCAAGGCCTCGTGGGAGGGAGTGCTGTTGTTCTTTCTTTTGAGCCGTACCGTATCCACGCAAAGCACAGCTCACTCTTTACGTACGGCTGCGTCGACCGCACCCTGCCGAGCACGAGCATGTGGGTGGTGGGTGCACCCCAGGCGGCCCAGGGGACTGCCGACCGAATACGATGGTGACCAGCAGACGCTCGGGAGTGGGGTCCACGTCGTGGCTGGTATCATCCCGTTTGTGTAAATGGGGAGTGTGTCCCACATTTCTACCGTGCATGCATATGGCAAAGCCGAAGCGCGGTGGTTCGGCGCCAGGTCACCGGAAGTGCAAGGCGAGACAAACGATAGAGGGCTACTGCATGTTGTACGCCGACTACTTTGCCGACCAGCCACTCCATGGAGAGGAAGTGTTTCGCCGCCGTTTCAGGATGAGCCGGAAGCTTTTTCTCAAGATCGTGCATGCCATCCGGGAGTTTGACCCTTATTTCATTTGCAAGAAGGACTGTACCAGCTTGGTTGGGTTGTCCTCACTTCAGAAGTGCACCGTGGCGATGAGGTTGCTTGCATATGGAGCGCCGGCTGACAGTGCCGATGACTATCTCCGTATCGCCGAGTCTACCGCCATTGATTGCTTGTACAGGTTCTACAGGGCAGTGATTGCAGTGTTCGGGAACAATACTTGAGATCACACACTGCTGAAAACATTGCTCAGATCCTCGCAGTCAGCGAAAGTAAAGGATTTCCTGGTATGCTTGGAAGCATAGATTGCATGCATTGGGAGTGGAAGAACTGTCCATTTGCATGGCAAGGAATGTACAAAGGCCTCAAAGAAGGTTGTACTGTGATGCTTGAGGCAGTTGGTACACATGATCTTTGAATTTGGCACTCCTTTGGCATGGCAGGATCGAACAACGGCATTAACTCCTCAACTGTCTTTTCCACGTTTGTTGAGGGTCATGCTTCCCTGTGCAATTTGAGATCAGCGGGCACCACTACAACAAGAGATACTATGTAGTAGATGACATCTATCCAATATGACCAACATTTGTGAAGACTATCTCAAATCTAATGCTCCCCAAGCATTCTGTAACACCCTCAGAATCGGACCTATGAAAGTTTGAGCAAAATTCACCAAACCCGCATAGAAACGATTCAAAGGTGCCCACCAGGCACTTTCGTGCGGGTGGAAACGAAGTAATAACATTACACAACAGTCCTCGATGGGACCCACAGAACATATATATATATACAGAGGCGACTCAAAGAGTCAAGAATACAGATATAATATACAAAGATCCAAATCACCTTGAAAACGATAGAGCGTCCAGCTACGGACAAGATGCAAATGGGGCTAAGAGCCCTGAAGAATAACCAATGGCGTCCATAACCCTGCCCAGGCCAGCCTAAGGGTAACCTCGCTAACGACATCGATCTCAAAACCTCGCTTAAACAAAAAGGTGCCGACAAAGGGCAAAGGAAAAAGAAGGAGGCCAAGATCGAGGCCAAGACACGGCGAGGCTAATCGGTCCTCGCCTACATAGGTATGGATCGAAGGCATGAAAGATGCAATCGAACAACCTATAGAGACTCGAAACAATCATGGATATCGTAGGGTAAGAATGACCTATCCGGATCCAACCTGAAGCTAACACCAAACAAACCCATCCTGGTGTTTCCCCCTCGAGACCAAACGAGGAAGTCAACCGAGGAACTCACACCGTTGGCAGTTTTAATTATTCAGTTATCGTTGCAGCTAATACTAGTCAAATATAGATAATCGTCCTGATAAAATAAGTAGTGGTCACTTTTAGTTAACCATTCCGTGATAGTGGCAACACTTACTAGTCAGATACATTTATCATGAGATAACCCAAAAACCCAGCAGTTGTTGGTACTTTTATTCAGCCATTCCGTTGTAGTTGCAATACTTACTAGTCAGATACAATTGTCGCAAGCGACAAACAAGCAATTGTGGGCGATTAATTAGCCATTCCATTATAGTGAAGCTGATTACTAGTCATTATAAGTCAAATTTATAGCAGTAAACTTTAGTTATGCTTGTCTATGATCGAGATATCATCCAAGTCGTCCATATCCGCGGACACGGCTTTGAAAGTTTTACCGGCGGTGCACCAATAGCAACACACGCCGATCAACCTCGGAAAAACCAAAACAAAACCCAACGAGGCTTTCACGATCGAACAATCACAGATTGATATTTCAGGGCCACCTTAAGTAGATCCCGAACGGCCGGTGACTCAGAGGCGGCTCAAGGTTTGGGTAATACGTGAGCATTCGGGAACCCGAAAGTGTGGCTGGGCTTGTCGACACCGGAATCGTGTCCCGATCCTAACAGCGATGCAGTGTGCTCCTCGCACAATTTAAATACGTGAAAGTAGCATGGCATAAGTACAGGATCGTAAATAAAACCTCAAACTAGTTTGTGGCCCCAAGAAATAAGAATGAATCAAGCTCTGGCTCAGGGGGGTCCCATATACCTCCCGGATGTGGATAGCGCGATAAATCAAGTAACATGTATCAAGTACTCGGGGTCTTACGGGACACAAGTGGGCGTTCGGAAACCAAATATTTTCTATCACCCACCGATGCCTCTGCTTATTTCAATTTTAGTTGTTAAACAGAAATTAAAGTGACGATAAGTAAAGCTATGATCATCTCCATCATCAACATGCGGCAATACATCAACAACTGTGGCACTTGACAACACGCAACAGCACTTAAGCAAGCGACTACGACGCGCAAGTCCAACTATCTACCAAACAACAGGGAATAGGGTGTGTCCAAGGCAATATACGGCTGCAAGGGATATCACGGGTACGAAAACTAGAGCATCGCAACACAGATAGCAATAGATCAACAGGAGGGAATAAAGACTATAAAAGTAAGATAGGTAGAAGAGGAGATGCTACCGAAAACATTGTCGAAGGTTTTCCCGAAGATCGGGCGCTCACATCAACTCAACGGCTTTATCCGCAAAGAAGCAAAACACTAGAATAAACACGGATGCAATATTTAATACAACGAGAAGATCGGCATGATGCATGTATGATGCATGGCATGGCAAAGTACGATGCAATTAGGTCAAATTGCGGAACGGGTCCCGACAATTAATTAAATGGTTCAAGTTATTTAGAACCCCAGCTTTAAATGTTGTTTTAACATGGCAAGATATGGTACGGTTCGTTACACAAGTTTAAATGAGGCCAATATAAGGCTAGATTTGCCCGCATATGGGCCCCATATTTAATTATTAGGTGAATCGGCATAAGGCCCCCAAACCACAGATATGCATGCGAGTATGACAATTCAATATGCAACAAGTCGTATTATGTTATAAAATAGGGTTCCGGGAAGGGGTTCACACATGAGGGGTTCGGCGATCTTGGTGTTCCGGGGTTCGGGGTCGGGTCTCGTGGTCGAGGTTCGACGGGTTCGGTCTCGCGGGAACGTTCTCGGTAACGGGTAGATCTTGTCGCATCGGGGTCTCGGTGTCCGGGGTGAAGTACTCGGCGTCTCGAGGGAGTACTTGTCGCACATGTGGTCTTCGGGTTCCCCGTCGATGATCTTGTCGTCGAGAAGAACTTGTCGGGTCCGCGTATCGGGTCGGTCTTGGCGTTCGGGGTGAAGTGCTGGGCGTCCGGCGGTAGATCTTGTCGATTCCCCTCCAACGGCCTTGTTGTTCCGCAGCGTAGATCTTGGGGAGGTTTCGGGGTTCCACGGGTTCGAGTACGAGTACTTGTCATCCATGTGGAAGATCATGGCGTTCCGCGATGGAGTTCCCAGGGCGCCGGGCTCAGAGTTCAGATCTTCGGGTCCGTGACGGTGGGAATCCTTCGATACATCGTCACGCGTCGGTCTTGGCATACGTGGCAAACTTGGTGGCACATGGTGTTTCAGGTCCACCACAACACGAGCTTGCGTAGCAGCGGCGATAAACTGGGCAGGGACACGCAGACACGCACAAGGAAACACAGCACCTCGTTTGCGCGGAGAAGGTCGATGGCGACCTGAAGCGTGGAGGTTGGCGGCGAGGAACTGTGCGGCCATGCGAGGCCAGGACGAGCACTGGGGCAGAGCTCCTACTAGGAGGCGCAAGGTCCGGGCGGCCCGGAGGAGGTGGGACGCGGGTGGAGGCCGGGGCCGACGCGTTCAGCGAGGAAAGGCCCAGAGAGCAGACGGCGGCGGGCGGAGGAAGATAGGGGAGGCGGGCGAGGACCGGGCGGGCGGGCGGGAGGCGGGGAGGGCGAGGCAGGTGGCTCGTATTGTCGCCGGAGGAAGAGGCGAGGAAGAAGAGGCGGACGGAGGAGGCGCTCGGGTGAGGTCGCGGCCGGGAGGAGACGACAGGCGGAGAGAGGAGGCCCGGCCAGGGGTCTGGCCGGGTCGGGCGGAAGAACCATGAGGCGAGGCTGGCCAGGCAGGCGGAGGTGGTTCGGGAGGCGTGGCGGGAGGCTGGACAGTGGTAGAGGCGGGCGGGGCAGCAGGCTGGGGAAGGTCGGCGGGCGAGCGGACGCCTTGAAGTCAGGGTCTTGAGGTCAGAGAGAGAGAAGGGGCTGCGGGGGTGGTGCGGACGACGGTGAGGAGAGGCGGGAGGCAGGCAGACAGGAAGAAGCATGAGGGGAGGCGTGGGCACAAAAAGCAGGGATGGTGCACCTGTGGGGGGTGTGGGGGGTGTGTGGGAGTGCAAGAGAGCAGCAGGGGGACCCCCGGGTTGGGATGGTGGGGTGTGTCATTAAGTGTTGCCGCAATGTGTCTGTTAAAAGCGTGTGTTTGTGTGCCAGAGTGGGTGGGTGATTGAGGAGAGAGAGATTAGGTGGGGTGAGGTGGCAGATTAGGATTGTGTAGAGGGGGAGAGAGGGTGAGGTGGCGTTAGGGGATTGGGTGGGGTGATGTGGCCAAGGGGTGTGGGTAGACTAGTTGGTAGGAATAGGATTTAGAGGCGGACCGTTTGTAAAAATCTGGGGCGTCGTTCGGTCTACTCGGCCCGTTCGACTGCCCCATACTAAAATAATTTAATATTTATTTTATTTTCAAATATCTTTGTAACTCGTTTTAGACAAACAAAATATCCGGAACATCCGGGGGTTGGCGTTTGAATAAAAGTTGGGGCGTTTTAGAAACCAAAACGGGTTTCCGAAATAGTTTTATACAAACAATGCCTGATGATGACGATGCAATGCACAAATTCAACGCGATTTTCTAGTAGTGGTTTTGCGGGATGCCACAATTCGACACCACTAACAATGGATCTCGCCCTCGAGATCCGCCTCATGGTACCGGAAGGAAGGGTCGGCGATCTGCGTCTTCTCGCTTCGTGTAGATCCTCGCGACACCACTAACAAGAGGTCGTTGTCCGTGATCGTCGAGAGGACACTCCGGAACAAAAGGTCGAAGGTAGAGGTATCAACAAATAAAGCCACCTCTAGCTTCCGTGAACGGAGTAAAATCGCTGGATCCACTGATTCGATGTACAAGAGCGAATGATAAGAGTAGTCGGATGGTGATCAGTCCATCGCGCACCCAAACCATTACTCTGCACACGGATAGGCGGATTATGCAACCAACTCTCGGAATCAGACTGAAGATCTCGACAATCGAGGTTCGGAAACTAAAGAGTGATGCAGACTCTGCATCGGATCTGGCGTAGAGGATGTCGTCGCGTCGGAAAAACACCGGATAGCACAAACAAGGAACAAAGAACGGTACCACAAAAGACGGATTCCTCAGGCAGCATGAAGATCAGATGTAGCAACACCGTTATCAGAGGAGGAGGAAAAACCTCAAGGTACTATAGATTCCAACCACGAGAATTCCTGGACTCGAAGAAAGGGACGAGAGCGGATTCAAAACACGTAGAGGTAAGAGGAGAACAGCAGAGGGGTAAGGAGTAAAATCAGACCTAACCAGAACTATCCAACCGATTTTGCAAGAATAGTTTTGACACTTCTACTTCGGCCGTTAGCTAGGTTATCCCAAATTTGGACTTGTGGGGTATCGCAACTGCTGAGCTCTGATACCACTCTGTTACACCCTCAGAATCGGACCTATGCAAGTTTGAGCAAAATTCACCAAACCCGCATAGAAACGATTCAAAGGTGCCCACCAGGCACTTTCGTGCGGGTGGAAACGAAGTAATAACATTACACAACAGTCCTCGATGGGACCCACAGAACATATATATATACAGAGGCGACTCAAAGAGTCAAGAATACAGATATAATATACAAAGATCCAAATCACCTTGAAAACGATAGAGCGTCCAGCTACGGACAAGATGCAAATGGGGCTAAGAGCCCTGAAGAATAACCAATGGTGTCCATAACCTGCCCGGGCCGGGGAAGGGTAACCACGCTAACGACATCGATCTCAAAACCTGCTTAAACAAAGGGGTGCCGACAAAGGGCAAAGGAAAAAGAAGGAGCGTCGATCGAGGCCAAGACACAGCGAGGCTAGAATTCGGCGGTCCTCGCCTACATAGGTATGGTGGATCGAGGCGGCGGCAGATGCACTGAACAACCTATAGAGACTCGAAACAAATGGCGGATATCAGAGAGGGGTAAGAATGACCTATCCGGATCCACCCTGAAGCTAACACCAAACAAACCCATCCTGGTGTTTCCCCCTCGAGACCAAACGAGGAAGTCAACCGAGGAACTCACACCGCTGGCGCTTTAATTATTCGCTTATCGTTGCGCTAATACTAGTCAAATATAGATAATCGCGATAAAATAAGCGGTGGTCACTTTTAGTTAACCATTCCGTGATAGTGGCAACACTTACTAGTCGATACATTTATCATGAGATAACCCAAAACCCAACAGCTTGTTGGTACTTTTATTCACCATTCCGTTGAAGTTGCAATAGTTACTAGTCGAGATACAATTGTCGCATGGCGACAACCAAACAAGCAATTGTGGGCAGTATTAATTAGCCATTCCATTATAGTGAAGCTGATTACTAGTCATTATAAGTCAAATTTATAGCAAGAAACTTTAGTTATGCTTGTCTATGATCGAGAATCAGTGCTCCAAGTCGTCCATATCCGGACACGGCTTTAGAAAGTTTTACCCGGCGGGTGCACCAATAGCAACACACGCCGATCAACCTCGGAAAAACCAAAACAAAACCCAACGAGGCTTTCACGATGAACAATCACAGATTCAATATTTGAGGCCACCTTAAGTAGATCCCGCAACGGTGACTCGAGACGGGCTCAAGGTTTGGGTAATACTGGTGAACATCGGGAACCCGAAAGTGTGGCTGGGCTTGTCGACACCGCGGAATCGTGTCCCGATCCTAAATAGTACAAAGTGCTCCTCGCACAATTTAAATACGTAAAGTAGCATGGCATAAGTACAGATCGTAAATAAAACCTCAAACTAGTTTGTGGCCCCAAGAAATAAGAATGAATCAAGCTCGCTCAGGGGTCCCATATACCTCCCGGATGTGGATAGCGCGATAAATCAAGGAACAGGTATCAAGTACTCGGGGTCTTACGGGACACAAGTGGGCGTTCGGAAACCAAATATTTTCTATCACCCACCGATGCCTCTGCTTATTTCAATTTTAGTTGTTAAACAGAAATTAAAGTGACGATAAGTAAAGCTATGATCATCTCCATCATCAACATGCGGCAATACATCAACAACTGTGGCACTTGACAACAAGCAACAGCACTTAAGCAAGCGACTACGACGCGCAAGTCCAACTATCTACCAAACAACAGGGAATAGGGTGTGTCCAAGGCAATATACGGCTGCAAGGGAAAACACGGGTACGAAAACTAGAGCATCGCAACACAGATAGCAATAGATCAACAGGAGGGAATAAAGACTATAAAAGTAAGATAGGTAGAAAGAGGGAGATGCTCGCCTGAAAACATTGTCGAAGGTTTTCCCCGAAGATCGGGGCGACGCTCACATCAACTCAACGGCTTTATCCGCGAAGAAGCAAAACACTAGAATAAACACCGGATGCAATATTTAATACAACGGCAGAAGATCGGCATGATGCATGTATGATGCATGGCATGGCAAAGTACGATGCAATTAGGTCAAATTGCTTTAACCGGGGTCCCGACAATTAATTAAATGGTTCAAGTTATTTAGAACCCCGCTTTTAAATGTTGTTTTAACATGGCAAGATATGGTACCGGTTCGTTACACAAGTTTAAATGAGGCCAATATAAGGCTAGATTTGCCCGCATATGGGCCCCATATTTAATTATTAGGTGAATCGGCATAAGGCCCCCAAACCACAGATATGCATGCGAGTATGACAATTCAATATGCAACAAGTCGTATTATGTTATAAAATAGGGTTCCGGGAAGGGGTTCACACATGAGGGGTTGCGATCTTGGTGTTCCGGTTCGGGTGGTCTCGTGGTCCGTGGTTCGACGGGTTCGGTCTCGCGAACGTTCTTTGAACGGGTAGATCTTGTCGCATCGGGTCTCGGTGTCGGTGAAGTACTCGGCGTCTCGAGGGAGTACTTGTCGCACATGTGGTCTTCGGTTCCCGTCGATGATCTTGTCGTCGCCGAGAAGAACTTGTCGGGTCCGTATCGGGTCGGTCTTGGCGTTCGGGTGAAGTCGGGCGTCCGGTAGATCTTGTCGATTCCCTCCGGCCTTGTTGTTCCGCAGTAGATCTTGGGAGGTTTCGGGTTCCACGGGTTCGAGTACGAGTACTTGTCATCCATGTGGAAGATCATGGCGTTCGCGATGGAGTTCCTGTGGCCGGGCTCGAGTTGAGATCTTGTCCGTGACGTGGAATCCTTCGATACATCGCCACGCCGGTCTTGG
Organism: Avena longiglumis; assembly: GCA_030063025.1. Taxonomy (NCBI): domain Eukaryota; kingdom Viridiplantae; phylum Streptophyta; class Magnoliopsida; order Poales; family Poaceae; genus Avena; species Avena longiglumis. The sequence continues at coordinate 504,333,323 of CP125978.1, read as the reverse complement.
CATACGTGGCAAACTTGGTGGCACATGGTGTTTCGTCCACCACAACACGAGCTATGCGTGGCATGGCGATAAACCTGGCGAGGACACACGGACACGCACAAGGAAACACAAGACCTCGTTTGCGCGGAGAAGGTCGATGGCGACACAAGCGTGGAGGTTGGCGAGGCTGCGGCCATGCGCGAGGCCGTGAGCAGCATCGGGGCAGCTCCTACTAGGGCGCAAGGTCCGGCGGCCGGGAGGTGGGACGCGGGTGGAGGCCGGCCAGCTCGGCGAGGAAAGCGCTAGGCTGCAGGAACGGCAGCGGCGGCCGGAGGAAGATAGGGGAGGCAACGCGAGGGGACCGGAGGCGGCGGGGAGCTGGGAGAGAGGGGCGAGGACGAGGTGGCTCGTGGCCTGGCCGGGAGGAAGAAGGGGAATGGGAAGAGGAGGCGGACGGAGGAGGGCCCGGGTGAGGGGGTCGCCGGGAGGAGACGGAGAGAGAGGAGGCTGGCCAAGGGGTCTGGAGAGGAAATGAAGAACAGCGAGGCGGGGGGAGGCCGAGGTGGTCTGGGAGGCGGAGCGGGAGGCAGTGGTGAGGCGCATGGCGCTAGGGAAGGTCGGCAGGCGGCCGCAGCGGCGACGGAAGTCTGGTCCAAGGCAGAGGAGAGAGGCTGAGGGGTGGTGTGGACGACGGTGAGGCGGGAGCAGACGGGAAGAAAGAGGGGGCGCGTGGGGCCAGGGATCCATGGGCGGTTGGTGGTCGGGATGTGGCGGGTGGGTTTGTGTGAGTGTGTGGGGCGGTGGGGGCCCAGTCGATGGGTTAAATTTGGGGTCTTGGCGCAGCGCTGCGTGTGTCTTGTGTGCGTGCGTGTGTTTGTGTGCCCAGGGGGCTGAGTGGGTGATTGAGGAGAGGGGAGAGAGATTAGGTGGGGTGAGGTGGCATTAGGATTGGGCAGAGAGAGGGTGAGGTGGCGTTAGGGGATTGGGTGGGGTGATGTGGCCAAGGGGTGTGGGTAGACTAGTTGGTAGGAATAGGATTTAGAGGCGGACCGTTTGTAAAAATCTGGGGCGGTCGTTCGGTCTACTCGGCCCGTTCGACTGCCCCATACTAAAATAATTTAATATTTATTTTATTTTCAAATATCTTTGTAACTCGTTTTAGACAAACAAAATATCCGGAACATCCGGGGGTTGGGGTTTGAATAAAAGTTGGGGCGTTTTAGAAACCAAAACGGGTTTCCGAAATAGTTTTATACAAACAATGCCTGATGATGACGATGCAATGCACAAATTCAACGCGATTTTCTAGTAGTGGTTTTGCGGGATGCCACACATTCTCACTTTGCCAAGGAACAAGAAGCTTGCAGGAAGGACGTGGAGCGGGCATTTGGTGTGTCAGCAGAGGTTTGCAGTTGTCTGGTTCCCTGCTATGACTTCGTCGAAAGATCAGATGTGGGAAGTGATGAAGTGTTGTGTGGTCTTGCACAACATGATCATCGAGGATGAGAGGAAGGATCCAGTGAGTTTGCTCGAGAAGAACGAGCCATACTACAGACAGGGTTCTCTTGCCGAGCCTGATCATCAAGTGCCTCCAACCTAGGCTGCATTCATCGCCATGCGTCAGGAGATCCGAGATCCGGCGGTGCATGAACAACTGCAGGTTGATCTTGTGGAGCACCTATGGATACGCAGGGGCAACACGTCGTAGATGCCGAGTATGAACCGGCCGAACTTGCCGAAATATGTTGTACTTTCACTACAGGCCGAATTATGTTTACATTTACACCGAACTATGTTTAAAATTTCGTCGAACTTTGGCCATAAAATGTTCTGTATTCATTGTATGCCGAACTATGCCGAAATCTGGAAACTTGAGCCGAATTTGAACGAAAATGGTGTCCCAGGAACTCGGCATGGATACGCGAGTGAAAATCTCGACGTAACCAGACCGCAAACTTGCTTCGTCTAGCAAAATTTGATCTGGATTTCGGCCTAAATTCGCTCGACGAGCGAGAGATGCTGTGAGCCCCGCCTGTGCGCAGTCAGCCGAAGCGTGGCTCGTTGATACTGGCGGTCAGGTAGACCTCGCTCGGCTCGGGTAGATCCGGTGACCGCAGTTCTACATTTACTGCTTTTTACCCAACAACTGTCCAGCTCGGTCCCCTGTCACTGTCATGCATATTCAATGCAGCTGGAGCGTGCCTAATAATAAAGCAGAGATGCAGACGACAGCGAGCACGTCGTCGTTCGACCCGATCTGACACGACACGACACGACTCGGGCTGACCAATAATCCAAACGGACCTGGTGGTTCCGTTTTGGTCCGACCGATCCTTTTTAAATGGGGACGAGTTCGGAGAATAGTCCAATCCATGCAACCACCTTTTATTTCAGATTATCAGACGGACAACACAACATGGCTAAAAGACGCTAGCCAAACATGATTGTAATCCGAACGGACGAAAATGTCTATGAAGGCAACCAAACGCCCATGTGTGCAAGTAAAATCTCAGGGCCCGTTCGGTTTGCAGGTCCAGAAAATTCCATAGGAATAGAGAAACGCGGTTACGTGTAAACTGAAGGAATACAAACCGAAAGAAAGGCTACAGACCTAAGCGTTCGGTACTGCTCAACGGGGATGGATTTTTTCATCGTGTTACGGTACGATTCATCACACCCAGAACACACCATGATCATTGTTTATTGTGCATGATTGCTCTCCCTCTTTATTTTGTGTTGTCCTCAGTCCTCGAGACCGGTGACCGCGGCACCAGCTGAACGTCGACATGCTAGCACAGCGCCGAAAGGTGTTTGTTGCTCCTGGCGCGGCCATGCGGCAAGCCTGCCCTGCTAGGCCACTGCACTAGAGGGAGCAGACCGTTGGAGAGCTGATGCGCGGCAAAAATCACTATTTTGACCTAATTAACGTTTGATCTCACAAAATGACCTACTTTTTCGAAGATATTCTGATCTGACCTGTTTTCATGGCGCTTTACCAGAAGGCGCCATGGTCAGTAGCACGGCGCTCTCTCCAAAAGCGCCATGCTACCATGACGCTCCCCAAGAAAGCGCCATGGCCCCGTCCGACGTGGCTGCCGCCGTGGCAAAGGGCCCGTTTTAATGTTTGGCGCTTTCATGGGCGCCATACATCGGGCATGACGCTTTGAAAGCGCCATGGTCCTATACCTAGAAAACGGCTCGGCGCCTCCACCCCTCCCAGCCATACCCCGCGCCCATACTCCTCACACACAGACGACGGACGGCGGCTCCTCCCCCAATCCTCAAATCCATGCTCCCTCATATCCGAGGCAATTTCTTGGTGGAATTTCTTCCTCCCCACTTGAGGTATTCCTTCAATTTTGCTTGTTTTATTGGTTGAAATCATCACATGGTCCTCTTCCTCCTAACCCTAGTTCTTGTGAAATGATGCATGTATTTTGTGCAATGTGTAATTTGTTTGAAGAAACTAGTGTGGTAGAATGATATTGTGGTAGAATGTCTAATCCTAACCCTAGAAATCATCACATGATCCTCTTCCTCCTAACCCTAGAATGATATTGTTGGCATATATGGCTTATAGGATAATATGTTGTTGGGCTATTGTTGGATAATATATAGTTTGACTATTGTTGATATGGAATGCATGGTGTATTCATGAATGTAGTCATATATGTATTCATATATGCATATTGTGGTGGATGGTGTATTTACTTGGATTTTGCAACCACTTGTAGGATGGAAGGACAATCTATTTTGCATGGGCATTATGATCAAACACATAGGCGGTACATCGCGGAGAATAAGCATGTCTTCAAGTGGTTGCACCTAAGGTCCAAGGAGGTGCATAGCAAGAAAATGCCATATGATGAGCGCTACACACCATATGTTGGATTTGGACTTCTCCCTTTCATCCAGCTTGTCTCGCGTTCGACGCCGCATATGAACCCTTGTTTGATCACAGCGCTTGTTGATAGATGGAGACCGGAGACACACAGTTTCCACCTCCCTTGTGGTGAGATGACGGTCACTCTGCAGGACGTCTCCATGATTTTTGCGCTTCCCATCAAAGGACAACCTGTGTGTATGAGCTCAGATTCAGGTAAGTGGCGTGAAGTGATGATTGGCTTAATTGGTAAGGCGCCAACGCAAGAGAAGATGTCTGCCAGCCTCATCACCCTCAAAGTCATCATCCTCCATTTGAGGTGCTTCATAGTTGTCATTGCGAAAAGGGCTCATGGAAGGTTGCCTCGTTGTTGTATCGTCGTAGGTTGGCTCTACGCGAACCGGGCTCAATGGAGGTTGGCTCATTGTTGTGTCATACACCTGTGGCTCACCTCGAGCTGGGCTCATGGAAGCATGCCGGTTCAAGTCAATGTGCAACCGAGCCGCAACCTTTCTTGTGGCAAATATCTCGAGTGACTTATCTTCGGATTCTGCCACCATCTCCTTATACGCACTCCAATTCAACTCGGAGTTGATAGGCATTATCTTCAATCTATTGTGATGGCCAAACCCGTTATACCTTCCAACTCATACACATCACCGGGTTCCATCCATTTCAAATCATTCCTCACTCTTTCCACAACCTCGGCATATGTAGGACTTGTGCCAAACACCATGACTACCTCCTCCGGGTCACACTCGGTATTGCCTTTCAAGAATGCGGCCTTGTCCACATGATGAACATTAACGATTCTTGCCATCTAAAAAACAATGACACCAACCATTACGCTTCAAAGACAACTATATTACCACCACCAACCGTAGCTACCAACTAAAACAAGTCATGCCACTTTGCTAATTCTAACATACAAATCCTAGCCATAAACTACCAATCTAATAACTAGAAGCAACAACATCAAGCCAAGATATAGCTAGGGTTAGGGTTAGGGTTAGGGTTCTACATTCTTTACCAAATTTCACAAATCTATTTGGACAAAACCATAAGCTTTTTTTTAGCAGGTGTTCGCCCCCCCTCCCCTCCCCATCCCTCTCTTCTTGCGAGGCCGCCAGAACACAGCCCTCCTCGTCCTCTCACGGAATAGCCTGGCCGGAGTTGACAGAGAGGCACCAGTTAGTAGGATTAGTTGTAGTGGTCAGTGCTTGTGGGCTCTATGCCCGGAGGTGGAGCTCTAGATCGAGGTGGCCAGATCAGGGCTCTAGGGTTCGTCCTCCTTGCGTTCTTGCTCCTCTGGTTGGAGCAGTCTGCGACGACGACGGCCACCACTTCCATCAATAAAGTAGAGGTCACTGACGACCTCCGGATCGGTGTTTTCCTGCTCTTCCATCTCCCTCCGCCGTGTGGGCGGGATTGAGATGGGGCTTGGTGATGCATGGATCCGAGGCGCCGAGGGTGCTACCACTGGCGCTGAGCGCCGGGTGGTGGCCTTTCTCGTCTTCGGTCTCGCTCTCCCTCCGGCCGTGGAGGCGGGGAAGGAGACGGCGACCGGCGGCAGGCGGCTCCTCTCCTTCAAGCGCCGCCACCATCGCCTCGGAGTTCGACGCATCCTTATCTTCTGGCCGGCCGTGGAGGCAAAGGGAAGATGCGGCCGCTGCGCGCTGGAGGCTCGTGGCTGGGAGGCTTCTTGAGCTTGTGCCTCTGCGCGGATCCCAAGCGGCGTCTCACCGTCGCTATTCTTGGCCATATGGATGGCCCCGCTGCTCGGCAATGCGGCCGCAAGAGCGTCTTCTCCTCTTCGCGAGGGTCTTCCGAGCCTGCATGGTCGTTTGCGCCTGTCTCTACCAGTGGTCTCGCCCCGGTGAGAGAGATGGAGTGGCGCTACTGAGCAGTCGTCGCCGGCGTCAAGCATGGACTCGATCGCGTTCGTGATCTTTTAGGGTGTTCTTTGTTAAATTTCAGGACCTAGTTGTTATTTCTCTGCTGTATGAGGTCCTTTCTGTAAATGTACACCCTGTGACGTCGTAATACAAGCTCTGGGTCCTTCGGGACCATTCCTGTTCAAAAAAAAAAAAAAAAAATTGGACAAAACCAAGGGGTTAGGGGGAGATTACCTCTTGAAGCAAGGGGAAGTCCAAATCCACGGAGAAAAGCAACCGATTCGAAGGGATTCGAGTAGGGGAAGAACTTGGGGCGAGAGAGAGAGAGAGAGAGAGGAGAGCTGGGAGAAATGAAGAGGTATGGCCTGGGAGGGCGCCCGAGCCGTTTTCTAGGTATAGGACCATGGCGCTTTCCGCAAAAGCGTCATGCCCAGAGTACGGCGCCTGAAAGCGCCAAACATTAAAACGGTCCGCGTGCACGCGGCACCATCGACGGGGCCATGGCGCTCTTGGGGGCGTCATGGTAGCATGGCGCTTTGGAAGAGCGCCGACTCAATTTGGCGCCTCCCAGAAAGCCGCCATGAAACAATCGATCGTGATATCTTCGAAAAAGTAGGTCATTTTGTGAGATCAAACGTTAATTAGGTCAAAATAGTGATTTTTGCCCTGATGCGCAGCTCCGCGTGAGAGAGTTGACCAAGAGCAAGCAGCAGATGCTCTTTTTTTGGATACCGTCTCCTCTATCGTGAGCCATGAGGCCATACCCTGCCACGCCAAACAAAGTACAGCCTGGTAGTACCAGTAAACTAGTACAAAGCGTGGGACAGAGCCACACGGGTAGTAGATCCAAAACGGAATAGCCGCCGAGTGGAGTGGGGAGAGGGAGCTCGCAAGTTGCCTGGGACCCACCCCACCGGCAAAAGCAACAAAGGACACACAGTGACACGGGTAGTACAGCGCACCTGTTTGGTACCGATTCGATGAGAAAAACAGTTTTGGTTCGAATCGGCACAAAATCTCAGCAGTGTATGGAACCGGCGCAAACAGTTAGATGGGGCTCAGGTAAAATTTAAATAAACTTCAATTTGTATCTTTTCTGTGTGTTCACGCAGCTGTGCTGTTGATTTCTAGAATACGTACAATATTGCAGTTTATAGCTATGAACCGAACCAATAATGGCAACCGCTTTTGTTGTCAGAAGCGATGAATCGACGCCCCCACACCGTATTGAGCCGGTTCAAAGTCTAGTTTGAATCGC